>CM066033.1:1064095735-1065295735 GCA_033557465.1 Ichthyophis bannanicus
GCGAGAGGGCACAGCAGACTCAGACACAATGAGGGGGAGGGGAGGGAGAGGGCACAGCAGACTCACACAATGAGGGCGAGGGGAGGGAGAGGGCAACAGTAGACTCAGGACACAGTGAGGGGAGGGGGAGGGAGAGGGCACAGCAGACTCAGACACAGTGAGGGGAGGGGAGAGAGAGAGCACAGCAGACTCAGATGCAATGAGGGGGAGGGGAGGGAGAGGGCACAGCAGACTCAGACACAGTGAGGGGGTGGGGAGCGAGAGGGCACAGCAGACTCAGACACAATGAGGGGAGGGCGAGAGGAGAGGGCACAGCAGAATCAGACACAGTGAGGGAGGAGAGGGGAGGGAGAGGGACAGCACAGCAGAATCAGACACAATGAGGTGGAGGGGAGGGAGAGGGCCCAGCAACTCAGACACAGTGAGGGGGAGGGGAGGGAGAGGGCACAAGCAGAATCAGAAACAGTGAGGGGGAGGGGAGGGAGAGGGCCACAGCAGACTCAGACACAGTGAGGAGGAGGGGGAGGGACATGGCAGACTCAGACACAATGAGGGGGAGGGGAGGGGGAGGGGCACAAACAGCAGACTCAGGACACAGTGAGGGGGAGGGGAGGGGGAGGGCACAGCAGACTCAGACCACAATGAGGGGGAGGGGATGGGGAGGGCACAGCAGACTCAGGACACAGTGAGGGGGAGGGGAGGGGGAGGGCACAGCAGCAGACTCAGACGCAGGAAAGGGGAGGGGAGGGAGAGGGCACAGCAGGCTCAGACACAGTGAGGGGGAGGGGGGAGGGAGGAGGGCACAGCAGACAGATGCAATGAGGGGGAGGGGAGGGAAGGGCACAGCAGACTCAGACACAGTGAGGGGGTGGGGAGGAGAGGGCACAGCAGACTCAGATGCAATGAGGGGGTGGGGTGGGGGAGGGCACAGCAAACTCAGACACAGTGAGGGGGAGGGGAGGGAGAGGGCACAGCAGAATCAGACACAGGGAGGGGAGGGGAAGGGCACAGCAGACTCAGACACAGTGAGGGGGTGGGGAGCGAGAGGGCACAGCAGAATCAGACACGGGGAGGGGAGGGAGAGGGCACAGCAGACTCAGAACACAATGAGGGGGAGGGGAGGGCACAGCAGACTCAGACAGTGAGGGGGTGGGGACGAGAGGGCACAGCAGACTCAGACACAGGGAGGGGAGGGGAGAGGGAGGGCACAGCAGACTCAGACACAATGAGGGGGAGGGGAGGGAGAGGGCACAGCAGACAGAACACAATGAGGGGGAGGGGGAGGGCACAGCAGACTCAGACACAGTGAGGGGTGGGGAGCTACAGGGCACAGCAGAGACACACTGAGAGGGAGGGGAGGGGAGGGCACAACAGACTCAGGACAGATTGAGATGGTGAGGAGGAAGAGAGGGTCAGGCCCTTTCAGAAAGCACATGAAGATGGTGGTTTTGTAAGAAAGTGATGAGAGGAAAAGTTATTGAGGCCAACTTAGTTCTGGATGATGAAATGAGAACGAGAACAAGCATGGACAGGACTAGCAGCTGCCTGGCAGGATCCTGCAACAAAGGAAGAATGAGAGGCCTGTGCTTACAGGTAACATTTTTTCTGGCCTCCCTTGAGAGGGAAAGTTCAAACTGAGAAACTGGTAAGTGAAAACCGACTTTGGTGTTTTGTTTCTCAAACACTGCAGGTCCCCGAAGTGTTGCTGCAAGTACCGGTATTACCCGTGTACACACCCAGGTGTTGTAATAGCACTGCAGTGCTAAGGAAATGAAGACACTGGAAGAAAAGAAGCTGCTTCAGTCATTTGTGGAGTGGAGGAGTAGCCTAGTGGTTAGTGCAGGAGCCAATAGCACTCCTTGTGGCCTTGGGCAAGTTGCTTAACTCTCCATTGCCTCGGAAGAAAGCCCTAGCAATCTACCTCTGGTCATGCTGCCAAAAACCCAGAAGCTGCTGAGTCGGCATTGAAGGCACACATGGCGTTTTTTAGTCATTCGTTTCAGACCCTTCATTGTCTGTCACATTAAATACCCACACCAGAATTTTTGCCTTTGTTTTAGTGATATAACAGGTTTTATTCTCCTGAAGGAAACAAATCATGCCAAAATATGCCTCATGTTAGGACTGGATGGTGGACATTGTTATGTATATGTGTCTACTATTTGAACTGGATTATGTAGTTGCTGTTCTTTAAACGTGTAAAACGTTGTGGTGGCCTTGTTAATCCACTTGAAAGCACAAAAAATAAAGACTGACAAATACAAGCAAAAATATATAAGGTGATGCCTTTTTAGTGGACCATTTGAAAACATTTCTTTATTCATTTCTGGGAGCTACTACTTCCTTCCTCAGGGCAGAAGAGATCTGAAGAAAGCAGTGTTTCTGAAGTTTAAATCCATCTGTGGAAGTATTTTTACATATTGATATATCGATCTGTACACAGTTTTGCATTTCACTTTGCACGGCAATTTTTTGTTATTATAAACTGTGGTCTTGTGATTATACATAGAGAATTTATGAATTTCTGTTCAGTGAACTCTCTCCTATATGAAGATTTCTCGAAACTCAAAAGAATGTGGGGAATAATTTTATAAAGGGCACCACAAAAGTCTCAAAAATGTACCTATTTTGTTCCTAATTTTTAAAGAGTGCACAGGTGCCTTTATATGTGCCTTTATAAAATAGACTCCCGTATCTCTCCAATAGCGTGTAAATACTCTCACACAAACCAACATCTTCTCCAAGGCAGATGAATATATGTGTGTGTACTCTATGCATGTACACATGTGCCCAATTCCACCCTCCCTCGGAAACATCTATCTGCACATCACCCTCGTATGGGGATAATTGTTTTCCATATATAAAGCAAGTTTTACACACAGACAGTGACTCTGATAGACCAGCACAGCCAAATGTCTGTGTATACGTACGTACACTGACAACATTGTATAGGCATCACTAACATGATATGCCATACTGGGTCAGACCAAGGTCCATCAAGCCCAGTATTCTGTTTTCAACAGTGGCCAATCTAGGTCATACGTACCTAGCAGTTTACCTAAAAGACACAGGTTCCACATGCTTGTACTGGGTCAAGCATTGATGTCCTGGGTCCCTTCTTAATAATGGTTTATGGACCACTGGAGTTATAGTTTGGACGGAGCTGGGGTGGAGTTATGAGATGCCTCCATATTTTATAAAATATGCTTGTGCACAGGGCTGGCCCATCCATCAAGCAAGCTAGGTAGTTGCCTAGGGCAGCAGCTTTTGAGCAGTAGCAGCAATCAAAGCAAAACAATAGAGCCAGATAGCCTCACAAAACTTACTCCTATTGGAATTCTGCAAAGAAAGTCAAACTTTGGCGTCGAAAGGTCTGAATAATGCAAAATTTTGTATGCTTCATTTAGGGGTGTTTTTACTAAAGCATGTTAGGATTTAGTAGCTAACATGGCATTTTTGTGCAAATAGCACACCGTTAGCTGTAAACACGGTGCCCTCTCTATTGGGGTGTGCACAGCATTTGATCAGCAGCACCCTGTATATACATAATGCCACGTACTGAGGTGGTGTTATCTGCACCCATGCTGTCTGCAATGTTGACGATGATGGCGTGCTGTTGATGCCAGTAGTAAACAAATGTTGCAGACATGCCCACTCTCCCAGGACTGGCCCTGACAAATTAGGCAGTCGCCTAGGACAGCAAATTCTGGCAGGGTGGTGGTGGCAAAGAGCAGGGCATTCACAGCTAAACAGTAGATTTTGATAGCCAGTGGAGGTGTAAACAGGGGCGGCCCAAGGGGGGTGCGGGGCCATGTGCGGAGACTCGGTGCGGAGCCTCATTTGCATAAGGGGCCTCATTTGCATAAATATTTGCATAATGTTACCATATACTAACTTTTAGTAAACATGCCTATTAATGAGTGTATGGATAAAGAAAGACTAAAAGATTTCTACATTACTATAATCCAGTGCCAACCACCAGACACATTAGGAACTACTACAAACACTGCCCATTTAGAACCCATAGCAAACCCGCCGTATCCTAACAGCAGTACCAGGACTCACAAAGCACCATACCCTACCTATCAAAAGGAAACATGCAAATATTAAACCAAAACATTTCAGAGAACAACAATACATGACCTACTGGGGAAAGAGAACAAGTGGCAATATCAAATAGGAATTACATAAACAGAATACCTCAGCTCAGTTACACATGCAGAACATAGACCATCACCAAACAAGGAATCACAATTTAGAAACAGGAAGACAATAATTAAACTGGGAATCCCAAAAGCCAAACTTGGAATGTACAACACTGTAGAAATAAAACTATACATTAATTTGCTCTTGTACTAAACAAAGCGCAGACGTTAATGATGCACATTTACCAGAGCTGACATATTCCAATTAATAAATTCAAAATAAAGAGATATTTTTCTACCTTTTGTGCATTTTTTTTCAGCAGCAATTGCTCCAGCCACTTTCTTCTGGTTTCTTCGTGTCTTCTGCTAACTCTCCATCGTCTGCTGTCCATTTGTCCTTTCTTCTCTCTTCTAGTTTTTTTCCATTCTCTCTCTACATCTGCTTTAACATACTATCTTTCTCCTTTTGCTCTTTTCCTCATTCCTATTTCATCCACTCACATTGTTACCCCTCCATCCATCCTCAAATCCCCACTTACTCTCCCAATACCCGGCCAATTGTAGATTTTTTATCCCTCCACACAAAATATTTTTCCCCTCTCCATTTTACTCTCCCAGCCCCATCCCATTCTAATCCTCCCCCAACATCAGCTCCCTTCTAGTTCCAGCCTCCCCCAGCATCCATTCCCTTCTAGTCCCTGCAGCAGCCCATTGCCAGTCCTAGCCACCCCTCAGCCCCTTTCCCGTCCTAGCAACCCCCCCAACCCAATACAAGTCCTAGCCCCCCCATCAACCCACTTCCAGTCCTAACCCCCCATCACCCCATTTTCAGTTTAAGCCCCCCTATAACCCATTACCAGTCCTAACCCCCCATCAGCCCACTTCCAGTCCTATCCCATCAACCCATTTCCAGTCGGCCCCCATAGCCCATTGCCAGTCTTAACCCCTCCCATCAGCCCACAGCCCATTACCAGTCCTAACACCATCAGCCCACCTCAAGTCCTAACCCTCCCCATCAGCCCATTTCCTGTCCTAGCCCCCCCATTAGCCATTATCAGTCCTAACCCCCCCCATAGCCCATTACCAGACAGCCCCATCAGCCAACAGCCCATTACCAGTCTTAACCCCCCATAGCCCATTACCAGTTCTAACCCCCCCCCCAACAGCCCACAGCCCATTACCAGTCCTAACCCCATCAGCCCACCTCAAGTCCTAAACCCCTCCCCATCAGCCCATTTCCTGTCCTAGCCCCCCATAGCCCATTATCAGTCCTAACCCCCCCCCAACCCCCCCCCATCAGACCACAGCCCATTACTATTCATAACACCATCAGCCCACCTACTTTGTTTACCCCCCCATCAGCCCATTTCCTGTCCTAGCCCCCCCATAGCCCATTACCAGTCCTAACCCCCCCAACAGCCCACAGCCCATTACCAGTCCTAACCCCATCAGCCAAACCTCCAGTCTTAACCCCCCATCAGCCCATTTCCAGTCCTAGCCCCCCATAGCCCATTACCAGTACTAACCCCACCCAACAGCCCACCTCAAGTCCTAACCCTCCCCATCAGCCCATTTCCTGTCATAGCCCCCAATAGCCCATTCACAGTAATAACCCCCCCCCCAACAGCACACAGCCCATTACCAGTCCTAACCCCATCAGCCCACCTCCAGTCTTAATCCCCCCAGCCCATTTCTAGTCCTAGCAACCCCCCCAACCCATTGCCAGTCCTAGCCCCCCATAGCCCACTCCCAGTCCTAATTCCACCAGCCCATTTCCAGTCCTAATCCCCCATCACCCAATTTTCAGTTTAAGCCCCCCCCCATACCCCATTACCAGTCCTAACCTCCCCATCAGACCACTCCCAGTCCTAATCCCACCAGCCCATTTCCAGTCCTAATCCCCCATCACTCAATTTTTAGTTTAAGCCCCCAATAGCCCATTACCAGTCCTAACCCCCCATCAACCAACTTCCAGTCCTAATCCCATCAGCCCATATACAGACTTAGCTCCCCCATAGCCCATCACCACTCATAACCCCCCCCCCAGCCCCCCAGCCCATCACCACTCCTAACCCCCCCCAGCCCAGCCCAGCCTAGCCTAGGGAAATTTTTTTTAAAAAAAAGCTGTCTACTGCCGCTGCCGGGGCCGCTGCAGCAGAATCAAGTGTGCCGCGGGGCCCCCCCTGCCCAGCAGAGCCTGCCCTCCCCTGTATCACCTCAGTCACACGCGCCGGCTTTCAGAGCGCGAAGGAACTAGTTTCCCTTTCGCGGCTCTGTTAAGCCCGCGGGGGCTGATGGGAACTTCCCATCAGCCCCCGCGGGCTTAACAGAGCAGCGAGGGAGAAACTCCCCTCGCGCTCTGAAAGCCGGCGCGTGTGACTGAGGTGATACAGGGGAGGGCAGGCTCTGCTGGGCAGGGGGGCCCCGCGGCACACTCGATTCTGCCGTGGCGGCCCCGGCAGCAGCAGCAGACAGCTTTTTTTTTTTTTTTAAATTTTACTTTTAGATCAGAATGTTTTTTGCAGGGGGCCCCCTGAAACGCGGGGCCCTGTGCAAAAAACATTCTCGCTCAATGGACGGGCCGGCCCTGGGTGTAAAGCAGGGTGCCAACACCTTAAACCAACTCTGGGGCCAGCCCTGCACTCTCCCCTCATATCCCCCTACTCTGGCAGTTTGCACAGTTTCTGCAGATAGCGCAGAAAATCTCTGAACTATCAGCCATATTAACAGGTTGCCCAACATAGTAGAAATCCCCCTTAAAATACAATAGAGAGAAACATTTTTTAAAAGTGCTAAATTTTGAATTATTGTTTGCAGATTTCCAGCTCGAGTCAAAACTGCACATTCTTTTACCTGCGGGGAGAGTGGGCACACATACATTAAAAACCAAGATTTAATAATTTAAAATATGGGGGGTGGGGGATATTCAAAGGCATTAACACAGGGTATTCAGCGGTACTAACATGTAGCATGTGCTGACGCTACATGGCCCAGTGCTAAGCAGTTAGCAACGGGCTGTGCCGTGAGCATTCTGTGGTAGAGCGGAGGCGGCCCCTGTCGCTAACCAGGCGGTGGCAATATTGAGCCACTGCCCGGTTAGCGACAAGTGGGTAAAGTCAGGCACTGCAAAGGCTGGCATAATTTTACCCATGGAAGCTAACTGGGCAGTAGCTCAAAATCGTCACTGCGACCCAGATATTGAATGTCATTGCTGGATATGGACCCAGCATTGAATATCAGGGGTTAGAATTCAGCTCCGATAGCTAGGCACTTTACAAGCCCTGGTCGCCACCACTGGCTATCCCCCCATGATGTCAAATAATACATTTGTACAGGATTGTGGTAGGAGGGGTGCTGCTGGGATAATCTTGAGGGGGAGTTGGAAGGTTTGCCTAGGACATCCAATAGCTTTGTACTGGCCCTGTTTGTACATATACATCTTTCCACATTCTGTGGAGCAGCTGTAAATTTGTGTGAGAGAATCTGTGTGCTATGAGGCATAGTTATAGGAGGCTATTTTATAGAGGAACATAGGCACTTATGTTGCCTTCCCAAAATAGGCATAAAATCGGTATTTTTGTGAAAATTTGACATAGGCATTCTGTTATGAAATCACTCCCAATTAGACTGATTTTACAACAGGTTGCCTGTCTCTGAAAGGCAAGCAGGCATCCATTTAGGGCCTATTTTATAAAGATATATGGGAGCCCTTTTACTAAAGTGCAGTGAGGTTTTGCACTGGGTCAATGTCACAGCAGGACATGCTAGGGAGATAAAGTTTCTAGATGAAATAAATGACTGCTTCTTGGACCAGCTGTTTCATGAACCGACAAGAGGGGAAGCTATTTTGCACCTAGTCCTTAGTGGAACACAGGATCTGGTGCAAGTGATAAAGGTGTTGGGGCCACCTAGCAATAGTGATCATAGTATGATCACATTTGATTTAATACTGTAAATGGAGGCAAGGAAATCCACAGTACTACCTTTTAACTTGCAAAAAGGAGACTATGATAAAATGAGGAAAATAGGAAAAAACTAAAAGGAGCATCTGCAAAGGTTAAAGTTACAGCAAGCATGGGCATTGTTTGAAAATACTATCTTGGAAGCCCAGAACAGATGTATTCCACGCTTTAAGAAAAGTGGAAAAATGGCGTAAAAACTGCCAGCATGGTTTAAAAATGAGGTCAGAGAGGCTGTTATAGCCAAAACACATCTTTCAGGAAATGGAAAAAGGAGCCAAATGACGAAAATAGGAAACAACATAAGCACTGGCAAGTTAGACCTACCTGATCTCCTTTGTGTTTCCTTACCATTCCCCCTAAATATATCCCTGTCTACACCTACTGTGTTGTCTGTCTTGACTAGATTGTAAGCTTTGATGAGCGGGGACTGTTTCTTACATGTCTGTGCAGCGCTGCGTATGTCTTGTAGCACTATACAAATGCTCAGTAGTAGTAGTAGCAGTAGATACAAGGCATTGATAAGGCAAGGAAAAAGAGAATTTGAAAAAAAAAGCTTGCCATGGAAACAAAAATGCATAATAAAAACATTTTCAAGTACATTCGTAGCAAAAAACACGTGAGAGTCAGTTGGACCATTAGATGATAGAGGGGTAAAAGGGGTGCTAAGGGCGGACAATGCCATAGTGGAAAGACTGAATGAATTCTTTGCTTCAGTCTGTACTGAAGAAGAAGGAGGGAAGTTACTCATGCTGGAAATTATATTTAAAGGTGATGTAGGGGAAGAATTGAAAGAAATATCGATAGACCAGGAAGATGTACTATAACTGTTTGATAAACTGAAGAGTATCAAATCACCTGGATCGGATGGTACACATCTGAGAGGGTTGAAAGAACTGAAATATGAGTTTGGAGACCTACTATTAGTAATCTGTGAAATATCATTAAAATCATCTGTAGTACCTGAAGACTGGAGAATGGCCAATGTAATGCCAGTTTGTAAAAGGGTTCCAGGGGTGATCCAGGAAACTACAGACCGATGAGCCTGACATCAGTACAGGACAAAATTGTAGAAACCATTATTAAACCATTAAATTACTGAACATGTAGATAGTTATGGCTTAAGCCAACATGGATTTAGCCAAGGAAAGTCTTGTCTTACTAATCTGTTATATCTTTTTGAAGATGTGAATAAACAGGTAGACAAAGGTGAGACAGTCGATATAGTGTATCTGGATTTTCATAAAGCCTTTGATAAGGTCCCTCATGAGAAACTCTTGGCAAAATTAAAAAGTCATGGGATAATAGACAGTGCACAATTGTGGATCAGGAACTGGTTATAAGATAGAAAACAGAGAACAGGGCTAAATGCCCAATTTACTGAATGGAGAAAGGTGAATAGTACAGTATCTGAGGGATCTGTGCTGTGGCTTTTTAGCATATTCATAAATGACTAGGAAATAGGTGAGGTAATCAAATTTGCAGATTTATTTAGACAGTCTTGTGTACCACCTTATCCTTCAATCAAAGTGGTCACAGCACAATTGGGGGATACATTTAACACAAGGGGATATGAGACACATATGCTAATACTTACAGGGAACATGGGCAATGGAGGGTTAAGTGGCTTGCCCAAGACCACAAGGAGCACCTGTGGGACTAGAAACCCTAGTCCTTCCAGCCCAAGGTTGCTGTCCTCTAGTGGGATTTGAACCCCTGACCTTCCAGCCTGAAGTACCTTGCCCCAACCACTAGGCCACTCCTCCACTCCAAATTTGTAGATGATACAAAATTATTCAAAGTTACTAAAACATGAGAGAACTGAAAAATTGCAAGAGAACCTTGACAAATTAGAAGACTGGATGTCCAAATGGCAGATGAAATTTAATGTGGACAAGTGTAAAGTTAGGGAAGGACAACCCAAACTTAAGTTTACATGATGCAAGGTTCCATATTAGGAGCTGCCACCCAGGAAAAGGAGTTAGACATCATCATGGATAATACGTTGAAACCCTCCTCCCAGTGTGCAGCAGTGGCCAAGAAAGCAAATAGAATGTTAGGAATTATAAGGAAAGGAATGGAGAACAAAACCAAGGACATTATGCCTCTGTATCGTTCCATGGTGCAACCGCAACTTGAATATTGTGTGCAATTCTGGTCACCATATCTTAAAAACTATATAGCAGAACTAGAAAACGTACAGAGAAGAGTCACCAAAATGGTAAAGAGAATGGAATAATACCCCTATGAGCAGAGACTTCAAAGGTTAGGGCTCTTCAACATGGAAAAGAGATAGCTGAGGGGAGATATGATAGAGGTCTATCATATCTCCAGGACAGGACAAGCATTGTGGAACCTGTGTGCTTTTTTGGGAATCTGCCAGGTACTTGTGACCTGGATTGGCCACTGTTGGAAACAGGATACTGGGCTTGATGAATCTTGATCTGACCCAGTATGGCATATCTTATGTTCTTAAGTAGATCCCAAGGGGGTCAGGGGATGGGGATGGGACAGGTTCTGGGGGCAGGGTTAACTTGGGGCGCTTCCTTCTCTTCCAAAACAGGGAGTGAATTTTTAGAAGTAGGCAGCATCAGCATGAAAGGATTTTCTCCGAGTCCGCATCCACCCGGGTCCGGACCTCTTCAGAAGCCTCGACGTCTCGGGAGCTATCTGACTCCGAGCATCGTCGGGGGTCTTCTGAGCGGGGGTCTCCCTCGCGGGAACACCAGAGGAAGAAGAAACCTGCGAGGGTGGCGTCGTTGGATGCCTCTGATCGGCCTGGATCCTCACGGGCCAGGTCGCGGAGTCCTGACCGTTGACCCGGGTCCTCGGAGTCAGAGCGGCCTGCAAAGGTGCCTCGCACGGAGCCGGAGATGCCGAGGAAGGTAACTGCTGTTGTCCTCATTGACTCTCCCCCAGGAGAACCAGAGGCTGCGGAGCCTTCTGAGCACGGACTCAGAATGGCGGCCCTGGAGCGCAGCATGTCTGCTTTCATGGAGCAGCAGCGGGCGCTGATGGCCGATCCCGAGGAAGGGTGCTGCTTACCACAACTACCCCACTCAGCAGGCCTCCCCAGCTCGCCCACAGGGGCAGCAGGCCAAGGGACAGGGGCATGGCCCGCGTAAGCAGAAGACCCCAAAGCCTCTGGCCCGGCTCCAACCCAGCCGGGAGGGGGTTTTTGACTACCAAAGCATAGTCTATCTCCATCCAGGGGTGAGGTCCTACACAGGAGGAAGACAGCCTATATGCCCACAGGTTTGCAACAATCGCCACAGATACCTGTGTCCTTCAAATAGTCCAAATGGGCTATTTGCTCCACTTCAACCAGGTACCTCCCTCCTTCTTTCCAGGAGAGCCTCTCAGACCCCCTCTACACAAGGACCTCCTCTTGCAGGAGTTGGCTGGTCTTCTAGAGGATCAGGTGGTGGAACCGGTGCCCCACCACCTGCAGGGACAAGGCTTCTACTCCAGGTATTTTCTGATACCAAAGAGAACAGGGGGCCTCAGACCCATCCTCTACCTGTGAAACATAAACAAGTTCCTGGTGAGGAAAAAGTTCAAGATGCTTTCCCTTGGAATATTGCTGCCTTACCTCCACCAGGAAGATTGGCTATGTTCCTTAGACCTGAAGGATGCCTACACGCACATCCTCATACATCCAGACCACAGACAATATCTCAGATTTGTAGTGGGAGGAAAGCATTTTCAGTACAGAGTACTACCATTTGGCCTAGCCTCTGCTCCCAGAGTGTTTACCAAATGCCTGGCAGTAGTGGCGGCCTTCCTCAGGAACCAAGGGATTTTTGTCTTCCCTTACCTGGACGACTGGTTCATCAGGGCCCAGTCACCTCAGGAGGCCCAACAGGCCACAGCTCGCACTATCAACATGCTACAGCATTTAGGCTTTGTCATAAATCAAAGGCTTACCTGCTGGAGGACAGGGCACAGAGGCTTCTGGCACTGGTGCACTGAGTCAGCCACAAGTCTCAGATCTCAGCAAGACACTTTCTACGCCTCCTGGGCCACATGGCCTCCACGGTACATGTGACCCCAAATACCCGTCTCCACATGAGGACGGCTCAGTGGTGCCTCAGAGACCAGTGGACACAAGCCACTGGATGGCTGTGAGACAGGATCAGAGTGTCCAAATGACTGAGGAAGTCGTTGGCGTGGTGGCTTCAGCCACCCAACCTGCTCGGGGGAGTGCCTTTTCAGCCTCCCTCGCACACAAGAGTGCTGACGACAGATGCCTCCTTGCTGGGCTGAGGAGCCCATTGCCAGGGATCATGCACTCAGGGGTTGTGGTCTCTTCAGGAGAGTACACACCAAATCAACCTCTTAGAGCTTCAGGCGATTCGCCTAGCTCTTCAAACCTTCTGTCATGTTCTCTCGTATCAGTCTGTCTTGGTGCAGACCGACAATCAGGTAGCGATGTTCTACATGAACAAGCAGGGAGGTACAGGGTCTCGTCTCCTATGTCAGGAGGCACTCGACCTCTGCTTGTTGCAATCAGGCAGGATATGTCCTTCAAAGCAGTTTACCTGCCAGGTCAGGAGAACTTCCTAGCAGACAAGATCAGCAGTATTCTTCAACCTCACGAGTGGCAACTGAATCCGGAAGTGGCCCAGCAGATCTTCCACTACTGGGGGCATCCGTCCATAGATCTCTTTGTCAGTCCGCAAAATCACCAATTGCCCAGCTTTTGCTCCAAGCAAAAACCTTGGTATATCAGTGAAGAAACCTCCATTCCAGTAACTTTTTGTCGGAATAATCATTCAAAAGAGGGAGGAATATCAACCTTCCCCTTGCCATGAATATTCCTTTTAATCATTTGAAACAGTGACTAAATAAAAACACTTAGCTTATAAATTTTAGATGAGCTTGAAAATCCACAGAACTCATGATGAACACAACGTGGCACGTTTCGGGCTAGAGAAACCAAAATAGCCCTGCATCAGGTTGAATGTATGAATTCCGTAGTAAAAGCTTCAATGTCCAAAATGGACTGAACGGTTAGATTTGTAAAGTTGGCGTGTGACGTAATTTGCAGGAGAAGCTCATCAGCCAGTCAAATGTAGAGTTTCAGGACAGCCAATGAATGATGGGGAAACCCTATGGTTAAGGGAACCCCCTGTTATCATTGGTCAATCAGTTTAAACCAGTCAGTACGTATTTACAACATGCTATGCCACTCCAGTGAAGTATTCAAACCCAAAGGAGAAACAGTCCTTAGATCAAAAATCCATCGTTGTTCCAATTTCTGCAGCATGGCAGTACGGTCACCTCTCCTGGGATCTAGGGGAACTATATCCAGAATGCACCAATTTAGTTGATCAAAAGTATGTACAGGCAATGTTCTACCATAGGTGCTGTCAAAGATTTCGTGAGAAGCATGTTCTCCTAGACGGACTTTTATACTTCTTATGGTGCGGCCTATATAATAAAACTGGCAAAGACACTGAATCAGATAGACCACAAAATCAGAGTCACAATCAGTATGCCATTTAGTATGCAAAACAAGGGTGCACAGCTAAAACCGGCCAATATCGGCGTAGAATTTTCACCACCTTTGACATACCATTGAGGTAAGGGAGAACTCCTGTCATCACTTCATCCATCCATCATCCATCCACTTACCTCAAGCATAAAGCACATACCGTACTACGGGTCTTTCCCTTGTTTTGCAGACAAATGTCTTATGATTGCCTACTCAAGAGGGCCCAATTTACGGGATAAGATTGTTAAGACAACTTCTCCCTTAGATCGCCCTCCTATGGCCCATTCTAATCCTGGCCACTTCATTTGTGGCTCTTGTCGTTACTGCTTGTCCGCTCTTATGGGTCTTTCCTGGACGGATGTCCACACTTCAGTCACTTATAGTTCTAAATGGCATACTGATTGTGACTCTGATTTTGTGGTCTATCTGATTCAGTGTCCTTGCCAGCTTTATTATATAGGCCGCACCATAAGAAGTATAAAAGTCCGTCTAGGAGAACATGCTTCTCGTTTGAGAACGAAAACTTTGACAGCACCTATCGTAGAACATTGCCTGCATAAAGCACATACTTTTGATCAACTAAATTGGCGCATTCTGGATATAGTTCCCCTAGATCCCAGGAGAAGTGACCGTACTGCCATGCTGCAGAAAATTGGAACAACAATGGATTTTTGATCTAAGGACTGTTTCTCCTTTGGGTTTGAATGCTTCACTGGAATGGCATAGCATGTTGTAAATACGTACTGACTGGTTTAAATTGATTGACCAATGATAACAGGGGGTTCCCTTAACCATAGGGTTTCCCCATCATTCATTGGCTGTCCTGAAACTCTACATTTGACTGGCTGATGAGCTTCTCCTGCAAATTACGTCACACACCAACTTTACAAATCTAACTGTTCAGTCCATTTTGGACATTGAAGCTTTTACTACGGAATTCATGCATTCAACCTGATGCAGGGCTATTTTGGTTTCTCTAGCCCGAAACGTGCCACGTTGTGTTCATCATGAGTTCTGTGGATTTTCAAGCTCATCTAAAATTTATAAGCTAAGTGTTTTTATTTAGTCACTGTTTCAAATTATTAAAAGGAATATTCACAGCGAGGGGAAGGTTGACATTCCTCTCTAGTTTGAATGATTATTCCAACAAAAAGTTACTGGAACGGAGGTTTCTTCACTGATATACCAAGGGTTTTGCTTAGGTTTAATTAATTTTACCTTGTGTAGGGGTTTTTTTCTCAGCAGCTTTTGCTCCAGACAGCCACACCCTCAGAGGATGGCTGCAGATGCTTTTCTGATCTCATGGTCAGGGGGCCTCATGTATGCGTTTCCTCCCATGCCTCTGGTGGCCCGGACTCTGTTTGAAATCCTTTGGGACAAGGCCTCAGTCATTCTGGTAGCTTCCAGATGGCCGAGGCAACCTTGGTTTCCTCCTCCTTCAGCTGGCAGTGGAAGCCCCACTCCCGCTGGGGACGCAGACCGACCTGTCCCAGGAGCAGGGCTCGCTCTTACATCCCAACCTCAGGTCTCTCAACCTGATGGTATGGCTGCTGAAAGGGTAGTGCTGGCGCCTCTCTTCCTACCTAAGAATGTTGAAGAAGTGTTACTGGTCTCAAGGAGACAGTCCATTAGGAAAACCTATGCCTTCAAGTGGCGCAGGTTTGAGGTGTGGTGTACCCAGTGTCAGAATACATCAGCATGACATTATGCCTAGCATAGGTGTCATGGCTTTTTCCCAGACCTTGGATTTCAAGCAGCTTTGTTACTCTGGTGATGTCAGTCTCCAAAGTTAATGAGCGTAGTTTACAAGATGAGATTAGCCCTGACCCCCTGGTGATGTCATTCTCTGGGCCTGATGAGATTGGTCTGCAGCCCCTCCTTGCTAATCAAGTGATAGCAGACCTCAAACAAACCAAATTATGACAGAGGGAGGTGCTGAAGGAGAATTTCACTATAAAAGACAGAGGACAAAAATATCTCACTCTCTTCCTATTTTCATCGGACTCACCTTATCCCCCACCCTCCCTTCTGCTCTCTTTCTTATTCATCGGACATGAGGGACATGAGGCTCTGACACCCACTTCTCTCTCTCTCCTCCCTCTTGTTCTTTTCTTTCTCTCTATATTCCTCTTACTATGAGACTCTGACACACACTTCACACATGCACACACACACAGATTCATTGAGGCACACTGAAGCAGCTCTGTAACAACCACTATATAACTCTGTTCTGTACCTATGTAATAAGCCTATTTCTATATAAAACTCTTTTTCCAAGCCACACCAGTTTTGGTTGTCTTATTTGTGCTGCTTACCCTACTGTCTCTGTGAAATGAACCCAGGACCAAACGGAACGGAACCAAAAGTAGAGAGCGGCGAAAGATTACATTTTCCAGAAGATTACATACTAGGAAAACCTATGCCTTCAAGTGGCGCAGGTTTGAGGTGTGGTGTACCCAGCACCATGAAAATGTATTTATTTATTTAATTTATTTATTTATTTAACAGTATTTATATCCCGCTTTTCACCGGGTCAAAGCGGTTTAACAAAAAAGGGGGGGAGGACAGTAATCAATACTTGGGGGGGCTGTCATCGGGAGGCCAACATTAATGATCTAAACAGGTATTAAGGACTTAAACAATGGACATCAGTCTCTTAGGCGGGAGATCTGTGGGTATGTTAAAGGGTCAGGGAGGGAGTCAGTGGTGGATGTTTGTTTCTGGTCCGAAGTATTCTTGGAACATGGTGGTTTTTAGCTGTTTTCTGAATGTTGAAGGATCTCCGTTGTTTCTGATTTGACTTGGTAGGGAGTTCCAGAGGGATAGCACGTATAGTTCGAAAGCTCTGTTGCAGGTCCGTTGGTTGTATTTAGTTCGTTCATGGGGGATGGTGAGGGTGTTGCTGGTGGTTTATCTGGTTGTTCTGTTGTGGGTGGGTTGGGGAAGTAAAGTTCGGAGCTGAGAGGTCTGCGTTTGATAGAGGGCTTTGTGGATAAGTAGGGCTGATTTGTATTTGATTCTTGCTTCGAGAGGGAGTATGTGCAGTTCCCTCAGGACTGGGGTGATATGATCTTGTTTTTTTGCTTTCTGGATAATTCTTGCTGTGATATTTAAGGCAATTCGTAGTGGGTTGGTGTGGGTGGCAGATAGTCCGTGATAGATTATGCTGCAGTAGCCCAGGTGGGGGAGCGTCATAGCTTGTATGACTGTCCTGAAGTCTTGAGGATTCACCCATTTGCTTGCTTTGTACCAGTGGTGCTGCAGTACCTGCTTCACCTCTCAGAATTAGGTCTTAAGTCTTACTCTGTCAGGGTCCACCTGAGTGCTTTGTCAGCACACCACTCTCCAGTAGAAGGACAACCTCTTTCGGCTCACCCCTTGGTGTCCAAATTCCTTAGAGGTCTACTTCTACTAAAACCCGCGGTTCATCCCCCAGCAACCGAGTGGGATTTGAAAGTGATCTTGGAGTAGCTTACTCGCCCACCTTTTGAGCTGATGTCTACTTGCCATCTGCGCTTCTTCTTCTGGAAGGTGCTCTTCCTGGTGGCACTCACATCTGCCAGACGAGTGAGTGAGCTGCAAGCTCTTGTTTCGGATAGACCGTACACAAGGTTTTATAGGAACAGAGTGGTCCTTCGCACCCACACCAAGTTCCTTCCGAAAGTGGTCTCTTCATTCCACCTCAACTAAGAGGTGGTTCTTCCAATCTTCTTTGTTTCCCAGACCGCATGCCAGCCGGGCAGAGGTGGTCCTGCATACCCTTGATTGTAAGAGGGCGTTAGCCTTCTACCTAGAGCGTAGGCAGGGACATCGAAGGGCTACTGAGCTCTTCATCTCTTATGACCCCAGTAGGCTGGGGCTACCTGTCTCCAAGCGCACGTTGTCCACCTGGGTGGCAGACTGCATTGCCTGGGTGTACAGGGCGGCCGACCTTCCCTTGCAGGGTCGAATCACGGCCCACCGTGTCAGGGCTAAGGCCGCATCAGTGGCTCACTTCTGCTCTGTTCCGCTGGCAGACATCTGCCGGGCCGCCACCTGGTCTTCGGGACAGTCTTTTGCAGCCCATTACTGCTTGGATAGGTAGTCCCAACTAGACAGTGCTTTCGGCCAGGCGGTACTCCATAACTTATTTGAGGTACAGGCAACTCCTACCCTCCGGCCCTTTTGTGTCAGGCTACTGGAGATGTTGAGTTCTCTGTTGAATTCCTATCACAGCTGCTGCGGCTTTTCAGCTATGGGTTCTTGGTATCCTATAGCTAGGGAGTCCCATATGTGAGGACTGACTTCCTGTTTGTTCCTGGAGAGAGCGTAGTTACTCACCTGTAACAGGTGTTCTTCAGGGACAGCAGGAATCAGTCCTCACGACCCTCCCTCCTCCCCTGGAGTTGCAGTCTTATCATTATTATATTTTGTTCATTTTGCTCTCTCTTTAGCTATGTCATTTGACTGAGCAAGATGGCACCCTTGAGCGGGAAGGGGACTGTGCATGCGTGATGCAATCCCAAAGGTTTTCTTTGAAAGCTGAGAAATTGCTCCACATGAGGGCTCCGTTGGTGCCGACATCACCCATATGCGAGGACTGATTCTCCCTGGAGAACACCTGTTACAGGTGAGTAACTATGCTATATGACAGCAGATAACGACCAGCCTGGTCCATCTAGTCTGCCCAGCAAGGTGGCAAGAGTAGGTGCACCTACTGCTCTGTGCATGTCACCCCTCCCCATGCCTTTGTTTAGGGGTGTATCCACTGCTCCGTGCAGGTCACCCCTATTTGTTGAGATGTAAGAGATAGTTAAGTTTATTTTGATTTTATCTTACTTTTATAAAGGGATCCACTGTGTTTGTCCCATGCCATTTTGAATTCTGTCATTCTATTTGCCCCCACCACTTCCATCGGCAGGGCATTCCAAGCATCCGCCACCCTCTCAGTGAAAAAGTATTTCCTGATGGTACTTCTCAGTTTACCCCCTTGCAGTTTTATGTTATGTCTTCTGATTTTACAGCTTCCCCGTCTATGGAAGAGGTTTGTTTGTTCATTTATACTCTAAGTATTTAATGGTCTGCATCATATCTCCCCATGTCCCTCCTCTCCTGTAGCGTATACATATTTAGGTCTTCAAGTCTCTTCTCATACATCTTCTGGCGCAGGCTCCAAATCATTTTGGTCACCCTCCTCTGAAATGTTTCCTGTTTTTTTTTATCCTTTGTGAGATATGGTCTCCAAAACTGAACACAATATTCCAAGTGAGGCCTCACCAGCGGTTTGTACAGTGGCATTAGTACCTTTTCCTTTCTGCTGGTAATTCCTCTCTGTATGCAACCCAGCATCCTTCTGGCTTTGGCCACTGCCTTGTCACACTGTTTTTTTCCACCTTGAGATCCTCAGAAACAATCACTCCAAGGTCCACCTACTGGTCTGTGCACATCAATCTCTTGTCCCCTATTGCATACAATTCCCTTGGATTTCTGCATCGCAAGTGCGTGATACTGCACTTCTTCACATTAAATCTTAACTGCCAAGCATTAGACCATTCTTCCAGCTTTTGTAGATCTTTTCTTATGTTATCCACTCCCTCAGGGGAGTCCACTCTGTTGCAAATTTTTTGTGTCATCTGCAAAAAGACAGACTTTTCCATTCAGACCTTCAGCAATATCACTCACAAATACATTGAACAGTACCGGTCCCAGGACTGATCCCTGGGGCATGCCACTAATCGCCTTCCTTTCATCCGAGTGAGTTCCGATTACCATCACCTTCTGTCATCTCTCAGTTAACCTATTTCTCATACAGTTCACCACCTTGGGAACCATTCCCAGGCTGTTCAGTTTATTGATAGGCCCCCAGTGAGGAACATTATCAAAGGCTTTGCTGACATCTAGGTAGATCACATCCATTGCATGTCCTTGATCTAGTTCTCTGGTCACCCATTCAAAGAACTCAATTAGATTTGTTTGGCATGATCGTCCTTTGGTAAAACCATGTTGCCTTGGATCATACTATCTATTGATTTTGAGAAAGTCCATTATTCTCTCTTTCAGGAACGCCTCCATTACTTTTCCCACCACCAAGGTAAGGCTTACTAGCCTGTAGTTTGTCACTTCTTCCCTATTACCATTTTTGTGCAGAGGTACCACATTAGCCTTTCTCCAGTCCTGTGGAACTTCTCCTGTTTCTAAGGATCTATTAAAAACATTCTTTAATGGCCCTGCAAGAACCTCTCTGAGCTCTTTCAGTATCCTGGGATGTATCCCATCTGGTCCCATAGCCTTGTCCACTTTTAGTGTCTATGAGGGGATAAGTAGACCCTAGGAGGTCATTGTAAAAGCATCTCCATGTGTAAATAGCAATAGTTACATGTATAGGTAGGTTGCCCAGGGCCAACTGTTGATTTGAAAATGCATGGCTCACAGCTTCATCCAGCCCTGGACAGCAGAGGAGGAGGATGCATGTGAGGCAGGCAGGAGCAAAGTTGTGGGAGAGCAGTTATAAGAAAAGGGAATAGCAGCTAATAAATGGGGCATGTGTATGAAATAGGGGTTAGCAGGGTATGTGGAAGCAGATAGTATGAATATATGTGCTTATAAGCACACCTGGGATGGAGACAAAAAGGAACAGAAAGAAGAGTGGGGGTGGAGAGAAGATGGGAGACAGGGCTGGTGCAAGCTTAGTAGGTGCCCTAGGTGAACGCTCATTCTTGCACCCTTGCTCCTACCATTATTGCCACCACTCCTGCTATTGTCACATCTCCTCGTGATCGGTGGCAGCAGCAATGGCAATAAAACTGAAAAAAGTTCTCAACCCCTGCATACTGCGCTTTGAAAGTCCAGCCAGTGCCACCCCCTCTGACACGGACTTCCTGTTTGTGTGGGAGAGGGACTGGCCACTTTTTCAGAGCACAGCACATAGGGGTTCAGAGGCCCAATGTCGCACTTCTTCCTGTTTTAGTGCCATTGCTGCTGCTGATCCTGGGAAGATGTGGTAGCAGCCTAGCAGTGATAATGGCGAAGCGGGAGAGATTGGAGGCACTTTCTGCTACCCTTCAAAGTTTGGCACTCTAGGTGACCATATAATTCACCTAATGGTAGTGCCAGTCCTGATAGGAGAGAAAAAGAACTGGGAGGTGGGAATGGAGAGAGAGAGAGGAAGTAAGGGCATGGGGTGGGGAAAGAAAAAGACAAACTGAGGTGGAGGGAGCACTACCTTCTCCTTTCTCTGGAGCTCCCTCCCTAAGATTCCAGAACCTCCTTTTTCTCTCCTATCTCAATCCTTCCTTCTGCCTTCCATTCTCCTTTTCTTGCTGCCTGCCTGTTCCTAATCTTTCTTATTCCTTATCCCCATACCAAATCTAGGGCTGGCGCAAGGATTGGAGCGTCCTAGGTGGGCCCTCCATCCTACCCCCCTCCCCTTTCCGGGACCCACAGCAGTGGCAATAGCCCCCAAACTGCAACACAGCGCTTGCTAACACTCCGGCGCAGTTTCCTCCTGTGCTCAATGTGCCATTTCCACCCCCTCCAATGCTGCTTCCGATTTTGGAGGGGATTGGAAATGGCACATTGTGCCCAAGAGGAAACCATGAAGCAGCGCCAGAAAGTTAGTAAGCACTGCGTCATGGTTTGAAGACTATTGCTGCCACTGCAGGCCCCAGAGAAGGGCTTCAGCGATGGCAATGGGCACCCTAGGAAACTGCCTTGTTCACCTAGTGGTGGCACCAACCCTGCCCATATCTTTTCTCTTTCTGCACCCCATTCTCCTTTCCTTCTTACCCGCCCATTCACAGTCTCTGTCTTATTCATCCTCCAACATCCCTGATCATTCCACTTCCTCTTCACCCTTCGTCTTCTTTCCTGCTCCTTCACCCCATCCTGATTCTTCCTCTTCCTGCCTTCCCAACTTTGATCCTCCTTCCTTCTCTGATCTTTTTTCCCCATCCCTAAGGTCTCCCCTTTCTCTCCTCCTCCTTATCAGTACCTGAAGTTCCACACCTTTGAAACCCCCACATAAAACCATAGGCATATTTGGGGGTGGGGGCAGTGGCCCCCCAAATGTTGCAGGTACTAATGGTGATCTGATACCCCTGTCCCCACTGTCAGCATGACTTTCTTACCCTTTGCCTCCCCCCAAAGTAAGAAGGCAAACTACACCGATGCATAAAACAAATTTTCCAAACAAAAAGCAAGATCAGAAAACAACTTTTTTTTTCATTCTGTTAAATTAGCACTATTTAATATGCAAAACACTTAAGGATTACGCAAACATGCTATATAATTGCCACAGAGCTTCAGAAACATTGCTACAGAATTTGCTGCCTCTTGCCAAAGAATTTACCCCTGAGCTGCCACAGGAAACTGGGGGCTGTGATTCAGCCCGCTGGCTCCCTAAGGGCCTTTAAGTGAAGCTTCTCTGTACTTTGCAACAAACCACTCCCAGTGTTCCCCTTTACAGTGGGGACACAGGAGGGAAGAGGCAGATGTATGGAGTTAGTAAAAAAAAAGATATAATGTATAGCTTGTTTTATGAGCACATAACACAAAAGGGAGGAAGATTATGTACCAGACCCATTTATTTAGTGTATTTAGACAGCTTTGTATACCACCTTATCCTTCAATCAAAGTGGTCACAACACAATTGGGAGATACATTTAACACAAGGGGATATGAGACACATACACTAATGCTTACAGGGAACATGGGCAATGGAGGGTTAAGTGGCTTGCCCAAGACCACAAGGAGCACCTGTGGGATTGGAAACCCCAGTCCTTCCAGCCCAAGGTTGCTGTCCTCTAGTGGGATTTGAACCCCCAACCTGCTGGCCTGAGGTAACTTACCCCAACCACTCGGCCACTCCTCCCTTGCATGCAGCATATGCCTGTATGCCTCCACATATTAAAAGTGAAATGAAATGATCTCCATTGCTTAGGGTGAGATCCTCCCGAAAAGCACCAGAAAGGATCCCCTTCTTCACCAAGTGGCATCAAATTTCCTCTGGGATGTGGAATGCAGTCAAAACAATCAAACAACAGCAAGGCCAGGAGTGAACAAGGGCCGACAGTAGTGTCCAGGTCCAATACTGCACACTTATCCTCTTCCAAAAGGCTCCACAGGATTCCACAAAATTATGTTTCAGAAGCTTCTGAATCCTATACAATGGAGTGACAGGGGCAAGGAGGGGACAACCTGTCTTTTTCTCAGTGATTATCATTTCATATTTTAGCTTGATGGGGAGGCGGGGGGGGGGGGGGGTTCAAGGCTTTTGTCTTGAACTCGGGAATTAGTATGTGTGTCATTGGTTTCAGATGTCATTAGTAAATCCTATACTGCTGTAGGGATTTAAAAAGAGATAGGGAGGGGGAATAGCTCAATAGGTGTGACTACTCTAGTGATACAGTCATTGCTGACTCACTACCAGGTAAAGCCTTGTCCCAGTTTATAGCCTTCAGGCATGTTTCCATGGATTCTACATAATCAAAGCAGAAGGAGTGGGAGTTTGGGCTGTGCACCAGCGCCCGTCTGCTTTTTCCTTATAAGGCATATGGCTTGGAATGTCTTGCATGTGAACACTTGTACAAACTCACCTGCCCCCAAGGGAGCAAGCTTATCTTTTTTAAATGCTAGCATATCATCCTGACTCCTTCTTATGCTAAAAAATATTAGTCACTGCTTTTCTGATTAATGTCTTTCCTAGACTGAAGTATGAGCTGTAAATCAGGATTTTATGACCTGGTTTTAGACCGCGTTGCTCTATCAGTGGGGACCAGTGGATTATAATAGTGGTGTCAGGGAGCAGAGGGCAAGTGCCTAGTTTCAAACCAGCCACCAGGGACTAGTATGTTCTTCCTGTTCTCTACCTGTACTTCAGGCATAGTTTGGATTCAGATAATTTTAGTGGCAAGACAATTTTGCACATGTTTCCAAAGTAATACATTTAGGAGTTAGGTTGAAAAGAAAAGAGAAAGGAAAAAGAAAGGACAGAAGGAGATAATTTACAAAGTAATAGTAACAACAGTAAAATGCTTATAGGGGCATGTTTACTAAAGGTTACTGCGCGTTAATGAAATTAGTATGCGTTAGGTGCCACTGCACCCATAGAAATAAAATGGTTCTGAGCACGTAACATGTCTTAATAAAGTATCTCCAGGAACAAGCAGGAATGTAGTATACACATATGGGTGACGTCGAAACCGATTGAGCCCGCGCAGGAATGCTCCCCAGCATCCAATAGGAAAGCTTTTGGGAGCATCCCACTACGCCTGCATTGCTGCCTTCCCGCCTTCCCAACTCTCCCTCTTCAGCTCTTCATTTTCTGCAGAGCAGCAGGAAACAAATCTTGGCACCCGAGAGAATTCGCTAATTCTTTTTCTTTTTTGTTTTTTTGTGGTTCGCATCTGCCTTCCCATTGACGTCAAAACCGACTCCCAGTCGGATCTTTCCTTTCTTTCTCATATCTTTCCTATAAAAAAAAAAAAAAGAGTAGAACTTTTCTTCAAGTGCATCGATGCCATTTTAAGCCTTAAGCCTACCATTTTGTCTACCGACACTATGGAGAAACAAGCTAGTGGTTTTAAGAAATGTTCTAAGTGTGGTGGTACCATCTCGGCTACCGACACCCATGATTGGTGTCTCAAATGCCTTGGCCCCGACCACCAGCCATTAGAATGTCCTCTGTGTTAGAAGATGACAAAGAGAGGCCTACAGAATTGAGCTGCGAAGTTATGTACACTCTTTGCCTCAACGTCACTGAGGGCATCATCTTCCTCTCATGGATCTCAGATATCGAAGCATAAATCTCCTTCAAAAACACTCCATTCCCCCAAGGGAAGATCTCTTTCTAAGCATTGAGATGCCATTAGTGTTGCCCTGGAGGTGGATCGGTCAGCCAAACAACCCCGGGAGGACTTTCCCTCCAAAGCTATCGAGGGGTCCCAGGATGCTCCCGAGGCCTCCACCTCTGGAGAGCTCCTGGTACCATGCTTTGGGACGGTAGCTTGCATCTCCGGTACCAATACCCAAGTATTGGCAGGTTCTGTCGATCAGCATATCCTGACCTTTGAGCAGAGCTTAGCAGCTCGATTGGTGGCTTCGGTTCTGGTCAAATCTTTACCGGCGATACCGCCAACACCAGCACCATCCACAGTACTGATGCAGACCGCGTCCGGTTATAGTATGCCACTTGAAGCGCTACCACCCATGCCTGCCCTCGAATCCATTCCCGGTACTGGGGGGTTCCTCCAGGCAAGTTCCTTGCTCCAATGCCAACTTTAATCGGTATCGAGCCTTAGCGGAGTAGGGACATCATTCATGCCGATACTTCGAGTCTTCCAATTCTTCTGATGATGAATCGGTTGATACCTGAAGACTTCAAAGTCTACCAGAGGATCTTTCTCCTTCTCTGGAATGGCGCATGTCCCCTTCTGAGGATATGTCTATTCAAGAATTTATTCAGGACCTAGCGAGGGGACTTCCCATAACAGTAACATCTGAGAAAGAACCCAGAGCTGAGGAATTGGAGATTCTTCAATATCCTACAGCTCCTAAGGAGGTGGCTACACTTCCAAGTCACTGCATTCTCCATAATCTCATGCTCCGGATATGGGAGATGCCCTTTACTATTTCTCCACATATTCGATGATTCAATACCATGTATTGAGTACCGGCCTATCCCAGCTTTCAAAAGACGCAGCTGCCGCACCACTTAATGGTAATGGAATCGGTGATGCATCAAATTAAAAGTTCTAAGACACATTCTTCTAACCTTCCGGGTAGAGAATCGAGAACCCTTGATGCTTTTGGGCATCGTTTTTTCAGGCTTCCATGCTGTCAGCCAGGATCAGCTCATACATACTCTATATGGGTATGTTCCTCAAGAAGTTACTAGAGATCTGGTGTCAATGTCCCCTCTTCTTCCTGATGATAAGAGAGCTGACTTTCTCACCCCGGTCAGACATGCCCAAAACGTCTCAGTTTGTCAATAGAGCAACTTTTGATTGCTTTGAGTGCACCAATAGAGCCACATCAATCTGCATTGGGACACACAGGAATGCTTGGCTTCAGGCATCAGATCTTGAACAATGGGCACAAGATAAACTGGGTAATATTCCTTGCACAGGTGAAAACCTTTTTGGCAAGGATTTGCCGGATAAAACTTCTCACTTAGAATCTGAGAATACCATTTTAAATAGGCTTTCTAGGACTACTGCCAACCCTACTAAGAATAAAGCAGCTGCATAGAAAACTTTCTTTAGTAAGAAAAAGAAGTTTTACTCTTCTTATACCCCTGCTTCTCAATACCAACCTCAGGGTGCTCATAAGAGGCAACAACCTCCCAAATAACAAAAGACGCCACAGGCTCCTAAGACTCAACCAGCTCCGCAGGCTCAATCTGCTCCTGGTTTTTTATTTTTCCCTAGGGAACATAGCCACTCTGCCTCTGGAGAATCCCCTCCCCCTCTGCATTGCCAACAGACTGTCATTATGCCCACAGGTGGCATCTCATCACTTCAGAGCAGTGGACACTGACCATAATAAGAGGGGTACAGACTTCATCTACAAAATCTACCCCCTCCACCCTAGTAGGGGAATATCATTCTCAGCCCCCTCTCATTGCTCTTTTGCTGCAGGAGGTGACTTCTATCCTATCACAAGGTGCCATAGAGGAGGTTCCAACATCTAAACAGGAAATGGGCTTCTTTTCTCTGTACTTTCTCATCCCAAAGAAAACTGGAGGATATAGGCCTATCCTGGACCTCGGAAACCTGAAAAAGTTTCTTGTCCACAAGAAGTTCAAGATGATATCTCTGGGGACCCTTCTACCCTATCTCCAGAGTCAGGACTGGTTCTGTTCGCTAGATCTAAAGGAAGCGTACACACATATCCTTATTCATTCAGAACACAGGACATACAGTATCTACGCTTCATTGTTTCAATACAAAGTCCTTCCTTTCAGACTCTCCTTTACCCCAAAGGTCTTCACAAAGTGCATGGCGGTCATAGCGGCATTTCTAAGATCTCTAGGGATATTTGTCTTCCCTTACTTAGACAACTGGCTCATAAAGGCAGGCACCTCCTATACCATGCAGGTACTGCAACATTTGGGATTTGGGATAAATCTTCCAAAATTCTATCTCACTCATAATCAAATATTAGAGTTCATAGGAGCTCTCTTAAACACTCAGCAGTCAAGGGCATTTCTACCTCAGCCCCACTGTTCTTGTCTCATTCAGCCGGCATCTCGGGTACATCTCAGAGACCACCTAACTTCCCAAGAAATGCTGCAGCTTCTTGGTCATATGGCCTCAACAGTACATGTACTTCCATATGCATCTCGGGTACATCTCAGAGACCACCTAACTTCCCAAGAAATGCTGCAGCTTCTAGGTCATATGGCCTCAACAGTACACGTAGTTCCATATGCCCGTCTACATATGCACACAGCCCATGGGCTCTGGCCTCCCAGTGGAAACAGGCCTCAGGCTGTTTCAGACACAAGATCCAAGTCTCTGCCCCTCTGGTCACATCCCATCAATGGTGATGTTACCCAGAGAATCTCCTCTTCGGGTCACTTTTTCAGATGCCTCCACATCAATGTATCCTAATGACTGAAGCCTCCAAACTAGGGTGGGGGGCCCATCTGAGGACTATCCCCATTCAGGGCCTCTAGACAGAACAAGAGTTGCAATTCCAGATAAACCTACTAGAGCTTTGGGCTATCTTCAGTGCTATCAGGGTATTTCAAGAGCACCTACATTCCCACAGGTCCTGGTTCAGACGGACAATCAGGTAGCCATGTTCTATGTGAACAAGCAGGGAGGAACAGGATCTTGGCCCCTCTGCAGGGAGGCTCTCCATCTCTGGTCCTTTGCCATTGCTCATCAGATACACCTCCAAATTGTGTATCTCCCAGTGGAGCAAAATGTATTGGTAGACAAATTGAGTCAGATCCTTCTTCCCCACAAATGGTCTCTTCACACAGAGACAGTGTCCTTTATTTTTTAGACCTGGGGGACTCCAGAGCTAGACCCGTTTGCCACTCTGCAGAATGCCAAGCTTCTTTGATTCTGCACCAGGACTCCCATATCGGGCAACCACCAAGTGGATGCACTTCACCTCCACTGGGGTTGAGGGCTCCTGTATGTCTTCCCTCCCATTCCCCTAATTCCCAAGATGCTTTTCAAGCTCCAAGTGGACAGGGGCTTCATGATACTCATAGCCCCATACTGGCCATATCAACCATGGTTCCCTCTTCTGCTATGTCTGTCTCAGACTCAACCCCTAGATCTCAGATCTGCTCCAGATCTCCTCTCCCAGGAAGAGGGGGATGTTGCTCCATCCAAATCCACAGTCTCCCTACCTCATGGTATGGCTGCTGAAAGCATAGCATTAAAAGATCTTAACCTTACTCAAGAGATTAAGGAGTTCCTCTTAGCTTCCAGGAAGCCATTCACCAGGTTCTTTCACTGGTGTTCCCAGAAGGATCTTAATCCCTTCTTGGCTCCAGTGTGAGGTGCTCTTCCAGTATCTCCTCCACCTGTCCTCATCTGGTCTCGAGACCAACTCGGTAAGAGTGTTCCTAAGTGCAATTGCAGCCTCTCATCATCCCTTGGATGGACAACTCATCTCCTCACTACCACTCATAGCGTGCTTCATGAGAGACCTTCTGCTGACTAAGCCTCCCATCAGACCATCACCAGTGGCATGGGATCTCAATGTTGTCCTAGGGCAACTTCTCAAGCCTCTTTTTGAATCCTTGGCCACAGGGGCGGCTCTATAATGAGGCTGAGTGAGGCGGTAGCCTCAGGTGGCAACTTTTTGGAGGCGGCAAAAATTGCCCCCAAAAAGACCGCCTCACTCGGCCTTCAAAATAAAAATAAAAAAAGAAACTCCGTCTTTGGAAGCTGCTGCCACTGCCGTGGCAGTGGCAGAATGAACTGCTCTGCAGCCGTGGCCCCCCTGCCTCCCCTGAAGAGACCAGCGTTTCCCCTCTGCGGCTTAGCTTAGCAGAGCCGCACAAAGGGAAAGTGTTTCCCTTCCACACGGCTCTGTTAAAGCTGAGCCTGCAGAGCCACGTGAAAGGGAAACACTCTCCCTTCGTGCGGCTCTGCAAAGCTGTGCCGCAGAGGGGAAATGCTGGGCTCTTCCGGGGAGGTGGGGGGCCACGACGGAGTTTTTCTTTTAATTTCCCTAGGCTGGGGGAGGGGGGCTAGGACTGGAAGTGGACTGAAGGGGAGGGGTTAGGACTGGAAGTGGACTGATGGGGGGTTAGGACTGGCACTGGGCTATGGTGTGGGGCTAGGACTGGAAATGGGCTGATGGGGGGTTAGGACTGGTAATGGGCTATGGGGAGGCTAGGACTGGAAATGGGCTGATTGGGAGTGGGGCTAGGACTGGTAATGGGCTATCGGGGGGGCTAGGACTGGAAATGGGCTGATTGGGGGGCTAGGACTGGAAATGGACTTATTGGGGGGGTTAGGACTGGTAATGGGCAGATGGGGGGCTAGCACTGGAAATGGGTTAGGACTGGTAATGGGCTGATTGGGGGGCTAGGACTGGAGTGGGCTGATTTAGGGGGATAGGACTGGAAATGGGCTGGGACTGGAAAAGGGCTAATAGGGGAGGGGAGGAGAGTGCTGCTGGCCCTGGAAGAAAACTAGGGGCCTGGGCTACAAATGGGCTGATGCAGGGGGATGGTAGAATAGGACTGGAAGGGAGCGAATATTGAGAGGGTCTGCCAGGGGAGGGGGGGCTGGAAGGGAGCTGATACCTGGGATGTACTGAAGGGGGACTGGAAGGGAGCTGACACTTGGGGATGGGAGTGGTAGGTGGCTGGGTAATGGGGAGGAGGCTAGAAGGGAGCTGACATGGGAATGGCACTGGAAGGGAGATGGACAGAGGGCAGGGCAACTAGAAGGGAACTGACTGGGGGGTGGGGTGGCACTGAGAGTGGACCTGAGCTGATACCTGGGATGATATTTGGACTAGAAGTGGCTGGACACTGGGGAAGGAGGAAGACTCAAAGGGAATGGACACCAGTGGCAATCATGGGGATACAAGGCAGTTGACATTGGAAGGTACTGGGAGGGGAGGACTGGAAAGGGGGCTGATACTGGGGAGGGTTCCTGGAACTGGAAATGGGCTGATGGAAGGAAGTGAAGAAAACAAAAGAAGAGATAAGAAATGGCAGATGGACCATGGACCACAGAAAGAGAGCTAAGAGAAGACAGGAAAGCAGAAGCTTCAGATCGGGACCAGCATGATCAGAGAATAAAATGGTCAGACAACAAAGGTAGAAAAAATAATTTTATTGAATTTAAGTAATTTGACTTTGTACTATTTTTATATTTTACACAGTATTGGGGAAATGCATCTCTTATTTATCTGATGTTGCACTGCATGTGGACTCTGGCTTCTAGGGGTTTCAGTTTAAATTTTGTCTACATACCATATTTTTATTTTTACTTTAGATTGTGGTTACTTTTTCTGTACTTGGTGAGGGTCGATGTTGTGACTGAGGTCATACTGTACTGTAGTAATTTGACTTGTTCAGCTTTTCAAATAGGTGTATGGATGTTCCAGGGCCCACTGTAGTATTTACTCTTTTTTTGGATGGGCTCCTTATGTGAGTTTTGGAAGTTTGTGCTGATATGGTATGGTATGTTATGGTATGGTAGGTTGCTCTTTGTTGTAGGGTTTTGTATTAGTTCACAGTATGCCTGGTACTGGAGAATAGTGGTTGTTGTTATGAGTGAGATGATCAGAATTAGATTTTTTTTTCAATATTGAGTTCTGTGGGTGAATGTCCTGGTTCTACTCTGCACCTACTGTGGATGTAACATAGTAACATAGTAAATGACGGCAGATAAAGACCAGCGTGGTCCATCTAGTCTGCCCAGCAATATGGCAGGAGTAGGTGCACCCCTTCCCATGTCTTTTAGGGAGTAGGTACACCCCTACCCATGTCTTTGCTTAGTGGTGCACCCACCAGGAGCAGGTGCACCCCTCCCCATATCTTTGTTTCTTTGTTTATTTAGGGGTGAACCCACCACTCCTCCCCCATTTCTCCATGTAGGGCACCCCTATTTGTTGAGAAATTAGATGGTTCAGTTTATTTTGATGTAGGACACCCCTATTTGTTGAGAAATTAGATGGTTCAGTTTATTTTGATTTAATCTTGTTGCTGTAAAGTGATCCACTGTGTCTGTCCTAGGCCACTTTGAATTCCGTCATTCTGTTTGCCCGCACCACTTCCATCGGGAGGGCATTCCAAGCATCCACCACCCTTTCAGTAAAAAAGTATTTCCTGATTGCAACGAGTGCCCTCAAAAAATGTTGAAAAATTCAGCTGTGTAGGGTTTCTACTGTAATACCTCCACCTTCAATCCAAATCTTTTCTTTTTATGTACTTTTTTTCTTTTTTTTACTTTTTTTTATTATGGTTTTAAATTTTTACTTAAACCCCAATACCTGTAGATGTAGATAAAGTGCAGGTCTCAGACTAACACTGGCAGTGCTTTTTGCATGAATCAAAAGCAGCATACCTTCACGCATCAATGACCTCTGAGCACTTATCCATTCATTGAAGAATTACAATTTCATAACTCCCTACTAGACTTTTTCTTCAATCATTATCATAGTTTACTTATTCACATTGTTATTAATAAAAGATTGTCTTACATTTGTTCCAGCCATCTCTTTTGACAGTTTTCAATTCCGAGTGGACTTTGAAAATCTACTACGTAAATTACATCTAAAAGTATTTTTTGCAGCCCATATACCAAATATTGCAGATCCGGAAATACCAAAAGCACAAGATAGAGTTCCATTACCATTTCGATCATCTTGGGTACCCCTAGAATCACCTCCACCAGCTTTGGGCATGTTTAAAGAACTAGTGCTGGCAGACGTAGGTAATTTGGAAAAAATGTTTTCCCTGACATCACACAAGTTGACGACAATGGAACGGCAGGCAATGGAGGAACTGCAGGCTAGAATGGATATAGTAATTAAACGTGCAGATAAAGGGGGAGCCACCATAATAATGGATAGAGAGCAATATCTAGCTGAAGCTCACCGACAGTTATCTCAAACTACCACGTATAGAGTTTTATTACAAGATCCAACAAAACGTTTACAACAACAAATCAAAAGTATCACCACACTAGCCTTGGAAGCATCTATTATTTCACGGAAGGAATGGAAATTCCTTAACGAACCGGCGCCGACCATTGCCAGATTATATCTGGTGCCAAAGATACATAAGGACGCTGTGAATCCGCCAGGTAGACCGATCATCTCCACAAAGGGGTCAGTTCTAGAACCTTTGTCCATTTACATAGACTCCTTTTTAAGACCTTTAATGCCAGTTATTCCGTCGTATTTAAAGGACACCTCTCATTTTTTAACTATTCTGGAAGAATATTCTGAATGGGCATTAAAGGAACATGTCATTCTCGCAACGCTGGATGTGGCAGCTCTGTACACGAACATTCCCCAGAAAGAAGCCCACACGGTTATAGTGACGTCACTACGCGAACAGGGTAGCTTGTCTACAAACCTTATATCATTGATTTCAGAGTTGGCAGATCTTACCATTTTTCATAACTACTTTGAATTTGAAGGACAAATTTATCAACAGATGTCTGGGGTAGCTATGGGCGCGACTTGCGCCCCATCAGTGGCCAATTTATATATGCAGAATTTTGAACGCCAGTGGTTACACAATTCTCAATATCAACATCATTTACTTCTATGGCGACGATTCATTGATGACGTTTTTTTGTTATGGGGAGGTTCAGTGGGGGAATTACAACAATTCACCGAGTGGTTAAACCTTCGGGATCCCAATATTCAGTTCACATCTACATACCATACCCATAAAATTGCTTTTTTGGATGTGATAGTACAGAAGGGCCCGGGAGGTTGGCTGACATCCATATACAAAAAATCAACAGACAGAAATACTATCCTGCATTATACTAGTCACCACCCGAAACAGTTACGCGACAGCTTGCCAATATCTCAATTCATTAGATATAGAAGAAACTGTTCTACAGTTGTAGAATATAAATGGCAAGCAAAGAAGCTAATAAGGGATTCCCAAGATAGGGGTTATCCCCCTTTAATAATCCAGAGGGCTTACAAGAGGGCGTTATACTGTAACAGAGCATTGTTACTTCAATCAAAACCATGTAATACATCAGAAGATGAGGACACTATTAATTTTGTGACAAAATTCTCCCCACTGAGTGGAACAATTAAAAAGATTCTGCAGGAACATCGTAATGTCCTCACTACAGTACCAGCTTTACGAAATAAGTCCATCAGATGCGTCTGGAAGAGGAATTTTAACCTTAAAGACAAGTTGAGCCCAAGTCGATTAAAATCACAGCGAGAGTTACCTCAAGTGGTAGCATCTGGACATAGAGCCTATGGTAGTTGCACAATTTGTGCTGTGATGGAAGAACGGAATAGTTTCACACATTGTTGGAAAACGTACTTTTTAAAACATTCTACAACATGCCTTTCAGATCATGTTGTGTATGCGATTCGATGCCCCTGTGATTGTTTAGACATTGGGAAAACAGAACGCCAGTTAAAGATCAGAATGGCAGAACATCGCAGCAAGTTGAAATGTAGGACATTAGAAGCCCCAATAGTAGCCCATTGTGTTACTAAAGGCCATTGTTTTGAAGATCTACGCTGCTTTGCAATTGAAATTACCCCTAGTGGGAGAAATGGTAAATCGCGGGCGCAAACACTATTAATACAAGAGCAAAAATGGATTTTCAGATTGGCCACGACGGGTGTCATGGGTCTGAACAATTCAATTGAATGGCGAGCATGTATATAATATCTAGAAATCTTTTACTTTCATCAGTCAAGGCAACTTACGTGAAAGATAATACCATTAGCTGAGCCATCGGATTGGCAGCGGATAATTATGACATCACTATTTAAATCCCCCTAATAGAGCTGGTCCGCATGCGCGGCGTTCCTTTGCATGTTAGAAAGAGTTTCGGTTTGGTAAAGCTGTGCAAGTTTGGAGAGTAAGAAACCGCGTTTCACTCCAAGGTAGCTGTTGTGGCTGCATAGTGAAAATCTGGGTCTGCAATTGTAAGTTTTATATTGGTATGCTTATCACTTCTTTGTTGTTTCATAGATCGTGCTGTGATAAATTCAATCCCCCCTGAGGAAGAAAACGAAACGCATTTTTGCGGTACCCATTTGGTGGCATCGGGGAGATCAATTACCAACAATACGAGAAGATAAGCACAATCTTTTATTAATAGCAACGTGAATAAGTAAACTATGATAATGATTGAAGAAAAAGTCTAGTAGGGAGTTATGAAATTGTAATTCTTCAATGAATGGATAAGTGCTCAGAGGTCATTGATGCGTGAAGGTATGCTGCTTTTGATTCATGCAAAAAGCACTGCCAGTGTTAGTCTGAGACCTGCACTTTATCTACATCTACAGGTATTGGGGTTTAAGTAAAAATTTAAAACCATAATAAAAAAAAGTAAAAAAAAGAAAAAAAGTACATAAAAAGAAAAGATTTGGATTGAAGGTGGAGGTATTACAGTAGAAACCCTACACAGCTGAATTTTTCAACATTTTTTGAGGGCACTCGTTGCAATCAGGATCTTTAACCCTCTGAAAATTGGACCTAAAATAGTCAAAAAGTATTTCCTGACATTGCCTTTCAATTTACCACCTTGCAGCTTAATGTCATGCCCTCTAGTTTTACAGCTTCCCCGTCTCTGGAAGAGGTTTGTTTGTTCATTATTTCTCTTTAAGTATTTAGAGGTCTGAATCATATCTCCCCTATCCCTCCTCTCCTCCAAAGTGTACATATTTAGGTCTTCAAGTCTCTCCTCATAGGCTTCTGACGCAGATCCAATCATTTTAGTCGCCTTCCTCTGAACAGCTTCCATTCTTTTTACATCCTTTGCAAGATACGGTCTCCAAAACTGAACACAGTATTCCAAGTGAGGCCTCACCAGAGACTTATACAGTGGCACTAGGACCCCTTCCTTTCTGTGGGTAATTCCTCTTCGAATGCAGCTCAACATCCTCTTGGCTTTTGCCACGCCTTGTCGCACTGTTTTGCCACCTGGAGATCTACAGAAATAATTACACCGAGGTCTTTCTCCTGCTCCGTGCACACCAACCTCTTGCCCCCTATCGTGTACATTTCCTTTGGATTTCTGCTACCCAAGTGCATGACACTGCACTTCTTCACATTAAATCTCAATTGCCAAGCATCAGACCATTCCTCCAGCTTTTGCAGATCCCGCCTCATGTTCAGCACTCCCTCGGAGGAGTCCACTCTCTTGCAAATTTTCATGACATCTGCAAAAAGACAGACTTCCATTCAGTCCTTCAGCAATATCACTCACAAATATATTGAACAGTGCCGGGCCCAGGACCGAACACTGCGGCACCCCGCTAATCACCTTCCTTTCATCCAAGTGAGCTCCATTTACCATCACCTTCTGTCGTCTGTCAGTCAACCAATTTCTGATCCAGTTTACCACCTTGGGACCCATCCCCAAACTACTGAGTTTATTGATAAGCCTCCTATGAGGGACAGTATCAAAGGCTTTGCTGAAATCCAGGTAGATGACATCCACCGCGTGTCCTTGATCCAGTTCTCTGGTCACCCAGTCAAAGAACTCAATCAGATTTGTCTGGCAAGATCATCCCTCGGTAAAACCATGTTGCCTCGGAGCCTGTAACTCTCTGGTTTTGAGAAAGTTCACTATTCGCTCTTTCAGGCGTCTCCATTACCTTTCCCGCCAACGAGGTAAAGCTCACGGGCCTGTAGTTTGACACTTCTTTCCTGTCACCACTTTTGTGTAGAGGTACGACGTCAGCCATTCTCCAGTCCTGAGGAACATCTCCTGTTTCCAAGGATCTGTTGAAAACATCCTTTAACGGCCCTGCAAGAACCTCTCTGAGCTCTTTCAGTATCCTGGGATGTATCCCATCCGGTCCCATGACCTTGTCCACTTTCAGTTTTGCAAGTTGTTCTAATACCTCATCCTCTCTGAATGGTGTGGTATATACCTCATTCCCATTTTTATATTTGGGAGTCACAGGTGGTCCTTCTCCAGGATTTTCTTTAGTAAAAACAGAGCAGAAGTATTTGTTTAGCAATTTCGCTTTATCAATGTCATTTTCCACGAGTCCGTTCCCAGCACTTCTGAGCCCTGCAATTCCAACTCTGATCTTCTTCCTTTCCCAAACATACCTAAAGAAAGTTTTGTCGCCGCACTTCACATCTCTAGCCATCTTTTCCTCTGCCTTTGATTTTGCTATCCTTATTTCTCTCTTTGTCTCTTTGAGTTTGATCCTGTATTCATTTCTGTGTTCTTCTGTTTGCAAGCTTTTGAATTTTGCAAAAGCTGTGTTTTTTGCCCTTATTTGAGTAGCCACTTCTTTGGAAAACCAAATAGGTTTCCTTCTCCTCTTGTTTTTATTTACTATTCTTACATATTTATCTGTTGCCCCTTTTATTGCCTCTTTTAGTTTAGCCCATTGCAATTCCACTTCCCTTATCCCCTTCCACCCTGTCAGCTCCTCCTTTAGGTACTTGACCATTTTGTTGAAGTCAGTGTTTTTGAAGTTTAGGACTTTGAGCTTGCTATGATTGGACTGCACCTTGGATTTTATCTCAAACCACACCGTGTGATGATCACTGTTGCTCACATGTATGTTGAAAAAGAAAAAGCAAGAACCATAATGCAGTTTATAACAAAATAAAAATAAGCTATAATTAAGTTTTACAAACTGTGCTGTTGGTTCTTGCTGTCTTTGCAAACAGGACCGTACCTAGCCCAGTGCAAGCAGTGCAGCCGCACAGGGCGCAAAGGCTTGGGGGGTGCATTTCGGCTGTCTGCTGTTGCCCTGCCGTCACTGGCAGGACAATAGCAGGCAGCCGAAATGCGCCCCCAAGCCTCTTCGCATCACTTTAAGCAGGTCTGGTCTCTCCCTCCTCTGACGCAATGTCAGAGCAGGGAGGGACAGATCTGCTTAAAGTGCCGGATCCTTTCAGATTGAGCGCATGCCTCTCTCCTCCTCCCCATACCTCCATCCAGCGCTGCCTGCTCTTTCCCTGCTGCCGGCGCCACTGTGAAAAAAAACAGAGGGCGGCAGCAGCAGGGAAAGAGCAGGCAGCGCTGGACGGAGGTATGGAGGGGAGAGGGGTGCGTGCGCCCGAGCTGCAAGTCGCACAGGGCGCGATTGCAGCTCAATATGGCCCTGTGTGCAAACACCTTGCATTTCCTCCATATAATTTAATCAGCTTTTTGGTTTGGTTCAGTCTCTGATTGGATTTCTAAAAAAGGCCCGTCCCTCTCTAAGGTGGGGCGGGGGGGCGCCATCTCATTCTTCTCCTTAGGCAGCAGATTGCCTTGAGCTGCCCCTACTTGGCCATAACTTTGCTAAAGTTTCTAACATGGAAGGTCATCTTCCTTATTGCCCTCACTTCAACTAGATGCATTAGTGAGCTTCATGCTTTGGTAGCAGACTCACCTTACACATGGTTCAACCATGACAAGGTCATCCTTAGAACTCATCCCCACTTCATATCAAAGTTGGTGTCTCCTTTTCATTTGAATCAATCAGTTTACCTTCCTGTCTTTTTTCCTAGACTACATTTGTCTAGGGCAGAGGCAACCCTCCATACTCTTGACTGGAAACGTGCCTTAGAATTTTATCTTCAAAGGACTCAAGAACACCGTAAGGCTTCTCAGTTGTTCATCTTCTTTGACGCTAGTCACCCGGGGTTGCCTGTATCCAAATGTACTCTCTCAAAATGGATAGCAGATTGCATCTCTTTTGCTTATGATAAAGCAGGACTATCCCTTGAGGGTCATGTCATAGTAACATAGTAACTTAGCAAGTGACAGCAGATAAAGACCAGCATGGTCCATCTAGTCTGCCCAGCAAGATGGCAAGAGTAGGTGCACCTGTCGCTCTGTGAAGGCCACCCCTCCCCATGTCTTTGTTTAGGGGTGAACCCACCACTCCATGTAGGACACCCCGATTTGTTGAGACGTTAGATGGTTCAGAAGTTAGATGGTACCCGTTATTTTGTTTTTATCCTGTTGCTGTAAAGGGATCCACTGTGTTTGTCCCATGCCATTTTGAATTCTGTCACCGTGTTTGCCCCCACCACTTCCATCAGGAGGGCATTCCAAGCATCCACCACCCTTTCAGTGAAGAAATATTTCCTGACATTGCCTTTCAATTTACCACCTTGCAGCTTCATGTTATGCCCTCTAGTTTTACAGCTTCCCCATCTTTGGAAGAGGTTTGTTTGTTCATCATTTCTCTTTAAGTACTTAAAGGTCTGAATCATATCTCCCCTGTCCTTCCTCTCCTCCAAAGTGTACATATTTAGGTCTTCAAGTCTCTTCTCATAAGGCTTCTGACGCAGGCTCCAAATCATTTTGGTCGCCTTTCTCTGAACAGTTTCCACAGTTGCTCACTATGTATATAGCTCACCGATAAAATCCAATACACTGCACCACACATCACACTACACAAATCCTCCACTGCATGCTACAGACCACACAATAACTTTGATTGTTTGATGTGCCAAACCGCTTTGATTTAATGATAAAGCGGTATACTAAATCCGTCTAAATAAATAAATAAATTTCCAGTCTTTTTACATCTTTTGCAAGATATGGTCTCCAAAACTGAACACAGTATTCCATGTGAGGCCTCACCAGTGACTTGACCAGTGGCACTAGTACCTCTTCCTTTCTGCTGGTAATCCCTCTTTGTATGCAGCCCAACATCCTCCTGGCTTTTGCCACCGCCTTGAGATCATCAGAGATAATCACACCAAGGTCTTTCTCCTGAACCGTGCATACCAACCTCTCGCCCCCTATCGTGTAACATTTCCCTTGGAATTCTGCTACCCAAGTGCATGACACTACACTTTTTCTCATTAAATCGTAGTTGCCAAGCATTAGACCAGTCTTCCAGCTTTTGTAGATTTTTCCTCATGTTAACCACTCCCTCAGGGAAGTCCACTCTGTTGCAAATTTTTGTGTCATCTGCAAAAAGACAGACCTTTCCATTCAGTCCTTCAGCAATATCACTCACAAATATATTGAACAGTGCCGGGCCCAGGTCCGAACCCTGGGACACCCCACTAATCACCTTCCTCTCATCCCAGTGAGCTCCATGTACCATCACCTTCTGTTGTCTGTCAGTCAACCAATTTCTAATCCAGTTTACCATCTTGGGACCCAACCCCAAGCTACTGAGTTTATTGACAAGCCTCCTATGAGGAACAGTATCAAAGGCTTTGCTGAAATCCAGGTAGATGACATCCATTGCATGCCCTTGATCTAGTTCCTTGGTCACCCAGTCAAAGAACTCGATCAGATTTGTCTGGCAAGACCATCCTTTGGTAAAACCATATTGCCTTGGATCTTGCAACCTGTTGGTTTTGAAAAAGTTCACTATTCGCTCTTTCAGGAGCGCCTCCATTACTTTACCGCCACCGAGGTAAGACTCACGGGCCTGTAGTTTGACACTTCTTCCCTGTCACCACTTTTGTGTAGAGGTTGTCACGGGGCTGCAGGCCTTCGCCTAGGGCCCCGAGGTTGGAGTTGCCTTGCTATCTTCTAGTGGTCAAAAATAGTCTCAAGTCGAGTGGTTAAGGCAAAACAAAACAAGGGCTTTATTCCCCTTCCCGCAAGGATATCATGTGCATAACCAAAAAAACAGGGAAAACAAAACAGTTTCTCACAAAGAAAAATTATCTTCTTTTTCTTTGCTCTTTTTACAGGGCTTTAGCACAAAGATTCAATATCATCCGCAAGACATAATGTACAATCCATAGGAGCCTGTTCTGGAACCCTGGTGTTACTTTCCCATTGCATCTCTTCACCTTCAGCATACGTTGTGCTTGGGTTTAAACCTTCACAGCTTTTTTTATGAAAACCTCTCTCTGAAAGTTCAGATAGCGTACAGGGACATAGTTCTGTGCAAGTATGTTTAAGAGTACCTGTATCTGTAGGGTTGCCTCTCCAGCTCTCCTTTTCCACCCTCCAGTTGTTAGGGATTGTTTTATAGCTTCCTGCAGATATTTCTGGTCTGGAGCACTGCTCTGGCCCTCCGTTCTGAATGGAGCTTCTAGCTTTCCCTCTCACAGTGCTAGACTCCCACGTGTATAATTTTTTAGGTCTTCTCTCTGGCAGTGAGGACTGGGGACTTTCCTGCTCACTCGGTCTAGGCAGCCTCCTAGCCCCAGGTTGTGCCCTCCTTCTCTCTGGAGCACTGGCTTCCCTCCCTGGGCTGTAAACAGGTTCCTCGTAGGACCTCCAGCTACCGGCAGTCTGAGCACTTCCCCTGCCACGTTCCTCTGAAGCCTTGCCTCTGCTGCTTCCTGTTCCAGTGACACGCCCAGAGCTTCCTCTGTTCAGCAGGCTTCTCCCTCTGTGACCTCTGCCTCCCTGGTTGCTGACCTCTGCTCTCTCCTTCTGCTTCTCTTCCTCTTCCTCCTCCTTCTCCTTCCGCTTCTCTCTTGCTGGATCTACCAACCAGCTTTTATCTCCCTGTTCGCTGTAAGCTGACTGCTTTCTTGGACAGGTGAAATCAATCCCCAAGCTTTCTGCTACATCATAGCTTGGGTGTGGTAGTTCTGCTTCTCTGTTCGTTTGCTTTCCTGAGCTGCACATGCTGGCTGCCTAACAGATTCTAAGGTAAATTTCTCCTTTCTATCTATCTGCATAGGCTCTGTGTGGGCTTCTACGTCACAAGGTACAACATCAGCCATTCTCCAGTCCTGAGGAACCTCTCCTGTTTCCAAGGATCTGTTGAAGACATCCTTTAACGGTCCTGCAAGAACCTCTCTGAGCTCTTTTAGTATCCTGGGATGTATCCCATCCAGTCCCATGGCTTTGTCCACTTTCAGTTTAGCAAGTTGTTCTAACACCTCATCTTCTGTGAATGGTGTGGTATCTACTTCATTTCCATTTTTATATTTGGGAGTCACAGCTGGTCCATCTCCAGGATTTTCTTTAGTAAAAACAGAGCAGAAGTATTTGTTTAGCAATTTCGCTTTTTCAGTGTCACTTTCCACGAGTCCTTTCCCAGCACTTCTGAGTCCTGCAATTCCAACTCTGATTTTCTTCCTTTCCCGAATATACCTGAAGAAGGTTTTGTCGCCACCCTTAACATCTTTAGCCATCTTTTCCTCCGACTTTGATTTTGCTATCCTTATTTCTCTTTTAGACTCTTTGAGTTGGATCCTGTATTCATTTCTGTGTTCTTCTGTTTGCAAGCTTTTGAATTTTGCAAAAGCTGTGTTTTTGCCTTTATTTGAGCAGCCACCTCTTTGGAAAACCAAATAGGTTTCCTTCTCCTCTTGTTTTTATTTACTTTTCTTACATATTTATCTGTTGCCCCTCTTATTGCCGCCTTTGGTTTAGCCCATTGCAATTCCACTTGCCTTATCTCCTTCCACCCCGTCATCTCATCCTTTAAGTATTCGGCCATTGTATTGAAGTCAGTGTTTTTGAAGTTTAGGACTTTGAGCTTGCTATGATTGGCCTGTACCATGGCTTTTATCTCAAACCACACCATGTGTTGGTCGCTGTTGCTCACAGGGGCACTCACGCAGACATTCGACATGCTATCACCGTTGGTGAGCACTGCATCCAGCGTTGAGCTTTCCCTGGTTGGTTCCATCACCTGGTTGGAGCATCCATGATTTTTTGCTTCTTTCCAGATGTACAGAAGGTAGATTAAAGTCACCCAATATGATTGCTTCCCCCTTTGTTGCTTTCTTGGCAATATCTATAATCAATTCGTTATCTGTCTCTTCAATTTGAGTCAGAGGTCTGTAGACTACAGCAATATGGATGACAGTGCCATCTCCTCTTTCCAACGGAATCCAGAGCGCTTCATCTTTTCCCCATGTCCCCTGCATTTCGATAGCTTTAATATTGCTTTTGACATACAAGGCTACTCCTCCTTTTCCATTTTCTCTGTCTCTTCTGATTAGATTATAGCCAGCTATGGCTATATCCCAATCATGCGATTCATTAAACCATGTTTCTGTAATGGCCACGATGTCCAAATCCGTTTCCACTATTAGGGCTTCCAGGTCCAGAATTTTATTGGCTAAGCTTCGAGCATTTGTGCTCATTGCTTTCCAGCATTTACCTGGCTTGTGTGTATTTTGCATTGATTTTGTTCTGCCCACTTCTTCCCACTTGTTTTTGATGTGTGGTTTAAAAGTGTAGCTGTTTCTGATGTTATTCTGCTTTTGCAGGGGGTGGCATGCAGATGTTGACCTTCCACATCTGTCACTCCCTTTTCCTAGTTTAAATGCATATCCACATACTGCCTGAACTTTTCACTTAGGTTTCTTTTCCCTGCGACAGAGAGATCTAGTCCATCAGCACAGTATAGTCTCTTGTTGGTCCATCTGTTGCCCCAGTTGCCAATAAATCTGAATCCTTCTTGTTTGCACCAGGTCTGGAGCCATGTATTAAAGCTATTAATGTGATGCAGCCTTTTTGTCCCCTTACCAAGAACAGGTAGAACTTCTGAGAATGCAACAGTGTTAACAATGGGCTTGAGTTTCTCTCCCAGTGATTGGAAGTCCTTTTGGGCTGTAGAGACAGTTTCTAGCCAGGTCATTTGTGCCCAAGTGGATAATAACATTGAGTTTGGAGTGTTCACTTTTTGCGCTAAGTATTTCAACAACTTGATTTGTATTCCTGCTGGCTGAAGAGCCTGGTAGGCACATGACTATCTTCTCTCCTTTGAACTGTGTTCCCAAGTTGGTGCCTCTGATGATGGAATCTCCAAGTAGTAGTAGTTTTCTGTTTGGTGAGGATTTCTTCATATTTGGTGCTTTAGCAGGAGATTGGGCATTGTCTGACTCATTTAAGGGCCCTTCAGTTTCTTTGGATTGGGCATCCTCATTACCCAAGGCAGAGAAGGCATTGTGCAGGGATATCTCTTGATGTATAAGATGTCTCTGCATTACAGGTCGCAATCTACCAGAACCCACTGTGATCCATTTGTTCCTGTGATGTTTGATTCTTTGTGGGAGCGGTGGTGGACTTTGTTCAGTTTGTATCCTAGAAGAGGTGCGCTTCATTGGAGCCAGTTCCTCCCTCAGTAGGGACACTTCTTTATGCATGGCAGCTAGGTCTTTCCTTAGTAGAGTCAATTCTTCATGCATGGCAGCTGACTTTAGGCATATAGGACAAGCTCTTAGGCTCCGAATGATTCGTCCTTGAATGAAAGTACCACAGTTATTGCACTGAATACACCACATGTTGATTAAGCAGTCCCAGAAGAGGAAGAATAATAAGAAGAAAAGATGAAGAAGATGTGGGCTTTAACCCAAGTTAGGAACGACAGATGGCACGTATGTAACCACTGTATAGGCAATGTAGCCCCTGGGGTGGGTGAGGTGAGGGGTAGGGTGGGCGGGAACCTTAGTGTCTCTGGCCAGTAGGCTGTTCCTGAACTGTGGGCACACACAATGGAACCCACCAATAAGGGCAAATAGATAGATAAATATGTGGAGACAAACAGACAGACAGATAGAACTTACAGTTAATCAGCAAATTCAGCAAATCACCTTTTGGGAGAGCTCTGGAGAGCACTCCTCTTCTCAAGGAACAGAAAGGCAATCTGAGCAAGCCCACATGTAGAACAGGAAATGGAGGTCTACAACAATACCTCAGCAGGGGGGAGGGGTAGTCACTCAGGTAGACTAAGAGAAAGATAGTTTAAAACTCTACAGCAATGGAGTAGGTAAGGGAACCCACCAATAAGGGCAAATAGATAGATAAATATGTGCAGACAAACAGACAGACAGACAGAACTTACAGTTAAGCAGCAAATTCAGCAAAAATCACCTTTTGGGAGAGCTCTGGAAAGCACTCCTTTTCTCACTGCCTATAATGTTCATGCCATGGCCACCTCGATGGCAAATCTATGCTCTGTTGCCATTAATGAAATATGCAAAGCAGCAACTTGGTCTTCGGTCCAAACTTTTGCTGCTCATTACTGTCTGGACAAGGACTCCCACTGGTATGCCATATTTGTTCAAGCTGTTCTCCAGCACCTCTTTCAGTCTGGAATTTAACGATACCACACATCCATGGAAGATTCATGACCTCTTGAAGCATACCCTTAGGAAAACCTACCGGTTCTGAGGTCATTTTTCTCTGGCAATGGGGAGCTAGGGAGTTCCATATGTGAAGACTACATTCCTGCTTGTTCCTGGAGATAGTGTACTTACTCACCTGTAACAGATTATCTCGGGGAACAGCAGGAATTTAGTCTTCACAACCCACCCTCCTCCCCTAGGAGTTGTAAGTTTTCTTTTTCTCTCCTTTTCTCTCAGCTACAAACTCAACTGAGGAGGGAGATTTGGGAAAGTGGGAAGGCAGCAGTGCAGGTGCAGTGGGATGCTCCCAAAAGCTTTTCTATTGGACGCTGAGGAGCGTTCCTGCTCAGGCTCCATTGACACCAACATCACCCATATGTGAAGACTAAATTCATGCTGTTCCCGGAGATCACCTGTTACAGGCGAGTAACTATGCTTAATACGTGGAGGTTAACAAGCATTAACTCCGGTAGTAAACATGCCCCATAATGTACAAAGAGGTCAATAATGAAGCAATTTCCAATTTTGTCTGTATTTTCCCTGGTCAAGTTACATTTCTTGTCTGGTGGCAGAATAAACCATACTTTGGTGCTGTAGCTGCTTTTCCTCCTCTTTACCCCAGGATTAATTAACGTGCGTTAATCTGTAGTAAACATACTCCGTAGAGATTTTCCTGCTCATTACTTTTTGAGAAATGTGTATCTCTGATGTCTTTGTATTTTGTGCAGCGGTATAGAAAATAGTTTCTGTTTCTATCCAACGTTGCAGTTTCTGACCTGCAAAAGATGAGGGTAATGTCATCGGAACGTGCTGCAGGTGGGACGGTCTTACGGATGGGCTTCTCCCAGACTGCTGCACAATCTGTAGGAATTCCAGCAGGCAGGTGTTTGATTTAAGTTTTCCCATATTCTTTGCATTTTGTAACAGCTTATCACAGGGGGAAAAAGCAGCCCGTCTCCATGGAAACCCCGTGACAGTAACCTAAAATGGAAATTAAGGAATTAAAGGTTGGGGGAGGGAGGCTGCCTTTTTTGCCACCACCATTAGTGAATAGTTTTTAGATAAGTGCTTCCAAAGAAAATATATATACTTTACCATGGACAGTCCAGTCACATCAAGATGAATAAAAACACAGAGATTTCAAAGAGAATTGTTTAAAATCAGATATTGATTTATGATTAAAGTGATATTTTGCCTGCAGTTTCAACCAGCGTGTAATTTTTGTTCTAATTTATTCATTTACTTAGTGGATGGCCTTAACAGGGTCCTAAGGGTGTGATCGGAGGTTTGCACTGTGTGCTGATTTGAGCCATTGTGCATGCCATATGTTACTGCATTGCTGCGTACCCTTGCCTCGTATGGAAACACTCTGCCCACTCTGCCCACTCTGCCCGTGCCCAATAGCAGACTACTTCAAACTGACTATGGTTGCCAGTTTCTATATCCTCGCTGGAGTAGGGCTACCAGACATGCAAAGAATGATAGCCAGCCATGCAGAGAGGATGCTAAACACCATCTGTAAAGTCATATGGCGGCAGTAGGAAAAACGGCTTGAGATCACACACAACAGGGATAATTAACACCCCGCTTGCGACTGCCTGCACAATGTGGCAGGTGTGACTTGGAGAGCTTGCCGCTGTGCATCCAAGTCACGGAGCAGCTTCCTGGGCAGAGGAGGAATGAATCGTTCCAATGGTCCTACTACTGATTTTCATTTGTATAGCGCTACAAGGTGTGCACAGCGCTGCACATATACATATGGGAGGCAGTCACTGCTCAACAGAGTTTGCACTCAGTTTAGAGGGAGGAGTGGCCTAGTGGTTGGGGCAAGGTACCACAAGTCAGAAAGTCAGTGGTTCAAATCCCACTAGAGGACAGCAACTTTGGACCAGAAGGACTGGGGTTTCTAGTCCCACAGGTGCTCCTTGTGGTCTTGGGCAAGCCACTTAACCCTCCATTGCCCATGTTCCCTGTAAGTATTAGTGTATGTGTCTCATATCCCCTCATGTTAAATGTATCCCCCCACTGCTTTGATCTGGTGAAAAGCAGGATATAAATGCAGCTAAATAAATAGTCTATGCAAGAGAGGAGACTAGAGATGATCTTGATAGACATGGGTGATAAACAGGAGAATAAAAGTAGTAGTTGTAGATCCAAAAGCAGCTTCAAAGAGGTGGTTTTTTAGCCTGGATTTGAATAGGACCAGAGATGGAGGCTGAAACATTGATTCAGGTAGTGTGCTCCAGGAATATAATGCAGTTTGGAGTTATGTTCAAGACCAAGAGCCACATTGCAACTGTAAGCAGAGGCAGATTATATAACATATTTTGGTCTGTCTGGTAGAGGATCTTGCTAAGGCTAAATCAAGAGCACTGAAGTATGCTCACCAGAGGAGAGAAATATAACTTCAGTGGATGGACATGAGAAGAAGATGATTATAATTTCTACTGTTCTGTCAGTGCATAAATTACTGGGCAAGATTAACTGCTACAAAATTCAAGCTCCTTAAACCTTACACATACCTTTGAGTGCCTACCCAGCTTACAAACAGATCACCAATGGCAGCTCACGGTGCCTTTGTTGTGTAAAAGTGGCTGTAACCTTCCACCTTTTGCTTGTCCCTTTGCTCTGGGCAGAGAGGTCAGGGTTTCTCAAAATGAAATTTGGCTTCATTTTCTGCACTAATAGACAGGAGAAGATTTTGCATCCACTCCACTGTAAAGTTGCTTTTAAACATACAATACCACTGGTGTTCAATAACTATAAGGCTCAGAACATACAGACAGTTGGAGTTACTAATGTGCGCTTATGCTGTTAATGTGCATTTTTTTACTACAGGTCCCATTAGTGCATACTAAGTGGCATGTTTACTAAACCGCATTAACAGCTAATGCATGCAAAACGCAGATAACACAGCAAGTTTCTGAGCTATTTGCAGAAAGCACATTATCTGACGGAGTATGCAGGATTAGGGTGGAGTGTGGGCGTGTCTGCAATGCGTGGTAACTGTAGCTCAATGGATGGCATTAGCTGCATCCAGGCTGCTGTCCGACTGTGCTCTCTACATTTCTGGTGCGTTATCTACTGGGGAAATGCTGTGCATGCCCCCAACGGATAATGCACAGCTTTTACAGCTAACACCACTCTATCTGCACTTTTTGGCCACGTTAGGTGCAAAAGCCTAACGTGCTTTAGTAAACATGTCCCTAATGCAGTAGTGCACATTAGTAACTCTAGCTGAGGGTAGCAACAGATCAGTTTACTCAAGTAATGAGATCATTTCTCAGTGTGTATGCAACAACTCTGGGAGTATCCTACTGTTTGCCCTATATAGCTGCTTCCTGCAAAGCTGGAACCACTGGAAAGGAATGAGCAGTTGTTCATGCCTGAAGCTTGCTTCGCTTGCTAAAGCCCAGGGTATCTGCAGCAGCTGATGCAAACAATGAAAACTATTAATATCCCCACTTAAAGGGTCTTAGAACTGGCCTAGCTCTAGTCCTAGCTGCAGTTCTTTCATTGCCTGGTGCTTGATCAAGCATAGCAGCAAACAAGTTTAAACTATCCCACCTTACATTGCAGCTCAATATTATTGGCAGTGGCTCTGCACTTTTTCTCAGATCCCTTTACTTCTTGCATAAACTAATACACAGCTGCCTCAGGCTATATGCACACAAAAAAAAAGAGGTGCACAGACACAGTGCCTACTTGTATGTGATCTATGTATAGGCGTTCCCGGGGTGGAGAATAGCTGATGGGTGGAGAGTGCGTGGGTCTGGCACATATTAATGTACTTTTTAAAATATGCACATGTAAACCTATTATTTCTGGCACATACATCCACAGAATTACATCCGTCTCGGAAGAGGCAGAAATGTGTGTGCCTGCTTTCCCTGAAGTAATTTTATAGACTATAAAGGAACATAGGATGCCTTTATTTAAAAAAAAGAAAAAAGGTGCCACCTATGTGCCTTGATAGCCTAGGCACCCAGTTAGGACACTTTTTGAAAGCTATTTCCTGAGGTAAATCAGTGCATGACCCATGGAAATGGGCTTTCAGAAAGCTGCCCATTCTATATGCAGATAAAAATTATGTGTGCTGTGCTGTTTTGTGCGTACTTTGGCGGCATTCCTGGGGGTGACAGTACAGGGGCGGGGGATTTGGAACTATGTGCATATGTCTGAATTTTCAAAAGTGTGCACGTATCTTAACTCAGAAAACGTATTCACACAAGTACGCAGGTGTAAAGGTGTGTCAGAACTTTTCCTGAGATGATTTTAAAGTAAAAGAGTAGACTTTCACTTTGAAAATCCATCAAAGTCCACAGCGAAAAGTAACCTCTTAGTGAAACAGGCCCTTTATGTCACTCTTCTACAAGACAATACAGGGAAACGTCCCCTGGATGCATTTTCACAATAAATTACTTTTTACCGGACTGCTTAAACAAAATTCCCCTCAACTTTTTATTTGCGACAAGATAAAAGCAAGCAGTTTACCTTATGCAAAATACCAAGTACTACAATCCCTCCTCAAATGTTCTAAGAACTAGACTGGTTCTGAGCCTCTGCTCCTATCTGCGTTTTTCTCCCTGAACAAAGCAATAGACAGGAGATCTCTAGCCAATGCTGCAAGGGACCACACCTTATTCAGAGTGTCAGCAGAGGAAAGGATGAGTCAGTTTTGCTTGTCTCCAGTACATGGGGCCATTCATGCCCATACTCAGCTGTAACTACAAAACTGACACTTTAATCAAGAATTGACGTAAATGGTGACTGGTTAAGAGAAACAACTAGATCAATTACTCAGAAGATTTGTTCAGGTAACTTCGGGAGTTACCCAATTAAGGGGAGTCGTTACTAAAGTACATTATAGAAATAACGTATATTTGGCCCTTAATGCATGTTAAAGGTAACTCAGTACCACAGGTTAATGACTCCCACAGTAAAAGAGCACCGCAAGCTATGTTATTCTAATAGAAAAATAACACCAGCTCAAAGATAGCATTATTTTCCCCCAGAACCATCCAACTGATTAGCAGGCAGACTTATTCGATCGGATCTGCTGAATATTCAGTTAAAGTTATCTGGATGTTTGGATAATTTTAACCGGTTACTATATAGCTGAATATCGGCCTAATATCTCAATACCGCCTTGAAATCACTGTAAAAAGATGGTATATCAAATTTTTATTAAACTGTAAACTTCAGTAGCAAAAAGGTAACAGTAGCAACTGCAGGTTTGAAGCATCTGAATTAGGCTCCTAATTCCTGCAAAAGGCCTACCACAGCTCCTTCTGAGCACAGGATCCCTAGTCTCTTGTGCGCTGTTCTTTTTAATATAGGTTCCCCTGGACTCGACCTATAAATTAGTTATTACTTTCAGGTGAGAAAATATGCTGCTTTATCCTCATCAGCTTGTACATATTCCTCCCCTTTACCCTTGAGTCTGACAATACCACTCTTAGAAGAACATAAGAAATGCCATTCTAGGCCAGACCAAAGGCCATCAAGCCCTGTGTCCCGTTTACAACAGTGGCCATTCCAGGTCACAAGTACCCAGAAAGGTACACAGATTCCACAATGCATATCCTGGGGTAAGTACTGTATTCCCTGGACCCTCTTTAATAATGGTTTTTGAACCTTTCCTCCAGGAGCTTGCCCAAACCTTTTTTAAACCCAGCTATACTAACAGCTCCCACTACATCCTCTGGTAACGAATTCCAAAGTTTGATTACTCATTGAGTGAAAAAATATTTTATCATATTAAACACAAGCTTCACCCCTCCAATGGAAATCAACATTGGCAATAATTCTCTCCCTGTTAAAGATGAGATCAAATACTTGGGAGTCACTCTTGATAAGACCCTCAACCTCTCCAAACATATAAAACTAACTGTAAAAACAATCTATTTCAAACTAAGGACAATCCAACAACTTAGACCATTACTAGACAACACTGATTTCAGAACCATAGTACAAACACTCATTACACCACATTTAGACTACTGTAATGGTATTCTTCAAGGGACCTCAAAGAAAAATATCCACTCACTTCAATTGGCTCAAAATGTCACCGCAAGGATTATCTCCAAAGCAAAATTAACAGATCATATATCTCCGATTCTTTATTCTCTCCATTTGCTTCCAGTATCATGCAGAATCACCTACAAATCCTTAATCAATACTTTTAAGATTTTTAACAATATAGCTCCCTCCTTCTTATCCACTCTTATCAACATCCCGCGTGAAAACAGATCAAGAAGAAGAATTAACCTTCACATGCTACAAGTACCTGATTCTATCCGAAAAACAAGTCAAAAAACAAGCAACTCAGCGTTCTCATACTTTGCTCCTATGTTATGGAACAACCTACCAGCTGAAATCAGAGAAATTAAGGATCTTCAATTATTTAGAAAAAATCTAAAAAACCCACCTATTCACCCTATACTACTATAACCTCCACAAGGAAGATAACCCTAACTCAGAGAAAACTTCTGATCAGCAGTCACTCACTGACCCTACCTAGACAGGCATAAAACCCTTCACTCATTCACATTGTTCACCTAATTAAACTTTCCCTTTGAAAGCAAAATGTGAATAAGTATAATTAATGTAATATATTCCATTGCCGATGATTTACTATTGATAGCCAGTTATTTCATTGTATTATTGAGTTGCAATTTAATAGTTAAATGTTTACGTTTATAATTTTGTTCTATGTAAAAACCCTTGTTCTCTATTTACTATTCTTTGTATTTACTGTTCTTTTTACTAAAATGTTCTATGTAAAATAGTTCAAAACCTGTTCTATGTAAAATAGTTTCTAAACCCGTTCTATGTAAAATAATAGCATGCTATTATTAAATTTTGTTTACTTGTAAACCGCCACTGATCGCTGGAAGTGGCGGTATAGAAGAGATGTATAAATAAATAAAATAAATAAAATAGTCCTAAATGGGCTACATTGTGGCTTCATTGAGTGTCCCCTAGTTTTTCTACTTTTTGAAAGAGTAAGTAACTGATCAATGTTTGCCTGTTTTACTACTACTACTAGTACTATTGAGCATTTGTACAGCGCTACAAGAGGTACACAGCGCTGCACAGACATGTAAGAGACAGTCCCTGCTCATCAGAACTTACAATCTAGTCAAGACAGACAACACAGTAGGCGTAGACATGGGATACATCTAGGGGGAATGGTAAGGAAACACAAAGGAGATCAGATGAGTCAAGATCCGAAAGCTGTAGCGAAGAGGTGAGTTTTTAACCTAGATTTGAAAAGGGCCAGAGAAGGTGCCTGATGTATAGACTCAGGTAGTTTGTACATCAGGCACCGAAACTGCAGCACTGATATCAATGGGTAAAATCAGGGACTACAAATGCCATATTGCATTGCAACATAATCCGATTAAGAAGGTTCACATCATTGCCACTTAAATACACATTACATTTAAATTTGAATTTAAAGAGACCCTCAGAATAGGTTATATAAAGTGCTGGTTATGCTGGGAGCATATAAGTAGTATCTTTTAGTGGAAACTTAGGGGGTTATTCTGAGCCACGAATAGCGGAGATGGATGTCCCAACGGGATGTTCATCCCCACTATTCGTGCCTTCCCCTGCCCGCAAATAACTTCCTCATCAGGGAAGTTAGATGGGGGTGGGAAATGGGTGGCCCAGAGGCAGAGTCTGGGTGGGCAGTGGGCGGTCGCCGGCGACATATGCGGAGAAGTTATTCCACCTCCGACGTGGTTGTTTTTACCATACCGGGGTGCGGATGGGGTAGGGGGGCCAGGGGACATTCCCCACAGCCTGATCCTGGCCTTATGAGGCCAGATCGGGGGTCAGACTTCAGGGAATACACACTTTTTGCAGGCAGCCGGCATCTTGGCTTTTAAATGGAGCCGCGGTGCTATGGCAATAGGACGCCATGGCGCTGCGGCTCCATTTAAAAGCCCTGACTGAGTTAGCCAGGCTGTGCATGTACGTGCAGGCCAGACTGAATCACAGTTCCAGCCTACACGTACATGCCTGTTTGTGATTCTGTTCCCATGGGACTAGACGTGCCCCCAGGGATCAGAATCCTGATCCCCTCTGTATGTCCGGCTCAGACCGGACAAACAGAGGGGATCTACGTGCAGGACCGAATCAGGCCCTTATTGTTTAATTTAAATTAAGGATGGTGAATAGTATAAAAAATAAATAGTAATTTATAAAAATATTTTGTAGCACAGGGTTCAGAGACTGATGATGGTGCTATATGGCTTCTGATCTAAAGTGCTTTGAAGTGTTGCACTTTATAAGGCCTACTCTGAGGGTCTCTTTAAATACAGATTTAAATATAACGTGTATTTAAGTGACTGGCTAATGCTGGGAATCTTCTTAATTGGATCATGGTATTATTCTTAAGATTTCCAGCGTGAGATCAATATATTTGTGATACACTGCATTGCAAAGCACATTTAAAACCAGAACTGGCCAAAAATCTCACTCCTGGAACTGGGTAGCTTGGCAACTCTGTTTTTTCATCTCTTCCCCTCCCCTCTTGCAACTTCCCATTTCTCCCTTATTCCCTAAGCGGCAAGCACAAAGCAGCTGGAGTCATCCACACTACTCCTAGCACCTGTGCTGGATCTGCCAAAACAGCATGCTGTGAGAAAACGAGGTTACTTACCTGTAACGGGAGTTCTCCGTGGACAGCAGGATAAGTCAGCCACACCTGGTGACGCCCTCCGGCGGAGCCATGCATACAGAAGTGCTCTCTAGAGCTCAGAAAGGTGAGCCTTTCTGAGCCCACCTAGGTAGCCCATCCTACCGGCCCGCCCCCTGTTCCGGCCAGTGTGTTCCTAGCTAGCCAATTCCCAGACAGGGAGCGGATGCAGAGGCTGACCTCCTCCAGGGGAGGTGGGTTGGGATTGTGTGGCTGACTTATCCTGCTGTCCACGGAGAACTCCCGTTACAGGTAAGTAACCTCGTTTTCTCCATGGACCAGCAGGATTGCGTCAGCCACACCTGGTGCCTCCCTAGCTGGAGCATGCTGAGGAGGAGGAGGAAGCCAAGATCATTAAAGATGAGAGATATGCAGATTAGTGCAACGATTTTTAATACAGCAACAGTGCAAGAACAGTGGCTGTGCAACAATACGATATTTGTGCAAAATGCAATAACTAGTGCAGTACAGTGAAAGAACAGTATACAATACTTGTGCAACATGCAATAACTAGTGCAATACAGTGGTTGTGCAATAGAGCAGAGGATTTTAGGCGGTCTCCCTCCCGCCCATTGCAGTGGAGAGGACGGCAGTTCCGAGGGCACAGTCTTCCTGGGCTCTGAGGTCGAGGCAGTAGTGCCTTTGGAACGTGAGCGGGGAGGTCCAAGTGGCCGCTCTGCAGACGTCCACCAGAGGCACAGAACGAAGGTTGGCAATTGTGATGGCCAGAGCCCTTAGGTTGTGAGGGCCCACTCTTGGCAGGTTCTGTGTGCCTGTGGGGTTGAGGCAATGGGAAACGCAGGAGGCGACCCTGTGCGCAAGGGTCCTCTTATTGACAGGCCTGCCTGGCCGGTTTAGGTCAAAGGATACGAACAGTTGTTCGCCTTTGCGAATAGGTTCGGTGCGGAGCAAGTATATGCGGAGAGCCCGGAGACAGTCCAGCGTGTGAAGGCGGCTCTCTTCTTCCGAGGCGTGGGGTTCTGGGAAGAAAGCCGGAAGCTCAATGGATTGATTTACGTGGAAAGCAGATGCAACTTTGGGTACGAACTTCGGGTTGGTCCTCAAGGAAGCTCTATCCTGGTGCAATTGCATGTAGGGGGGGTGGGACATCAATGCCTGTAGCTTGCTGATTCTTCTGGCAGATGTTATGTCTACGAGAAACAGGGTTTTCCATGAGACGTATTTCATTTCGGCTGACAGCAGCGGCTCAAAGGGTTCCTGGGTTAAGCGAAGTAGTACAGCGTTGAGGTCCCAGGATGGAACGGGGCGCCTGAGCGGGGGTTTTAGGTTTGCCAGGCCTTTCATGAAACGGTTGGTCAAGGGTAGAGCTGCAATGGAGGTGGCCCCTTTGGGCTGAGCATGAAAAGCTGCGATTGCCGAGAGGTGCACTCTGACGGATTGAGTCTTTAGGCCAAGGTTAGACAGAGAAGCCAAGTACCGAAGGACCTCGGGAAGAGGGCAAGTGGTGAGCTCAAGGCCCTGCGCTGCGCACCAGATGCTGAATCTCTTCCACTTGAGGCCGTAGGACATCCTGGTGGAGGGCCTCCTGGCAGCAAGGACCACATCCTGGACCTCTGAAGGGAGCCGGAGTGAAGAAAGGCTCATCCGTTCAACCTCCAGGCAGTGAGAGCCAGGGCTTTGAGATCGGGGTGCGTCGTTTTGCCCTCGTCCTGCGTGAGTAGGTCTGGCCTGAGTGGCAGGCGCTTGGGTTCCGTCAGCGCTAGGCAATGGAGGAGTGCAAACCACATCTGACGGGGCCAGTAGGGAGCCACTAGGATGGCACGAGCCTTGTCGTGAATCAGTCGCTGGAGTGTCGCAGGGATGAGGGGTGTCGGGGGGAAGGCATACACCAGAGACCACTCCCCCCAACACACGTCGAATGCATCCGCCGCTAGTCTCTTGCTGGACGGGTGTCTGGAGCAATAGAGAGGGCATTGTGCATTCTTCTCCGTGGCGAATAGGTCGATGCTCGGGCGACCCCACTGGCGGAAGAGACTGTCTGCAACCTCCGGAAGGAATGTCCACTCGTGAGGTTGCAGCTGTCTGCTGAGCTTGTCCGCTAAGACATTCTGATCGCCGGGCAGGTAGGAAGCACGGAGATTGCACCCGTGTGTCAGGGCCAGGGACCAGATCTGCAGGGCTTCCTTGCAGAGTGAGCGAGAAGCGGTGCCCCCTTGCTTGTTGATGTAGAACATGGCCACTTGGTTTTCTGTCTGGATGAGGATGGATTTGTTCTGTATGTGAGTTAGGAATGCTTTGAGAGCGTACTTGATGGCCCTTAACTCCAGGAGGTTGATGTGTAGGAGTCTCTCCTGCGGCGACCAGGCCCCTTGTGTGCTGAATTGCAGAATGTGGGCACCCCAGCCTAAGTTGGAAGCGTCCGTGGTCAAGGTCACTTGGTGCTCCGGTGGGTGCATGTCCTTTCCCCCCGAGAGGTTCTCCGGGACAGTCCACCAGAGTAGCTGAGTCTTGATTCTGGAGGTCATGGGGATGCGGGTGGAAAGGGGTTGCGAGTGCTGGTTCCAGCGTGCACGTAGATGGCCCTGGAGTGGCCGCATCCGTAACCTGGCGATGTGGATGACAGAGGTGGTCGCGGACATGTGGCCTAGAAGGCGTAGGATGGATTTCGCCGTGGAGGTCTCCGCAGAAGCCAAGCTGGTTGCGAGCGAGGTCAGAGCCACTAGCCTGCGTTGGGGAAGGAATGCCTTCGAGAGTCGGGTGTCGATCTCGGCTCCGATGAATTCCAGCCTCTGCGAGGGGGTGCGGTGCGACTTGCTGTCGTTGATCACGAACCCCAGTGAGGATATCAGGGACTCGGTTATCCTCAGAGCCTCCTGAAGCTCCGGAGCTGAGGGGGCTGTTAGGAGCCAGTCGTCCAGGTAGGGAAAGATGGATACGTTCTGTTTGCGGAGATGCGCTGCGGGTACCGCCACACACTTGGTGAAAACCCGTGGGGCTGGTGACAGGCCGAAAGGAAGGACTTTGTACTGGTAATGCTGGCCCAGCACAGTGAAGCGAAGGTACTGCCTGTGCGACTTGTGGATGCGTATGTGGGTATAGGCGTCCTGTAAGTCCAGGGATGCCATCCAGTCGCCGGGTTGAATCAGGGGCAGGATGGAGTTTAGAGAGTACATCCTGAACTTTTCTTTGATGATGAACTTGTTGAGCTTGCGGAGGTCGAGGATAGGGCGGACTCTGCCTGACCATTTGGGGATGAGGAAGTACCTGGAGTAAAAGCCAGAGTTTATCTCTTCCGCCGGTACCTGCTCTATGGCATTTGAGGACAGCAGGTGCATCAACTCGGCGGCCATAGCCAGGCGCAGGTGTGGGGGTGTTTGGCTGATGGGATGGTTGTTTTGGCGAGGTGTTGAGCTGAAGCGCATTCTGTAGCCTTCTTGGATGATTTCGAGAACCCAGGAGTCGGAGGAGATGCGTTGCCACTCGTTCAAGAAGTAAGTCAGGCGACCCCCGATCCGGGTAACCGCTGGAGGATAGGCGTCAAAAGGATGGCCCACTCTTCGCAGGTGGTGGGTTGCTCTTTTTTTGCTTACGGTCCCGCTGTGAGTTGCGCTGGTGAGCGGGTCCGTTGTAGGAGTTGTTTCTATACTTGCTAGGCTGCCATTTCCTGTTTGAGGGGTACGTCTTGTTGGAAGAGTAGTAAGATCGTCTCTGGAAGTTGCTTCTTTGCGTTCCACTGTGGCGCTCAAAGCCGTCCTCTGCGAGGGTTTGCAGGGTGGCGCAGTGCTCCTTCATATCGTTGACGGTGTCTTTAACTTTGTCCCCAAAGAGTGATTCTCCGGTGCAGGGCGCATTGGCGATGCCCTCATGGGTGTCCTCCCGCAGGCCTGAGGCTCTAAGCCATGCCCAGCGCCTCGCAGATATAGCCGTACCGGCGGTACGCGAGGCCGTGTCGAATGCGTCAAAGGTTGCGCTAGCCAGGTGTTTGCTGCACTCAGACATATCTGTGAGAGCGCCGGAGAGTAGAGCCAGAGATTCCTTCGGAAGGGCTGTAGATGCTGTCCGCAAGGTTGCCATGCAGGTGTCAAGGAAGAGAACTTGCTGGAATTGGTGGGCGGGAATTTTTGCGCTAAGCATAGCCCCTTGGAATACCTTCTTCCTGATGTCATCAAGGAGTTTGTTGTCGCGGCCCGGGGGGCTATTGGCGTGATTGCGTGAGGACTTGGTGCACTTGAGTGCCGAAGACACGACAATGGAGTTGTGTGGAAGCTGTGTTTGAGAAAATCCAGGGACAGGCTTTACTTGATACTTGAAGTCGAGCCGTCTGGGGAAGGGTCGACCTGATACTGGCGTCTGACACAGTTTGGATTGATTGTCCAACAGCCTTTGGTGCATGGGCAGTGCGAAAGCAGGTTTCGGTGCAGTGAGATATTTCAGAACCTCTGGGACTGCCTCCCCCGAAGGATCGGCGATATTTAAAGCGAGGGTGGAGGCAAGTTTGGCTAGAAACTTGGGATACGTGAGGTCCTCTGTAGGAGGGGGCTCCTCAGTCTCAGCTGTCTGCGCTTTGTCCGAGCTTGTATGTTCCATGGAAGCAGACCCCACCACAGCTGCTTCTATGTCCTGGTCTTCAGCGGTGGTGTCAGGGGAAAGATCCTCCCGGACCGGGCTAGGTGAGAGTCTACGGGAGTGGTCTTTGGGCCTCTCCTGAGGTGTGGAGGTAGGCGCTGCTCTTCCGGGAGCTGTCAGTGCGGTCTCAGCATCAGGGTGGAGTGAGGCGTGAGGCGTGCGCCGTGGGGGTTGCTGGGGCAGATTGCCGCAGAAGCTGGGTCAACAGATTGAGGATAGCCGAGGAATTGCTGAGGCTGGATCTGCTTCGTCGAGGAGAACCCCGATTCCCATGGCTGCCGCTGCGAGAGTCGTCGAGGCGGTGCTTGCGTTGCTGGGATCGGTGGCGGTGGTGCCTGGAATGTGTGTGCCGCTTAGAGCGGTGGGTTCTGTGACCAGAGTCACTGCTGCTGCTATGCCCCCTGTCTCTGTTCCGCTTCCTGCGGTGACGAGACCTATGGCCAGAGGCACTCCTGCTGCGGTTGTTATGGAGCAGGAGCGCGCCGGTAGTTAAGGGGTTAAGAGCCTCTGCGGCTTCCCCCAGGGCATCAGTATGGGGCTGGTCTCCCCCGCGCTGAGAAGCGCTGCAGCGTGCAGGCATACCTTGTCCATCCACGAGGATCCCCGCCGCGATCAGGCTCGCTGGGACGAGGAACTGTGCACCAGCGGTAGAGGAGGCATCCGGAGAAGCGGTGTTGCTGCGCTGATCATGATTAGCACGCTGGTCAGAGGTGTTGCTGCGTAGATCGGGACTTCCATTGTAGCCGGCTTTCCTGCGTTGATCGGAGGTTCCAGGAGTGGAAGCCCCGCCCACCGGGTGGGCGGAGTTGGCGGACCCCAGCCAGGGCTGGGAGGACTGCCGGCAGTCGCCATCTTGTTCAGCATGTGTTCGTGGTGCAGGGGACCGCATGGGAGCGAGTTGAGCCGCAAGGCCCAGGCCAGCCGGAACATGCTGAGAGGCTGCAGGGCTTACCTCCGCGGCACCGCAGGAAGGTGCGCTTGTTCCAGGATTAGCAGGGGGATGTTTCCTGTGGCGGGAGCTGTGAACGGAGGCCCCATATGGCGTGTTCAGCTGGGAGGCAGTGTCCGGAAGCACGGAGGCTCGGCTGAGGATGGGGGCCCGTTCAGGCACATCCTGGGCCGGCGGAGGGTCAGCATGAGGAGCGGAGTTCTTGCAGATCTCATGGTACCCTTTCTTCATGTTGCCACAGTGTGAGCATCCCCGAGAGGTACTTTTCTTATTGCCACAAAAGGGGCACTTCTTGGAATGATATTTGGGCATTGCTTGCAGAATTTTAAAAACAAAGAAATAAAAGAAAAATGAGAGCAGAGCAGGGTCCGTCTTGCTGGCAAGGCGGAAGAACAAAAACTGGCCGGAACAGGGGGCGGGCCGGTAGGATGGGCTACCTAGGTGGGCTCAGAAAGGCTCACCTTTCTGAGCTCTAGAGAGCACTTCCGTATGCATGGCTCCGCCGGAAGGCGTCACCAGGTGTGGCTGACGCAATCCTGCTGGTCCATGGAGAAAGAGTCTGTTTTCACGACATCCATAATGAAGTTTCGATTCTCACATATTTGGCCTAAGACCAAGGTTAATTTGCATAGGTGGGTTACTATATAAACCAGCTCTCAAGGTCTGAAATTGGGATGCAGCCCTCAAGGGCTGAAATTGAGACACACCCCTCCCTCCCCCCACCCCAGCTATCTGTAGTTAGTTGGGAAGCACCCTGATGTAGATCACTATAGGAATGCTGAAGTAATTAAAGAAAATAAACCTACATGGGGGTATCAGGGACTATCATGTGAATATCTCGTCTTCCACCCGTCACGTCCCATTACACTCTTTTCCCTGCTAAGGTCCGAGTGAGAAAATCCCAGTGATCTTGGAAGCTCAGGTGCATCATCATTTTTGAATACACTTAAGCTGTTTCAACAAAGGTCTGCAAATGTCGCTCTACAGGTTTAACAGACTGATCTCAGCAACTTGAGGCAGCCCACTGAAGAGTTTGAATTTTGAAATTTACAGACTTTGAGACTACGCTTCACATTCCAAGATTCCCAGGAACAAATGAGTTCATCCCCCTCCCTGTGGACATACCTGCCTAGTTTTCTCAGTCAGCTTATGTACATAATTCCTTTTATCAATCCACAGTTCATCTGATAGTGCCCACCTCTGGTCTGCAGTTATCTGAATATTAACATTCACAGCTTTAGAGGCCAAACTAAAGGCTTTCTTCCGTTTGATGTTTATGGGAACGACCTTTGTACTCCTTAACCTTAAATTTCTGAACATAAAGCATATAACTGAGGAATAGATTCCTTACCCAAGTCAGCTTGGAGAGGCAGATCCATTTTGGATTTTGCACCTTTGCCTACATGAGAGTTGCAGTTCTGATTTCCCTATGACAAGCAGGACTAGATCTCCATGCATGGGGCAAAACCTGGGAATGAATCATCTTTTTTGAGTGGACCTGGAAGAGGTGACAATCCTTCAATATAATTTCTTGTTTCTCTGAATTGATTTTTCACCAACTTGGACAAGTGGAAGCAATTCTATAACAGGACACCTATATCTAAAGACCACAGAGGCAACTATTCTAAGCACCTATTTTATAAAGGCAACATAAATATGTACATCGCAGATCTACCCAAACTACACTCCTTGGAATGCTTATGCGTGGCATGCATAGGGTTGCAGATGTCCTGGTTTTATCAGGATTTTATGATTTTTGGAAGCTTGTCTTGATTTGTAAAATGTCCTTATTTTGTCCTGAATTTTGGTGTTTTGTCCTGACTTGTCCTGAATTTCTGTAAAACTTTGACAGATGATTAAGATGAACATTATAATACAAATGAAGTTATTTTTATTCGTTTATTGTACATAAAATGTAGAAATAAAACATTAATTATAAGTTGTTCTTTTTCAACGTGTTAGTGTGACTCAGTGTTTTTACCTAAAAACATTCCTTTTGGCGTTTGTTTGAGAAAGGGGAAAGATTTGGGGCTCTTTCCCAAAAATGGGAAAGTTTGGGTTCCATTGTACATACACAATATAGTGAATTTAAGACATACGTAAAGAGGGGGAAAATATTAAAAATTTCCGGAAGCATGAAGTCTTGATCATAGTTTATCATTTGTTAACATTTTTTAATTTTTGTCATCATAGTAATGTTACTAATATAAATGAATTTGCAATTATGTATAACATTACTAGTGGAAGGAGTATTTTGGTGTGCAAGAAGCAATGGATGGATGATTGAAATCAATTGGATATTAAAATTGTAAAATGCTTGCTTTAAGTTTAAATTAACTATTCATATGTATAAAAATATTTTGGCTGACGAAAATCTGCTACATCAAATATCGTCGAACAGTAAATACATGTAAATAATGTTTTGTCGTGTTTAATGCCTAATAAAACATTTTTTTGAAATATGTTATTTTTTTTAAAAATGTCCTGATTTTGCACCAAAGGTATCTGGCAACCCTAGGCATGCATATAAATAAGTACATGTGTCTTATACATGTTAAATGGCCATACAATTTCATAAAAGGCCTTTTCCACGTGTGAAAAACCGCTTTCATGTGGGAAAAAAACGTCATTAAATTCCCTTCCTTAATGCACAGGTATGCAACTGTTTGTTTCTTTTGGGAAACTGGAGGTCAGTGGTACAATCTGAGAAATCATTTCCCATTTAAAATATAGTTTCACAACAGAAGGACATGGTGGCTAGATAGAGGCATATTGTAAAACTGCTGTAAAATGCCTTTGCAGGCTGAAGTCACATGTGTGCACTTGAGTTTAGAGATTTACTGTCCCCCCTGCAGTAAATGGAAGGTTGGGGGAATCCAAATTCCATGTCATGCAAGAACGTGTAGAAGAGACTTCACATTGCACTGGACCTGCGGAAATGAAGCCTGCAGGGAAAAGCTGCATCATTACATTTAAATGCTACAAATTTGTCTTGCTGTTTATGACATCACACAGTCCAGACCGAAAAACTATAGAAATTAGAATATATATAAGAAATGCAATGGGATAGGATTTTATGATCTATTTTGCAATGTACTGTATAGATTCTTTCACTTATTATCTCAAAATCTCTTGAGTTGCCAGCAGGGCTGCTTCAACCCCTTATGGGGCCCTGGGCACATTTTTGAGATGGGCCTCCCGCTCGCGGCCCCCTCCCATTCACAGGGTCCCCCAGAACTGCATAGTCAGCAGTCCTGTTCCTACTTTCTGCTCCTTAGGCCACTTGCAAGAGAAGTGTGTGGCACTTGGGTGAACAGGCTAGGAGCATGAGGTTGTAGGTATGTTCACTAAAGCACCGTTCGCTTCTCTTGCAAGTATCCTGAGGGAGCAGAAGAAAGGTGCTGCACCTTTGCACGATCTGCAGCATACCTTGCTTTGTTCCACCTCCACCATAGTGTCAGTGAAACAGGTGGAGTAGCAGCCGTGAATCTGCAGTTGAACATTGCACTTGAGGTTCCACTGGTGGTGCCTCAAGCTACGACCACAAAATCAGTCTTCTTCCTGAACAGGCAGCTGCCTCTTTTTCCCATGAGTAAAAGCGACCCTGGTTGTCAGTGTCGGATATTGGCAGTCTTTAAACCAGGGGTTCTCAACTCAGTCCTTTGGACCACTTAGCTAGTCAGGTTTTCAGGATAACCACATTGAATATGCATTCAATGGAGACAGTGCATGCAAATTTCTCTCATGCATATTTATTATGGTTATCCTGAAACCCTGACTGGTAAGTGTATCCCAAGGACTGGGTTGAGAACCTCTGCTCTAAATACAGGCTGCTAGCCCATCCACTAGGTGAACTAAGCAGTTGCCTAAGGCAGCAGGCCCTGTTGGGTGGCATTGGCCCCCCTTCCTCCCAGCAAACTAGCAGTTCATCACCACCTGGTCCACCATGCCACCACATCCTCTTGGCATCCATCTTCTTTATTTATTTAACAGTTTTTTTATACCACTTTATCATTTCAGTCAAAGTGGTTTACATTGTAACTTAAACTTGGTAATGTACATTAAACAGGGACACTGATATCTTGGATGTCTCCTAAGACAATGGAAGATAGGTGACTTGCCCAAGGCCACAAGGGGTGCTAGTGGGACTCGAATGCTGGTCTCTTGGTTTCCAAGCTAGTGCTCTTACCCTTTGGGGGAGGGGTGGGGAACGGCACTGCTGCGTCGGGCTTTAAAGTGTCCTTCTAGCATGCTCACGGCCTGCTATTCCTGCCCCACTTCAATGCAACTTCCAGCTGCTGCTGCCCCCTCCAACAGGAAGTTGCATCAGAGGGGAGCTGGAGCGGTAAGCTGTGAGTGCGCTAGTGCGGGCACTTTAAAGCCCGACACAATGGAGGTATCGCCTTGCCACCCCCTCCCATGAGGTGAGAAGATGGATGCCAGGAGGGGGAGCAGCATGGCGGCATGGAGGGTCTGCCTAGGACAGCAGAAACCTTCAGGCCAGCCCTGACTACCACTATTTATATCTCAAACAATATTCAGTGTTTCTCAAGCTGGTCCCGGTGTACTCCTTAGCCAATCTGGTTTTTAGGATATCCACAATGAATATGCATGAAACAAATTTGCATACAATGGAGGCAGTACATGCAAATCTATTTCAAACATATTCATTGTGGGTATTCTGAAAACCAGACTGGGTTACATCAGGACCGGCTTGAGAAACACTGCTTTATGCATTGTGTACTGTACATATTAGATCAGAGGATGAGGAAGAGAGCAGGTGTTAAAGCTGCTGTTCCAAAGATGTCCATGGAGTTAATTGTAGGCAGACTGTCAAGAGGAAGGGAGAAAAGCAAAGGGATAGAGTGAGTCCTTTTGTTCTGACCTGTCAAACTCAACTAGGTGGGTGCAAAGTCTTAAAACTGACTATAATGTTAGGGCAGGGACACACAAATTCAGTCCTCAAGGAGGCCAGATTTTCAGAATATCCCTAATGAATATGCATGAGAGAGAACTGTATGCATAGTACCCTATTTTATGCAACTTTATCTCATGCCTATTTGTCAGGGACATCCCAAAAACCTGTCCTGTTTGCTATCCTAGAGAACTGAGCTTGTGCACCCCTAGGCTAGGACCACATCATCAGAGGCACGTTACACAATATCTTCTCCCTTCTTTTTCGTCTCTTCTACACTGTCCCTGCTGCCCTCTCCCTTTTTCCCCACTCTTGATCCTTTCCCTGTCACCTCCTCCCACCTCTGCCCCATATTGATTTCCTGCTTTCTCATCCACTCGCTTCCCTCATACATTTGAATGTGCAGTGGCAGCAGATTGTGTAAAATTTATGAGATGCCATAACCAAACAATCTTGTAAACATGCATAATTGAAGATAAGAAGCACCACTGGATTACTTTGTCTTCTATATACACACATAGTGGACTATTTTTATAACAGGGCACCTATGTGGAAAGTTCATAAAGGTGCCTATTTTATAAAACATTGACGGGTAATACATGGACGCACCCTATAACAGGACGGATAATTAAACATAGATGGGAGACTGATTGTAATTCATAATTTGTGGTCTACATTTTGCACTGCCCCGTCTTCTTTTGTATATAGGCAGGACTACATGAGTGATTAAAACTCGATTGAGTGAGCATGCGTCAAGGATTCATCAAAAGATTACGTCTGCTCCGATAGTTGAGCACTGTTTAACACATAATCATGATTTCACGGACCTGCGATGGTCAGTGATAGATTATGTTCCCCCGGATCCTAGAGGGTGTGATCGGACTGCCTTACTCCAACGGCGTGAGCAAAGTTGGATATTTAGATTGAATAAGGTGACTCCTCTGGGCCTCAATAAGGAAATTGATTGGATCAATCTCTTTTGATGTCATCTGTGACGAGGTGGGGTTTCCCCTGATGAAGTGGGGTTTTCCCGCCGTCTGATTGGTGTTCTACTTTGAATGAAGGATTGCAATAGCCAATGATAAGTAGTGTGCCCTTTAAAAAACAGCTGAGTATATTACCTCAGCGTCAGATGGCGGTTAAACATTATTTGATGGAAGCAGCACTTGATACAGGGAGAGAATCCCGAAACATGCACGTCGTGCCTGAGTTTGGATGCCACACTGAGGGTTGTTAAAATAAGTCCTTCTAATAAGCTAAGTTTTTTGAAATTTTTACAATATGATTAAAATGCATGGTGCCGTCTGGCGGGGATAGACAGTGGTTCTTACCTCCCTCGGCAATATCCGACAAACATTTTTTTTTCACTTAAACATTTTTTAGGGGGTGTGTTTGGTGATTTTGTTTGTTCTGATATTTATTTATCGCTAAACCAAGGGTGATTGATGTGGCCTATTTTATAAAGGCAAAAGACTTCAATGGGAGACTAGATCAAGGGCATGTGATGGATGTGGTCTTAGATTTCAGCAAAGGCTTTGATACTGTTCCTCATCGGAGGCTTGTGAATAAACTGAGCAGCCTGGGGATGGATCCCGAGGTGCTGAACTGGATCAAGAACTGGCTGACTGACAGATTACAGAGAGTAGCGGTGAATGGAACTCACTTTGAATAAAGGAGGGTAGGTAGTGGAGTACCTCAGGGATCGATCCTGGGACCACTAGTGTTTAATGTCTTTGTGGGTGATATTGCCAAAGAGTTAAAGGAAAACATTGCCTTTTTGCAGATGATAAAAAGATTTGCAACAGAGTGGACACTTCGGAGGGAGTAAACACCATGAGAAAAGATCTACAAAAATTAGAAGAATGGTTTAAAGCTTGGCAATTGAGAATTAATGCAAATAAATGCAGAGTGATGCACTTGGAATGCAGAAACCCAAAGGAGCTGTATGTGATAGGGGATGAGAGGTTGGTATATACAGACCAAAGAGAGACCTCAGGGGTGAAAGTGTCTGAGATCTCAAGGTGGCAAAGCAGTGTGATGAGATGGTCGCCAAAGCCAGAAGGATGTTAGGCTGAATAACCATGAGGAAGAAGGAGGTATTAGTGCCCCTGTACAAGTCATTCGTGAGACCTCACTTGGAGTATTGTGTTTAGGTTTGGAGACCAAAATGCTATGGGGCCAGCGCCTCCACCAGAAGACATATGAGAAGAGAATTGAAGACCTAAATATGTATACCCTAGAGGAGAGGAGGGACAAGGGGGATATGATACAGATCTTTAAATACTTAAAGGGCATTAATGATCAAACAAACCTTTATCAAAGATAGGGAAGCTGTACAACTAAAAGACATGAAATGAAGCTGAAAGGAGGTAAACTTAAAAGCAACATCAAGAAATACTTTTTCACGGAAATGGTGGTGTGGATACCTGAAATGCCCTTCCAAAGGAGGTGGTGGGAGCAAAAATAGTGACGGAATTCAAAAAGGCATGGGACAGATGCAGAGGATCACTACATAGCAAGAGGATGGAATCAAAAGAAACATAAATAACTTCATAAATAGAGAGGGGTATCCTGCCTGGAGCACCAGGTACAACCTTAAGTAAAGACATTGAGGGGAAGTAACTCTACAACTCTAGCCACCTTACTGGGCAGACTAGATGGATCATGCTGGTCTTTATCTGTTGTCATTACTATGTTACTATGTTAATTCCAGGGAGATATGAAAGCGGCCGTTCCTGCTGAGAATTGTGACTGTATGGGGATAGGGCCTAAAAGGAACCTAGACTATGAAGGAAGAGAAAGACTAGGAACCCCATCTAGTTTCCCCAGTTTACTTTCTGGTGCATGCCATACGTCCTAATTTATCGCCGGTTTCTCTTTACTTCCTCATCATTAGGTATCCTCTCTGGCTTTTACCATTCTTTTCTGAGTTCCATTAGTGTTTTTTCTTCCACCGCCTCCCCTAGAAAGCCATTCCATGCATCTACCTCCCTTTCCGTACAGAAATATTTTCTGATGTTCTTTCTGATTCTACCCCTGGGTGGCCATAGGGGGAGGAATTCGGCAGCTGTGAATAAGATTCATAGGACCTCACCTTTGGATGTCTGAGGTTAGAAATGCCAATGAGTGGGACTGGGTCATGTCCTGACTGGGTTGAAATCTTGGGTGTGGAGGAAGGTGAGCCAGGGCATTAAAAAGGGAATAGGATATGACTAAGGCAGTGAGGCAGAGGATAACAATGGAGGATTTTGATTGCAAGAAGAGCAATTTTGTACTGGATTTCAAAGCAAAAGAAAACTACAGGCCAATGCATAATCCTGAGCACTCATGTCATATAACCACATTGCTTGGGAATTCTGACTATTGTTTCCATAGTTGCTTAGGCTATAAGAAGATTAGAGGTCATTGAAGCCCTAATTTCCTTAAACTACTCACCAGATCCTTTTATTTGGTGATTCACAAAAAATAAAAAATATATATCTTTGTAGTCAACTTTGCAGTATGATGATAAAAGATCTTCCTCCCTTCAATAAGGCAATTAACTTAAATCTCTTTTATTATGTTTATAGGCATGTAGCGTTTAACCATTGCTTTTTCCACAGGCAAAACATTCCATAATTTCACCACTCTTGGAATTAGAAGTCCATTTCTCTGAAGATGCTGAAATCCACTGGCTCCTAACTTTGGACACAAAGATTTAATTGGCACAGTTTTGAAATTCATCATAAACAGATTAGTAGATGGAACAGCAGAACTGGTGAGACTTCCTAAGTCCCACTAGCTGAAGATCATCTGTTCTGCTCTCTGCTTGGATTACTCTGTCACTCCCTCCAATGGGCCAGTGGAGCTCATTCTGCTGGGCCACTGAAGACTCCTGGTTGCCATCACAATGGCCCAATGGAGGCAATTCACCAGATTGTCAAAGATAGCTGATTGCCACCAGGCTGCAATGAAGAGGACCACTGGTGCAGATACCCATGGACCAGAGAAAGATGGAAGAGGGAAGAGGCAAAATGTAAAAAAGCAAAAAAACAAATAGCAAAATAAAATGAAAAAGCAAAAACATATCTAGAATTGCAGGCCACTGAATGCAGCCCCTGTTTTTGGCCTGATACCCTGCTTCCTTTCAGCTTCCACCTCCGTGAAATCTGCCTTAATTGCGGCCATAGCACCATACATTTTCATTCACAACCAGCTGGGGTTGATGCATCCTCCACTACTTCTACTGGAGCAACAATTTTCAGTTGGGGACCACAGACCTTGGCTCTTTATCTGACCAGTAGGAAGAGCCACTATGCACTGGTGAGAGATTCTCCAACCACATGTAGCAAGAGTGACAGAAGGCAGGGCCAGCAAACAAACTCAGATCTTCCACATGGTAGCACACATTACTGCATCATTCACCACTTTAAGCATTTCAGGGTATATTTACTAAACTGTACTAACAGTTAGTGCAGCACACCATGGTAAAACTACAGTGCTAACCGCTAGCATGTGATGGGGTGGGGACTGGGAGGAACCTTGGCATTCTCGGTACATCGCAGTTAGCGTGGACAACACTGGTGCGTGCTAACCTTGAATGTTGCCATTAGAGCACGTGCACTTACTGCTCCCTTAAGGGAGTTAGTGCCACTGAATAACCCGGATAAGGGGTTAACACTGCTAACTGTGTTAATCCCGTTGAATATCTCCCCCTCCCCATTTTATTTAACCACCATGACTAGCATTTAAAAAAAAAACACTGACTTTAGTGGATAAATTTCGGGCCAGACAAGGTTCATAGTGTTTCACTAAGGGGAAAAGAGCTGGCACGACGTGCTTGATAAGAAAGTAGGAGCCTATCACTAGGCGTGGTCACTTTATGGCATGAACCATGCTAAGGGATTTAAAATTTGAGAATTATAAGACCTGACAGGTGATCTGATCTATAGGTTGTCATAATCAAACTCTTCATGTAAAATATTTATAACACAATCGATCACTATAGTACTCTGTGTGTGGCACAATGATAAAATAATCCAAGCTCGTAATAGTCAAAATACATCAGCAGGGTATCGAACAGTGAACGTAATCCAGAGCTGGTGCAAGGATATGAGTTGCTCTAGGCAAACCGTCTTTCCTGCCGCCCCCTTGCTGCTGCTTCCACCATTGCCGCCCCTCTGCAGGACCTGCAGCACTTACCCAAAGCCTCTGACGCTGAGTGCTGTTCGTGCCGCACTTCGACTAGACGCTTCCAACCCTTCTGATGCAGGCTTCCTGTTTGCATGGAAGCAGAAATAGCTGGTCAGTGCGGCATCAACATCACACAGCGGCAGAGGCTTTGGGTAAGTGCTGCAGGTTCTGGAGAGAGGCAGCGGCAGTGGGCCACCCTCAAAGAGTTGACACTCCAGGCAACTGTCTAGTTTGCTTAAGGGGTAGCAGTGGCCCCAACATTGGACAGAACCATTTATACCCATATCAAATGTAATAGAGGCAGTCCTGGAAAACATAATCTGACCAAGGACGATGCTCTTCTTATAGTCTTGGCAAACCTCGCAGGCAATTTTAACCCATGGAGTTGGCCACAATGAAGCATTTTGCTTTCATTACTGCCTAAGGAAAGCTTCCATGCAGAGATTCACTTCTGCTTCTTCAGTTGGTAGTTTTTCCATCAGAAACAGCCTGTGCAGTTTTGTATAACGGAAACTGTGCCCATTGTTCCATCCTTAACCTTTTCTCTGCCCACAGGAGCTTCTTTTAAAATACCAACATAGTTAAACAAAACGTGTGTACTTTTACCAACAGACAGGTTGGCCAATAATCAAAACCCTGGTTTCCGCAGGTAAAGGGCTATTTCACTCGAGGAAAGAGCTTTCATTATAGCACTCCGAGAGAATAATTTTATAGCAGGACACACCTACCTTGTGCAGCAAGTTACACCAATTTCTAAAGGGAAATATGCGGATGCTTTCCCTTTCAAAATTACCCCGCAGAAAGTACACACGCACACACTACTCTTAGACAGACACAAACTTCTGTGGGGTTTTGCACACATACATGCATATTATATAAAATACACAGGTAAGTTCAAACCCTGCCCACAGCCCCACTCCCTAGAGGCAGGACTGCTCACATTGCATAAACCTGTGCGGGCATTTAACTAAAATACCACATCCAATTCTAGCAAAGGCTATTTTTGCACTTATTACATTGTTTTACCTGCAAAAATACCTTTTAATAGTACTCCTTTTTATTTTATTTCATACTGCTTCTTAAATTCAACCTATTAGGGCAAAAGTCCCAACCGTGCTTTTTGGACAAGTTTTTTGCTTCCTTACCTTTCCCCCTAAACCCACCTCCTCCTTTCCTCCTTCTCTGTTTCGGTGAATAATATTCTACTCCCTGTTTCCTTGGCTCACAACCTTGGAGTCATCTTTGACTCCTCCCTCTCCTTCTCTGTGCACATCCAAGAAAGAGCTAAAAGCTGCCGCTTCTTTCTCTATAAAGTTGGCAAAATCCATCCCTTCCTTTCTATTCACTACTAAGACCCTTATCCTTTCTCTAGTCACCTTCCATCTGAACTATTGCAACCATCTCTGCTGGTCTTTCTCTGAATCATTGCTCCCCACTTCAATCTGTTCAAAACTCAGCTGCATGGCTAATCTTCAGCCAGTGTCGCTATGCTCATGTCACCCCTCTTTTCAAGTCGCTTCACCGGCTCCCTATCCATTTCCGCATCCAGTTCAAACTTCTCCTATTGATCTATAAGTGCCTTGTTTTGGCTGCTCCTCACAACCTTTCCTTTCTTATCTCTCCCTACACCCCTCCAGGAACTCTGCTCTTCTGGCAAATCCCTTCTATCTGTGACCTTCTCTTCTAATGCCAACTCCAGACTTCAATCTTTCTACCTTGCTGCTCCTTATGACTGGAACACACTATCTGAGTCGGTACATCAGGCTTCATCTGTGGCCCTGTTCAAATCCACTGTGTACTCAAATACACCCCCATACAACCAATGACCCAAATAAACCAATGTAATCAAAAAAGTCATCAGCGAAACAAAATACTGAGCTGCCACTTTCTTTTTTTTGTCGGGACCAACAGACCAGAGCGAGAGAAAGAGAAACTCTCCGCTCGGTGTCTGGAGAATCCTTTTATTCAAGTGAAGTAGTGTGTAAACACCTATCCCCTAAACGTAAGGTAGTGTAAAACCACTTATCTTAATCCATGGCGAAGAAACACGCTTCATGATAACGCCGGGTTAAACAATGCACGACATGCATGTTTTGGGACCCCGATGGGACCCTGCTTCAAGTGTATTCCGGCTGAATATTAAGAGCGATCGCCAGAGAGAAATGCTGAAAAACAACGGTTCCCTTATGTAGCTAAAGCCGGTTGCCGATTGGCTGTTAAAATGACGTCAATCACAGAAGGAGTGTCCTAGCAGCGGGGGGGAAAACCCCGGACCATCAAGCCCAAACCCATTGAGCTGGAGATGTTGAAAGAATGTTTAAAGAAGACTCCACCACTCTTGTTCCAAATTTAAGATAAGTGTTTTTAAACTACCTTACTTTTAGGGGATAGGTGTTTACACACTCCTTCACTTGAATAAAAGGATTCTCCAGACACTGAGCGGAGAGTTTCTCTTTCTCCAGCTCTGGTCTGTTGGTCCCGACAAAAAAAGAAAGTGGTAGCTCGGTATTTCGTTTTTGATTACACCTGTTCATATCCAGGCTAAAATCTCCCTTCTTTGAGACTGCTTTTGGATCCTGATCCCCCTAGTCTCCTGTTCACCTCCTGTGTTTCCTTCCCCTTCCCCGAGATATATCCTAGTCCTCAGCTGTGTTGTCTGTCCTGACTAGACTGTAGGCTCTAAAGAGCAGGGACTGTCATGTCTCTGTACAGTGTTGCATATGCCTTGTAGTGCTATACAAATGATAAGTGGTAATAGCAATCTCATGAGTATTCCTGTGAAACCTTTTCTCGTGTAGACAGTTCAAAGTTTTGCATAACTCGCTGTCTTGCAATGTTTTGCACCTTTATGTCCTTCTTTTGCTCAGGCGTGATATGTGGGTCCTATGTAGGCCACCAGTCACACACATTTCACAAACAGCTGACATAAAAAAACACAGGAGCTCAGGTTTCCGAAGCTTTGAATCAGACCTAAGATGTGCATTATGCTGACTCTGCCAACAGTGTCAGTCATTCCCTGCAATAATCAGACACACCCTCCCAAATTACCTTTTTGTGTGTAATCAGCTAAACTTCATTCCCAGGGAATCCAGGAGATTAATTAGCTGTCCTACTTATGACATTATTATAGAAGAGTTTCAATGCTGCTAGTGCAGGTTGGCCTCATTTAATTCTGTAATATCATAATAGGACACAATTAATTTTATTGTGGATTCTATTTCATTTTCATGCGTATGTGGATTGTATTTCATCCTTAAGCAAGGAGAGAACGTTTTCTGCATATGCTTGCAATGTATGGGATGCACTTTAATGTTGTATAAGAAATATATATTTTTCAGTAAGGGAAAGTACACAACCAGTTTTCCTCATGATTGCGTGACAAATTGCTGCATGGCCAGGAATATTGTGCTTCCGCGTGATATTAACAAGAGAATGGCCCTGCAGTTTTCTAGCACTGTCTTTCTGTTCGCTAACTTCCACGTGTAGAGTTGACCTCATTCTACAAAGCTCAACCAGACCACCATCAATAGGGCATTCTTGAACTATGCTCCTAGATGTTGGAACACGCTCCCTCCCAGCATTAGAGCAATCAAGGACCTTAGGCTGTTCAGAAAAGCCCTCAAACACCACCTTTTCCTCATGTATTTTACACATCTTGATATTCCCTCCCCTCACCCTTCCCCACCCTCCCAACCCCAAACCACAGCTATATGAGTCCAATAACCTACAGCAAACCTAGATCTAAATGTATGTGAACTAAGAATGTAAATAGTTTCCCCCAAGTTACCTCCATGTTAAATCCCTGTTCTATGTAGACAACGGTCTAATTTAACTGACCAAGTGTTATATTGTTCAATGTAAACCGCACTGATGACAAAGAGCGCGGTATATAAGAGATGTTAAATAAAATAAATAAATAAATAATTCCCGCATTTTATCATAGGTTTACCCAACAGCTTCAGAACACACCTGTGATGGAGGTAGTTTAAGGTAAGGTTGCCGGACTTGGCATGCAAAGCTGGGACACTTGGACGGGGAGGGGCGGGGCAAGTTTCCCCCTCCGGGCAACTTTCTCCAGAAAAATTACAATCTACTCAAAATATTCAGTTCCCTAAGATCTTGGAGCCCGGTATTCTAGATGGCTATGTCACCGCCAACCTTGAATCCCAAATTTTCAATGCTGGGGTCATTTGCTGTATGGCCTCTGCAGCCACAGAAGCTAACCGGGTAGCAACAATATTGAGCTTTAGCTGTGCCTAGCGTTACCCATGTGTCGCCGTATCTTAAAAAGGATATAGCGATTTTAGAAAAGGTTCAGAGAAGAGCCACCAAAATGGTAAAGGGGATGGAAGGATACTCCTATGAAGAAAGGCTAAAAAGGTTAGGGCTCTTTAACCTGGAAAAGAGACGGCTGAGGGGAGATATGATAGAAGTCTATAAATTAATGAACGGAGTGGAACGGGTAAACGTAGATTGATTGTTTACCTTATCAGAATATAGAAAGACTAGGGGACATGCAATGAAGCTACAGGGTAAACTATTTAAGACTAATAAAAGAAAATATTTTTTCACTCAACGTGTAATCAAACTCTGGAATTTGTTACCGGAGGATGTAGTAAAGGCTGTTAGTGTAGCTGGGTTTAAAACAGGTTTGGACGAGTTCCTGGAGGAAAGGTCCATAAAACATTATTAAGAAGGGACCCAGGATATCAATGCTTGAACCAATACAAGCATTGTGGAACCTGTGTCCCTTGGGGAAACTGCTAGGTACATATGACCTAGATTGGCCACTGTTGGAAACAGAATGCTAGGCTTGATGGACCTTGGTCTGACTCAGTATGGCATATCTTATGTTCTTATCTTATGTTCTTATGTAACTGGGTTGCAGTGCAATATCGCCACTATCAGGTTAGCGACTGTCGCCACCCACGACACACCATGGAACACCCATGACATGCCCCCGATGCTAAGCGGTTAGCATCAGAGCATATAGCAACATTAGTAGGGGATATTCAGCGGTAGTAACCATGTTAGTGCCATTGAATATCCCATTCAGCGGCATTTACATAGTTTACAGGTTAGTAAACCATGTAAATGTCTTTGAATATCGGGCCCTTGAAATACAAACTTGAAGCTTCTTATCAGAAAACATTTAGGATCCAATACAAAAAAGTAATAGACTGGAGGGGAGGTCTACCTAGAAGCGAATTAATTATACACCAAAAAAGACAAATTAGCTGAGAAAATCCAGCTCTTTCCAGCCTACAAATATTTTGTGGAACATGCAATCAGATTCTGTTAATTTAAAATGGGTCCCAGGATATTTTACACTGATGAGTTATTTTCTACCAGACAATAAAAAGGGGAAATTTCTTAAAGCATATCCTGCATGTAAAGCAGTGGATTGTGTAAGGGAAATGTCTGGAGGATATGCATGCACAAAAGAGAGACAGCATAATCATCCACTCTGGGTTTTCCGAACAATTTATCAGTAAGACTAGATGATGCTTATAGGGAGAGACAGGAGCAGGGCAGTCGTGTCCAAAGACAAAGGCAGTGTCCCAGCCAGAGGGATTTGGTCTCTGTCCTCATCTAGTGTTGCTTCTCGCTGCACTTAAGTGCGAGTTCCCACCGTTTCCTCTCCCACTTCACACTTAGTGCAAATATCTTACTGCAACACCAACACTTCATTCCGACCTAGCCAGACAGAGAAGTGGAAGCAGGAAATAATGGCAACCAAACAGTTGGAGTGGGGGACTAGCCCACTGCTTAGAGCGCTGGGGGAGAGGGTTGCTTCAAATCCTGCTTCTCCCAGGCCACTCCTTGTGAGCTTGGGCAAGTTACTTAACCCTCCATTGCCTCAGTTAGAAACTTAGGGCCCGATATTCAAAGGCATTTACACGGTTTACAGACCCGGAAAGTGTGTAAATGCCGCTTAGAGGGGCATTCGGCGTCACTAGCGTATTCCCAAGTAACACCTCTACATGCCTCAATGCTAGCCATGTAGCATCAGAGCGTGTCATGCGCATTCCGCGGCAGAGCAAAGGCGGCATCTGTCGCTAAGCAGGCAGCAATGATATCGTACTGCTGCCTGGTTAGCAACCCAGGGGTAAAGATAGGTGCAGCAAAAGCTGACTTATCTTTTTACCTGTGGGAACTAACTGAGCAGCGGCTCAATATTGCTGTACGGTGACCCTGGATATTTAATGCCAAGACCACATTTGACCCCAGCATTGAATATCCACGTTTAATGTTCAGCGCCAGGGCCAGCCGCTGTAATCATGCTGGCTGCCAGCGCTGAATATCGGGCCCTTAGGATCTCATTTTCTAACCTGCATTAACATGGGAAAGGTCTGGAAATGCATATTAAATAGCACAAGTCTCATTATTTCCAACGGGGCCTGTTTACTAATTATGCACTTAAATTAACATGTGTTAGTATGTTAACACAGGTTAGTAAATGAGGGTGTTAGATTGTAAGCTCTTTGAGGGTATAATAGGCTGCTTATGATGGCTATTCTTTATTAACTGATGTCATCAGGCAAGGGCCAATATTCAAAATAATTTAAATCCTTTTTTAAAACATTTGAGCCAAGCTAATGGATATGTTTTGGCTGAACAATTTTATGTCCATCCAAATGTTATGCATCTACCAAAGAAAGGCAAGGTGAGAGCAGAACAACCAGGGCCAGTACAAGGGTATTAGGTGTCCTAGGTGAATCTTCAGGCCGATTTCTCCAAATGGGTTAGTTCTGCGCATTCTATGACAGTCATGAGCCCCACTCCTAAGCCACGGGCTCAGTCTCTTAAATGTACTACTAATGTTCAGTATAGTACTTGCATTATGCCAAAGAGAACCTCCTTCTGGAGTTCATAAGATATAAGATGTATAGACAATTTATCAAGATGAGCTTGGAAATTTCTCTTAAACAAGCCTGTGGTACCTAACACAATGGGAAAAATTCTCTGTATCTTTCTGCAGTATTTTCTTGGTCTCTGACTGCATTTCTTGGTACTTGAGTATCTTCTCCTGTCAACACAACTCACAGGATAATTACTTCAAATTAGCACGTCTCAATGTCGTTCTGGTGTTCTCCTTTATCACTACGCCTGGCTTCCTTGCAACCAGCTTTTTATCCGTCAGACTGGGAGTATTTCAGGTGATCGGTGATCATAACCTTTTAATTTTCCATAATTTTCTTCAGGTCATGATCCCAGTGCTTTTCTGGTACAGCAACATTATAGTGTTTATAGAATTTCCAATTGATGAGATATGCCACTTTATTGTGCTTTCTGTATGGACATTTTCTGCCATCAGAACTTCCAGTTCTTTCTTAAAGAATTGATCTGTTTTGTAAGTTTTTTCAGTGCATTCTGTAAACCATTTTCTCCCTAATCTGCAAACTGCAAAAATGCCACTGACTGGAATATTCAGAGGCACTAACCCAATTAGTGCCACTGAATACCCCTGCTACCCAGTTTAAATGCCCTGGAACTATCCAAATAGTACCAGAGCATTCTGTGAGCAGAGGTAATAATTTTCAGCCACTAACCAGATAAGCAAAGTGCATAAAGTTAGGAGATGTGAAAAGCTGTCCTAACTTATGCAGTGCTGCAATCTGGTTAGCAGCTGGGTATGCCCACTGACGGATTGCAAAACGAAAATTCAGGAAAACTGGGTATTCAATGCCGGCTGCTGAATATGCACCAGCACTAAATCTCTGGTTTCAATTTAAAGCAGTGGCAGCCTCCTGCTTTAGTAGTGCTGGTCTCTGTCGCTGATTATACCCCCCTATATACAGTATGAATATTTTCCAGCATCTCTCTATGAGCTGTTGAGATATGGTTATGCTTGGCTGAAGTATGTTCTAAGTGTTAATATGATTATATTTTTATACCTTCTGGAAGAGAGATTTTTGTTGTATACTAGTATTCATGATTTATAGCAGATTGAAGTTAGCACATTCAAAAAATGCAACCTGCATGCTGCCAGCCTATGTGAAATATGTCATAGATGAGCAGGCATCAACCTCACCCAGGCCATACCCCGAAATGTCCCCAGAATGCCTCCTGTACAGAGGTGCAAAGATTGACGTGCTCAGCATGAAAATGTGCATCTCACGGCCTTTTTGAAATTGCATTTTAGACATGGGCTTGACTTCCATGTTTTTTGGGCACTGCTTCCATGTTTAAAATGTGAATAGAGCTTCTAAAATAACCTCCTAAATCTCTGCAGCTGCTCCTTTTCATTTTTTTTCTAACCATTTCCCTCATTGTATCATAGTCTCCCTTTTGAAAACAACGAATCCACAGATTCCCATATAGACCCTCAAACACTGGCAAATTTCTATAAGATCAAAATATCCCAACAGGCGCCTACCCAGTACACCCCAGAACCCCTACCTACTACATTAAATCACTCATGGTCCACGTTCTCCCCTACAACTAAGGATACCCTGGAGAACATCATCACAAAAGTAAACACTACAACATTACACCTTGACCCTTGGCCAGTAAGCTGGATCAAGGCCACAAAAACTGAATTCACCCCAATAATACTATCCATTATCAATACATCCCAAAATCTTGGGTACATGCCACCTTCACTTAAACATGCAATAATACATCCAATACTGAAGAACAATGCAATGGACAGAAATAGTCCATCATCCTACAGACCAATTTCCAGCCTCCCACTACTAACCAAACTAATTGAAAAAGCTATCCTCATTCAACTACAGGACCACATAGACTCTTATGCCCCCCTAGATGAACAACAATATGGCTTCAGACCATACCATGGCACTGAAACCTTCCTCATTGTCCTCTTTGACCGTTTTTTAAGATGCATTGACAACACTGAAAATGTGTATCTCCTCTTATTCCTAGACATTTCCGCAGCCTTTGACAGTGTGAACCACCACATCATGCTATCTAGGCTACTACACATAGGAATTAACAACACAGTATTCCAATGGTTTAAATCATACCTATCAGATAGAACCCAACAAGTTAAAATAGGCAATACTACCTCCAATATCTACAACCAAGAACAGGGTCTCCCACAGGGCTCAGCGCTTTCCGCACTATTGTTCAACATTTACCTCCAGCCCATGTGTACTATATTTAAAAAATTCAATATATCATACCACATATATGCGGATGATATAATGTTATATCTCCCATCCAAAATTAATAATCTCCCAATCCAACAAATCACCAACTGCTTCACGGAACTAATCAACTGGCTATCATCCCACAATCTTAAAATCAACCTCAATAAAACAGAGGCCCTTTTTATAAAACTTCTCACCACCCCCTGTCATTAAAATGCACGACACAACTATAATCATCAAAGACGAGATAAAATACCTTGGGTTATTCTTGATCGCACGCTAAACATGGACTCATTCATAAAGCACACGACAAGAAAAGTATACTATAAACTGAGACTACTAAAGCAGCTCCACCCACTCCTTCACCCGAACGACTTCAAATCAGTACTTAAAGCAATTGTCACCCCACACTTTGACTATGCAGACTCCATACTCCACGGATTGCCTAAACAAACAATATGACCTCTACAAACTGCACAACATATAGCTGCCAGAATAACAGCAAATGTCAATCCAACTGACCATATAACCCCAATACTAGCGGACTTACACTGGCTCCCTAAACATTACTGCACCCAGTACAAAATAATCCTAACCACTTTTAAACTTATTAATGACATTTCCCCATCCCACCTGTCCACTCTCATCGCTAGCGAAAAGACGTCTCGCACCCGAGACTGTAATCAAAACAAACTTACAACAGCACCAGACTTCAGAAAGTCCAAAAAAATCACAAACAGAGCATTTACCCACTGCGCTCCCACTCTGTGTAACAAACTCCCAGATAGCCTAAGAGCCACAAAAGATCTATCCACCTTCCGAAAAAACCTTAAAACCTACCTTTTCATACAACACTTTGGCTCTATTACATAAAATCCTAACTTCACACAGGACTGCCCCACCAATTTAGTTAGTTCCACCCTCAGATTGACCACATCTATAACACAAGACAAACTCACAATGTATATAGTTAAAACATCTTGTTTTATTGTTATAACTGTACATAGTTGATAATAGTCCAAACTGTGCTTAGTTATATCGTTACGTGTAAACTGAATTTGTATATGTTGTAAATTCATTGCTGTTCCCTGTAAACCGCAATTGATCTTTAGGAAATTGCGGTATAAAAATGTAAAATAAATAAAATAAATAAATGTCAGTGCAGTAAATGTCCTTTGTGTATTCACTCCAGTTATTAAGTCAAATTTGATCGCATTATGACCACTAGTGCCTAATGATCCCACTACAATTATTTCTTGCATCAAATTCTGTGTTCCACAAAGGAAAAAGGTGTAAAATAGCTTCCTGTCTTCTGAGTTCCTGAACCAGCTGCTCCGTGGTTGATTTCATTTCGGAACTTTACTTCTTTTCCATTTCCTGATGATCCCGTTATCCAGTCAACACTGGGATAATTGAAATCAACAATTATTATTCTGTTGACAAATTTGTTAGCTTCCCTAATTTCTGTTAACATTTCATCATGTGTCTGTTTATTCTGTCCAGGTGGCCGTTGGTAAACCCCCATCATTATTCTCTTCCCCTTCCATAAGGATTTCACTGTGCATTTTTTTTTCCTGCAGAACTTTTATTCTCTTTGACTCAATGTCCTCTTTAACATATAGCACCACCCCTCCAACAGTTTGATCCAGTCTATCATTGCAGTATAATTGCTACCCTGACATCAGTGTCCCATTGGTTATCTTCCTTCCTTAAGGTCTCTGAGATGCCTATTTTATATATCCTTTCATTCAATGCTATATATTCTAACTCTCAAGGTACACTTTTTTCTTTGAATTTACAACCTGCGTAGCAGTTGACAGAGATAATTTACAATCCTTCTGCTCTGTCTGTTCTTTATTTAAAAGCATCTGGGCTACTTTATCCTTTATTGCAACCTCTGTATCAGGATTCCCTATCTTCCCTGTTTTGATAGTATTTTTCAAAGATACCTCACTCCGAACCATCTGCTTCTGAGCAACTGCTGACTTTCCCTTAGATGCTATATCTCCTTTTTTTAAAATGTTAGTGCCAGATGCCTCATTCCAATAGACTCCCCCTACCTGCCTCAGACATAGCCAAGTTCATAACAAAATCTAAATTCCTTCTCCCTGCACCATCATCTCTTCCATGCACTCAGAACTATGACTGCATGTGGAACAGGGAGCATTTTTGAGAATACTACCTTGCAGATCCTGGATGTCAACTTTCTACCTAAAAGCCTCAATTTTGCTTCCTGAACCTCTCCCTCCCCTATTTTGTTGATACCCAGATGTACCAAGATAGCCAGCCCTTCCCCAGTACCATTTAAAATCCTATATAGGTGGTATGTGAGGTCCTGCACCTTCGCACTAGGCAGGCAAGTGACCAAGCAATCTTCATGCCCACCAGCCACCTAGCTATCAATATGCCTAATGACTGAATCGCCAACTAAAACAGCAGTCCTAACCTTTTCCTCCTGGGCAGAAGCTCCTGGGGATACATCTGTGATATGAAAGGCAGTACCTGGCTACAGTATCACTTCATACCACAACAAGGTGATGGTGTTTCTTAGGATGACCTCTCACCTTCGGAGTAACAGTATCCGTGCAAATTCAATAGGGTCGCGGCTCTGATATCGCACAAAGGCCGTTACCGCTGCTTTGTAAACATACCCCATAGTGTGGAGGTGGCATTAGACTCATGCTAACACATGGAGGGTGCCTGGTCTGGCCCCATGTAGTTAACGTGGATTCCACGTCACCCCTGGGCTAAGCGGTTTGCCACAATTAACGTGGATGTACTTACTGCCACCCAGTGAAGTGGCACTAAATGCAACATTGGCAGTTAGCATGCATTAAAGATGTCCGCCGTAACCACAATGGGCATGCTCTGCCTCTGTACTGCCCAATCTTCGCCTCAACCCACGCTAAGCAGTTAGTATGAGATTTTTAGTGTGGCCGCATTTTGGCGTTTACTACAGCGTGTGGTAAGTGCCTTGCTAAAGATTAGCACACTTTAATAAGCATGCCCCAAAAATTTCCCAAGAAAGCAATATTCACATACCCGCAGAAGCTTCAGCAGCTCTCAGGAAAGCACGAAAACTCCAGAGGGCATGTTTACTAAAGGTTAATGTGCATTAAGTAAAGTTAAAGTGTGTTAAGTGCTGCAATGAACCATAGAAATTAATGGGCAGTGACAGCACTTAACATGTGTTAACTTTATTTAATGCACATTAACTTTTGCCTTCAAGTCATCTTGAGAGGTACAAAGTGGGTCAAACAATGGAATGAAGACCAAGCTATGAGGAGATAAACAAAACAGTACCAACACTGACATGGAGATCCCAAGGTGCTGGAAGAGGGATAAAGTGGCACCAAAATTGGTAGGAAGACTCCAAAGCACTGGAAGTTGGGCAAAGCAAAACAAACAATGGAATGAACATCCCATGTTACCAGGAGTGGAGCAAAGCAATGCCTTTTATCTCTGATTATGGAGTCTGTCTGGCTCTGGACCCACAGAGCCTGAGAAGTTTTTAAAAGTGACTTTTCTTTGACACCGAAACAGAAACAGTAACAAGCTATCTGCCTGTGCCTGCCTTGACTATTGGTACTATTTAGTTGGCTTTTCTCCATGACTGTGGAATCTGTCTGGCTCTGGACTCATAGAGCTTGAGAGATTTTTAAAACCGACTTTCTCTGGCATTGAGATAGAAAATGTGCCACCACATTTCTCAGAGTTCTGTCAGTGCTCTTTGGATGCTTTCTCTATTTTTACATTTTTATAACTTCAGTAAATTAACTTTCTGTAGCCATCACCTTTCGGCTACCTTCTCTCTCTGAATGCAGGAGAGAAAATGGTGCTGGATTGCTTGCGTTTTCAGTTTCCTGCTGAGCTGCTTTGGGAGAAGCGAAGAAGGGATAGGTATGTTTGACTTGCTTTTTCCTTTTTCCACTCCCAAAGAAGCTTCACTGTGTCTGGTCCTAGTGTTGACAATAGTGCCGAAAATGAATGGGCAGAAATGATGATTTGGCTCATTCCAGGTCCGTGGTCATTCAATTCATTTAAAGCAACAAAACCCCTCATAGACTGTGGGCCCGATATTTGAAAGGCAGTTACATGGTTTACAGACATGTAAACCGTGTAACTGCTGCTGAACAGGATATTCAACGGCACTAACACATTCCCTTCTCCCTTACATGACCTGATGCTAACCGCTTAGCATCGGGGCATGTCAGGGGTGTTCCAGAGAGAAGCGGAGGCAGCGACAGTCCCTAACCGGGCAAAGGCGATATTGCATGCTACCCGGTTAGGGGCCCGCGTCTAAAAGACAGGCAAGGAAAACCCATGGCTATCTTTAAGTCGCAGGAGCTAACTGGGCAGCATGTAGTATCGCTGCTGCCTGGTTAGCTACTGCGGCTTCCAGGCATGTGTGGCAAACCTGAATAATCAATGCCAGGGCCACATATGACCCTGGCATTGAATATCCGGGGTTAAGGGTCAGTGGGTATAGCTATGCGCCATAGCGGCACATAGCCTGCCCAAATGAATATCGGGCCCTGTACTTTTATTAATAGTGTTAACATGAATCCACATCCCTGGTCAACAATCCTAGCCCTCTAATCCCCATCATAAAATTTATCAAAAGAACAGTTAAACCAGAAAGCTAACTCTAATTGCTTCTAATTAGCATCTAGGGTCAGCTCCCTGTGAATCTTCCATTTGAAAGCAGTCATCCTGTCTTCTAGGGGCAATCTAGAATGAGATTAGTGGGAAGGGCAGACTCAGGATTACCAGCATGCTCTGCTCAGAAGGAAGGTGAGGGTTTGCATTGTTAGGGGGAGAAACATGGTGGCATGCTCGTCAGGGCCCAGCACTTCCTCCTTGATCTTCTTGGCAAAGGGCAAAGTCAAGATCCTCAGAATTTCCTATAGGAAGTGGTCTAAGAAAAAGGGAGGTTTCTTTATTTTTATGATTTGTTTCCTTCCATTTCTCCACCATGGTCATAACTGATTAGGCACAGGTTCAATCTTGTGCCCACCCCTACTCCACTGCACACTTACTGGTGACTCAGCACCCATGGTTGACCAGATGAAGGGCACATAATAGTACCAAGATTATGGAGGTGGCAAAAGGCAGCAGGCAGATATTTTAAATTCTCTCTATCCCCCAGACACCCTGTCCCAGCACCTTCTTCAGCAATGTGACCCCTGGTGGCTGATAGGAGGTTGGGCAATTAATAGCACATTAGTTCCCTCTGCCATGCATGACCATTCTCTTGGTATGAGTTGGGATCTCCTGATTCATACTGTGAAACTGATACTGGGCCTTCCTTCCTGATGGACATGGGGCCAAGCCACTAGGGCAGGTCCACCAGAGGAATGAGGCAATTTAAAATCCATGCCTGCTGCCTTTTTGTCACCTACAGAATCTCAGTGCTCTAGGCAATAGCCTAGTTTGCTAATTGAAGTGCTGGTCCTGTACAGAAAAGATACAGCAAAACTGCTCCTGGGGTCCAGGGGAATCCTTAAAAGGAGAGAATCATATGGTAAGATGGTGTTATATGGGGGTTAGCTTCATATTCCTAATCTGCATTGGAGATGATCTTGTCAGAAAGAGGACTGTTAGATTTGCGAAGTCGCCTCAGTGTTGCTGCTTGAAAGAAGTGTCAGCAATGTCAGCTCATCTGCATCTGCTCAGGAGAAGCATTACGGTTCTACTGAAAAAGGAAATCTGCAGAGGAAGTGACGTCACCCAAGATGATGGTGGCTTAGGGGTTTCTCTCCGACGCCCCCAGTGAGAAAAAGCCCTCAAACGTGGTGCAAATTGCAGTGGTATACCGTGAAATTGTGTGCCTTTGGCATTGGAGTCCCAGGCGGTCTGATGGCGGTGAAACTGAAGGTGGGAAATAGCAAGGAGAAGCCGCAGGCATCTCAGGGCCTCATTGGCAAGGCTGGACTGCGTGCTGGTTCCCCAGCTAGCATGGCATCGGCAGACTCTGAAGCAGAAGAGGGAGGCAGTGTCATAGAGCAGCCGACATTGGGACTCGACCAGTCCTTCTTATAGCATGAGTTTTGCAGTGGCTTTGATGAAATGGTGACAGAGTTCTGATCGATGTGGGAGGAGGTGATGAGCAAGATCACAGACATACACAGGGATATCCAAGAGCTGGGGGGCCATGTCGAGGAGGCCGAAGTGAAGCTGGAGGAACATGCCGAACTTCTCACCGACCTTCAATATGCAGCTGACAGGCACCAGCAGCAGGCCTTGGAACTAACTTACAAGTTAGATGGCTTGGAAAATAGGGCCCAACAAAAAAATGCAAAGATCCAGGGGATCCCTGGGCCAAGGAGGGAGTGGAAGATGTCATGGCCATAGTGCACACTGTCTGTAAGAAGCTTCTGTCAGAGGAGGAGTATCATAGTAACATAGTAACATAGTAAATGATGGCAGATAAAAACCAGTATGTTCCAGACTAGATCTAGTCTGCCCAACGAGGTGGTAAGAGTAGGTGCATCTTAAAGGGAAACAACATTGTCCCCTCACATTCAACAACACCCTCTGGAGATTGAAAGGGCCCATAGGGCATTGGGAAAGCCCCTCGGGAACAAGCCCAGGGACATCATCATCTGCTTTCTGCATTTACTGGACACAAACTTATTGCTGCGGAGAGGCCGAGAGAAAAAATGGTATCGTATCAGGAATCCACAGCGTCCCTTTACCAGGACCTATCCACCTTTACTATGGTAAGGTGGAAGGAGATGAAGCCTGTGATGGAGATACTTACTTAAGAAAAGCTCAGATATTCATGGTCCTTTCCTTTCCGCATGAACTTTGAGGTGGCTGACTAGTGAGACTCGGCCAAGGGCTTGTCCGAGGCCTGGAGGGCCCTTTGAATGGCTGAGCTGGTAAGGGATGACGCAGTTCCTCAGTCACAGTCACAGCCTCGTTGGCTGGTCCCTTCTAGGTGGAGAAAGTGGGGAACCTCACCTCATGATTGTTGTTGGCACTCTGGTGGGGAAAATGGATGCATTGCTGTTCCAGTGTGAAACTAGACTGTAGGGAGGCTCCCCTTAGACCCTGGTGGGGCCCCCGGTATACAAGATATGTACTGGGGTGGTTGAGGGTATTTTGAGCTGGGGGACATCAGGGAGGAGGAGATGGGAGAGTTGGGGATGCTGTGCCTAATTTTGTTGTTGCCGGATGCATTGCTCTGTTGTTGAATGTGAGGGGACAATGTTGTTTCAGTTTGAGGAATTATTTAGAGACCAGGGGGGCAGGGAAGTGAAACCTGAGCGGCCAGGAGGGGGTATGATGTGGTTTCTTCCAGTCTATATTGTTGGTGGACACTGATGAGGGGAGGGAAGGGGGAGTTGGGTGGGGAGGGGGCCCGGAAGTGCGAATGAGGATGGATGGTTGTGGATGGTGCCTGATGCCTGTTGGATGGTTGTTGGTTGTAGTAAAGGTTGCTTTCTGCTGGTATGAGTGTGCGAGGGGAGGTGGGGAGGGGTAATATCTCCTATGTTGAAGATTGTAATGTTTAATGTCAAAGGTCTCAATTTCCCCCAAAAGTGGTCACTTCTGTTTAAGGAACTTCGACTTCTGGGGGAAGATGCGGTTCTACTTCAGGAGATGCACCTTCATTCTTCCTGTACTGATTGGCTGCAGAGGCAGTCCTTTACAGAGGTCTGGCATCATCTAATGCGCAGGGGTGTAAGTAATATGGGATAGCAGCCCTGATCCATCAATCTCTTTGGCCTGTGGTCAAGGAGGTACAGCGGCCTAAGGCAGGATGATGTTTTTTTCTGAATGTGTGGCTCCAAGCAAACCTTTATACATTAGCTAATGTGTATGCTCCTAATAAGGGCCAGGCCATGTTTTATGCTTCCTTAAAGGAATGGCGGGTTTTGTGCAGGATCCATGGGTCTGGAGCAGGGGGCTGTAATGCCTGCCTGCAGCCATGATTAGGCTCCATAGGTCGCAGGGCATCTAAGCTGACTGGAGCTGGTAAGGCCTTGAGTGGAGTGCTGGGGGACCTTGGACTCCAGGATGTGTGTCACGGGTGTCACTGGGGGTTTTACAGGTATGCGTACTATTCCCCAGTGCATCAGGTCCACACTCGGATTGACTACTTGCTGCTCGACTACCAGTTGATGGGCCAGGTGTTAGCAGCAGAATTAGAAGTTATAACCTGGTCTGACAATGCTCCATGCTGGGTTGAAATGGTGGGCCTGAGTGGGAATGAAGGGGCCTGGAGCTAGGCCTTGCAGGGAAATTTGTTTTGGAGGACTGAAGCTGTCCAGGCCCATGCTCAGTTCATACAGGAATACTTTGCTACAGGGGAAGTGGCTGTTTCATATGTGTGGGATGCCTTTAAGGCCTCAGCTCAGGAATGGCAGAGGCAGCGGGGTACCGGAGAAGGCGTGAGAGAGAATTGCACTCCTTGCTGGACAAGGTCCAGCGCCTGCAGCTTCAACATGTGCAGACGGGCTCGAAAGAAGTGTGGACACAGTGGATGGCGGTCTTAGATGAGAATGTGCAGCGGGACCTGGAGTCTATGCAGTGTTAGCTGCGGCAGATGTTTTATGAGAAAGGTAACAAGATTGGTAAGTTACTCACCTTGTGTTTGCGTAAAGAACCGGTGGATTGGATGATCCCAGAAATCCGGGATCGTCAGGGGCAGACTAGTTTGGGCACAGGGGAGATACATGTTGTTTTTGCAGAACTCATGGAAGACTTGTATGTGGGGGAGCTGGTGCCCTGGGAGTGGATAACAGAATATCTTCAGGGGGTAGGCTTGGAATCCCTTATGGACGGAGAAGGAATACCTGGAGGCTGAAATATTGGCCCAGTAAGTAGAGTTGGCCATCCAGGCCTTGCCGGATGGGAAGATGCCTGGAGCTGATGGATTCAAACTAGAGTATTACAAGAAGTATGAGGCCTGGTTGGCCCTGGCTTTGGCTGAGGTGTATAAATGCGGTCTTGTGGGGAGTGGATTTACCACCCACGCAGATGGAAGCGGTGATAACGATGATACCCATGCAGGGTAAGCCAGGAGCTGAGGCGGCATCTTATCACCCCATATCCGTATTGAATGTGGATGTAAAGGTTTTGGCAAAGGTCCTGGCTACGCAGCTGAACCTAATTCTCCCCAGACTTGTACATGGTGATCAGGTGGTGTTTGTGGCAGGGAGGCAGGTAGTGGATAATATCCGGAGGATGTTGCAGGTGGATTACACGGCTCAGCATGAGAAGCAGCCCACATTTCTTTTAGGAGTGGAAACTTTGATAGGGTGAACTGGGATTTCCTGTGATGGGTGCTAGAAAAGATGGGCTTTGGGTTGCACTTTCAGGATTGGGTATGGAGCCTTTATTGTGGACCCAAGGCTTGTGTTTGTATTAACGGAGGGAACTCTCATTTTTTCAGTCTTGATCGGGGTACACATCAGGGATACCCACTGTCAACGCTGCTGTTCGCCCTTTCTATGGAACCCTTAGCCCAGCAATTTTGTACCTTGCCAGAGGTAAGTGGTGTCCACATAGAGGACCGTGAGTATAAGATTGCTCTCTTTGTAGATGATATCCTGCTGTCTCTGATGCGGCCCCTTGTTTCTCTCCCTGGTGCTATGTGCATATTTGAGGTCTACTTGGGGGTCTCTGATTTTAAGATCAACTATTCTAAGTCCAAAATTGTAAATATTTCCCTTGCATCAGAGACGTGTGTACAGCTGTGGGAGGGGTTCCCATTTTGGTGGGTGGATACATCTTTGTGCAACTTGGGAGTACACCTGACAGTGGATCCCAGGGCATTGTACAAGGTAAACTACATGCCGCTATTATGATAGGTGTGGCAGGATCTGGAGAGAGAGCATGGTCTGCTGCTGTCTTGGTTGGCAGGATTGCAGTGATTAAGATGGTGACCCTTCCCCGTTTTCTTTATCTCTTCCAAGTGCTCCCTGTTGTGCTTCCTCCAGGCACCTTCGAGATCTGGCAATACCTGCTGCTGAAGTTTATTTGGCAGCATCGTTGCCCCAGAATAGCGCAACGGGTGTTATATGCTCACCGTAAGAAGAGGAAGATGGGAGTCCCTGATTTACATTGGCACTATGCAGCTGCTCAGAGTTGGGCGGGAATGGAATGGATTAACCCCACCAACACTAAACGATGAGTTCAAATGGAAAGGACCTTGATGGGGTGCTCAGAATTAGAGGAACAGTCGTGGCTGTGGGCGGGTCTTCGCCAGGGCTGGGCCCATGGAAACTCTATGTAGAGCATACCATCCGTTGCTGGGATAAATGTTTCTGGCTGCAGGGTTATTTTTGTCCCCTCTATCTCCCATAATGAACAATAAGGCCTCCGGGTAGGATAGCACTTCAACTATATGTTTCATTTGGGAGCTAGAGGGTTTGAGGATGGTCACTTGTCTTTTCGTGAGCTGCAGGGTGACTTTGCAATAGGTTTGGAGGGTCCTAGTGAAAATTCCTAGGATTCTCAATTCATTTCTGTTAGTTGTAACTAATTGGAACTGGATAATTAATAGTTAATAACTTGTTTGGCAATAATACATTTAATCTAGAACTACTCTTTGGATTGGGAGCTTGATTATTTAACTATATTCCTATATCACGCAACTTATGTAACATCACCCTGGCAGTGGGTCCTATATCCTATCCTCTTTTTAGAATTTATTTTCCTCTAATGCTTCTCATTTCACGGTGGAGAAAAATAAGACGAGGTTAGTGTTTTTTCTGTTCATCCCTCACCTGAGAGAGAGAAACAGACTCCTCCCTCGGCTACCCTGACTACACTTGAATTATATCTATACTTTTGTATGAGTCTGCTGGTATATATCTGCTCCTTCTATTACTGTTTCACAAGTCTTTTCACACAGTATTTCCTCTTTAAAAGGGAAAGCTTCTTTACAATTCAGGTATGTACCAGTTTAAAACACTTTTTCTTCCTTTCTCTAATTATTCAAATTTATTTCTCACAGAAATTGTCTTTTCTTTTCACAGAAACCACCTTTTAACAAGTAAGCATTCCATTAAATCATAGCTCTTAAAAAGAAGCTAAGTGTCATGAGCTCACAAATGTTTTTCTCAGTTCAGGTGTTGGTGCACATGTGCCTCACACATGCTTGTCGGTTTCTTGCATCGGGGCCCAATGAAGTCAGTGACTGCAGACTCCTCAGGGTCTAGTTCAGTTCTTCAGCTCCCCAGATTCAGTGAAGCTCTCTCCAGGATTTCAGTTCCTACTCCCTATCTTTATCAAAATAAATAAAGCAAAACCCTATCTGGGTGGGGGGTCTCTCAGCAGCCTGGAAGGTATTTAAGTTCAGAGTGTTTAGAACCAGGCATGGTCCCTAACTAGATGGAAATAAAAAGATAATTAAAATTCCATATTTATTTCCTCTTACCCTGACACTCACACTCACTCAAACACTCTCCTGGGTATTCTAACAATTCACCAATTCTGGAGGGAAATCCTTATCCTTAATATTTTCCTGCCAGGAAGCAATTATTTGCAGAAGCACCTACTTTTAAATTTGAAGTTTCTGAGAATCACACAGCAGTACCAGCCAGTCAGCTCATCAATATTCCCTTTACTTCTGGCTTCTGCCTAGTCAGAGCTCAGACAGGTTTTTAAACTTATTTTGTTTCATACAGAAAATATCCCTCCACTTTCCTGAATGTGAGCTTTGTTTAAGTTCTTATTGCAAAAAGTCCACAGCTCCAGATGTCAACAAATCCGAAAAAGCATGGAGGGCCTCTTCTATTTCTCTCCAACTTAGTTATTTAGGTTTTCCAACCAATTTTCTGCTTTGGACACTAGGATACAGAGGCAGGATTATCACCAGAAAAAAAAGTTAAACCTCTTTCTTTTGTCTAGGATCAGCAATTTTTAAAGCACACAGAGTTTTTTTTTCCATAGTCAGAGACTCCTGTTTAAAATCTGCAGGAGTTTCAGATTTTCCAACAATAAATCAAATCAAAATATTCCCACAAATGCTCTCATGGCTAAACCCAACCACTCACCTCGAATGCTCAGTTTAATCAGGGTGAATATGATTACTTTCCAGGAAGCAGTTCCTGTAACAGGCAGTTTTAACCCCAGCTTTCCTCACCAAAGTCAATCTCAAGACAGCCAGTATCTTCTCAACTATTTTCCTCTCTACATCAGTACTTTAAAACCTCAAATCAGGCTCACACATACACAGCCCCAAGCCCTACCTTTACACTTATGTTCTCCAGCCTCACACTGCTGCTTTTGTTACACTTCCCTCTCTCTTAAGCTTCTGCAGTTTTCTTTTCTCAGCAAGGCTGCTCACTACCCAGCTCCCTTCACCAACCCTACCTAAACACACAGCTCCGGCCTGGAGCCGAAAGCAAAACAAATCCAGCTGCTACAAATAATGCTGGGCAGCACTTTCCCAACCTAGCAAGGCAAAAATGTATTTTATTTTTAACCCTCAGGTTACAATAAGGAGTACTGGGCATGGAAATTAGCCCTACACTGAGCAGCAATGGGAACAGGTTGAGGGGTGGCTCTGGAAGAGCTCTCTTGCAGTTAATACCAAAGAAGCTGACTACAAAATACTCTATGGCTGGTATATGACGCCAAAGAGGCTTGCATGGGCTTACCTGGAGGTCTCAGGTGCATGTTGGCAAAAGTGTGGTTTGAGTGGGACCTTGACGCATGTGTGGTGGACATGTCCTAAAGTGCGGGGGTTCTTGGTGGGGTATTCAATTTAGGATGGCACAGCTCCTCGGCCAAGACATTTCCTGGGAGCCGGGAATTTTTCTTTTTAGTAGCTCTGTTCCCAATGCCAAATTGCCGCAGCTGGCGTTGGTCAAGCATTGTATGAATGCGGCTACATTGACCCTGGCCAGTCTGGATGCAGAAGGTCCTTCCGGAACATATCCTGTGGCTGGTATTCATGCGGGATATATATGCATTGGAGAGGGGGATCGTTATGCGGAAATGGGGTGGGGCACACTTTGACCAAATCTAGGAACCTTTTGTGAAAATGTATGGAATGCGTCAGAAAGCATAAATGTGTTCTTGCCAATGGGTGTGAGTACCGGCCCTGTCTCTGGGGGTGGGGGAAGGGAGAGGGAGTGTGGGGGGGTGAGCTTTTGAAATTATATATTGTATAAAAATAAGGCTATTTCTTTGTGATGAAAGTTCTCTTTCTTTCTTTCTTTCCATTTGTTACATGGTTTGGTGATGTTATCAGTGTTGGTATGTGCTAATTTGTTACTTGCTTAATAAAGCCTTGAAACGGAAAAAAGACAAAGAAAAAGGAAATCTGCACCATAATAAGCAGGTAGAAATACAGGAAGAGTCCTCGAAAAAGCTGTCTCGAACGAGTACAATGCCAGGGAGCTGGGGGGGAAGGGATTCCCTAGTGCAGCCGATTTGTAACTATACATAGACCCTTTCTTGGATTTTGTTTGGCTCTGGATGTAACACCCAGAAACTTTGCTTCTTGTCACTTGAATAGCAGTCTTCTAACGTTTCATTTTGAAATAACAAGATCTGATGTGCACAATGGGTTTTTTTCCTGTGATATTTAGGTCCTAACTCTATGGGCCCTGAAGATATTGCTTCTCCCTACAGAAGGGGCAACAGCAAGCTATCCGATACCCAGCATTACTTTCACAGGGCCCAAGGAGGACAAGGGTAACGGGTCTTTCCTCTGCAGTCACTCATTATGGTAAAACCCCACCAGATGCTCCATTGCAAGCACAGCCAGCACATACGAAAGGACCCTAGAGTTATCCACATGAGAAAGACATTCAGCATAAAGGCATCCCATTCGTTCTTCTTCATTAATAGAGTGCATATATTATCAGTACAGAAAATGGAAAGAGGGATGGTAAATTGAGTCAGAAGTTAAAGACAAAACTGACATGCATACACACAAGATAACAAGATAGCACTTCAGTGGGGGAACACATTTCTAGGTCAAATCACTGCATGATCAGAATACAAAAAGGGAATTTCAGAACTATCCAGGGATATGAGATACTTGAAATTAAAATGATCAGACACTTCAAAACAAACGTAAAAAGGACAATTTGAGAGCATGGGAAGGTTTGCGGGTGCTCTCTACGTAAGGAGGCCAACTCCCTGGCTTTGGACTGAATATTCTGGGTCCGAATTTGAGCCAGCACACTCACTGTATTAAGTGCCAGCACTGACACTTTAGTTAATACGTATATTCAGCGTTGCTGTCCTTTATGTTGTGGCACTGAATCTGCATACTAAGCGGCGACTGCACCAGCACTATCCACTGAGATTTAGGCCTGTTAATTGGCAGGTCTAAACTAAATGGTTAACTTAACCAAGTAGTGGCTGAATATTATCACTAAATGGATGATTTCTAGCATTGCTTCCACCCTTTCCATAGCCTGGCTCTTTTTAAGTGGAGGAGTAGCCTAATGGCTAGAGCAGCGGGCTGAAGCCAGGGTTCAAATCCCACTGCCGCTCCTTGTGATCTTGGGCAAGTCACTTAACCCTCCATTGACTTGGTTGCAAAGTTAGATTGTAAGTTAGGAAAAATACCTACAACATCTGAATGTAACTTGCCTTGAACTTCAGAGTAAAGGCATGAGCTAAATCCAGTCCCCTGAAGTGGTTAATATCTGGCCATTCAATGAGTTAAATGGCCCAATACTATTGATATACTGTATATGATCTGAGAAGCAGATTATCCATTTGCCAATAAACTCAGCTTGTTTTGAATATCGGACTTATCTATTTCAAAAATTGAATGTGGGGACAAGCTAGGGGTGCGCAGGGCCAAAAAAAGTGTACTTTGTGTTCATTTTAAATACATTTTTCCTCTTTGTTTCACATATATGATCTTTGCGCAAGTCTACCAGGTCTGGCTAGTACTTGGATGGATGATTTCCTTGGAATACCAGGGGCTGTAAACTCATTGTGCAAAAGAAAACTTTGGCAATCTATTTTCAGTCGTATCTTGCCAAGAAAACTCAGGGGCTGGGTCACCAGGAGTCAGCATTGACTCGATAGCACACATTGCATTGCACTGTAGGCATGCTAGAACTTTTTAAAGCACTAAATCAATTGCACATGCATACATTTGTATGTAGACATGCATACAAGCAATTTGAGCACACTTTAAATGTTTAGGTGCCTACACAAAATGAATGTGTGCTTACAAATGCACACTCGCCTAGAACAAACCCCCAAAACAGTCCTTCCTTCCAGTTTAGGGACCGCCTTGACTCCAGGACCCCTCTCCCTGCAGCTTTCTCTTCTTTGCTAGACTATTTCCTGCAGTACGAATATAGTGTCATTTTTAAAACTGGCCTACTTACCTCACATTTTTATACATATATCATTAATAAACATACTAGAAAGGTAGGCATATGTCCTGGGACCCAATAACATTTTAGTAACCTCCCTGTACTTGTCAGAAATTATAGTGCATATTACAATCCTACCCACCAATCAATTTTTAGACCATTTACATATATTCTTATCTTTTCCCAATCACATAATTTTCTTTCTTTAAACCATTTGCATCTATATTCATCTTTTCCTAGTCTTGTAATTTTCTTTCTTGGCTTCTGATATAGCATAAAATTAAGGGTGCTTGCTAAATCCAGATAAATATCTACATTATGGGGTATGTTTGCCAGGACCTTACCAAGCTAGACATGCACCCTGTGTGACTAACGAATCTGATGCCCTCCTCCACCCCAGTCACATGTAGTAATGCACTCTTTCTGAGCCTCCCAGAAGCCCTGTGATGATAACAGTGTCCTTTTTGTGCTTGCGCCCTGTGCAGCTGCACCGCTCGCACAGCCTTTGGTATGACCCTGATATTTGCTACAACATGCTAACGATTAGCGCAGGGTTTACTGTGTGCTAATAGCGCTACACAGTTACTGCATGGAAGCATGGTAAAAAAACCCATGTTAACCACTTAAGGCACGATTCCGTTCCGGACGTATAAGCCCTCTGTATGCCTGGTCTGAACTGGACATACAGAGGGCCGTTGTGATTCTGATCCCATGGGGCATGTCCTTCCTTTGTATGGCTTGCCTTGAACAAGAAAGACAATAGGCCAGTTCCTACCTCGTACTGAAGGCTGGTTCAAAAAAATAATCTCCTATGGTATCATAGCCATCATCTGGGATCACTAAAGAAAGGCCTTCCTTATGGCCAATTTCTTCGGATATGAAGAATTTGCACCTCCACAGAGGATTTCCAAACACATGCCTATGATTTAATGGATAGGTTGGCAGTCCAGGGATATCTCCAGAGTGCAGTCATAAAGGCTTAGAAACATGCTTTTTATACTCATCGGGAATGGTTATTACCTTCCTCTCTTCCTGCCTCAACTCCAACTGTAACTCCTCTTTAATGATGGGATGATGATCGTGGTGGGAGTTCTTCCTTTTATGGATCATGTGGCAGAAATAGTGGCTCTATTGTGAAAGCAATGGCATATGCTTCAGCTGCATGAGTGCTTCTGGAAGGACCTTACTATAGCCTTTATGAAAGGATGGCATATACGTGATATGGTGGTGCACACACTGAGTGACAAGGACCGGTCTTCTACCATACATTCCGATCCAGGTCATTTTCGATGTGATGGTTGCAAATTTTGTACCTAGGCTATTTACGGGATAGAATTGGAATGACCAGCAGACTAATAAACAACACTGAGCATGGTGATATACTATTTGTAACTTGGAGTATGTCTCTCTTTTGATTTGCCCTTGCAGTTTAAAATATGTGGGACATGCTACAAGGACTGTAGAAACCTAGCTAGCAGAACATGCTACCAGGATTAACATATGGACTATGACAGCTCCTATTGTGCAACATTGTGTCCAGCTTAATCATTCTTTTCATGAATTATGCAGGAGTGTCATTGATCATGTTCTCCTAGATTCTTATAGGGGTGACATGGTGGCCCACCTACAGCTATTGAAACAACGATGAATTTTTTTTTTTACAAAAACTGTGGCACCTAATGGTTTGAACTTGAAACTGGACTGGCAAAGTCTCCTCTGATCATTCATGATTTATGTTTTACAGCCACGGCACATTCATTGTTGTTAGGCCTTTGCTAGGTGAAATAAGGCGGAGTTTATAATTCATCAGATCATGACGTCAGATGCAGATTGTTTTGAGAAAGAGCAGCTGAAGATGGATGTTATGGGCTGCATACGTTTACTGGCAGGATCCTTGGGGTGACTTGTTTGCATGTACCTGATGCAGAGCTCCAACAGAAAGGAAATTTGTGGGCTCAAAACGTGACAGTACATCGTTTGTAGACACCTCATCGGATTCCCTTTCCTGTTCAAATAAGTGTTGCTTCAATTTATATGCCTATAAAAAATTTGATTAAAAGGAAAGCTTGTTTCTTGAGGGTGGTTTTACCTCTCATTACAAACAGTCCATCAAAAAACACTTTATATTTCACTCTGTTTAGCTCAATCTTTGTTATTTGATGTATTAGGTGGTTGAAGCTAATATTGTGGGGTTCTTTTTTGTTGAAGAAACTCCTGGTTCCATGGGCCTCTATCCCTCCTGCTGCCTGCTGGGTTTTTAACCTTTCCCTGTGAGCCACGCCCCTCTCAGCCCTGTACTCTGGGCTCCAGACTCTCATAAAGGGGACAACTGATACCTTTGTAGAGAGATGGGTAGCATTCTATATCTTCATCATACACCCTCCTCCTCCTCAGCTCAACCATGGCCATTGAGTGCCTGCCTCACCTGCAACCCCCACCCAGGACAGGAAGTCCATGTTCAGGTGGGTCCGACCAGCCCTATGGCGGACTTGGAACTAGTAGTGCTGGAGACTCAAAAACCACCTTCTCCAGAGTGGAGAAGTAGCCTAATGGTTAGAGCACTAGCCTGGGAACCAAGAGATCAGGGTTTAATTCCTACTAGCACTCTTTGTGACCTTGGACAAGTCACTTAAACTCTCCATTGGTTCAGAAGAATCCAAGTTATCAATGTCCCTGTTTAATGTACATTACCGATTTTAAGCTACAATGTAAAATACTTTGATTAAAATGATAAAGCGGTATAAAAAAACTTGTTAATTAAATAAATAATATGGCCATTGGGCTCCTTCTGCCCAGGCAGCGACTTAAGGAGTTGGTAGTCAGTTGTTAGTGTACACGGACAGCCGAGCAGGTAGTACTTGAAGGTTCAAGTGCCCACTTGACAGCGAGGGCCTCCTTCTCAATCACTGCATACTGCTTCTCATGAGGAAGCCGTTTCCTGCTGATGAAGACTATGGGATGTTCTTTATCCCTGACATCCTGGGCCAAAACGGCTCCTAGGCCCACCTCTGAGGCATCAGTTTGTACAATAAATGATAGAGAGAAATCAGGGCTACTTAGGACTGGTTCGGAGCACACAGCCTTCTTGAGACACTGGAAAGTCAGGTCCAGGACCAGTGGTCACTGGATCTGTTCATGACCTCTCTTCCAGAGGAGCTTGGTTAACAGCTCTGCCACCTCTGCAAAATTAGGGATGAACCAGCTGTAATAGACAATCATTCCAAGGAAGGCACAAACCTCTTTCTTTGATTTCAAGATGGGTACCTGGGCAATGCATCTACCTTACGTAGTTGAGGTCATATCTGCCCATTCCCAATTAAATACCCCAGGAATTGAACAACACAACCTCCCAGAAAACATTTCTTGAGGTTGGCTGTCAACCCAGTCTTCCGCAGGATGGTCAATATAGCTTGTACTTGGGCTAGATGGGTGGTCTAGTATCTGCTGCAGGTGACGATGTCATTGAGGTCTTAGTAGGCGGTTGACTAGGCATTGAAATGTGGTGGGCACCCCATGCAGTCCAAAGGACAGCACTGTAAACTTGCAGGGTGAAAAAAAAAGTTTTCTCCCTGGCAGTTGGAGTCAAGTATACCTGCCAGTATCCCTTGGTCAGGTCCAAGGTTAATATAAACATGCTCCACCGAGTAGCTCAATTAGCTCATCTACTCTGGGCATGGGATACACTTCTAGTTTAGAATCTACATTGACCCTCTGGAAATCAATGCAGAATCTGATGCTTCTGTCAGGGTAAGGAGCCAGGATGATGGATGACGCCAGTCACTCATGGACCCTTCCCAAGTTAAGCATCTCTTCCAGCAACTTGGTGATGACCTGATGCTGGGCCTGCAGAATTTGATAGGGTCATTGCCAGATAACCACCCCAACGTCAGTAATGATATCATGTAGAGGGATGGCAGCATTTTATATACCCCATCACAGTCCTCAATCTCTTTCTCTTCTAATGATCTCAAAAAAAGTATCTTGCTCCTTTCACCTTTGTCTTTTCATAGTTTGCATATGTGAGTTTTTTATTGTACTGCGATCAGTTTGAAGAAACTTATTTCAAATTCTACAATAAGCATAATAAAAATAATAATAATGTCAATGACTTGGACAGTTCAGTTAGCCCTCCAATGCACAAATTTATATTGGCAGCCCTCTAAGGACAGGAAAACAGAGGTATGTCTACTAAACTGTGCTACCTGTAAATGCGGCAGATAGCACACGCTATCCAGCCATGTTAAGAGATAAAGCAGGGAACATGCATATAGCGTAACGATTTTCTGCGCTGTCTGCACAAACCATGTTAACTCCCAGAGAGGGTGAGAAATGGGTAGAGAGTGGATGTGTCTGCAATATACAGTTACCAGGGGCATCAACAGTGTATGGAAACCATCAAATGAGTGGCCTTATGTGCATCTGCAATGCTACCAGGCCACGCTCTCTGCAATATCTGCTGGGGAATGGTGTGCACAATATTTGAAGTGAATGCACTATTTGCGGAAAAATGCTGCCTAAGCTGCAAAAGCCTAATAAACATACCCCTTCTCTAACAAGCACTGCAGGGTGCAGACACATTCAGTACTATTGCTGACTGGGTACTTGTGGGAAAAATGAGCATGAATGCTGAGAACACTGGGATCTTCTCTCAATTAATGGACCTATCATTTTTGGAACTTGTTATTTCATGATTCCCAAGCAAACACCAAGATATCAGTCATTTAGAAATGCAATTAACACCAAAGTGCATCCCATAATACCTAGGAAAGGGATTTTCTCTTTCTGATCGACAGGAAAATCCCATATGTGCCCCTGATTTTCTTGTGAGAACAGTTCTATATTATACAATAGGAAGGCTTTTCTTTTTTATCTCAAGCTTACTGTAGTTTGGTTTATGAAGGGGACAGGAAAGATGTAAAAGCAATTTGGAGCTATGAAATTGTAGAAAATTACTCTTAAGTGGCCATGGGATCGTTTTAAGCAACAACAATCTGCTATAGATCCAGAATACCACAAGATGTGTACCAGTTATTTGTGGTATCAAATTATAGAAGAAAAGGCAGACAAGAAGCTGAAAATGGCTGAGGTGTTGAGCAAGGAATGATGTCACTGCAAGATGCTGAGAAAGAGCAGTTTAGCTCTTACTTATTGTGGAGGAGGAATTGTCTAGGGATGAGAACAGCAGAATAATTCGAATTGGAGCCCTTAGTTTTCAGTCCCAGTCATTTCTCTCTGCTGAAATGCAAAAGGTTGCTTGCATGATTTAGACCTCTGGCAAATACCCTTGCCATTCCCACCTTGGCCAGTAAAACCTCACAATATATCCGGCATAGAGCCTTCACTTTATTTGCCCCTCAGTTCTGGAACTCCCTCCCTGCACCAATTCAGCTTATCACTGACCTATCACTGACCTATCCACCTTTAGAAAGGCAATAAAAACATACCTCTTCCAGTTATACTTCGACCATGTCACATAACCCACTTCTGCCTCGCCTCTGTCAAGTGCTGATTCCTTTCCCTCACTACGGTCTGTATATAGCTTCTGTTTGTAATTGCTAAACTGTGTTCATTATGTTATGATGATGTATTTGGTTTCAGTTTTAACTGTTAACTCTATTATCTACTGTAAACTCTGTTACCTGTTATTTGTTCAATGTTACCTGTTAATTGTTCAATGTAAACCAGTTCAATGCAAACATGTTGTATATATCAAGTTGTTATTCTGTAAACCACACTGACTCTAAATAGTGCGGTATATAAAACCAAATAAATAAACATCTGTTTTCTCAGAAAATGAAAACTTTTACTGGGACAGTCCTCAAACTGTGAGCATACGCTAAAAGTCTGCAGGCACATTTGACCTGCAGACTTTACATGAGTTTTCAAAGGGAAAATATTTCAAAAATATTTCAAAAATTTCCCTTTGAAAATGGACTAGAAAAGGTAGACACATATAAACATACAAAAGTTACAGTAAATAAAAATCATATTGGCTATCAAGTCTGCCCATCCATACCAAATACCAAGTTCTACAATCCCTTTCTCCCCCTCAGAGATCTAAGGATAGTCAAGGCCAAAGCAGAGAGACTGAATTCTTTGCTTTGTCTTTACTGAAGAAAATGTAGGGAGGTTACCCATGCCTGAAATGGTATTTAAAGGTGATGTATCAGAAAAATTCAAAGAAATATCGATAAACTGGGAAGATGTATTAAAACTATTTGATATATTGAAGAATAGCAAATCACCTGGACCAGATGGTATACATCTGAGGGTGTTGAAAGAACTGAAATATGAGACTGCAGACCTACTATAAGTAATCTGTAAACTGTCATTAAAATCATCTGTAGTACCTGAAGATTGGAGAATGGCCAATGTAATTCCAATTTTTAAAAGGGTTCCAGTGGTGATCCGGGAAACTACAGACTAGTGAGTCTGACATCAATACTGGGCAAAATGGTAGAAACCATTATAAAGAAAAAAATTGCTGAATATGTAGATCAGTGGTTCTCAACCCAGTACTCTGGGACCCTCAGGCCAGTCAGGTTTTCAAGATATCCACAATAAACAGGTAGATAAAGGTGAGTCGGTTGATACAATGTATCTGGATTTTCAGAAAGCCTTTGACAAGGTCCCTCATGAGAGACTCTTGGGGAAATTAAAAAGTCATGGGATAGGAGGCAGTGTACTATTGTGAATCAAGAACTGGTTAAAAAGATAGAAAACAGAGAGTAGGGCTAAATGGCCAAATTTCTCAATGGAGAAAGGTGAATAATAAAGTACCCCAGGGAACTGTGCTGGGTCCGCTGCTTTTTAACATCTTCATAAATGACCTGGAAATGGAAATAATGAGTGAGGTATTCAAATTTGCAGATCGCAGAAAATTATTCAAAGTTATTAAAACCCAAGAGGATTGTGAAAAATTACAAGAGGACCTTGATAAATTGGAAGGCTGGACATCCAGTTGGTCTCAAACTGGATTGATGGGTTTGAAGCAGGAAATGTGAATTTTTGGCAGGAAAGTCTGTTGAACAAACGTGTGGGACAAAAATTCAAATTTCCTGCTTCAAATCCACCAAGCCAGTTTGAGAACCACTATATATAAGAACAGACATTTATTACATTACCACTTCACGCTGAAGAAAGCCACAGAATGATGGCTGAAACATCCATCCCCCATAACAGTGGAGGAGTAGCCTAGTGGTTAGAGTACTGGCCTGGGAACCACAAGACCAGGGTTCAGTCCCCATTAGCATGTCTTTTGTCCTGGGGCAAGTTACTTTAACTCTCCATTGCCTCAAAAGAATCCAAGTTATCAATGACCCTGTTTAATGTACATTGCCAAGTTTAAGTTACAATGTAAACAGCTTTGACTAAAATGATAAAGCGGTATAAAAAGTCTAATAAATAAATACTAAGACATGGCATGATCCAGAAAACTGTAAATATCGTCATACTAGCTGCAGAAGTAAAAAAGAATAGTACTGGTCCTGCCTTTCAATTTCCACCAGCTCTGATGGGGACCATATTCTATTCCTATCCCTTCCCCCCCCCTCAATCCCCCTTGCTTTTACCTTTTTAAAGAATTCACCTCTTCCAATGCCTCCTGCAGCACACTTTCCTAATCCCTCATTTGAACCTCTCCTACATCTTCTTGACCTAATTTGCACCATTAAGTGCACTTTCCAATAATAATTCCTCATCAACTTTACTCCTCTTAAATTAACACACCCCCTTCCCTTCCACCCCTCCACATATCACCTGTAAAACTTAAAAGGAACGATAGAATGATCAGACCAAGGAACCTTCTTAATCTTACTCATTGCAGTTGAATCTGCTTCACTACCTCTTTCATCTCTAACATCAGATCTAAACAATTTCCGCCAACATGTGTGAGCTCTTGCACCCACTGCTTAAACTCCATGTCACCATGTCATCCAACACTGAAAATAAAAATGGGCATCACCCTTCTCCCATAGGCTATTAAAATCCCCTAATACTGTTATTTCCTGAAAATCCATTGCAATTTTATTCCCTACCTCCCCCCTCCCCCTTCTCATTACTTATTCCCAGAGGACAATATAATAATTGTAAAAAACCTAAATCCCACACTCACTTAACCCCTAACACCACCCACTCACATCCTATCGGAGCTTCCCAATCTCTTTGAATTACAGACCAACAATTATGACATATTACTGTGACCCTTCTTCCCCTTCCTCACCATTTGATAACAAACAATTTTTAAGAGAGATCAAGGAACAAGCAACCCTCCCCCACCCAAAAACCAGGCTTCCATAACAAACAAATAATCCAGAAATCCCTCCATAACCAAATCATGAAGAGCTTAAAGGACTTCTTCTCTCTTCTCAAGGCTTAGCTGGCCAGGCAGAGAGACAGATCACCTGCGGCTTCCAGCAGTTCTGAGCCCCTTGGGCTAAGGCAACCCCGACCCTGCAGCCATAAAAGACTCCATCAAGTCCACTCTCCAGACCCAAATTAGGCAGGGTCTTTTATTGTTCCCTTCAAAAAACAGGATGGATGCATCCATTATCAATGACGGACTTTCATTCTCCAGACTCGTACATCTACTTAGGCACACACCTAGGAGCAGCGACTCCAGAAACTTCCTGTGTGGGTGGGTCGGGAGCATATATATAGTGCACTGTAGTGACAAGGATACAGGGTGGGCATGTATGTGTGTGTGTATGTATAGTATGTGTGATTGTAGCAGAGTGGCAGGTGTACTAAAACAAAACGCAAAGTGATATACAGACACCAATTAAAACTAAAACAACATCTCCAAGCACTTGTTCAAGAATCATAGGTTAACCAGGATTTCAGAATCTCAAATAATAATTTTCATGTGCAAGGCCAAAGGGATACTTTGATCCTAAAGCATGGGTGCAGCAAAGGAAAATGGCCAGGACTGATTTTCAGATTGCGAAGCCCTGAATGGATAGTACCTGTCCTTCACCGCTGTAAAACCGATCTGTGCAAAGCCATGTAATAATGCCTTATAGACTAATGTTAAATTTCACCAGGGCTTGTAATACTAAATGGAGGTCTTGTTATAATAAAGAATAAAACTACTGATCCCTCTTTAGGTCCATTTTGCATAAGGTTAGTGCCTATTGTCAAGGGTTCAATCGGCTGGGTAAATTTTTGTCTGTCTGTAGCATGTTTGTTTGCACATGCATAACAGACATATATGTGTGTTATCACCCCAAACCAGCAGAGTCAGTAGCAGCCCTGGTCCTGCCAGCATGACGAGTGGGGCTGCAGGCAGAAGTCCCAAAGTCCTGTTGACCGGAAAAGCCAGAGCTTTAGTCTGCAAAGGTCAGTGGGAGTCCCTGCAAAGGTCAGTGGGAGCTGGGTCTGCAGCCTGTAAAGGCCAGTGACAGTCTCCAGCTTCTGTCAGCCAGAAGACCCGGGGACTGCAGCCTGCAAAGATCAGAAGCCCTCAAGACTCATCAGCCAGTAGGGACTGCAGTCTGCAAAGGCCAGATGGAGTCCCCCAGATTCTGTTGACCCAAAGAACAGGGCTGTAGCCTGCAAAGGCCAGTTGGAGTCTCCTGGTCCTGCCAGTAGCCAAAGCAGATGAGGACCAGTCAAGATTTGGTGGAGTTCCTGGGTCCCACTGGCAGCAGAAAGGAAAGAGGAAGGCAGAACCTAACGGAAAAGGCAGGTGAGTGGTTGGAGCCTAAAGGGATAAGGGAACAATTGGATTATTTATTTATTTAACTGTTTTTCTATACTGCCTTCTCTGGGAATCAAGGCAGTTTACATGGAACAAGAACTCAACAGGTTTACATCAAACATTTAGTTGAATAACAATAGAAATGTGTTAACAGTTGAACTTATGTATGGAAAACTATGTAGAGAAGGAAGGGTGGGGGCCAGGTGGGGGGTGAAAGGATTGTAGGGGAGGACATGTGAGAGTGTCCAATGGGCTGTTGCAGGGAGAGTAATGATCAGAGAAGAACAGTGCTCAGGTGTGAAAGTGGTTCTTAAAAAGAAGCGTTTTGAAGTCTTTGCAAAAGTTTTTTAGGTCCTGCCATTTCCCCGAGGCTGCTGGGCAGTTCATTCCAAAGGTCAGGTGCGTAAGTGGAGAAGACTCTATTACGAGTGTTTATGCAAGTTATTTCTGCTGGTAGGTTGAGTAGGTTAGCGTTACACTTTCACCTTGTTCTGTTGGGGGTTGATGTGCTGATGAGGGATTCTAGGTACATCGAGGATTGACCATGTAATGCTTTGAAGATGATCATGGAGGACTTGTATTTGACTCTGCTATGTATAGGTAGCCAGTGTAGGTTTTTCAAAATTGGTGTGATGTGATCACTCCTTCTTGCATTTGCAAGGTTGTGTGCTGTGGTTTTAGGGCCAACTATAGCTTGTGAAGAGTGTGCTTGAGGAGTCCTTGGTATATGCTGTTGTAGAAATCCAGTATGGGGAATATGAGTGCTTGGAGTATAGAGCAGAAGTCTGAGGTTGCTAGAATGGGTTGTAGGTTGCACAGTGTCTTTATTTTGTGGTATATTGATTGTGCTGTTTTGTTGATGTGGGTCGTGAAGATGAAATTTTGGCCGATTGTTACACCCAAGTATCTTACTTCATGTTTGATTTCTAGTTCAATGTTTTGTATTTTGATAGTTTTGAGGAGAGAGAGTGATCTGTTTCTGGAGAAATGTAGAACATTCGTTTTCTTGTTGATCTGTAGGCCGTGTTTAAGCAGTCATTGTGATATTTCTTAGAAGCATGAAGAAATTTAGTGTAAGTCTGGGTTGTTGATTTCGTATGGCGTGACTATCATAATATCATCTGGGTAATTTTTGTACTGAATGTTGTGCCTGTGAAAAATGGTGCAGATGGATTGGATGAAAATGTTGAAGAGAAGTGAGGATAGAGTGGAGCCCTGTGGGACTCCTTTGTGTTGTTTCTATGGGTTTGATATGCTTGATCTCATCCGTACTTGTTGCACTCTGTCTGTGAGGTATGATTGCATCCATTTGAGGGGGTGCCTCCAACTCCTATGGATTCTAGTTTGATGAGCGTGAGGAATAGAGTCAAATGCAGCAGTTATGTACAAGAAGATTAGGATAAATACGTGGTTGATCTTGTCGATGCCTCTTGTTATTGCGTCAGTTAGGGATGTGATGAGAGTTTCAACTCCGTGGTGTGATCAGAATCTGTGCTGGTGTTGCTCTACTGGGGCATGTTTATCTATATGGTCTTGGAGTTGCTGGAGTACTATTTTTTCAATAATTTTAGAGATGAAGGGTAGGCTGCTGATGGATCTGTATGAGGCAGGGTCTTTTTTGTCGGCTATAGGGTTTTTTAGTATTGGTTGGATTGATGCCATTTTTAAGCTATTTGGGAGGATACCTTGTTCCAGAGAGATCTGTGTCAGCTTGCAGATGAAGAGGGACAATTCGGTTTTAACCAACTTGATCCAGCTGACAGGGCATGGATCTAATGGTGAGGTTGTTGTGTTGAGCTTGCTGATTATGTGTTCAATGCTTTTCTCGGAGATGGAGTCGAAGGTTGTCCATTGATTTTTCGCAGGTCTATCGTAGTGAGCTGTGTGTTGTTTGTAGGTCCCATTTTGGTTTGGAAAAAGCCTGCTAAGGTTTGCGTGTATGGAGAGTCTTGCAGTATCTCCTGACTGAGAGGCATGGTTAGAGATTTCACTATGCTGAATAGCTCTCTTGGGCTGTTTAGGACACAACTAAGAATTTTTGTATGATGCTCTCTTTTTCAATCATTCACTTTGTTACAGTATTGGTCTAGTGTTTGCAAGAATTTTGTTTTTAGTTCAGGCTGCTTGGATGCTCTCCATTTTCTTTTGATCTTTCTTGGTTCTTATTTTAAGTTTCTGAGGTTTTTGGTGTACCAAGTGGCATTTGGTTTGTGTTTTGTTGAAGATCTGGTCGTGGACATTGATGTTGCATTGTATAATGTCTGATTCTAGTTTGTGACCATAGTTTCTATTTTGGTGGTGCTGGATTGGAGGTGGGAGATAATTTCTTCAAGAAAGGCTTTCTTGTCAAAGGTATGGCATCTGCATTTTGAAGAGTGGATGGGGTATTTGGTGGATGTGTTGGATAAGAAGGGGGTGGAGAAGTCAATCCTGGTGCAGTCAGACCACAAGACTGGGACTGTTTGTGTGACTGGGGTATCGTTGTCTGACATTAGGAGCTTTGGCATGAATATGAGTTTAGCGTGTTTACTTTTGCGTGGGTGAGGGTGTTTACTATTTGTTGGTAGTCTAGAGTATCAATCTTCTTGAGGAATGAGTTTGCATGGCTTTTGAGGAGTGTGGTTAGGTTGAAATCTCCTAGAAGAAGTAATGGTTTGCTTGTTGCTTATGCTTGATGTCCCTAGGATGTTGACAAAGTTATTGGTGTTGGTTGAGGGTGCTCTGTAAACTAGGCACATGTGGCTGTTGGCTATTGATAAGCTGTCTAGCTTGGCTGTTGATGCAGTCTCTGAGATTCTGAAGTGTAAGCTGGTTCTGGCGATAATTACAGTAGGATTCCTCCTCTTCGTTTGCTTTATGAGAGCAGTTGAAGGCTGTGTATTCCAATGTTGTGAGTTGGTGGAGAAGTACAGTATCTGTAGCTGTGATTAGGAGGAAGGAAAGGAGTGGGGCATAAGAGAAGGGGCTGTGCTAAAAGAGGAAAGGAGAGGAGAGGTGGAACATAAGGGAAGAGGCAAGTTTAGAGGAGAAAAAGAAAGAGACAGTGAGTGAAATCAGGGAGAAGAGAATGAAGGGAGGGAGTGAAAGGCCTGAGAAACTGCAAGGTTGGGCACCAGGGGAGGGAAAGTGCATGGTTGGATGGAAGAAAAAGAGGGAGAACACAAGAGAGGGCAGTGAAGGATAGGAAGGATGAATAATGCAACAGGGTAGGAGGGGCAAGGAATGGATGCAGGAGGATAGGGGAAAGTATAGACACACACCTATTACCCCAACACACACAGGCACACAGCCACACTGCCCCCCCCCCAATGCACACACACCCATACACAGCCTTCAATGCACATACATACAATACACACAGCTGCCAAGAAACACATGCACAAACACACACCAACACTAATGCATGCCTACTCCAGCTCTACACGTGTGCCCTCACATGCCTGATTTTGCAGATGGAGGAAACGTGCTACCATGTCACACTGCAAGTGTACACTTTTCATCTTGTTGATCTCTTTATTGGTTTTGCTCTATTCTTGTTATACAAATACTTGATTTCTAGGGATCACCAATAAAGGTATTTTACCATATGTAGTACCTTTGATGTATTTTCTGCTTTTAAGGAAGTTTTACATTTGTTCTTCCTTCAGCTAAGATCCATCAGGATCCCTTATTTCTTTGGGCTGGTTTTCTGATTCCCATTTTTTTAATATTTAGAAATATGATGTCCAATTATGTATTTCTACAGGATTGTTGTGGGAGGGGTGGTGTTGGGATGGTCATAATTGTTGAGTTTAATTAGCAAAGTCTTGGGTGGGGGGCATAAAGCTGAAGGAACTCAATATCCTTGTGCTGGCTCTGCTATTTTTCTCTTATATGTACTGTAGGACCTCCAGGACTCCAAGTGCAAATCGAATAAGCAGTAGAGATATACAGTTTGAAGTAAAACTTGTAGAGGAGGGGCCCGATTTTCAGATAGGCAGGCTATGCACTACGTCGACTCATAGCCTGCCTGCTGACCCCCTTAACCTGGATTTTCACTTCCGCGGCGATGGAAGTGAAAATCCGGGTTTGGATGGATGCGCGGCTGCTGCCGAGGCTAAGCGGGTAGCTGCGATTTTCGATGCTACCCACATAGCCCTTGCACCTGAAAGATAGGCAAAGAAAACCCTTTGAAAATCGCTCTACCCGCTTAGCCCTTTCCTCCACCCCCACTCTGTACCCAACACACCCCAGTGCTAACCGCATAGCATCTGGGAGCATTAGGGACTTATCTGGGATTTTTGAAAGGCACTACCCCTGAAGGTGCCTTTGGAAAATCCTGAATAAGGCATTTACTGAGGAAGATGTAGGGGTGTTACCCAAGACTGAAGTGGTATTTAAAGGTGATACTGCAGAGGAATTGAGAGAAATATCGCTACACCGGGAAGATATATTACAACTATTTGATAAACTGAATAGTAGCAAATCACCTGGACCGGATGGTATACATCCCAGAGTGTTGAAAGAACTGAAATATGAGATTGCAGACCTGTTATTGGTAATCTGTGAACTTTCATTAAAATCATCTGTAATACCTGAAGATTGGAGGGTCGCCAACGTAACACCAATTTTTAAAAAGGGTTCCAGGGGTGACCCGGGAAATTACAGACCGGTGAGCCTGACGTCAGTACCAGGGAAAATGGTAGAAGCCATCATAAAGAACAAAATTACACAGCATGTAGATAGTCATGGCCTAATGGGAGACAGCCAACATGGCTTTAGACAAGGCAGATCTTGTCTTACTAATCTGATCTGTTTTTTTTGAAGGTGTGCATAAACAGGTAGACAAAGGTGAGTCGGTTGATATAGTGTATCTGGACTTTCAGAAAGCTTTTGACAAGGTCCCCCATCAGAGACTTTTGGCGAAGCTAAAAAGTCATGGGATAGGAGGCAGTGTACTATTGTGGATCGGGAACTGGTTAAAAGATAGAAAGCAGAGGGTAGGGCTAAATGGCCAATATTCCCAATGGAAAAAGGTGAATAGTGGAGTACCCCAGGGATCTGTACTGGGTCCGCTACTTTTTGACATATTCATAAATGACCTGGAAAAGGGAATAACTAGTGAGGTAATCAAATTTGCAGATGACACAAAACTGTTTAAAGTTGTTAAAACCCAAGAGGATTGTGGAAAACTGCAGGAGGATCTGGATAAATTGGAAGACTGGGCATCCAAATGGCAGATGAAATTTAATGTGGACAAGTGCAAAGTTATGCACCTAGGAAAGAACAACCCACACTATAGTTACAAGATGCAAGGCTCCACATTAGAAACCACCACCCAAGAAAAAGATTTAGGAGTCATCGTGGATAACATGTTAAAACCCTCCGCCCAGTGTGCAGCGGCGGCCAAGAAAGCAAATAGAATGCTAGGTATCCTAAGGAAAGGGATGGAGAATAAAACAAAGGATATTATAATGCCTCTGTATCGCTCCATGGTACGACCGCACCTTGAATATTGTGTGCAATTCTGGTCACCGTATCTTAAAAAGGACATAGAGTTATTAGAAAAAGTACAGAGAAGAGCCACCAAATTGGTGAAGGGGATGGAAGGCTACTCCTATGAAGAGAGGCTAAAAAGGTTAGGGCTCTTTAACCTAGAAAAGAGGCGGCTGAGGGGAGATATGATAGAGGTGTATAAATTAATGAATGGAGTGGAACGGATAAACGTGGATAAATTGTTTACGCTATCAGAATATAGAAGGACTAGGGGGCATGTAATGAAGCTACAGGGTAAACTATTTAAGACAAATAGGAGAAAATATTTCTTCTCTCAACGTGTAATCAAACTCTGGAATCTGTTACCGGAGGATGTAGTAAGGGCTGTTAGTATAGCTGGGTTTAAAAAAGGTTTGGACAAGTTCCTGGAGGAAAGGTCCATAAACCACTATTAAAAAGGGACCCAGGATATCAATGCTTGGCCTAGTACAAGCACTGCAGAACCTGTGTCTTTTGGGGAAACTGCTAGGTACGTATGACCTAGATTGGCCACTGTTGGAAACAGGATACTGGGCTTGATGGACCTCGGTCTGACCCAGTATGGCATTTCTTATGTTCTTATGTTCTTAACACGGGTAACTAGCACAGTTACCCATGTAATTGCCTTCAAAAATGCTGCCTGAGAATTTTAACCTATTTGGGATTGCCAAGGAAATCTGAAGTGGATCGAAATAATGAAAAATAATTTGAGGTGGCTCAGAAAAATACAATGAAATTTGCTTTGAATCTCCCCCAGATCTAAACTGAGAAGTCTGTTTACTAAGTGGCGCCAGCGGCTTCCGTGCGAAATTGGAGCCACGGCCCCATTTTATTCAATGAGGCCGCGGCTCTGATTTCACACGGAAGCCGCTAGCGCCGCTTAGTAAACAGACCCCTGAGTTTCCGAAGAAGATATTCCAGTTTGTTTGCAAAGTTCAAAATCCCTTCGAAACATATATCAGTAACTTGTAAATCCTAACATTTTAATAAAATTATGAGAAATTTGCACATAGACAAAAAGATTCCATATGCATTCCTACAGACATTCTCTCAACCAAATCACCATTGGTTAACTTTGATTTCATTGTGTGTGCACATGCAGCCACACCCTGGAGCCACTCTGGGAGAGGGAAAAGGTCAAAGAGGGGTGACCAGTAACCAGCATGAGGCACTTCATTCAATCATGCTGCAAATCCTTGACAAGCAGCCAAAGAAAGGTATCCCAGGCTGAATTAAGCAAATCCCATGGGCCATGATGTCACAGCAGAACTGTAAAACACAGCCCAACATAAACCACTGAGAATAATTTTATGTCTGACTGAGAGAGTGAAGAACGGGTCCTGGGGCTTAGTACTTTAAAGCAGAAAAAGAAGACTGAAAAAACAGAGAGTTTGAAGTCTTTCGTTGAAGCAGTGATAAAGGGGTGCTGAGGCTTGCTAGTTGAAAACATACAAAAAAAGACTGAGAAACAAAATACCTTTATCTTTATCTTTATTATATCATTTGCTTGACTGCCCAGGCCAAGGCATCAGGGAGCTTTACAATAATAAAAAGTAGGCTGCAAACTGGAAAAGGAAAAGAACGCCAAATATATGACAGGAAAGGCGAGGTAAGAGACAATCAGAAGGAGAGAGTAGGCAGACTAGTGTTCCTTCCTCCCTGTTGTAAACCTAGGAGTGCTGTTGCTGTCAGCTTTATAACTAGGAGTTGGAAGGTTTTGGTGGGCTTCTTCCTCCTATCTGCTCCTGCAGGGAGTGTTTTCATTCTACCTTGCTGCACCCTATGCCTGAAATAGACTACCTAAGTCAGAACGTCAGCTCCAAATCTAGGCTAAAACCCATCTCTTCGAGGCTGCTGGATCCCGGCCCCTTTATTCTCCTGTTTAACACCCATGTGTGCTTTAATCATTTCCTTTAAGAACTACCCTAGTCCCCTGTTTGTCTGTACTTGAATTGATTGTAAGCTCTGTAGAGCAGGGACTATCTCTTGCATGTATGTGTACAATACTGCATATGCCTAGCAGTGCTATACAAGTGATAAATAGTAGTAGTGTAGTAGATCTTGAAAGGCAGAGAGAAACCAGGAAAGTGATATGTTTATAATCTACCAGTTGGTGAATACTTAATTTCTTAAACATTGGTGGAAGATGTGCACTATGCATAGTGCACACTGCATACAGACATATTATTTGTACAACACTTCCAAAGCATGCAGTGCCAGTCGGGAAAGATACTTTACTGTATCTAATTTTTTTTCCATTGTATAAACAGAACTTACAGTGAAATAATGTTTTGTAACAATCTTGTTCACTTAGTGGCCTAGTCCAATTTGTATGCTCCAGGGCACTGCGCGTCCAGTCGGAACCAGATGCACAGATTAGAATCGCATCTAAGCCTGTACGTGCAGGCCGAGACCCAATTCCGGTCAGCCTGCACGAACAGGCTTCTGCCCAGCTAATAGTCAGGGTCCTGAACGGAGCCACGGTGCCCTGGCGTCTGGTTGCCATGGCACCGCAGCTCCATTCACGCGCCACAATACCTGGCCACTGCCAACTTTGTTCATTCCCCGCAGCCCAACCCCCGATCTGGCCTCCCAAGGCGAGGGTCGGGCTGCAGAAAATCTCCTGCACCCCCTCCATCCTTTGTTGCTCCCCAGGCCTGCCATCCCCCGATGTCTAAGGGGACTTATTCCACCTCCGGGTGGAATAAGTCCCGCATCTGGAATAAGTCCCCCGTCTAGTCTGCCATCTCCAGACATACAGGGCCGACATTAAAATCGGCCCTGTACATCCAGGGCCATGGACCACCCACTGCCCGCCCTAACTCTGCCTCCGCACTGTCCCCTTCCCATCCCCATCTAGCCTCTCCGTACAAACTCCTTGTTCGTACAGGGAGTCTTCGTCGGGGATGGAAAAGGGGGACAAATAGCGGGGATGAGCATCCATCTGTGCTATTCGTGTTATAGAATGAACCCATTATTGTCTGTAACAGGAGCTGTGGAAGTGAGAGGGAAGGCAGAGATGCCAAGTCTCACCCATTAGAAGTATATCACACTAATTTGAAGGCTTTCTCACACTTTGTGAGCCCTTCTCTCACTCATTAGAGCCTCAGACTTAGTGCACTGAATCAAATCACTACTTTCATGAGAGGCAAGTCTAACATGAGAAAAGCCAAGTGACCCTCCTAGTAGGAAGAAATCTGAGCACTCCTTCCTACCCACTGCCTCCTCATGCCCCAATTCTTTCCCCTGCACCCACAACTACCTATGTGCGTATCTTAGCACTCGGGAAACTCCTTTGAAAATTGTCTCAAATTGCTTCCACCCTGTCTATATCCTTTTAGAGGCACCAAAGAAAAGCAAATATCATTTCATGCTGTTTTTATCTTTTCCAAAGCCATACCATACACCTAAATCTTTCTAGATTTTTTACTCCAGATGCAACATCTGAAAAACCTCATTCTTTGATCTTCAATCTGAGTTTTTGGAGTAGGACTGGTGGGTGGTGCAAAGCACTAAAAGACAGGCAATTCCTGGCCCAGAGAGTTGGGAATCCAGCCTGACAGCAGCATTAGCCGCACTAACACATTCAGCCTCTCCCTAGTCCATTGAAGAGTATGAGCAGGAAGGCAGGGTAACTGGGCACTACAGGACCTATGCCAGGACAAGCAGGTGACTCCTAGGCCAGAATCTGAGGTAGCACACTTTGAGTGACAATATTCCAGGGTGGCACAGGCCTGGCAGGTGGTTCAGGGCACTAAAAGATAGGCAGCTCCTATGCCCAAGAGATGGGAATCCAGTCCAAGCATATCATAATGCTTGAGAAGGATATGTTTGAAAAATTAAACGGCTGTAGAAGGAAAGGGAGGGAAGATGAGAGTAGCACTGGCATGTGTGCACAGAAAAGACAGGTCATTCCTGGGGCATGCTTATGGGCTCCTCTGTTCTGCCAACGAAGCTAAAGAGAGATGTCTTTACAAGGAAGGGAGGTGCCCTAGGCAGGTCCTCCATCCTGCCATATGCTCCACTGCCGCTGCTGCCATCACTCTTCAGGGCCTGCAGTGGTGCCAATGGCACAAAGCCCATGATGCCATGCTTACATAAGCTCTCTAGCCCTGCATCACGGTTCATACCTTCGATTATCTGTTGCTCATGATCCCCTTCCAATGCAGACTTTTGATTTATGTAAACCAGAAGTCTGCATCGGAGGGAGATGGAATCAACAGATAATGTGGTGCCTTTACACAAAAGCAGAAGTAAGGATGTGGTTGAAAACTACAGGCCGGTTAGTTTAACTTCGGTGGTGAGTAAATTATTGGAAACGCTGCTGAAAGAGAAAATAGTGAGGTTTCTGGAGTCCAGCGGATTACGGGATCCGAGGCAACATGGATTCACCAGAGGCAGGTCTTGTCAGACAAATCTGATTGATTTCTTTGACTGGGTGACCAGGGAGTTAGACCGAGGGAGAGCTCTAGATGTGGTGTATTTAGATTTCAGTAAAGCCTTTGACACTGTTCCTCACAGGCGACTTATAAACAAACTGAGCACCCTAGGGATGGACCCTAAAGTTACTGCTTGGGTTAGAAATTGGTTGGGTGGGAGGCGACAAAGAGTACAAGTAAATGGAGCTCACTCTGAGGAGAAGGATGTTACCAGTGGTGTGCCCCAGGGATCTGTCCTTGGTCCGATTCTTTTTAACATCTTTGTTAGTGATATAGCGGAAGGGCTGTCGGGTAAGGTTTGCCTCTTTGCAGATGATACCAAAATCTGCAGTAGAGTAGACACCCAGGAAGGTGTAGATAACATGAGGAGGGATCTAGCTAAGCTTGAAGAATGGTCTAGAATTTGGCAGCTGGGATTTAATGTTAAAAAATGTAAGGTCATGCATTTGGGCTGCAGCAATCCAAGGGAGCAATACAGTATAGGGGGTGAAGTACTTTTGTCCACTAAAGAAGAGCGGGACCTAGGCGTGGTTGTGTCTGATGATCTTAAAGGAGCTAAACAGGTAGAAAAGGCGACGGCAAAAGCTAGAAGGATGCTTGGGTGCATACGGAGAGGAATGGCTAGCAGAAAAAAGGAGGTGATAATGCCTCTCTATAAGTCTTTGGTGCGACCTCATTTGAAGTATAGTGTGCAATTCTGGAGACCGCACCTTCAAAAGGATGTGAACAGGATGGAGTCGGTGCAGAGGGTGGCTACTAAAATGATTAGTGGGCTTCATTATAAAGCATATGAGGACAGACTTAAGGATCTTAATATGTACACCTTAGAGGAAAGGCGGGATAGAGGTGATATGATTGAGATGTTTAAATACCTCCATGGCATAAATGTTCAGGGAGAGAGCCTCTTTCAATTGAAAGCAAGTTCTGCTACGAGGGGACATGGGATGAGGGTGAAGGGAGATAGATTCAGGAGTGATATGCGGAAATATTTCTTTATGGAAAGAGTAGTGGATCCGTGGAATAGTCTCCCAGTGGAGGTGGTAGAGATGAGGACAGTAACTGAATTAAAAAAAGCATGGGACCAACACAGAGGATCTCTAAAGGTAAAAAGGGGACTGTTGTAGTTGTTGATATGGAAGGACAGACTAGATAGGCCATGTGGTCTTTTTCTGTCATCATATTTCTATGTTTCTATGTAATAGAAGGCAGAGACCGTGATGCAATGCTGTAGAGCTCAGGTAAGTGCTGTATTACAGTTTCCACGCCATTGCCGCTGCTGCAGGTCTGCTTAGGACGCCTCCGTTCCTTGCAGTGGCCCTGATGGCAGCTGGTTTTACAGGTATATATACATTTGCTAAAGACACTGTCAGCATTTAATATAATGTTCTGCTTTATAAAATATAATTAGGATTACATCTGCATGCATGTAATGCAGTAAAACACAGACTATCTTTTTCTGTCTCTTCAGACACGGAGGTACATGGTCATCTTATTTACTGCTCCAATGCAACATTCAGGGATCTTCAACTCTTGTTCTCTAAGACAAGCAGCAGATCTGGTTTTCTATCTCGAATAAATTTTTCTAAGATTTTTGCAAGCAGTGACTTTAGTTGGTGTGCATGAGAGATATTGGCGTACAAGGGAACCAGTGCATGCAAATATATCTTGTGCATATTCATTAAGAATATCTAGGAAATCTGAGTGGTTTGAGGACCTCCAGGATAATAGTTTGATACCCCAGTTCTAGGATTGCTGAGAATCTTCCATATATTTCAACTATCAAGGCCCTTCCTTTTCTCAGGTGTCTCTTCTATCTCTGATCCTAACACACGATAAATCCTAAAGCAAGTGTCTGGAAACTGCCTCTCGATTTTCATCTTTCCCTAAAAGGTTGTGTTTTTTAAAGATATCTACAATGCCTGTGCATGAGGGGCATTTACATATGTACTGTAAATATAACTCATTCATAGTCTGAGGATATCCTGTAAACCGGACCTGTTAGGTGAGCCTCAAGGAACAAGATGGCAAACACTGCTCTCCTTTAAGCAGAGTAAACACAACTCTAAACAGAAATCTATTTTCTCATCCTATGGCAGCCAGATAATACTCCAAACAATTGACATAATAACAGCTCTCTTCGGTTTACAGTGAGAACATTTCCATCTGTTACTTCAAAAATGGCATGATTTCACAATACCAAGATTGTATGTACCCAATTTTGGAGAACAGCTATTTAATGCATGCGATTTAAAATTATAGTGAGGAAAGCAGAGCCCAAGAATCACAGCAAAGACTTTTACTAAAGCCTTGTATTTATTTATTTATTTATTTAACAGCTCTTATATACCGCGCTCTTTGTTATCAGTGCGGTTTACAAATAACAATATTTGCTCAATTCAGTCGAAACTGTCTTGCGCTTACATTATAACAGGATAGGTAACTTGGAGCATTAACAAAGTAAACTATATACATAGGCGTATATTGTAGCCGGTCAATGTGCATTTTTTTTTAACTTTATTTATTGATCAACAACAAATCATAACCAAGACCATATCAGGCAACAAACAACAAGCCCCCGGCGGGGTGGACTCTTATCCCCGCCGTAGGGTAAATCGCATATGCAGTCATCATAAACATCAAAACAAACATTGCCTTATGAATTAACCAGTTTTGTAATTTTTATCCCAATGTGCATCGTGAAAGGAAACCACCCTCCCCCCCCCCCACCCTCCCCACCCTGTCGCAATCTCCAGCCTCAGCATAACCAGATATGTTTATCTACAGGAGGAATATTCACCATTGCCACCCCGAAGAGCCTCTTCGACTATGCTCGAATACTCTAAGGACCCACACTGACTATTTCATTCCGACAATAGGGCCCCAAATTCTGAATATAGGGTTCCCAAATTATCATAAAAGTGGCCCAGCGCTTGACATGACTCCTAGCTCTCCAGCGCTCCGCCAACATCATTTGGTGAAAACTATTGCGCCATTCCAGGAAAGTTGGTGGAAGCTGCTCACGCCATCTGTGTAGAATCGGGCCTTTGCCCACCAAGCACGCCTTACGCACCAAAAGCCGCGCCCCCCTCCCACTAGGACAGGACTGATTCAGCTGATCCAACACTACCAAGGATCCCGTCCAAGGAAACCGCTGCTGTAGCAGTCCAACTATGAAATTACTGATACGTGCCCAGTATGGGCGAATTCGCTTACATGTCCACCACATGTGGGTTAAATCCGCCATTGGCACAGAGCATCTAGGGCAGGACCCATCCTGGGTAATATGGCTCCGCAAGGCCCGCCGGGGCGAGAAGTGTACACGGATTAATGCTTTATACTGGATTTCCCTCCAACGTGCCCCTTTCGTCAGTAGAGCAATCCACCCCAAGGCCATCTGGATTGTCCCAGCTGGAATCTCTCGTCCCAATTCCCTTGCCCATGCCCGCTCAACTCTGCCGTAATCCGGCAACACCCGAAAGCGATCAAGCCGGGCCTTTAATCCTGCTATCGAGGGGGGGGGAATCCCCCCGAGGCCAAAGAATTCGATAATCTGCACCGACCGATCCGCTGCAAGGTCCTCCCTGGGTAAAGAAGTCACATAATGAGATAGTTGCAAGTATGCAAAAAACTGGTGAGGTTGCAGCTCATACTTTGCACACAGTTCCGGGAATGGTTTACACACACCGGTCAGTCCTACGACATGGCCTAAAGTTCGTACTCCCTTTTCCCGCCAAGACCGAAACCCACGAGACTCAGAGCCTGGCATGAAATTCACATTACCCCCTAGGGGCAGCCAACTCGAAACCCTCCAGTTCCGATTCCAATAGCAATTCAACTGTTGCCAAGTGCGTCACGCAGAAGCCATCATCGCACTGCGTTTAATTCTGTTAGGTAGTTGGGTGCTTTCCACGTGTAGAACGCCCAACAGGGAAAACGGGGCCACTGCTGCCATTTCCAGGTGTCTAGGTGTATAGACGTCAGTCTCGCCCAGCCAATCACCCACGTGTCGTGCTTGGCACGCCAAGGCGTAAAACCACAAATTCGGTAGACCAAGACCTCCATCACGCCAGGGTCCAATCATACAATTCATCGGGATACGAGCCCTAGCTCCCCTCCACAGAAATCTCCGGATTTCAGTTTCCAATCGATGAAGATCGAAACGCCACAACCAAACTGGCAAGGTCTGCAGCTAGTACAGAACTCGGGGTAGAATCACCATCTTAACTGCGGCTGCTCTCCCCAACGACAAAGACAATGGCAGGGGATTCCAAGCTCGCATCTGGTTTCTCATTCCAGTCAAAACTCTTTCAAAATTGGTACAGTATAAGTCTTGAGGCAACCTTGTCAAAACGATACCTAAATATACAAATTTCTGATCCGCCCATTTTAAAGGGAAATCCCCGGGCCAACTTCCTCGCATCCGGCCCGAAACATCTATGGCCTCTGATTTGTCTGCATTTATACGAAGGCCTGCAAATCGGCCGTATGTCGCGAACTCGCTCATCAATCTCTCAAGAGACTCCCTAGGCGTAAGCAAGTGTACCAGCATGTCGTCCACAAAGGCTGATACTTTAAACTCATGATGCCCCACCCTTACCCCCCTTATCTCCCTATCTGCTTCGATGCAACGAATTAGGGGATCCAAAGCTAAAACAAATAATAAAGGAGACAGCGGGCACCCCTGTCGGGTTCCTCGATATAAAGAAAACGGATCTGAGAAGACCCCATTACAGAGCATTCGGGCCATTGGCTGTGCATAGAGGCTCTTCACCATCTCACAGAAGGGGGTCCCCAAGCCATAAAGAGGTAACAAATAGTGGAGATATTGCCAGCTAACTCTATCAAATGCTTTTTCAGTGTCAAAACTCACCAGTAGAGAAGGTAAATGGTGCGAATGCACCCATTCCAAGGACGTTAAGATTTTACGGAGGTTACGCACTGTGAATCGCCCCCGAATGAACCCAACCTGCGATTCATGTACCAGGTCGCCTAAAAGGACCGCCAGTCTATCCGCCAAGATTTTCGCCAACAACTTCATATCAAAATTCAATAAAGAGATCGGCCGATAGGAAGATGCCTGCAGTGGGTCTTTTCCTGGTTTGGGAATCAGAGTGATATATGCCTGGTTCTCCCCCCAGCGCAAACACCCCCCCTTCGTTCGTTGCTGATAAGTCTCCACTAAAAGGGGGGCCACCCCAGCGGAAAGAATCTTATAAAATTCGGCCCCATATCCATCGGGGCCCGGGGCTTTATAACAGCTCGCAGCTGATATCACCTGCTGCACCTCCTGCAAGGTTATGGGCTGCCCCAAGATAGCACGCTGCTCCTCTCTGACCTGCGGCAGGTCTATGGTTCGTAAATAATTTTCCATACATATGGGGGCAGCCTCCTCCGCGGTATAAAGGTTTTGAAAGAAACCTTTGAAGATGGCACTAATCGTCGTCCTATTATTTTGCAGCTTCCCTTGATCATCTCGAAGATCAGCCACCAACCGCGAGCCCCCCTGCCCCTTCAGACATCTCCCCAGCAGTTTCCCCGGCTTATTTCCAAAGCAATATAATTTATATTTATAGTACATGATAGATTTCTTAGCTCGCTGGTGGAGCAATTCATTTAACGTGACCTGAAGCTCCCACAATCTCTTTCTATTTTGGGTTATAGGGGCTCGCCCATAAAGACGCCGCGCATGAGCTACCTGCCTCTCGAGTCGAACAATTCAGTCGAAACTGTCTTGCGCTTACATTATAACAGGATAGGTAACTTGGAGCATTAACAAAGTAAACTATATACATAGGCGTATATTGTAGCCGGTCAATGTGCATTTTTTTTAAACTTTATTTATTGATCAACAACAAATCATAAGCAAGACCATATCAGGCAACAAACAACAAGCCCCCGGCGGGGTGGACTCTTATCCCCGCCGTAGGGTAAATCGCATATGCAGTCATCATAAACATCAAAACAAACATTGCCTTATGAATTAACCAGTTTTGTAATTTTTATCCCAATGTGCATCGTGAAAGGAAACCACCCTCCCCACCCTGTCGCAATCTCCAGCCTCAGCATAACCAGATAAGTTTATCTACAGGAGGAATATTCACCATTGCCACCCCGAAGAGCCTCTTCGACTATGCTCGAATACTCTAAGGACCCACACTGACTATTTCATTCCGACAATAGGGCCCCAAATTCTGAATATAGGGTTCCCAAATTATCATAAAAGTGGCCCAGCACTTGACATGACTCCTAGCTCTCCAGCGCTCCGCCAACATCATTTGGTGAAAACTATTGCGCCATTCCAGGAAAGTTGGTGGAAGCTGCTCACGCCATCTGTGTAGAATCGGGCCTTTGCCCACCAAGCACGCCTTACGCACCAAAGGCCGCGCCCCCCTCCCACTAGGACAGGACTGATTCAGCTGATCCAACACTACCAAGGATCCCGTCCAAGGAAACCGCTGCTGTAGCAGTCCAACTATGAAATTACTGATACGTGCCCAGTATGGGCGAATTCGCTTACATGTCCACCACATGTGGGTTAAATCCGCCATTGGCACAGAGCATCTAGGGCAGGACCCATCCTGGGTAATATGGCTCCGCAAGGCCCGCCGGGGCGAGAAGTGTACATGGATTAATGCTTTATACTGGATTTCCCTCCAACGTGCCCCTTTCGTCAGTAGAGCAATCCACCCCAAGGCCATCTGGATTGTCCCAGCTGGAATCTCTCGTCCCAATTCCCTTGCCCATGCCCGCTCAACTCTGCTGTAATCCGGCAACACCCGAAAGCGATCAAGCCGGGCCTTTAATCCTGCTATCGAGGGGGGGGAATCCCCCCGAGGCCAAAGAATTTGATAATCTGCACCGACCGATCCGCTGCAAGGTCCTCCCTGGGTAAAGAAGTCACATAATGAGATAGTTGCAAGTATGCAAAAAACTGGTGAGGTTGCAGCTCATACTTTGCACACAGTTCCGGGAATGGTTTACACACACCGGTCAGTCCTACGACATGGCCTAAAGTTCGTACTCCCTTTTCCCGCCAAGACCGAAACCCACGAGACTCAGAGCCTGGCATGAAATTCACATTACCCCCTAGGGGCAGCCAACTCGAAACCCTCCAGTTCCGATTCCAATAGCAATTCAACTGTTGCCAAGTGCGTCACGCAGAAGCCATCATCGCACTGCGTTTAATTCTGTTAGGTAGTTGGGTGCTTTCCACGTGTAGAACGCCCAACAGGGAAAACGGGGCCACCGCTGCCATTTCCAGGTGTCTAGGTGTATAGACGTCAGTCTCGCCCAGCCAATCACCCACGTGTTGCGCTTGGCACGCCAAGGCGTAAAACCACAAATTCGGTAGACCAAGACCTCCATCACGCCAGGGTCCAATCATACGATTCATCGGGATACGAGCCCTAGCTCCCCTCCACAGAAATCTCCGGATTTCAGTTTCCAATCGATGAAGATCGAAACGCCACAACCAAACTGGCAAGGTCTGCAGCTAGTACAGAACTCGGGGTAGAATCACCATCTTAACTGCGGCTACTCTCCCCAACAAAGACAATGGCAGGGGATTCCAAGCTCGCATCTGGTTTCTCATTCCATTCAAAATTCTTTCAAAATTGGTACAGTATAAGTCTTGAGGCAACCTTGTCAAAACGATACCTAAATATATAAATTTCTGATCCGCCAATTTTAAAGGGAAATCCCCGGGCCAACTTCCTCGCATCCGGCCCGAAACATCTATGGCCTCCGATTTGTCTGCATTTATACGAAGGCCTGCAAATCGGCCGTATGTCGCGAACTCCCTCATCAATCTCTCAAGAGACTCCCTAGGCGTAAGCAAGTGTACCAGCATGTCGTCCACAAAGGCTGATGCTTTAAACTCATGATGCCCCACCCTTACCCCCCTTATCTCCCTATCTGCTTCAATGCGACGAATTAGGGGATCCAAAGCTAAAACAAATAATAAAGGAGACAGCGGGCACCCCTGTCGGGTTCCTCAATATAAAGAAAACGGATCTGAGAAGACCCCATTACAGAGCATTCGGGCCATTGGCTGTGCATAGAGGCTCTTCACCATCTCACAGAAGGGGGTCCCCAAGGACGTTAAGATTTTACGGAGGTTACGCACTGCGAATCGCCCCCGAATGAACCCAACCTGCGATTCATGTACCAGGTCGCCTAAAAGGACCGCCAGTCTATCCGCCAAGATTTTCGCCAACAACTTCATATCAAAATTCAATAAAGAGATCGGCCGATAGGAAGATGCCTGCAGTGGGTCTTTTCCTGGTTTGGGAATCAGAGTGATATATGCCTGGTTCTCCCCCCAGCGCAAACCCCCCCCCCCCTCGTTCGTTGCTGATAAGTCTCCACTAAAAGGGGGGCCACCCCAGCGGAAAGAATCTTATAAAATTCGGCCCCATATCCATCGGGGCCTGGGGCTTTATAACAGCTCGCAGCTGATATCACCTGCTGCACCTCCTGCAAGGTTATGGGCTGCCCCAAGATAGCACGCTGCTCCTCTCTGACCTGCGGCAGGTCTGTGGTTCGTAAATAATTTTCCATACATATGGGGGCAGCCTCCTCCGCGGTATAAAGGTTTTGAAAGAAACCTTTGAAGATGGCACTAATCGTCGTCCTATTATTTTGCAGCTTCCCTTGATCATCTCGAAGAGCAGCCACCAACCGCGAGCCCCCCTGCCCCTTCAGACATCTCCCCAGCAGTTTCCCCGGCTTATTTCCAAAGCAATATAATTTATATTTATAGTACATGATAGATTTCTTAGCTCGCTGGTGGAGCAATTCATTTAACGCGACCTGAAGCTCCCACAATCTCTTTCTATTTTGGGTTATAGGGGCTCGCCCATAAAGACGCTGCGCATGAGCTACCTGCCTCTCGAGTCGAACAATCTGCTCCTCCATTAAGCGTCGCTTCCGCGCCACATAGCCAATGATGTCACCTCGTAGGACCACTTTGGCAGTTTCCCACAGCAATTCCGGGTCATCTTTATGCCCTTGATGGTGTACCTCAAAATCTTGCCATCGTTGGCCTAAGAATTGCCCCAAGTGGACATCTCGGTACAGTTCTATCGGAAACCGCCATAGGCGGGTCAAACCCGATCCCCCCCCCCCCCCGTACCAGTCTATCCAAACCATGGCATGATCTGAGATCTCTAGTGGGCCAATCTGTGCATCCTCCACACACGCAAATTGATTCTCCGAGATCAACAGATAATCAAGGCGGGCACTGGTACTGTGTGCCCGCGACACATGAGTGAAGTCCTTTTCGGTAGGGTGTAATAGTCGCCATGGATCTACCAGGCCCAATCGAGCCCGGAACCTTTGTAATGTCTGGGAAAGACTTTGTCTTTCTCTAGTGCCCACGTCCCTCGAGGTATCAAGGCCCACCTCAAAAACCCCATTAAAATCGCCACCCAAAACCAATGGCACTTCCGGTAACTGCTCCACCTTAGCCGCTAAACGGTTAAAGAATTCCTGATCTGGTGTATTGGGACCATACACACCACCCAAAATTACCTCCCCATCTTCTAGTGTACCATGTAGAAACAAAAATCGCCCTTGAGAGTCCAGCACCTGTCGTAATAACGTGAACCGCACCTTCTTGTGTACCAAAATGGCGATGCCCCCCTTTTTCCTACTGCCGGAGCACCCCAAACCTGACCCACCCAATCCCGAGCAAGCTTAGCGTGCTCCTCTGCTGTTTGATGAGTTTCCTGCAATAGCGCAATATCACAATGCTGTCTGGCCAGCGCTTTAAGTATTTTATATCTCTTAATGGGACTGCCTAGGCCACAAACGTTCCAAGATATAATCTTCACCACACTAAGGGTAGTTCTGGATCATTCTACCTGCTAATGTTATTGTTTCTGAGGAAACCCCCCCCCAGCCTGGAGTCTCCCCCCATATTCCTCCTGATACCACAAGTTAAATTGCCGTAAATGCTGAAGATGGCGACCTTTTCTCCCCATCCCCCCAACCCTCTCGTTGCCCCCCCTGGCCACCCCCCCTCCCTTTCCCCCAACACACCGCCGTCCTCCCTTCCTGTCCCACAGTGCTTAACCTAATCATAAGGCTAAACACCCTTCCTGTGGCATTGGGCCTACCCCCATGTTAAGTTCCCCTCCTAGAGTCCTCTGAAACCCATGCTTCCCTCCCCCTCGTGGGCTGCGGACTCCCCGGGCTCACCACCACCCCCGTTCTATTGGGCCTACCCTAGCTCATATCCCCGTCACCTAGGATCCCCCCAAACCTCCAGCCCGGGTCTGGGTTAATACTCCCACTGGGCCAAGATGAACCACCTTCAAGAGGTGGGGGCGCATAGCAACAAACCGCCGCCAACGCTACTCAGAGCCACAGGCCCCAAGTCAGACTCTATAAACTCCATTTAACACTTGCCCCTCAGACTCCCTCAGGCTGATTCCCTCCTATAAACAACCAGTCAAGAAGCACGTGGCCAGTGGTTGGATACATGAAACAACATTGTACATCAATAAATATCCCCACCATCCCCACCAAACCCGAAACGCAGCATAGCGATCATTAAGAACAAAACACAAACCAAATGGTAATTATACCCGGTACAGAAATAGAATTATCGTGACTCAGTCCTCCTAACCCATTTATAACATTATGGGATCCTTCGGGCCTCCACATCCTCATACGATGTAGACCCTCGGCGCGAGGCAAGCAGATCTCTAGGCTGCGCCATCAGCACACTCCCGTGATCCGAGCCCAGCGCCCACCCCAGGAGAGGACCCCGCTCGTGGCATAGGCAGCAGACCTCCTCCCAGTTCCCCCTTCCCTTACCCGGCCAAAAGCTTTATAAAGCAGGGGGAAACCCCTGCGCAACACCGCAGTACCTCCTCCCGGCCATGGAACCCTGAAAAAGGGGGGGAGGGGGATTAAGGGGCTAACATACTCCCCATTGAGGGGCCCCGGGACACACCATGGGCCCTCGTGCCCCCTCACCTCGAGACAAAGCGGGCAAACCTTCCCTGGGGAGTAAACCCGCTACCCAAACTCCCATAGGGGCCCTCTTGAGCCACCCCTCTAGTATTCCAAGCAGCAAATATGGGAGGGCGGTCACTGCAATAAAACAACATTTTAAAATACGTAAACTAAATCACAAAATACACATCCACACAGCCACACACATTCATAGCACTCAACCAGAACCAGTATAATGTTTAGGCACATTTTGAGCACCAACAGAACATCAGAGAGAAGGTCCAGTCTCAGTGGCGTGGGGCTCCCCCCGTTTCAATCCCACCCAGCGATAGTCTATACCGCTCTCATAGCCCCTCTGTGGGATAGCGTTGCGCAATTTTGCATTTCCAGATTTTCACCTTACAGTCATGGAGCCGAGTCCGTAGGCCCAGTCAGGCCATCCAGGAACGTCTGGGCTTCTGTGGGGGACTGCAAGTACCGTGTCTTCCCCTGGTGTTCCACTCGCTGCTTGGCCGGGTATAACAAGGAGAGACGTACCTCCTTATTAACCAGCTGAGTGCACACTGCGGAAAAGGCCCGGCGTCGTTGGCTAACCAACATAGAGTAATCCTGAAATGCCAGGATCGGTGTCGAGTCCGGTGCTGATCTTTTATGATTCCTGACGGCTTTCAACACCTCCTCTTTCTGATGAAAGTCGAGGAAGCGTGCTATGACTGCACGAGGCCGACGCTCCTGGTCGCGTCTGAGGCCCAGTCTGTGTGCACGCTCGATCTTAATAGGGCCAGCTATTGCTCCAGCAGAGATCTTGTCAATCCAGGCTACCAAAAAGCCACGGAGTGCCCCATCCGCAACACTCTCATCGATCCCGATAAAGCGAAGATTTTTGCGGCGGCCCCTGTTCTCGAGGTCATCGAGTTTGTCACCTTGCCGCTTCACGAGGTCTTCCAAGGCCTTCACTCTGCCCGCCAGGGCATTTTGTGTGTCCTCGACGTCCGAGATTCGGGTTTCCGCTTGCTCCACTCTGGCGGTGACTTCAGTGAAGTTCTGACGAATCGCTTGCATTTGCTCCGCTAACTCGCGAAAGCGATTATCCAGTGTCCGGACTACAGCAGTGCTGACCTCTGTAACCAGCATCTGGTTAGTGTCCGATCCCGGGCTTCGAGGTGCTCCATCCGCCATTTTTACGCCTGGGACCCGGGCCTTCTCCCGTCTCGGCGGTTTTGTGGTCATTGAAATGCTGCTAGCTCTCTGACAGCTCTTGTCGTCTCCTACTACTCCCCGTCACCAAGGCACTGTGAAAATAGGTGATAAACACCCACTACTGCAGAAAATATTTGCTGAATTGTGGGGTAGAGTGCCCAGAGCTGACCACCACACGTCTGCTCAGCTCATTGCCACAACCGGAAGCCGTCAATGTGCATTTTATCATGCGGCAAATGGCAGTCGAGAATACTAACGAGGAGGTATGCCAGCAACCGCATTCTAAATCATGCGGTAATCGGCCATCAAGCCATGGTGCGAAAAAGGTAGAGAGAGTGGGCATGGAAGGCGCATTGCCACCACTGGCAATACGGCAATTAGAGAGAGTGCACCTAATAACACCTCTATGGGTATTATTTGGCGCGCCCGCGTTAGTTCACTGCACATTAACATAGCCTATGGTACGTTAGCTGCCATAAACAGCTAATGTGGAGGTTCGACAGCTAACATGGAGGCTTTGCACTTATCATATGTTTATTTTACACATGAAATGCAAAACCTTTGCTGGCTTAATAAAAGAGGGCCTTGGAAAATTTCCAACCAATTATTTATTTTTACTATTATTCCTTTTATTGCTTGGCTTCTTTTGATAATTTAGGAGTGTTTACCACTTTGAAATAATGATGGCAGGATGACTCCTTTCTGATGGTCCCTTACAAAACTGACAAGACAAAAAAAATGACAGTAATATAGGCTAACTACCTTTGTTACACAACATTATAGTTGTGAATAGTTTTCTGTGGAATTGCCAATCTGCCTGTTTTAAGAAAAGCTTCAGATTCCCTTGTTATTATAATTATTTGTGAATTATACATCAAATTTAACACAATCTTTGCACCTCTCCTTTTACTCTTAATCCCCTTGAAGAGACTCTGGCACCCAACTCTCACCCCTAAGAAGGCATTTCTAAATTGAGTACCAATGGAAGCCAAAAACTTAAATCCAGCTCTATGGAAAACATGAGGAGAGATCTAGCAATACTTAAGGAAGGATCTAGAGTTTTGCAACTAAGATTTAATGCTATAAAGGTAGAGGGGAAGATATTCAACAGCAGCAACTAGCTGTCTAATGCAGCTAGCTGCCATGCTGTACTCTAAGACAGATATTGTTTTGGAGCCTCTTGGCAATAGTGATCATAGCATGATCACATTTGATTTAATAAATGGAAGAAAGATGGCAAGGAAATCAACAGTATTACCATTTAACTTTCAAAAGGGAGACTGATAAAATGAGAAAGATAGTTAAGAAAAAACTAAAAGGAGAAGCTGCAAAGCTTAAAGATTTTACATCAAGCATGGGTGTTGTTTAAAAGTACTATCTTGGAATCCCAGAACAGATGTATTCCATGCTTTACGAAAAGTGGAAGGAAGGCCAAAAAACTGCCAGCATGGTTTAAAGGCAAAGCCAGAGAGGCTGTTGTTGCCAAAAAAAAAAAAGCATCTTTCAGGAAATGGAAAAAGGAGCCACATGATGAAAGCGTGAAACAACATAAGCATTGGCAAGTTAGATGCAAGGCATTGATGAAGCAGGCAAAGAAAGAATTTGAAAAAAGCTTCCCATGGAAGCAAAAATGCATGATAAAATTTTTTTCAAGTACATACTGTCATGGTGTCTTCTGCTGTCATGGGTGTGGAATCCTGTGGAAGGTCAGATGCTCACAGATACAATATAACACTATTCTCTAAGTCCAAACTCCTCCCTTCTGGCATTTTTTCTGTTCTGCAGAGTCAGCGGGGTTACTTACCTGTAACGGTAGTTCTCCGTGGACAGCAGGATAAGTCAGCCACACCTGGTGACATCATCCGACAGCGCCATGATGGAAGTGCTCTCTAGAGCTCAGAGATTCTGAGCATGTGCGGTGGTGGTCCCACCTCCCCAGCCAGCCCCTAGCCAGGTCAGTGAGTGATTAGCTATGCCGTAAGGCGTACTGGCTAGGGAGCAGGCCTACCTCATACAGGGGAGGCGGGAGGGAGCGTGTGGCTGACTTATCCTGCTGTCCACGGAGAACTACCGTTACAGGTAAGTAACCCCGCTTTCTCCTTGGACAAGCAGGATGTGTCAGCCACACCTGGTGACGCCCCAGCTGTAGGAGATGCGCTGTGGAGGATGAGGAGGCATGCACCACACAGAAACACTGCACGTGTTTCAGGATTTTATTTGTGCAACAACACATTAACAAGGTGGATGCCATAATGAACAGCAACACAGTGTAGAACAATATGTGCAAGTGCAGAACAATATGTGCAACAGCAATATGCATTGTAATAACAGTGTGAATAGACATGTGCAAATAGTCATGTGCAAACAGTCCTGTGCAAAACAGTCATGTGCAAACAACAGTTATGTGCAAGAAACAATCTTGTGGGGTTGCAGGTATAGTGGGAGAGCCACTATGCAACAACAGCAGCAGTGTAGACCTGTAACACAGGCAACATCATAGTCTCCAGCCATTGATTGTGAAGTATGGCTAGGATCCGAGGCCTAACGCGTTGATCACCGGGTCCTGGTGGTGGCCGCTGCGAGGACCGCTCGGCCGAAGGAACTATCAGCCTCCGCTTGGAGGTCAAGGCAGTAATGTTTCTGGAAGGTGAGGCGCGAAGACCAGGTCGCGGCCTTGCAGATGTCTGTCACCGGGACCTCGCGCAGGTTGGCAAGTGAGGTAGCTAGCGCGCGGAGCTGGTGAGCACTGGCTTTGCTGCCGGGAAGAGCGTCCACCTTCTGGAGGCAGTACACGACACATTCTGATATCCAATGGGAGAGCGTGCGCTTGGAGACGGGCCATCCGAGTCTGTTTGGGTCAAAGGACACGAAAAGCTGGGCCCCTTGTCTAATGGTAGATGTCCTGTCAATGTAGGTGCGCAGGCCTCTGACGCAATCCAGCGAGTGAAGGCGTTGTTCCTCTGGAGAGCCGTGTGTAGCAGGAAAGAAGGTGGGTAGCTCCACTGATTGGTTTACGTGGAAGGCCAATGCGACCTTCGGAGGGATGCGTCCGGAGGGATGCCCGGTTGTGGTGTAGTTGCGTGTATGGTGGGTAGGCCACGAGCGCTTGCAGCTCGCTGATACGCCTGGCCGAGGTGATGGAGATGAGGAAGAGTGTCTTCCATGACATGAACTTGAAGTCCGCAGATTGAAGCAGTTCGAAAGGTTCCCATGTCAGCTGTTGCAAGACCAGGTTAAGGTCCCATGTGGGTACCGGTTTCTGGACCGGAGGTCGGAGGTTCGCAAGGCCTCTCATGAACTGGGTTACGATGGGCAACGCAGAGAGGGAGCCCGTGGCAGTCCCACTCCTGTGCTCGTACAGGGATGCAATTGCTGTGAGGTGGACCTTGATAGATTGTGGCTTCAGTCCCAGTTCAAAGAGGGAGGTAAGGTACTGTAGGACCTTGGGTACGGGGCAGGAGATTGGGCTGATCCCTTGGTCGGCACACCACAAGCTGAAGTGTTTCCATTTTAGGCTGTACGACTTCCTCGTGGAGGGTCTTTTGGCGGCCAGTACTATCTGCTGCACCTCCGATGGCAAATATAGAGCCGCAAGATTTATCCTTTCAACCTCCAGGCTGTCAAGGCCAGAACTTGAAGGTTGGGATGCAGAGTGCTGCCGTTGTCCTGGGCGAGGAGATCCGGCCTTAGTGGCAGGCGAATTGGAGGTTCCTGGGCAAGGCGGAGCAGTAGGGCGTGGTCAGTAGGGCGTGGTCAGTATGACATGTGCCGAGTCTGTGATGATGCGCTGTATCGTGGTCGCGATCAGCGGGGTTGGGGGAAAGGCGTATGCCAGCGTCCACTTCCCCCAGGGCACTGTGAACGCGTCTGAGGCCAACCTCTTGCTGGACGGGTGCTTGGAGCAGAACACTGGGCACTTCGTGTTGAGTTCCGTTACGAAGAAATCGATCTGGGGGGTTCCGCAGCGTAGAAAGATGCTATCCACAACTCCCACATGGAGTGACCATTCGTGGGGTCGTAGTTGCCTGCTCAGTTTGTCTGTCAGAGCATTCTGTTCCCCGGGGAGGCAAGCTGCTTGCAGGACACAGTTGTTGGATAGTGCTAGGGACCAGATCGCTAGGGCTTCCTTGCAGAGGGAACATGACCCCGTGCCCCCTTGCTTGTTGATGTAGAACATCGTAACCTGGTTATCTGTCTGGACCAGGACAGATTTTCCTGCAACTTGGGTCTGGAAGGTCTGTAACGCGTATCTGACTGCCCTTAGTTCGAGCAGATTGATGTGGAGGGATTGTTCCAATGTGGACCAGGCTCCCTGAGTGTTGAGGTGTCGCAGGTGGGCCCCCCCAGCCCGTGGTTGGGGCATCTGCAGTGAGGACAATCTGATGGTGGCGCTGCTGTAGGTCCCTGCCCTTGGATAGGTTGTCAGGGTCCGTCCACCAGTGGAGGTCTTTTACGATCCATGCGCTGATGTGGATGCTGATGTTTAGAGGTTGGGATAATTGCTTCCATTGTGTCTGGAGGTCCACTGTAGCGGGCGCATGTGGAGCCGTGCCAGAGGGAGGACCGAGGTCATAGCTGCCATGTGGCCTAGAAGGCGCAAGATGCAGCGTGCAGTGGTCTGACTGGCCTTGGAGACTCTCCCGGCTAGGGAAACAATGGCCGTGATCCACTGTTTGGGCAGGTAGCCCTTTGAGGTGCGAGTGTCTATGACCTCCCCGATGAATTCTATGTTCTGTGTCGGGTCTAGGCAAGACTTCTCTGAGTTGAGGAGGAACTCCACTCTGGCTAGCAGGTGTGTCGTTGTGCGCACAGCGGTCTGGAGTTCGGAGGCTGAGGGGGCAGAGAGGAGCCAGTCGTCCAGGTAGGGAAAGATGGCGACGCCTTGCTTGCGGAGGTGTGCCGCGACCACGGCTACACACTTCGTGAAGATTCTGGGTGCTGGGGATAGGCCGAATGGCAACACCCGGTACTGGCCTTGGTGACCCATCACAATGAAGTGCAGAAACTTCTTGTGCGCCTCGTGTATCGGAATACAGGAGTAGGCATCCTGCAGATCCAGAGTAGCCATCCAGTCCCCTGTTTTGATGAAGGGCAGGATGAAGTTGAGGGAGTACACCCTGAACTTCTTCTTTGCGAGGACGGCATTCAGCTTTCGAAGGTCCAGGATCGGGCGTAAGCCACCGGACTTCTTGGGGATAAGGAAGTATCAGGAGTTAAATCCAGTGTTGATCTGGTCTGGAGGCACCTGTTCTATTATTTGTGAGGTGAGGAGGTGCCGAAGGAGTTCCGACATTGCAGCAGATAGGTGCGGGGGTGTCTCGCTTACAGGCTGCTTGGATTGCCATGGTGGGGAGGTGAAGCTCAGGCGGTAACCCGACTGGATGATCCGGATAACCCACGTGTCCATCATAATGGTCTGCCAAGCAGGTAGGGATAGGGTGAGATGGCTGCCCACAGGTGGCGTATCCCGGTCTCCCGGAATTGTGGTCGGCTGCGTCTGATTGTCAGAAGGAGGCTGCGTTCTTGCCGGCCTGCTGTGTGTTTTGCTTCCTCTGCTTCCGGTCTCGTGGCTGCTGTCTCTGAAAGGACGAGGCGTGATAGGATTGCTTGTATTTGGGCGCCTGCCATTTCCTGCTGGCCCCATATCTCTTGAAGGGGTAATATGGTTTTCGGTAGTTACTCCCTTTTTGTGAAGCGGAGTGGCATTCGAGTCCATCCGCCGCAAGCGTCTGTAAGGTGGTGCAGTGCTCTTTTAGGTCATTCAATGTATCCGTGACCTTGTCGCCAAAGAGGGATTCTCCAGTACAAGGCGCGTCTGCAATTTTGTCGTGTGTGTCCTCCCTGAGACCTGAAGCACGTAGCCATGCCCACCGCCGGGCTGCTATAGCCGTGCCCGCGGTCCTGATGGCTGTGTCAAAGGCATCGAAGGCCGTGTTCATAAGGTGCTTGCTGCATTCGGCCAGGTCCTGTAACGTGGCAGAAGCTGCTTGTTGGGTTTCCTTGGAAAGAGTTGCCAGGTGATCCTTGAGGTTGGCCAGCAGGGCGTCCTGGAACAGGATATGCTGGAACTGGTGAGCCGCCACTTTGGCACTGAGCATGGCACCTTGGTAGACTTTCCTGCCCACCTCATCGACAAGCTTTGGGTCTCGGCCCGGTGGGTGGTTGGCTTGGTTGCGTGAGGATGTTACCCTCTTGAGGGCTGATGACACAACAATGGAATTGTGTGGCAGTTGAGTTTTCTGGAATCCTGGACTCTGATCTAGGAGATATTTGGTATCGAGCCTCCTGGAGCAGGCGCAGCTGGAGGCTGGGGATTGCCACAGAGTTAGTTGGTTGACCTGCAGCTTATGGTGGAGGGGCAGGGCAAGCGCTGGCTTGGGAGCATGAAGTTATTTCATGACCTCAGGCTCCTTCTCTGTGGGAGGTATCCTCTGTAACTAGGTGCAGCATACCCATCACCTTCCATAGAAAATTAGGGTAGGTGAGGTCCTCGGCTGGAGGTTGAGGTTGTGGGTCCTCCTGTGAGTCCGCTTGAAGGCTTGGAGTGTCCTTGGATGTGGGGGAGTCCAGGCCTGCGTCCTCAACCTCACTGTCCCCCGAAGTGAAAATGTTATTCCCACAGGATGATAGGGGGTACTCTGGTGAGGGAGAAATCCTGGGGGAGGACCACAGTGTGTGAGGAAGGCTGGATAATGCGGGAGCCACTTCTGGTGTGTCCTTGTGGGGCTGCCGCTCAGACTCCTGCCCTGGGTCATGACTTTTAGTTTGATTGACTAGGCGTGTAAGGAGCCGTAGAATGGCCTTGGAGGTAACGGCATCTGTAGACTGCCACCGCCTGTGCTTCCTTGGGGGCGATGAGCAGGATCGTGAGTGAGAAGAAGTCCTAGACGTATCAGATGAGGAGGCATGTCTGTATCACCTTTTGTGGTGTGAAGAACGGCATTCTGCGCTGCTGTGATGCCTTCTGTTTCTCTTGGCGCTCCTGGTGCTGCCGGCCTGATCGGCACTACGAGACTCTTTGCGCCGACTCCTCTGCTCCCTGCACCGAGGGGAAGCTCTTTTGGAACACGGAGGGGATCCCCTGTGTTGGCGCGATTCAGAAGGCATGGCTCCGTAAAGATGAGGGGATTCCCCGCGCCGATGTGAATCTGAAACGTCAGCATGTCTAGATTGGTCTGTCTGTAGCAGGGGGGTGGAGCCTGGGGCGGAGCTGGAACAGTCAGGTCCGACGTGCCCAATCCGTGGCAAGTGGGAGGAGCTGGGTCGAGCCACGATGCCGGCGCCATCTTGTCCGGAGCCCGGGGAACCCCGAGGAGGGGGATGAAGACCTGGGAATGCCCGTAGAGCCTGCGGGAACAGGAGAACTCACTGGAACCATCGCGGAGGCCATGAGAGCCGGCGGAGGGCTGGAGTTTTGCCCGGAACAGCCAGGGATAGAGGCCCTGCAGGGCACATCCCGTGCCGGGGCAGTAGACTGGGAGGGCAGTTTGTCTCTATCCGGTCTGGGATCCTGTGTCTTTTTATGTCTTCTGGATTCCGAGTTCTTTTTATCCAGTCTGGATTTCTTCTCAGAGGGACCGGAGGCTCCAGAGGCAGAAGCGAGGAAGTCTTGCAGTGCATGCCCTCTGTGCTTCCTCGCTCTGGGGGACATCCTTGAGCAGGCAGAACAAGTCTCAACATTGTATGATTCTCCCAGGCAACGGATGCAGAATCGGTGAGTGTCCATAGAGTTCATTTTTCTGCTGCATTGCGGGCACTTTTTAAAGCCTGGCATTTTATTGTTGTACAATTCTTCTTAGAGAGCTGTAGAGATCCGTCTTGAGGCAAGGCGGAAGAAGAAAGACTGACCTGGCTAGGGGCAGGCTGGGGAGGTGGGACCACCACCACACATGCTCAGAATCTCTGAGCTCTAGAGAGCACGTCCGTCATGGCACCGTCGGATGATGTCACCAGGTGTGGCTGACACATCCTGCTTGTCCAAGGAGAATTAAAGAGCCCTCCCTCAGGACAGGATATCTACTTCTGAGGGTTCCCTGAATTCCGCTTTGGTACCAAGGTCTTCAGAACTCCCCTTTTCTCTGGGGTTCCATGTATATTCCAGAGATATTCCTTACAATACGCAGCAAAAAAAAAACAGTAAGAGAGTCAGTTGGACCTTCAGATGATAGAGAGGTAAAAGGGGTGCTAAGTGAGGAAAAGGCCATAGCGGAAAGACTGAATAAATTCTTTGCTTCAGTCTTTACTGAAAAAGATATAGGGAAGTTACCTGTGCCTGAAATGGTATATAAAGGTGAAGTATTGAAAGAATCAAAAGAAATATTGATAAACCATGAAGATGTATTACAACGATTTCATAAACTGAAGAGTAGGAAATCACCTGGGCCGGATGGTATACATCCAAGTGTGTTGAAAGAACTGAAATATAAGCTAGCAGATGTACTATTAGTAATCTGTGAACTATCATTAAAATCATCTGCAGTATCATAAGATTGGAAAATAGCCAATGTAATGCCAATTTTAAAGAGTTCCAGGGGTTATCCGGGAAACTACAGACTGGTGAGCCTGACAACAGTACTGAGCAAAATGGTAGACACCATTATAAAAAATAAAATTACTGAACATGTAGATAATTCTTTTTTTAAAAATTAAGCTGTATTTTTATACCGCCTTTCTCTGGGTCAAGGTGGTCTACATGAAACAACATAGCTATTACATACAGTGTAATAAGTATACTATATACAGCATGTGTTGGATAAGTGATTGGTTAACTATAAACAATGAGTATTGTGGGGGGAGAGGGGGGTCTAGCCTTTTGAGGGAGAAAGCCAACATGGATTTAGCCAAGGAAAGTCTTGTCTCACTAATCTGTTATATTTTTTTGAAAGTGCGAATAAACAGGTAGATAAAAAGGTGAGTCAATTAATATACTATATCTGGATTTTCAGAAAGCCTTTGACAAGGCCCCTCATGAGAGACTTTTGGCGAAATTAAAAAGTCATGGGATATGAGGCAGTGTACTATTGTGAATCAGGAACTGGTTAAAAAGATAGAAAACAGAGAGTAGGGCTAAATGGCCAATTTTCTCATTGGAGAAAGGTAAATAGTGGAGTATTCCAGGGATCTGTGCTGGGTCTGCTGCTTTTTAACATATTCATAAATGACCTGGAAATGGGAACAAGTGAAGTGATCGAATTTGCAGTTCATACAAAATTATTCAAAGTTGTTGAATTGCAAGAGGGTCTTGATAACCTGTTGCTCCAAGTTTAAACTCCTGTTACAATGTAAGCACAGAACAGTCTTCTGACTGTGCACCCTTGTTATATGTGAACCGCACTGATAGCAAATAGCGCGGTATATAAAAGTTGTTAAATAAATAAAATAAATAAATAAATAAGACTGGACGTCCAAATGGCAGATGAAATTTAATATGGATAAGCGCATGAAATGAGAGTCAGAAGCTGTAAAGACGTCTTATGCATTGGAACATGGAACGTACGAAGCATGAACCAAGGGAAGTTGGAGGTGGTCAAGAATGAAATGGAACGTGTACAACTTGATCTGTTGGGTGTCAGTGAACTGAAATGGACTGGCATCGGGCACTTTGCATCAGATGATCACATGGTCTACTATGCTGGAAATGAAAGACAAAGAAGAAATGGTGTTGCATTTATAATAAAGAAGAAACTTGCAAGAACTGTAATTGAAATACAATGCAGTCAGCGAACGCTTAATCTCTATTCGTCTACGAGGATTGCCTATCAACACAACTATAATTCAAGTATATGCCCCAACAACAGCTGCAGAAGAGAATGAAATTGAAGAGTTCTATGAACAAGTACAAGCTGAAATTGACAGAACATGCAAACAGGATATCCTGATAGTCATGGGTGACTGGAACGCAAAAGTTGGCAACAAAGAAGAAGGCAAAGTAGTTGGAAAATATGGACTTGGCAACAGAAATGAAGCTGGAGAAAGACTGATAGAATTCTGCAAGACCAATGATCTATTCATCTCAAACACCTTCTTCCAGCAACACAAGCGGCGACTGTACACATGGACTTCACCCAATGGATTGTATAAAAAGCAAATTGACTACATCTGTGGAAGTCAACGATGGAAAAGTTCTATAACATCAACAAAGACAAAACCTGGAGCTGACTGTGGTACAGATCATCAACTACTAGTATGCAAACTCAAGCTAAAGTTGAAAAAGAGCAAACCACTCATGAATGCAGCAAAATATGACCTTGAGAATATACCACTGGAATTTAAAGACTGCCTGCAAAATCGATTTGCTGCTTTAGATACAAATGACAGAGCTCCGGAAGAGTTATGGAATGACATCAAGAAGTTTGTGTTGGAAGAAAGCGAGAAGTCTCTACAAAAGGTGAAAAAGCAAAAGCGGCCAAAATGGATGACGGAAGAAAATCTGAAAATTGCCCAGAAACGCAGAGAAGCTAAAGCCAGAGGAGAAAGAAAGACAATCGCAGAACTCAGAGATTTCCAACGTGCAGCAAGACAGGACAAGGAAAAGTACTACCATGACACTTGCAAGGAAATAGAAGCAGAAACTATTAGAGGAAGAACAAGATCGGCTTTCCTAAAGCTACGAGAGTTAAAGAAAAAGTTCCAGCCTCGAATTGGAATGTTACAAGATGCTCAAGGTTCTATGTTGAATGATGCTGAGAAGATCAAGAAAAGGTGGAAGGAATATACAGAGTTTTTATATGATAAAGATCAAGTGGACCAACAGCCGTTTCAACCTGTACCTTATGATCGAGAACCATTGGTGATGAAAGAAGTTGAAGCAGAATTGAAAGCCTTATCAAAAAACAAAGCACCAGGCATTGATAGCATTCCTATAGAAGTATTGCAGCAATCTGATGCAGTTGTTACCATACTTACAAGGCTCTGCCAAGAAATATGGAAGACAACATCATGGCCAACTGACTGGAAAAGATCTGTGTTTATACCAATACTAAAGAAAGGTGATCCAATTGACTGTGGAAATTATCGAACAATCGCTCTGATCCCACATACCGGCAAGATTTTACTGAAGATTATTCGAAAGAGACTACAACCATACCTGGAACAAGAACTACCTGAAGTGCAAGCAGGGTTCAGGAAAGGGCGAGGAACGAGAGACATCATTGCAGATGTGAGATGGATTTTATATATTTATTTATTTTATTTATTTACATTTCTTATATACCGCGCTATTAAAATCAGTGCGGTTCACAAAGAATAGAACAATGCAACAATGCGTCGAATAGCACAATGCGCTTACAAAGAACAGGGAAGTAGCTTGAGGAGCACCGGGGAAAACTATATACACAACATTCTTACAGAGTAAGATCCTTGAAAAGACTAAAGAATACCAAAAGGATATCTATTTGTGCTTTATCGACTATAGCAAGGCTTTTGACTGTGTAAACCATGAGAAACTCTGGGCCACATTAAGAAGCATGGGTATACCAGAACACCTGATCATACTCTTGCACAATCTGTACATTGATCAAGAAGCAACAGTTTGAACGGAACAAGGAGAAACAGAATGGTTTAAAATAAGCAAAGGTGTAAGACAAGGCTGCATACTTTCTCCCTACTTGTTTAATTTATATGCAGAACAAATTATCAGAGAAGCAGGATTGTATGAAGACAACAGAGGTGTGAAGATTGATGGAAGACTCATCATCAACCTTCGCTATGCTGATGATACCATATTAATGGCTGAAAGTGAAGATGATCTGAAACATTTGCTTCTCACAATCAAAGAACATAGTCTCAAAATGGGCCTGCACCTTAATGTAAAGAAGACAAAGATCATGACAACTGGCATAATCAACAGGTTCATTGTTGAAGGAGAAGAAATTGAAATTGTGAACAACTTTAACCTACTTGGATCAACTATCAATAAAGAAGCAACAAGCAGTCAAGAAATCAAACGACGCATTTTTCTTGGTAGAATGGCTATGAAAGACCTAGATAAGATTCTCAAGAGCAGAGATGTCTCTCTCCATACAAAGATTCCACTTGTTCAAGCCATGGTATTTTCAATAACATCATATGGATGTGAAAGTTGGACAGTGAAAAAGACAGACAGGAAGAAAATTGATGCCTTTGAATTATGGTGCTGGCGGCGAATACTGTGTATACCATGGACTGCCCGAAGAACAAACTAGTCGGTACTAGAGGAGATCAAACCTAAGCTTTCTTTAGAAGCTCAGATGACAAGACTTTGACTTTCATACTTTGGACACATCATGCGAAGAGAGAGATCATTAGAGAAAGACATCATGCTTGGCAAGATAGAAGGTCAGCGCAAAAGAGGAAGGCCAGCAATGAGATGGATTGATACAATAACAGCAGCTACGGGTACCAGTCTGTCAACAATGAGCCGCCTGACTGAAGACCGAACACAATTTAGGATAGCTATCCAGAGGGTCACCATGAGTCGACTCCAACTCGACGGCACTTAACAACAAGTGCAAAGTTATGCACCTAGGAAAGAACAACCCAAACTTTGGTCACACAATGCAAGGTATCACCTTAGAAAACACCACCCAGGGAAAAGATTTAGGCATCATCGTTGATAATACATTGAAACCCTCTGTCCAGTGTGCAGCGGCGGCCAGGAGAGTAAATAGAATGCTAGGAATCATGAGGAAAGGAATGGAGAATAAAACCAAGGATATTATAATGCCTCTGCATCGATCCATGATGTGAATGCACCTTGAATATTGTGTGCAATTCTGGTTGCCATATCTTAAAAAGGATACAGCAGAATTAGAAAAGATACAGAGAAGAGCAACAAAAATGCTAAAGGGGATGGAAGGATACTCCTATGAGGAGAGGCTTAAAAGGTTAGGGATCTTCAACCCGGAAAAGAGACATTTGAAGGGGGATATGATAGAGGTCTATAAATTAATGAATGGAATGGAACAGGTAAACGTAGGTCAATTGTTTATTCCATCAAAAAGTAGGAAGACTAGAGGATATGCAAGAAAGCTAGATGGTAACCCATTTAAGACTAATAAGAGAAAATATATTTTTATTTAACACGTAATCACTCTGGAATTCGTTACTGGAGGATGTAGTAAAAGCTGTTAGTGTAGGTTTGGACAAGTTCCTGGAGGAAAAGTCCATAAACCATTATTTTTTAAAAATTTATATTTATTAAATTTTTAACAGTTACAATAAGAAACCTACAAGAAAAGTAAATTAATTTAAAGTAATACAAGAAAAACCTCAAGAGACAATTAAACCAAGAATTTACACAAGCCCACATTCCGAGAGACCATTGAAGGTACATGGAGGTCAAGATAAAGAAAACAAATAATACATTCAATCCCTTTTAACTATATGCAGTCAAATAGAGCAAAGATCTCAAAAAGAAAGTTACTTATCCAAAAGAAATGACTCAGGATGGGAAGCCTCAACAAATACATAACTGTTGCCAGAAAGTGTTACCAACCACTTGCAAGGAAACCTCAAATAAAATATTCCTCCAAGAGCCAATACCCTAGGTTTTAACTGAAGAAAGGTTTTATGCCAGATGTGAGTGGTACAAGCAATATCAGGAAATATCATCAATGGCTGGTCACAAAAAGGAGTAGCCTTCTTTAGGAAATACAATTTCATAATACCACTCCATAAACCATTATTAAAGAGGACCCAGAAAATTCACTGCTTGCACCTGGATGAGCATTGTAGAACCTATGTGCCTTTTTGGGAACCTGTGACCAGGATTGGGCACTATTGGAACAGAATACTGGGCTTGATGGACCTTGGTCTGACCCAGTATGGCATATCTTCTGTGTTTATGTTCTTATATTCAGTGCCGGGGCCATATCTGGGGCCTGGCATTGAATATTCAGATTGGCCAGATTGCCAGGAAACTAACCGGGCAGCGGTGATATTCAGTTGCGCCTGATTAGCTTCTGTGGTGGAAGTTAGGCCAGCCTTTACTGCACCTGACTTTTGTCACATGTTGGTAACTGGGCAGCGGCTCAATTTCACCACTGCCCAGTTATCGATGGGTGCTGCTCCGGAACGCCCTCGGCACAGCTCAGTCCTGTCATGTACCCTGCTCCACTGCCGCCCCTCTCTGGGACCTGTAGCAGTGGCAATGCCATTAAAACAGCAAAGTGACACTTACAGACAGCCTCGGTCACTGTGTTGCTGATGGTGATCATGTTTCTGCCCCCATTCAATTAGGAAGTTTGCATCCCAGTGTTGGAGGCTTTGGTTAAGCGCCTCGTTGCTGGTTTAATGGCATTGCTGCCGCCGCTGCAGGTCCTGACATTGGTCCGCCCTGTAAATGTTGGCACTCTAGTCATCCACCTTGTTTGCTTAATAGGTAGCACCGGCCCTGGAGATGAAGATGACAGGGACAGAGCTCTGACGGAATCAGAAATGGGTAAGTGGAAGAGTTGGGCCTAACTGTTAAGAAATAGCTGGAGGTGAGAGGGAACGGAAAGTTACTAGCAGCGTGGAAGAACTTTTTCCCACTGCTGCTAATTATATAGACATCAGTGACTGGAAGAGTCTCTGTAGGTTGAGAGGTTTGTTAAGGCTACCTGCCACGAAGAATCAGAGAACTCTTCCAGAATCCCAGAACTGGGTCTCAGACACCAGAGACTGCAGATCAAATCCTGAGCATACCTGACTATGCTTGTTCCTGGCCCTTTACCAACCTGCAAGTTTGCTATTCCACAGTACATAATAGTTCCCACTCGAGGATAGTAGAATGAGTGATTGACTCCTAATGAGGGTGACATGCTAATATGAATCCAGAGGCCTTCATGAGGAAGGATGGGAATGTGGAATCATTTTAATTCCAGTGACCATGCAGGTACTTCTAACTTTCAAGAGGAGAGGTTTTCACAGAACATGAGATTCAGTCAGGAGTCAAGAGATAGATATCGCTGCCTTAATCCCCTACCTAAAATACATTGGCACAACAGAGAATGTGGTCATTTGTTTTAAACACCTTAAAAATATTGCCAGGTCTCAAGAAGATGAGATCACCCAAGCAGATTTAGTATTACTGGTAGTTTGATTTTAATTTCCCAAGAACTTGTCATTCTCCAGATGCTGTTTGCCCATCTGCGGAAAATACATCCCTTTTTGCACGTTATATTTGCAGGATTGGTTCTTATAATCTATGGATATCATTTTACCAAACAATGTAAAACTGTATCTTTTATTTGTAACAACTGATACTGTTTTATTTGAAGAGTTAAGGGATACAGTGAGGTTGCCATGGTAATTGCATTTTCTTTCTGGAAAGACTCATTACTTTAAAATCCTACATTAAGTTGTCAGTTCACATGAAGCACTAAACTGTACACCTGATTTTCAAACAATTTCTATTTCTACATTAAAAGAATGAAAAATAAAAGCCCCATAAAGCAGGTGTTAGCTTAGAGTAACAATAACGCGATCTTATTGGCAGTTGACAGCTTGTCTGAGAGAGCTCTAAGGTCAAGGTTCAGATAGACTGTTGTCCATTCATCTTGTATAAACAGGGTGTAAGTTGCCAGGAATTTCTGGCACAGGAGATTGCTGTTTACTTAAGAAGGCCTGAGACATGTTAGCCTGGAGGCATTCGTGCTGCTGCCTATAACTTCCTGAGACTTCTGTAGCAGGACCCCAGAAACCTTCCACTATATTTACAATGACGAAGTTTATGGAACCTCTGCTCGTGTTTGTGTGTCGAGATTGGAATGATATCATGGAGGATAAGGTTACCAGATTTTTTCAAGGCAAATCTGGGACACTTACCCAAGGTGTGTGGGAGAGGGAGGGAGAGGAAAGGATACCTTAGTTCCAGGTTTAAGCAACAAGGGTGAAGGAGAGCAATCATTACCTTATCTCCCCCCCCCCCCCCAATCCATCTCGTGACAGCAGCAATATCACTTCCATCAGACAAACTGATAGAGAAATAGAAACAATGATGCATTTCCCCCGCACTGTGTAAAATATAAAGATAATGGATATAAATTCTAAGACTGACATATTGAAATCACTAAATTGAAAATAGTTTTTTTTCTATCCCCTCTATCCCTGCTGGAATTGGAGACAGGAGGCTGCCAAACAGGTGGAAGTCAGAGACATAGCTTTAAAATCAGTTCTCAACCCGGTCCTCTTGGGTTTTCAGGATATCCACAATGAATATGCATGAGATAGATCTGCATACAAAAGAGGCAGTGCATATAAATCTATCTCATGCTTATTCATTATGGATATCCTGAAAACCCGACTGGTTGGGTGTGGCTGGAGGACTCCTCTACCTTAGGGTGCCCAGTTGTAAGTACTGAATTTTTGTGTACCTCAGGAGGATAGTGGGGCTACATAGGTGATCGGTGACTCAGCTGTTTGTGAAGGCAGGTGGGATGGGGCATGGGGTGGTGAGCAACATCTATGTCAGCAGCAAAGGGACAATGGGGATACTTGGAACACAGCAGGGAAGGACCCTTCACAGTGTGACTCTGCTGCGACCGCACCAGGTGCCTCCCCTCTAGTACCTGCATTACTGATGATAATACTGAATACACACCAGGGAATTACGTGCCAACAAAATTAAAAAATAATACCCCAAAATAATAGAACAGTATTTTCAGAATTCTGGAAATATATGCAGGTACTTCTGTCCAGCATCTCCTTGTTAGCCATGTGAATAGTAGAATTCAGCAGCATCATAACATAAATCCTGTGGTTACTGGAAGCCATAAAATGATTTGACTATTGTTTGTTTGTTTTTTTTTTTTGGTAGGTTGCCAAATGGCCAATAGGCTTCAGATCTGCTAGTCTTTACTTTATTGTTGAATTACCAAACATGTTTGAACTATGTGTCACTTGTATTAGCTGAACCAGTGCTTATTAATATGCTCTCTCAAGGAAGAAAAACCCTAAAAAAAACACTCAGGAGCTATAGAGCAATTCTACTATACCATAACAGCATAAATAAAGTACAATGTACATAAAGTACAAAGTCTGCTATCACCTTAGTAACAGCAACTCAAATTCTTCATTAGCATGCACTTTAGAAATAACACAAAATCCTACAAAAACATATTCCAGATCAATACAGCAAACCTGCCATACTAATATAGCACTAATGTCCAGAGCTGAAACGGTACTAATCCTACTTATGAAAGGAAGCACCTAGAATACCAGTATACATCCTACTGGAAAATCAGAGTAAGTCAGAGTGCTGCAGACTCCTACTAAAATACCTAGGGTCTGATATTTGAAGGGCATTTACATGGTTTATAGCCTAGTATTTATTTACATTCTCTTATATACTGTGCTATTCTGCATCAGTGTGGTTTACATTGAACAAACTGAAATTACATTGAACAGGGCATTATAACTTGGAGATAACTATTTTACAGGGAACATGGGCTATGGAGGGTTAAGTGGCTTGCCCAAGACCACAAGGAGCACCTGTGGGACTAGAAACCCCAATCCTTCTGGCCCAAGGTTGCTGTCCTCTAGTGGGATTTGAACCCCCAACCTTCTGGCCTGAAGTACCTTGCCCCAACCACTAGGCCACTCCTCCACTCCAAATGCTAGTAAAGCTTGTAAATGATGTAGATGGGGATATTTAATGACACATACATGGGTATCCCCATCTATGCCTCCTACGCGCCCGATACTATCTGGCTAGCATCGGGGCATGTCCGAGGCATTCCGGAGTGGAGCGGAGGTGGGGTTGCAAGATAACCAGACAGCAGCAATATTACATGCTGCCCAGTTAGTGCTCCACACCAGAAAGATAGGCAAGGAAAACGCTCACCTATCCTTAAGGCGCAGGCACTAATTGAGCAGCATGCAATATCATTGTTGCCAGGTTAGCTTCGGCGGCTGTCGGGTTGTGCAGCGATACTCAAATATTCAATGACAGGGCCGCATATGATCCCGGCATTGAATATCCAGGTTTAAGGGTAGGCGAGCAGGGCTATGTGCCAACACAGCACATAGGCTGCCCAGAAGAATATCGGGCCCCTAACATTTGCAACACCAGCAGACCTCAAATGCAGAATAAGTGACCACCAATGAGAAATTGTTGTTGTTAAGTGCCATTGAGTCGTTGTCAACTCAAAGCGACCCTCTGGATAGTTGTCCTAAATTCTATTCGGTCTTCAGCCAGGCAGCTCATTGTTGACAGACTTGCACCCGTAGCTGCTGTTATTGTATCGATCCATCTCATTGCTGGCCTTCCTCTTTTGCTTTGACCTTCTACCTTGCCAAGCATGATGTCTTTCTCTGATGATCTCTCTCTTCTCATGATGTGTCCAAAGTATGAAAGTCGAAGTCTTGTCATCTGAGCTTCTAAAGAAAGCTTAGGTTTGATCTCCTCTAGCACTGACTGGTTTGTTCTTCAGGCAGTCCATAGTATACGCAGTATTCACCGCCAGCACCATAATTCAAAGGCATCAATTTTCTTCCTATCTATCTTTTTCACTGTCCAACTTTCGCATCCATATGATGTTATTGAAAAAAACATGGCTTGAACGAGTGACATCTTTGTCTGGAGAGAGACATCTCTGTTATTGAGAATCTTGTCTAGGTCCTTCATAGCCATTCTGCCAAGAGCAATCTGTCATCAGATTTCTTGACTGCTTGTTGCTTCTTTATTGAAAGTTGATCTAGGTAGGTTAAAGTTGTCCACAATTGCAATTTCTTCTCCGTCAATGATGAACTTATTGATTTTGCCAGTTGTGAGGATCTTTGTCTTCTTTACAATAAGGTGCAGGCCCATTTTAAGACTATATTCCTTGATCAGCAAAGGTTTCAGATCATCTTATTTATTTTAATTCTCTTATATACTGTGCTATTCTGCATCAGTGTAGTTTACATTGAACAAACTTAAATTACATTGAACAGGGCATTATTTATTTATTTATTTATTTATTTAACACTTCTTTTATACCGCGCTATTACAATCAGTGCGGTGTACATTGAACAAGAACATACTACAATGTATACAAGTAACATTGAGTTTTACATTGAACAGGGAACTTCAACAATAGGACAACCGGGGAAACTATGTACAGATTAACTTAATGATATATACAGTAATATAAAACTCGTTTGGATGTTGCAAAGTGGTTCACTAATAGGACTAGAGAGAAGGTTGACCAACTAGCCCTTTTCGGGTTGTATTGAGGTGTTAGTTTTGTTAATGTCTAGGTTGACTTCCGGGTAGCATTTTGTGAACAAGTGGTATTTCAATGCTTTTCTGAATAGGATTAGGTTTTTGATAGCACGGATTTCGTGAGGTAGCGCATTCCAGTTTAGAGGTGCAAATAAGGAGAAGGCCCTGTTGGAGGTGGCCTTAGTGTACTTCGTTATTATTTTTGGGACAATTAAGGTGTTCATTGATGTGGTTCTCCTTTTTCTGTTTTCCAGGGTGCCATGGATAAGCTTGCTGATTGGCGTAGGGGGGCAGTTATTTAGTGCCTTGAAAGTAAGGACTAAAGACTTATACTGGATTCTGGCATGTAATGGTAACCAATGCAGTTCTTTCATGATGGGTGTTATATGGTCAGATCTTGATGAGCCGGAGAGGACTCTGGCGGCTGTATTCATGGCTAGGCGGAGCGGATTTAAAGTTGATTGAGGGAGGCCATGAAGGATGATGTTGGCAAAATCCAGGTGTGGGAGGACTAATGCCTGGAAGGTTGTTCGGAAGTCTGTGGGATCTAGTAGGGAGCGGAGGTGACGTAGCGATTTGATCTTATAATATATAGTTTTTGTGATGTTCTTGACATGCGTTGTCATATCCAAATGCTGATCCAATGTGATGCCGAGGTAACGGATGGTAGCTTTTGATTTCAACTCTATGTTGTTGACGAGTAGTGATGGAGGAGGTATGAACTTGTGACAAAAAGAACATCGGTTTTGTTGTGGTTAATCCGAAGGTTTTGTGATAGCAACCATTCGGCTACAGCTTCAAAACAGTTGATTATTGGGGAGAATACTGGATGTTCAATTGTGAACGGCATATATAGGAGGATGTCATCTGCGTAAGCGAGACATTGTACATTAAAGGATCTGATCAAGTCACATATCGGCTGCATGTAGATGTTAAACATTAGTGCCGATAAGGACGATCCTTGGGGTACTCCCTGTGATTGCAGGAATGGTTCTGAGGAAGCGTGACCTGTTTTTACTTGTTGCCACCTGTTAGATAGGTATGATTTACACCACTCGAGTGCTGTGCTTTGAATCCCCTTATCTTTCAAGCGTTGTAGGAGTATGTCATGACTCACAGAGTCGAAAGCGGCGGAGATGTCCAGGAAGATGAGGACGAACCCCTGTTGTATGTTATTTATTCCTGTTACCAGGACATTGAATAGGGTTGTAAGGACTGTGTCAACTCCATGTGCTTCCCTGAAGCCATGTTGAGATGAATCTAGTGGTGCTTCAGTGTCAATATGATGTTGGATTTGTTGTTGGGCGGCCTTCTCAATGATTTTTGCGAGCTGTGGTATGCTCGAGATAGGCCTGAAGGAATCAACCTTGGATGGGTCCAGTCTATTATTCTTCAGTAGGGGCTTGATGGAAGTGTGTTTTAGACTCTGCGGGAATGAACCTGTTGAGAAAGACTGGTTCAGTATTTTGCTCAATATTTGACTGAGGTCATGTCGCATGTCCTTGATCCAGCTGGCTGGACATGGGTCATTAGGAGCTGTACTGGGGCTGATTGAGGCAATAATGTTCACAACCTCTCTATTTGATACAGTGGAGAAGTTGTGTAGTGGCATTGCATGGGATGCCTTGGGTGAAGTGGAGGCGTTATTGATATTTATGTCTGTGTTGTTTTTAATCATCTTTGATTGCAGGTAGTTTGCGTAGTCTTGCGGCTGAGGCATAGGGGGTTGTGCTGAGACCGGTTCACCTGTTATGGACTTTACTATGCTGAACAATGCATGTGGTTTGTTGATGGAGCGTTTTATTAAGCCAGTGTGGTAGGTTTTCCTGCTCTGTGATATCTTTTCTCGGTGGGTAGATAGGTATGAGCTGTATGCTACCAGCGCCTCAGGAGAGTGAGTTCGTCGCCACTGTCGCTCAAGTTTGCGTAGATGGTGGAGAGATGTACGAAGGTCTGTGGAGAACCATGGAGTATGTTCACGTTTTCGAATTCTCTTTTCGGTGAGTGATGGGGAGGAGGCAGCTCTCAGGTTTTCATCCCATTTGGATATGAGATCATCTAAGTCCATGGTTGTGTTGGCCATGAGGGGTCTGAGATTCTCTAGGACTATGCTCTGGTTGAGTGGTCTAAAGCGGGTTGTGTGGGATCCAGATGTGTTAGAAGACTTTCGGCTTTTTTGGGATGTATTAATGGGTATATTGAAACTGAGAAGACTGTGGTCAGACCAGGGTACTGGTATTACAGATAGTGCAAGAGTTAGGGGTATTGTGGCGGTGGAGATAGGTGTGAAAATGAGGTCGTTTGCCACCTTTAGTGTGGGTGGGGGAATCGACATGCTGTTTGTAACCTAGGTCCTCCAGGGCGTCAAGGAATGCTGCTGAGTGGCTGTCTTGAAGAGATGGGAGATTGAAGTCACCGATTAGCCAACTTGGTGAGCGTGAGGTGGATGTGGTACATGCCTGCTCAATTATAGTTGGAAGATCATCTGGTGAGGGGGAGGGTGCCCGATAGAAAAGGTTGATTGTGCAGAGCTCATTAGCTATAGTGAGGGAGTCAAGGTTAGTTGAGCTAGAGGAGTTGCACATCTTGAAGTGTAAATCAGCTTTGGCCAGGATGAGGGTTCCGCCTCCTTTCTGACTGGATCTGTGAGAAGTGTATATCACAAAACCTGGTGGCAGCATCTGATTCAGTAGTACGTTGTCACAGTCGGATAGCCATGTCTCCGTGATCATCAAGATGTCGAGATTATATTGGGGTATCAGGTCAATGGCTGCGGGCCATTTAGATCGTACTGATCTGGCATTTATCAGTGCACATTTTAGTAGGCGTTGATGATGTTGCTTCTCTTCTTGTATCTTTTTGATGGTTTGGAGAGGAATGTTGAGTAGATGGGAGTGGGGTGAAAAGTTATTTTTTGCTGTAGTGTGGTGGGGGAATTCGGACCATCTCCTTCCGTATGTGCGTAGGATTGGTATATGATATGTATCATGGTTGAATGCATTTGATGTGTAAGGGAGACCAAGGGTAAGGAAGGTCATGAATAAGAGCAGAACCTTGTACATTCTCTTGGGTGTTAGTAATGAGAAGGATAATTGTGGAAATGTTGGCTACAGTGCAGTGAGATGCAGTATTCGCACTCAGGAAAGATTAATTGCAATAGTACTGTGAATGCAGGTGGTAATAGCAGTAGTGGTAATAGTACAAAGGATTCTAATTACTGGTATACAGTAAGATAATTGCATGAAAAGCAGTACAGAGTATGTAAAACGTTATCAACGTTAACAGGGGTATTGTTACTAGTAGAGATTAACAACAAAAACATCTACATGATACCGCTAAAAGCTCAGGTGACTGCTGGTTAATGGTCAAGGCAAAGGCTGCTATCTCAAAAAACAGTTAGCTGTGAAGGACTTGCCTTTTTGGTATTGGTAGCTGGTTCTGGTCTAGGTGTGAATTGTGGCTTCGTTTGTGGCTTGCTGGAGTGCCACCGCCTACTGCCCCGTTCCACGCCTAAGGGCCACGCCAAAGGGCCCTCTGGTGAGGCCCGCCAGGCGCGGGCGAGCCCGATGGCGCGAAGATTTAAGTCTGTTGCACAGCCCCGACTGGGCTGTGTGCAGCAGATGGCCCCTCCTGCCGCTGGTAGCTCGATCCCCGGGAAGGGGAGAGCTGCTGGAGGTGGTGGGGGCTGAAGAGGAGATAACTTGGAGATAACTATTTTACAGGGAACATGGGCTATGGAGGGTTAAGTAACTTGCCCAAGACCACAAGGAGCACCTGTGGGACTAGAAACCCCAGTCTTTCCAGCCCAAGGTTGCTGTCCTCTAGTGGGATTTGAACCCCCAACCTGCTGGCCTGAAGTACCTTGCCCCAGCCACTAGGCCACTCCTCCACTCCACTTTCAGCCACTAATGTGGTATCATCAGCATAGCGAAGGTTGTTGATGAGTCTTTCTCCAGTCTTCATACCAACAAGAGACTATACTGTGCTGATGGACTACATCTCTCTTCCGCAGGGAAAAGAATCCTAAGTGAAAACTTCAGGCAGTATGTGGACATGCATTTAAACTAGGAAAAGGGGGTGACGGATGTGGAAGGTCAACATCTGCCTGCCACCCCCAACAAAAGCAGAACAACATCAGAAACAGCCACACTTTTAAACCACACATCAAAAACATGTGGGAGGAAGTGGGCAGAACAAAATCAATGCAAAATACACACAAGCCAGGAAAGTGCTGGAAAGCAATGAGCACAAATGCTCGAAGCTTAGCCAACAAAATTCCAGACCTGGAAGCCCTAATGGTGGAAATGGACTTGGACATTGTGGCCATTACAGAAACATGGTTTAATGAATCACATGATTGGGATATAGCCATAGCTGGCTATAATCTATTCAGAAGGGACCGAGAAAATGGAAAAGGAGGAGGAGTAGCCTTGTATGTCAAAAGCAATATTAAAGCTACTGAAATGCAGGGGACATGGGGAAAAGAAGAAGCGCTCTGGATTGCGTTGGAGAGAGGAGATGGCACCGTCATCCATATTGCTGTAGTCTATAGACCTCCGACTCAAATTGAAGAGAGAGACAATGAATTGATTATAGATATTGCCAAGATAGCATCAAAGGGGGAAGCAATCATATTGGGTGACTTTAATCTACCTGATGTGGATTGGATTACTCCTTCTGCACATCTGGAAAGAAGCAAAAAAATTGTGGATGCTCTCCAAGATGCATCATTTAGACAAATGGTGATGGAGCCAACCAGGGAAAGCTCAACGCTGGATGTAGTGCTCACCAACGGTGATAGTGTGTCGAATGTCTGCGTGAGTGCCCCTGTGAGCAACAGCGACCATCACACGGTGTGGTTTGAAATAAAAGCCATGGTACAGGCCAATCATAGCAAGCTCAGAGTCCTAAACTTCAAATACACTGACTTCAATAAAATGGCAGAGTACGTAAAGGGGGAGATGACGGGGTGGGAAGAGATAAAGGATGTGGAATTGCAATGGGCTAAACTAAAGGAGGCAATAAAAGGAGCAACAGATAAATATGTAAGAAAAGTAAATAAAAGCAAGAGGAGAAGGAAACCTATTTGGTTTTCCAAAGAGGTGGCTGCTCATATAAAGACAAAAAACACAACTTTTGCAAAATTCAAAAGCTTGCAGACAGAAGAACACAGAAATGAATACAGGATCCAACTCAAAGAGTCTAAAAGAGTAATAAGGATAGCAAAATCAAAGGCAGAGGAAAAGATGGCTAAAGATGTTAAGGGTGGCAACAAAAATTTCTTCAGGTATATTCAGGAAAGGAAAAAGATCAGAGTTGGAATTGCAGGACTCAGAAGTGCTGGGAAAGGACTCGTGGAAAGTGACACTGAAAAAGCGAAATTGCTAAACAATTACTTCTGCTCTGTGTTTACTAAAGAAGATCCTGGGGATGGACCAGCTGTGACTCCCAAATATAAAAATGGGAATGAAGTAGATACCACACCATTCACAGAAAAAGAGGTGTTAGAACAACTTGCTAAACTGAAAGTGGACAAAGTCATGGGACCAGATGGGATACATCCCAGGTTACTGAAAGAGCTCAGAGAGGTTCTTGCAGGACCGTTAAAGGATGTCTTCAACAGATCCTTGGAAACAGGAGAGGTTCCTCAGGACTGGAGAATGGCTGATGTCGTACCTCTACACAAAAGTGGTGACAGGGAAGAAGTGTCAAACTACAGGCCCGTGAGCCTTACCTCGGTGGTGGGAAAAGTAATGGAGGCGCTCCTGAAAGAGCGAATAGTGAACTTTCTGAAAACCAACAGCTTGCAAGACCCGAGGCAACATGGTTTTACCGAAGGACGATCTTGCCAAACAAATCTGATCGAGTTCTTTGATTGCATGACCAGGGAACTAGATCAGGGGCATGCGATGGATGTCATCTACCTGGATTTCAGCAAAGCCTTTGATACTGTTCCTCATAGGAGGCTTGTCAACAAACTCAGTAGCTTGGGGATGGGTCCCAAGATGGTAAACTGGATTAGAAATTGGTTGACTGACAGACGACAGAAGGTGATTGTACATGGAGCTCACTCGGATGAGAGGAAGGTGATTAGCGGGGTGCCCCAGGGTTCGGTCCTGGGCCCGGCACTGTTCAATGTATTTGTGAGTGATATTGCTGAAGGACTGAATGGAAAAGTCTGTCTTTTTGCAGACGACACAAAAATTTGCAACAGAGTGGACTCCCCCGAGGGAGTGGTTAACATGAAGAAAGATCTACAAAAGCTGGAAGACTGGTCTAAAGCTTGGCAACTACGATTTAATGCAAAAAAGTGCAGTGTCATGCACTTGGGTAGCAGAAATCCAAGAGAAATGTACGCGATAGGGGGAGAAAGGTTGGTATGCACAGTTCAGGAGAAAGACCTTGGTGTGATTATCTCTACTGATCTCAGGTGTCACGGGTGGATTTCGCTAACTCACTTTTCGTCGGCCTTTCCAAGGCGCAACAGTCCCGGTTACAACGTATTCAGAATACTGCCGCCCGTCTGGTCACTAATTCCTCCCCCCGTGATCACATAACGCCCCTTTTGTTTCGTCTTCACTGGTTACCCTTTCCCCACCGTGCTCATTTCAAACTGCTTATCCTGGTTCATAAAGCTCTTCATACAGGCACCCCTCAATACTTAACAGACCTTCTCTCCTTTCACTCCCCCAGGTACACCCCTCGCTCCTTCCATCTTAACCGCCTCACTCTTCCCTCTCCCTCCCGTGCCCACTTACAATCTACCCGTTCCTCTGCTTTCTTTTTTGCTGGTCCTGCCCTCTGGAACTCCCTGCCCTCCTCACTCTGCCTGGACCCTCACCACCCCACATTTAAACAAAACCTGAAAACTCACCTCTTTTCCCTGGCGTTTGATGTTCCCTCCCCTTTTGTGTGAATCCCATTTGTTCTATCCTCTGCTTTTTTGTGATTTGTCTTTATTTATGTTTTGGTCTTGTCCCTCCTGCTTTTATTGCTCTTCTGTCCAGAAATTGTATTTCCTTTCTACTTTACTGGCTTTGGCCTTTTTTTTTAAATTTGGTTTTATTGTACACCGCTTTGCTTGCCACTGAAAGGCAGTTTTTAACAAGTAAAATAAAACATAAACATAAACATAAAAATAAAACAGTGCGACAAGGCAGTGGCAAAAGCCAGGAGGATGTTGGGTTGCATACAAAGAGGGATTACCAGCAGAAAAGAAGAGGTACTTATGCCACTGTATAGGTCACTGGTGAGGCCTCACTTGCAATACTGTGTTCAGTTTTGGAGACCATATCTTGCAAAGGATGTAAAAAGACTGGAGACTGTTCAGAGGAAGGCGACCAAAATGATTTGGAGCCTTTGTCAGAAGCCTTATGAGAAGAGACTTGAAGACCTAAATATGTACACTTTGGTGGAAAGGAGGGACAGGGGAGATATGATTCAGACCTTTAAATACTTAAAGAGAAATGATGAACAAACAAACCTCTTCCAAAGACGGGGAACCTGTAAACCTGTACACTTTGGAGGAAAGGAGGGACAGGGGAGATATGATTCAGACCTTTAAATACTTAAAGAGAAATGATGAACAAACAAACCTCTTCCAAAGACGGGGAACCTGTAAAACTAGAGGGCATAACATGAAACTGCAAGGGGGTAAATTGAAAGGCAATGTCAGGAAATATTTTTTCACTGAAAGGGTGGTGGATGCTTGGAATGCCCTCCCGATGGAAGTGGTAGGGGCGAACACAGTGACGGAATTCAAAAAGGCATGGGACAAACACAGAGGATCCCTTTACAGAAATAGGATAAAAACAAAATAAACGGTACCATCTAACTTCTGAACCATATAACGTCTCAACAAATAGGGGTGTCCTATATGAAGTGGTGGGTTTACCCCTGAACAAGGATATGGGGAGGGGTGGCCTGCGCGGAGCGACCTGTGCACCTACTCTTGCCATCTTGCTGGGCAGACTGAATGGACCATGCTGGTCTTTATCTGCCGTCAACTACTATGTTACTATGTTACTATGTCTTCATACAATCCTGCTTCTCTGATGATTTGTTCTGCATATAAATTAAACATATAAATTAAACTTTTTTGTACACCTTTGCTGATTTTAAACCATTCTGTTTCTCCTTGTTCTGTTCGAACTGTTGCTTCTTGATCAATGTATAGATTCTGCAAGAGAATGATCTGGTGTTCTGGTATACCCATGCTTCTTAATGTGGCCCAGAGTTTCTCATGGTTTACACAGTCAAAAGCCTTGCTGTAGTCAATAAAGCACAAATAGATATCCTTTTTGGTATTCTTTAGTCTTTTCAAGGATCCATCTCACATCCGTAAGGCTGTCTCTTGTTCCTCGCCCTTTCCTGAACCCTGCTTGCGCTTCAAGTAGTTCTTGTTCCAGGTATAGCTGAATAGTCTTCAGTAGAATCTTGCTGGCATGTGTGATCAGAGTGATTGTGCGATAATTTCTACAGTCAGTTGGATCACCTATCTTTAGTATTGGTATAAACACAGATGTTTTCCAGTCAGTTGGCCATGATGTTGTCTTCCAAATTTCCTGGCAGAACCTTGTAAGTATGGTAACAGCTGCATCAAATTGCTGTAATACTTCTATGGGAATGTCATCAATGCCTGGTGCTTTGTTCTTTGATAAGGCTTTCAATGCTGCTTTGACTTCTTTTTTCATCACCAATGGTTCTGGATCATAAGGTACAGTTTGAAACAGCTGTTGGTCCACTTTTTCTTGATCTTCTAAGCATCATTCATCATAGATCCTTGAGCATCTTGTAACATTCCAGTTCGAGGCTGGAATTTTTTCTTTAACTCTCGTAGCTTTAGGAAAGCCGATCTTGTTCTTCCTTTAATAGTTTCTGCTTCTATTTCCTTGTATGCGTCATTGTAGTACTTTTCCTTGTCCTGTCTTGCTGCACATTGGAAATCTCTGTTGAGTTCTGCAACTGCCTCTCTTTCTCCTCTGGCTTTAGCTTCTCTGCATTTCTGGGCAATTTATAGAGTTTCTTCGGTCATCCATTTTGGCTGTTTTTGCTTTTTCACCTTTTGTAGAGACTTCTCACTTTCTTCCAACACAACCTTCTTGATGTCATCCCATAATTCTTCTGGAGCTCTGTCATTTGTATCTAAAGCAGCAAATCAATTTTGCAGGCAGTCTTTAAATTCCAGTGGTATATTCTCAAGGTCATATTTTTCTACATTCATGAGAGGCTTGCTCTTTTTCAACTTTAGCTTGAGTTTGCATACTAGTAGTTGGTGATCTGTACCACTGTCAGCTCCAGGTTTTATCTTTGTTGATGTTATCGAGCTTTTCCATCGTTGACTTCCACAGATGTAGTCAATTTGATTTTTGTACAGTCCATTGGGTGAAGTCCATATGTACAGTTGCCGCTTGTGTTGCTGGAAGAAGGTATTTGAGATGAATAGATCATTGCATAATTCTATCAGTCTTTCTCCAGCTTCATTTCTGTTGCCAAGTCCATATTTTCCAACCATTTTGCCTTCTTTGTTGCCAACTTTTGTGTTCCAGTCACCTATGACTATCAGGATATCCTGTTTGATGTTCTGTCAATTTCAGCTTGTACTTGTTCATAGAACTCATCAATTTCATCCTCTTCTGCAGCTGTTGTTGGGGCATATACTTGAATTATAGTTGTGTTGATATCCATTCCTCGATGATGAATAGAGATTAAGCGTTCACTGACTGCATTGTATTTCATTACAGTTCTTGCAAGTTTCTTCTTAATTATAAATGCAACACCATTTCTTCTTAGTCTTTCATTTCCACCATAGTAGACCATGTGATCATCAGATGCAAAGTGCCTGATGCCAGTCCATTTCAGTTCGCTGATACCCAACAGATCAAGTTGTGCACGTTCCATTTCATTCTTGACCACCTCCAACTTCCCTTGGTTCATGCTTCATACATTCCATGTCCCAATATGGAAGACATCTTTGCAGCTTCTGACTCTCATTTCATGCGCAGCTACATCAGCAGTTAGACGTCCTGAGGGCTTTGATCCAACCACATCATAAATGCTGACTTTACTCTGAAAGTCTTCAGCTCCTCCCCAGTAGCCATTTGAGTGCCTTCTGACCTGGGGGGTCTCATCTTCCAGCACTATAGTGCAATTTGTTTTGTTGTGATATCCATTGGGTTTTCGTGGCAAGATACGGAAGTATATTGCCAGGCCTTTCTTCCGTGCTATTTAAGTTTAGTGTTGTTGCAGTTGTCACAGAAATGTGATCCTCCGCCGCCAACACTGTCCTATTCTGCTGTTGCCCAGATGGGCGGTTTGTCTTGGTCTGGCACCTCAGCTGAGACCTGTCCATCTTGGGAGACCCTGACAGTAGTTAAACTACCGATAGCTTAGCCCTCAGCATCACTGATGCACACAAGCCCGCACAGCACAACAAACTGCAAACCAAGTGAGGGAAAAATGAGAAATTAGAAACCCTAAAAAGTCAAACTCTGCATGAAGTGAACCACTGGAGAAACAGACATGCATTTCTTTCTGTAGAGGCTTGTATATTTCAAAAGCTGACAACCTATCCCAGTCACCAAACTAAAAAGAAAATGTGTTTTACCTTTGTTGTCTGGACATATTTTTTTAATTGCAGTGGTCCTGGTGTTTTGATTCTGCCTTCCGTGCCTTCTTATTCTCAATTTTCTCCAAACTCCTTTTTCGAGGATCTCCTTTCATTTCTGTTTTTTCTCTGTCCTGTTTATTTCACTTACTCCCCTACATCTGTCTCTAACACTGATCCTTCCCTTTTGTCTCATTTTCCTGTCTCTCTATTCACTCATACTTAATTTTATTTTTCTTTCCCTTCCAATTTTCTCTGCCGAAATATTCACTTCCTCACCTCTGCCCTCCAGTGCCTCTTCTCAACCCTACATCTCCTTCTGACCGATCTTGATATCTGCCTCCTTTTTTCTTACAACCCCTCCCCCACCTATAGCTTCTTTTCTGGGTTTTTCACACCCACCATCCTCAGTCTCTATCTCCATCTGCTCTCACTTCTCCTAATCATCACCTTCAAGCACTTTCTACATATCTTTCATTGTTTGCATCTTCCCTTATCCCTCCCTCTCCTATCACCACCATTGTCCCTCACAGTCCTCAATATCCATTTTATCATCTCTTGCCTACTTCCCTTTCCGTCTCACACTCTCATCTCCTTCCCAGGCCTTCTATTCCCTCATTCTCATTCCCTCACCAGCCTTCAATTTCCTCTTGTCTTCCACCCATTCTCTAGTCCTCCATTTCTACCCTCTATAGTTACCCCACTACATCCTTCATCTACTAATTCTCATCCCTCAGCAGCTTGAAATCCTTCCCAGTCATATGCCTTTCCTTTTTATAGCTCTACTCTTTTGTCTCTTTCCCCTCACCGAGGTTCCTATTCCTTCATATTCACTCCTTCCCAGCCCCTCATTTCTACTCTTTCACCCATTACCCAGTCCCCCAGGTTATTCACTTTATATCTGGCCTGGATTCCCACGCTTTAGTCCCCAATTCACATCTCTAATTTTGTCACATCATATCGCCAATATACTTTAGCTTGTTTTCTACCTCATATACCCTAGCCCCATATCATATCCTCCACTCAAACTACCTTCCCTCTGTCTCTAATAACCCCACTCATTTTCCCAGACTCACACTCTGGTCTCGCCAATTCTTAAGTCAACCCACTCTCCAATCCCCAATAACCACTGTCACCATCCTCACCCATCCATGATCCATTTTCCACTCACCCCCCTCCCAATCCCTACTGGCCCACAATTATCCAGTTGCTGTTCTTTCTACCACTCACAACCAATCAACCAGTTCCAGTAAATCCCGCCAACACTCAGTCTCAGTCCTTAATCTCCCCATCAATGCCCCAGAGGCTGCTCCCCAACCCCCACCAATTCCCCAGAGCCCAGATCCTGGTCACCTTGCCCACCAATGCCCCAATTCCCACTTTTTCCATGCCTAATGAACCTATTCTCAATTAGTCAATCACCACAACACTTTTCACCCATTTCCCCATTCCTTCGATTGTTGTACTTCCATGCCCCCCCCCCCAATTTCATATTTCCCTGCTCATCTCCTTCCACTCCTTCTTGCCAATTCCCACATGCTGCTCTTAGCCCTCAAATTTCACAGGTGTGATGCTTTCCCTTTCCCCTGGGACCCAGGACATTCTGGCAGAAAAACAGAGCTATGGCTTTTCCTCCCTTCCACATAGGTATGGCTTGCAGTTTGAAAAGTTTTTTGAACTACTTGAGGACCCATAGATTCCTAGAAAGGAGGCTCATGCAGTTCAAAAAGCTTCTCACACCACACCATGTATGAAGAAAGAAAGGAGAACGCCAGCATCATGAGCTAGATGTAGCAGAGGACAGAAGGGAACCAGAAGTAGGAGATCTTCAGTCTGGAATGGCTAAATCAAAAGGCAAATGCTCTGCTCTGCAGCTCCAGAGGAAGGCAGCAATGAGAGCTAGCTCTAGCTCTTCACCCCAGCCCGGTAAACCTGAGATACTGAGAATTAGGAAAGAAGGGAGGGGGAGCTAAGCTAGAACAATAGCATAGAGTTATGCTTTTCAGTTTTGACTGCATCAGGGTTAACAGGGGCATTAGCCTGATGACCCCTCTGAAAGCATTCTACTTATCAGCAAATGGGAGGAATCACTGAGAAAGCAAAAGAATCATTTGATTTGAGTGTAGGCAATCAACCTGAACTGGTCTACCTCTTATATCAGGCACCTATGGGGACCTAGAGGGGGCACCCCACTTAACAATCCTGGGACATCCAGACTATTGTATGAGCAGACAAACTCCAGTGCATTCCCAGCACACAATGAGGGGTTCTGAGTATTCCTCGGCTGCTTTGAGGAAATGTTAGGGGCTTTGGTAGGTCTTTCTCATTTCCTTTAACAGGTACCAAAGCTCCAACAACTGAACTATGGCTGGGAAGAATCATGTTGCCAAAGCTGTTACCCCCATTGCAACAGACAGACAGCCCAATCCCAGTCAAGGGGCAAATTCAATGTGCACAATGCCTGCAAGCTGAAGCCCTTATGAAACAAGTGGAGGAGCTCAGAGAAGAGGTGGCGAGGTTGAGAAGCATCTGTGACAGTGAGAAATACATTGATGAGATAGCTCTTGAGGCAAAATCTGTAATTGAGTAGACACACCAGGAAAGAGTAGATAACATGAGGAGGGATCTAGCTAAGTTTGAAAAATAGTCAAGAATTTGGCAGCTGAGATTTAATGCTAAAAAATAGTCATGCATTTGGGCTGCAAAAATCCAAGGGAGCAGTACAGTGTAAGGGGTGAAGTACCGGTTTCCATGAAAGAAGAGCAGGACCTGGGTATGATTGTTTCTGATGATCTTAAAGTGGCTAAACAGGTAGAAAAGGCAATGATGAAATCCAGAAGGATGCTTGGGTGAATAGGGAGAGGAATGGCCAGCAGAAGAAAGGAGGTGATAGTGCTTCTGTATAAGTCTTTGGTGAGACCTCATTTGGAGTATTATGTGCAATTCTGGAGACGACACCTTCAAAATGATATAAACAAGAAGGAGCTGGTGCACAGGGTGGCTACCAAAATGGTCAGTGGTCTTCGTTATAGACCATATGGGGACAGACGTAAAGATCTCAATATGTATAGTTTGGAGGAAGACGTTTAAATATCTCCAATGCCATAAATACACAGGAGGAGAGCCTCTTTCAACTGAAAGAAAGTTCAATGAGGGGACACTTATTAAAAGAGGGCTGCTACACAGTACCCTGTCCTCTGCTGCTGAGGTAAGCTATATTCTTATTTGATATAAATTATAGCTCTTTGCTGCTGCTAGGCTCTAACTTATTATGAAATTTAAACTACAAGCTCTCTGCTGGGTTCCAAATTTAACCAGAAAGCTCTCTTCTGTGTTTTAAATTTAAACTAAAAGTACTTTGCTGATGCTAGGCCCTGAGTGACTATTAAATTTAAACTACAGCTCTCTGCTGGGTTCCAAATTTAACCAGAAAGCTCTCTTCTGTGTTTTAAATTTAAACTAAAAGTACTTTGCTGATGCTAGGCCCTGAGTGACTATCAAATTAAAACTACAAGCTCTCTGCTGGGTATGAAATGTAACCAGAAAGCTCTCTTCTGTGTTTTAAATTTAAACTTAAACTGCTACTACTAGGCCCTGATTGATTTAATAAAAAATAGTGGGTTCACAGATTAAATAGCTTTAATAGAAAGAATTCCTTTCAGAAAATTGCCAGAAGTATATACTCACAATTGCAGATCTCTCTCCAGAAGTAACAGTCCCTTTTTCTAGTCCTGGACTTTGCCTGCTGGAGAATGTATGGCATGAAGGTTGCTGCCAAGTACTGAAGTAACGATTAGAGGAATAGGATCCTAGAGAGGATGGAATAAGGACCCTGTAATCTGCTATTCATGCTAAGTAATCTATGGTGGCCCAGTGGCCCCGATTCCCCCCACCCGCCCAAGTAAAAATCTGTAGTGGCCCTGCGGTCCCCATCCACCCACCCCCTTCAGTAAAAATAATTCATGATGGCAGGTGGGGGGATGGGAGCAGTTGAGCCACCAGGAATTATTTTACTTGGATGGGTGGGGGGACTGGGGCCACCGGGCCACCAGGGATTTGATATCTGTTGGGGGCAGCAGCCCCCGACAGTATTTTTATGGCACCGGGGGCTTTCCCCAATGCCAGGATCATCTATGATGATCCAGACATCGAGGAAAGCACCTGATGCCATCAAAATACTGTTTGGGTCACACGCTAGATGTTTAAACCACTTCAGACCCAGGTGTAGAGATATTGGTGCTAAGGCTGATTGTGAAATCCTCTATGCATTTCTCTGCATCGGGCGCAGCCAATATTTGCAAACCAGTTTATTATGTGGAGCTCATTTGTCTATAATTTAAATACATTTAAATATTCTTGGCGTTAATTGTGCGCTAGGTTTTCCCTTGCTCTTTACGTATGCGTCCGTCTCTTTTCTGCATTTAGTGGTAGCAGTAAGTGTACTTAAAAGTGGTGTTATCTGTGATTAAAGGCCACGCTAGTTTTCTGCATCGGCCTGACTGTATTTTGTTGTACTGAGCATACAGCCTATTACTGCTTGAACTGGACATTTTGCAACAGTAAAGAGAATTGGAGCACCCAGTTTGAAGTCAAGAACTTCTTTGATTTATGCACCAAGGATCTTGAAGGGTTTTCCCTTCCCCCTGTCGAGAACTTGCCCCCTATTGATAAGAGTGTGTACTGGCTGAGTGAAGGAGTGAGAGAGAGCCCAGGAGAAATTTGTTCTGTGACTAGTCCCTGACAGAACCTGCCTACCACTCAAGGGACCAGACAGATTACATACAATACGACATGCAGCCAGTATGACTATTTAAAAAATGCCCCCATGCTGCCCACTTGATTTGTAAGACCCTATGTCTGATGATATCACAAACCTTTCTGAATACAAGTACACTACTGTAACCGACCCCCAAAATGTCACTCTATCTGTTGAGAAGGGAAATCTTTGAAAGCCCTACTCCTGTGCCGAGTAATCAAGTGAAGTAATGGTAGATGGGCCTAGATGTCCATCAAAGAAAACAGGAGTTCCCCTTATGTATTTGGAGGGAACTATAAGAAGCACTGCCAGATATGTTTCAGGGAGGATTTGCCAGCTCTGGGTCCAGTGAGCTATTAGAACCCAGGGGGTTCAAGGCTACTGAGATGCCTTTCTTCCTGGCCATCTAGGCTTTGAACAAGGAAAGGAATATTTCCAAGGCTGGCTAGGCCTAACCTATAAGAACCTCACAAGAAATACTGGGTCAGATGAAAGATCCATTAAGCTGAATGTCCTGTTTCCAACAGTGGTCAATCCAAGTTACTTACCCTCAGGGATTTACAATGGCTTTCCCCAGGCCTCTCTTAATAAAAGTCTATTGACTCTTTTCCAGGAACTTGTCTAAACCTTTTTTAAATCCAGTTATGCTAACTGATTTTATCACATCCTCCAGCAATGAGTTCCAAAGCTTAACTATGGGGCTTGTTTACAAAGCCGCGGTAGCGGTTTCCAATCGTTATTGGAGCCGCAGCCCCATTGAAATCCTCACAAATCTGAGGATCAACAAAGACACCTTTCTTTATCTTAGCTTCACTTAGTCTTGGAAATTTCCTGCTGAGATATTTGAAAGCTAGTTTTGTTTTGTCCATGGCCTTGACAAAATTTCTCATTAGACCCCGCTTAATGTGTAAGGGTGGTATCAAAATCTGCCTTGATTCAACAAGTGGTGAATGCTGCATGCTTTTCTTTCCAGGCTCAAATGACTGTTGGAGTAGTTATTGACAGGGAAAACAGCAGTAGTTTGTGTATCCAGTCTATATGCCGAGCAACAGAGCAATGACTTTCAAACCACCACAAAGCTGCCACTGATGTTGGTCTTAGTTTATGCATCTCAACAGCTGTTTTATATTGTCATAAGTTTCCTTCATATGGACTGCATGACCAACTGGAATCAATGGCAAAATATTGCCATTATGCAGCAATACAGCTTTAAGACTCATCTTCAATGAGTCGATGAACAGTCTCCACTCATTTGGATGATGAATGTTATTGAGGGCTGCCGTCAGACCATCAATGCTGTTGTAAGCTACAAGATCAACTTTCATGAAGAAGAATGTAACAAGATCCTTTTGACATTCACAGAACATGGAAACCCTAACATCACCTGTCAGGAGATTCCACTGCTGCACTCTGGAGCCCAACAGCTCTGCCTTACTCTTAGGTAGTTCCAAATCCCTGATAAGGTCATCCAGTTCACCTTCTGTTATGAGGTGTGGTTCAGAGGAGGAGGATGGGAGAAAATCTGTATCATGTGACATTAATGGTTTCGGTCCAGAAATTTAATCCCCTTCTTCCTCGTCTAACTCGTGAGAATCTAGAGCATCAGGAGCCAGCAGTTCTTCTCCATAAGGTACTAGGCATATAGCTAATGGAATGTTTGGATACTGCATAGTTCACTTTTTCTTCTTCAACAAACCTTTCCCAACAGGAGGCACTATGCAAATGTAACAATTGCTGATATGATCTGTTGGCTCTCTCCAAATCACTAGCACTGCAAAAGGCATGGATTTCCTTTTTTTATTCAACCACTGGAGATTTGTTGCACAAGTGTTGTAGCATATGTGTGGGGCCCAGCTCTTGTCCTGATCTCTAATTTTGCAGCCAAAGTAAAGGTGGTAGGCTTTCTTAATCAAAGCAATTATACTGTGTTTTTGTGATGCAAAAGTCATTTCACCACAAATATAGAAGAAGTGAAATGCATTGTTCAAACAATTACGAGGCATCTCTCACTTTGGCTAAATGGAAAAAAATCAAACACTGAGAAGACTGGTCTACAGTCAAAATACTACTGTCACTTCATGTCCATTTAAAAAATGTTGCACAATTTGTTCTGCAGAATGATATAATTAAGCTGAGTTAGGATTGCATAATCTATGACTTCTAGGAATAACATGATGCAATTTATATCATGTAGGAAACAATAGCACCTTCAAATTGTATCATTCTTTAATTGTTTTGCCTGAAAAGCAAGTAGTGTCCAAACAAAAACATAGATTTATCAGAAATCCAGTCAAAGATGTGCATTTTAGTAATTTATGGATTAAATTGAGATCCCTTCATGTTATAACTCACATATCCTTAGCACTTCCGAAGTCGAGGTCATATGTACTGACCCAGTAGTGTAAATTGAAACTAGAGCCAATAAACAATTTTAAGCCTCATTTTCATTCTCAGTGACCTAGACTTAGTAAAGTGTGAATGAATTTATTTTGAAATCACTTTGGCTGTAGAACAATGTTATTTACTCCTTTAAAAAGCAGAAAAACTAGGGACACACGATAAAGCTACAATGTAGCACATTTAAGACTAATTGGAGAAAATATTTTTTCACAACAAATAATCAAACTCTGGAATTTGTTATAGAGGATGTAATAAAAGCTGTTAATGTAGCTGGATTTAAAAGAGGTTTTAATGAGTTCCTGGAAGAAAAGTCCATAAACTATTAAAGAGGACCAGGGAAATCTACTGCTTTCTCATGGGACAAGCAGCATAGAATCTGTGTACCTTTTGAGAACAAGCCAGGTACTTGTGACCTGGATTGGCCACAGTTGGAAACAGGTTACTGGGCTTGGTGGACCCTTGGTATGACCCAGTATGGCATATCTTATGTTTTTATGCTCTACTAATATTGAGCATAAATCTAAGGCAATAGAATTGAATAATGAATTTATTGAAAGAGGTTATCCAGGCAGTAGCAGACATATAAAAGAGCATTATATAACCATTGGGAAAATCTGCTTGAATCAACTGTTTCTGCTAATTTATTTATTTATTTGTTTATTTATTTATTTAACCAGACTTCTATACTGCCTTATCCTTTAATCAAAGTGGTTTACATTGCAACTTGAAACTTAAACTGGATACATGGTAGTCATGCAGGGTACTAACAAAGGTTAACCTATTTACAACTAGATTGACTTATGTACAGTTTGATCATGTTACTTACAGTTTGATCATGTTATTTACAGTTTGGACAGGTTATCTGAAAGTTGATCTAATGGCCTGATGGGTTCGGGGGAGGGAGACCAGTGAATTTTCTGGACTACATAACATTTCCGTAGTGTTCCATGGACAGGAGGCTCTTGAGTTTCTTTCAAAAGTCTTTGATATCTCCGTAGGCTTGCATTTCATCAGGGAGGGTGTTCCATAGGTGGGGTGCAGTTAGGAAGAGGGCTCTTTTGGAAGTGGGCTGTTTACTTTTCTGGTAATCTGCGGGTACCATGATCATATGTTTGTTCTTGTTTTACCTGGGGTGGGTGCCTGTGTCTCTAATGACCAAGTCCTCTAGGATATCTGCTGAAGTGATGCAGGATTTTGAAAATATTCAATATCACTTTGAACTTGGCGCAAGCTTGGATTGGAAGCCAGTGTAGTTGGTGTAGTACAGATGTGATTTATTTATTTTATTTATTTATTTATATTTTTTATATACCGAGCTGTTATAATCAGTGTGGTTTACATTTGAACAGAACATACAAGAATGCAACGAGTCACATCGAGTTTTTTACATTGAACAGGGATAGTAAACAAGGAAGAAAAACCGAGGGAAACTATGTACATATTATATACAGATTATGGATACTCTTACAAAGGAAATCTAGAAAACTTTACCTAGAGGCATGGGCTCATGGGTCAGAGAAGCAGATAAGGGAAAAAGTTGGTTAACCATTATCTACAGGAGGATGATCTAAGGGACGGGCTAGGTAGGGAGGCAAGGTGATGGCAGTATGAATACCGGGATTGGTGTCGGGGTAATGTTGTAAGAATAGGTGGTGTTTGAGGGCTTTTCGGAATAACGCCAGGTTTGAGATGGCCCGAATTTCAGCTGGGAGGGCATTCCATGCCATAGGTGCAAAAATGGAGAAGGCTCTACTTGCTGTTGACTTCCTACATTTTATCAATAATTTCGGGACTTCGAGTGTATTCATCAATGTGGATCTCCTGGTTCTGTTGTCTGGTGTGCTGTGGAGAAGTTCACTGATGGGCATGGGGGGATGGTTCTTAAGGGCCATGAATGTCAAGACTAGAGCCTTGTAATGGATTCTGGCCCGCAGCGGAAGCCAGTGTAGGTTCTTTAGGACTGGCGTTATGTGATCTGACCTTGAAAGCCCTGCCAGTACCCTTGCAGCTGAGTTCATGTGTTCCGACTTGGCTGTTCCAGTGTTGATGCTTGCTGTCATGTTCTGCACCAGCTGTAGAGGATGTGTGGCCTGCTTTGGGAGTCCTTGGTAGAGTGCATTGCTGTAATCCATTATCGAGGTGATGATAACCTGGTTTAGGAGTGGTTTTAATCTCCGAATAAGCTTTAGCCTGTGATATACTTTTGCAGTGGTCCTTCTTGACCTCTCTGCTGCTTTTGACACTGTTGACCACAACCTTCTCCTCGATACCCTGTCCTCACTTGGTTTTAAGGGCTCTGTACTATCCTGGTTTTCCTCCTACCTCTCCCATCGCTCTTTTAGTGTGTGTTCTGGTGGCTCCTCCTCCTCTGCTACCCCGCTCCCATTTGGTGTACCCCAGGAATCCATCTTGGGTCCGCTCCTTTTCTCTCTCTATACCCATTCCCTTGGTGCGCTTATCTCTTCCCATGGCTTTCAGTACCATCTGTATGTCGATGACTCCCAGATCTAGCTCTCTATGCCTGAAATCTCTCCGGCAATCCAGACCCGGGTCTCTGCCTGCCTTTCTGACATTGTTGCCTGGATGTCTCACCGCCACTTGAAATTGAACATGGCCAATACTGAACTTCTTATCTTTCCTCCCAATACCTCCCTTCCTCTTCCTCCTTTCTCAGTCTCTGTGGATAACTCTGTACTCCTTCCTGTTTCCTCGGCCCGCAATCTGGGGGTTGTCTTTGACTCCTCTCTCTCTTTCTCCACACATATCCAGCTCGTAGCTAAGATCTGACATTTCTTTCTCTACAACATTAGCAAAATCCACCCCTTCCTTTCTGAACATACTACTAAAACGCTTATCCACTCCTTAATCATCTCTCGTCTTGACTACTGTAACCTACTCCTTGCTGGTCTTCCTTTGAATCATCTCTCTCCCCTTCAATCTGTTCAACACTCTTTTGCACGACTAATCTTCCGCCAGCCTCGCCATGCCCACATTACTCCTCTTCTCAAGTCACTTCATTGGCTCCCTATCCATTTCCGCATCCAGTTCAAACTTCTCATCCTGACCTATAAATGCGTTCACTCTGCTGCTCCTCAGTACCTTTCATCTCTTATCTCTCCTTACAACCCCTCTCGGGAACTCCGCTCTTCTAGCAAACTACTTCTATCTGTGCCCTTCTCTCCTACTGCTAACTCAGACTTTGCTCCTTTCACCTTGCTGCACCTTACGCCTGGAACAAGCTACCTGTGTCTGTGCGCTAGGCACCCTCTCTAGTCCTCTTCAAATCCAGGTTGAAAACTCACCTCTTCGCTGCTGCTTTTGGATCTTGACTCGCCCGATCTCCTTTTCTTTCCCCTAATTTTATCCCTGTTTACACCTTCTGTGTTTTGTCTTGACTAGATTGTAAGCTCTGACGAGCAGGGACTGTCTCTTACATGTCTGTACAGTGCTGCGTATGACTGGTAGCGCTATATAAACGCTCAGTAGTAGTAGTAGTAGTATGTGTGACTGGATGTTGAGGTTTTTGTCCAGGGTGACTCCTAGGTAGCGTATTTCATTTTTATTTTATTTATTTATTTATTTAGTGTACACTTGTATCCCGCTACTTCCAGCGATCAGCAGCGGTTTGCTATACATAACAGTGTGGCTGTACAGGCCAGGGATTAAAAACATATATAATGATTTAGTGGAAAAGTACAGGTCACATCACTCGGATTACAGGTTTACACTTGATTGCAGGGTAGTGACTTCACTTGTATATACATATTTACATGTTGAAGGGTCTATTGGTGGCTAGAGTACGGTGTTCTTTCTTTGTGCTTGGTGAGACCCTAGTGTGGGAGCATGGTGATTAGGTAGGATTGAAGTGCGTCTGGAAAAGGTGTGTCTTAAGCTTTTTTCTGAAGTCTAACAAGTCAGTGTTTGCTCTCAGCTCACATGGTAGTTGATTCCATAGCAGAGGCGCTATAAATGAGAATGCTCGGTTGCTGGTATTAGCATTGACGGATCTCAGGGTACCCGGGACCAGGAGGGTATTGAGGTTAGGAGATCTTCTGCTTCTGTTATTTGGCTGTGAGGTGATAAGGGTGTTGAGGTGAGATGGTGCGATATTATGAATGAGCTTGAATGTGGTGACTAGGATTTTATATTGAATGCGTGCAGTAACTGGGGACAGTTATTGTCTGGTTTAATACATGGATTGCTTGCAGAGGGTTGAAAGAAGTATTTCTGGTGTTGTAGAGTGCTTCAGTTTTGCTATAGTTCAGAATGAGGTTGTTGTTGTTGAGCCAGGTGGTTACATCTTCCAGGCACTGTGTTGTGGCTGTGAGGTTTGGCACCTCCAGGTCGATTGGGGTATATACGATGAGGTCATCAGCATATAAGTGATACAGTATGTTATTGAGGAGAGTACAGAGCCTTGTGGAATGCCTTGTGGTACAGTGAAAGGCGTTGAGTTGTTTGTTCCGCATTTGACTTGTTGTAGTCTATTGCTTAGGTAGGAAGGGAACCATTTGAGGGTGTTGTAGCAGATGCCAATGTCCTGGAGGCTTTGGATCAAATGGGACACAGTATCAAAGACAGAAGAGATATCCAGGAATATGAGGAGAAACCTGGTTTTGATGTTGTCTATCCCCCTTATGATGTTGAAGAGTGAGGTTAGTAGTGTTTTCACATTATGGCGTGGCTTGAAACTTACTAATGAGAAAAAGGACACAGTGCTGTGTTTTTCGATACTCTCCTTTATTGTTGAAATTAGTATCAGTGATTAGAAATATTGGGGGAGTTTTACAAGTCCTTTCAGTTTGAGATTCTAAAAGATCTATGTTTGCCTATAGTAAGAGAATGAACTTAAAAAAATCTCTGTTCCAAGATGTTGCTGGAGTTAGAAGAAAATGGTATTGATGAAGAATGTGATCATTTTAAATGTGGCTGCTATCAATTGTATGACATTAATATTCAAAGTGATGAATTCATCAGTTCATTTGATGGCAGGCATATAAACTGATTCAGAGAACTTCGTGCAATTTTACATATGCCATCCATTCAATTTGGTGTCCTTGTATTAAAATATACATTGACAAGACCACCTGACTATTAAAGATGCAATTAACGGAACACAAGTCTTACCTGAACAAAGTCAAGAAAGAGACTCCTTTGGTGCAGCACTGTGTGAAGGAAGGACATCATTTCTTTGTGCTGCATGGCTATTGAGTGTATGAAAGAAAATGAACAGGGAGATAGCCGTGGTAAAATATTATTGCAGCATGAGCAGTGGTGGATTTTTAAATTGAGTACTTTGGAACCACATAGTTTAAATAGCTGCAGAGTGGAAAGTTTTCCTCTGATTTGATTACGAAAGACAAGAATTTATTCTTTGAATTTAACTTCAGCTGGATTAAATGATTAGCTTTGGACCTATTGGTTGGTTTTTGCCATACAAAGATGGATGTGATTGGTTGGTTTTCAAATGAATGTGTGTGTATAGAGTTCTGCCAACTTTGGACACTGTCAATGGAAAACAAATGTTCATCTTTCAAGACAGGAGATTTTAAGCCCCTCATGCAGCACATATTTGCAAAATGAATGCTTTCATAAAACATTTGGGTTGAAGTTATACAGACTAGTACAGATAAAGAGTGTTTGAAACTCTGTAGTGTTTTGAACATCTGTAAAACTGGAGAAGTAAAAGTAGTGGTATGAAAGGGCAGACTAGATAGGCCATAAGGTCTTTATCTGCTGTCATTTTTCTGTTTCTATGTTCTATGTGAATGAGACTTCGTCCAATGATCAATGTTTAATGTGCACTTTATATGAATTTTAGATTTTGATTACAAATTTTATTTGAGTATGAACTTTATTAGCTTACATGAACTTTATAATCTTATTTAAAATGTACATGACGAAATAAAATAATATAATTTAAAGTTTAAGACAAATGAGTTTATATAAAAGGAGTTTTCTGAATCAATAATGTTTCTCATTTGATATACCTTTTTGCTATGTAGTGCCCATAAGGGCACATACACTGAGATAATTTTTCTTTTTTTTTTAAATAATTTAAAAATCTTTTTAGGTTTAGTGTGCATGATTAGCTCAAAGATCTTTCTAATTTAATAATATCCTAAAAGTAGCCAGATTCCATACTACCTATCCCCATGGATAAACTGTGCTTTTCTCAGGCCTATCTTAATAACAGTTTATGGACTTTTCCTCCAGGAATTTATCCAAACCTTTTTTAAAACCAGCTAAGCTAACTGCTTTTATCATATTCTCTGGCAACTAGTTTCAAAGCTTAAACTATGCATTGAGACAAAATATAATTTTTCCTATTTGTTTTAAATACACTACTTTGTAACTTCATGTTATCTAGTCTGTATAGGTTTTGAAACATAGAAACATGACGGCAGAAAAAGACCACATGGCCTATCTAGTCTGCCCTTCCATATCAACCACTACAAAAGTCCCCCTTTCTCCTTTACAGATCCTCTGTATTTGAATTCAGATACTGTCCTCATCTCTACCACCTCCATTGGAAGACTATTCCACGTATCTACCACTCTTTCCATAAATAAATATTTCCTCATATCACTCCTGAATCTATCCCCTTTCACCCTCATCCTATGTTCCCTCAAAGCAGAACTTGCTTTCAATCAAAAGAGGCTCTCCTCCTATGCATTTATGCCACAGAGATATTTAAATGTCTCAATCATATCACCTCTATCCCGCCTTTCCTCTAAAGTATACATATTAAGCTCCTTAAGTTTGTCCTCATATGCTTTATAATGGAGGCCACTAACCATATTAGTAGCAATCCTCTGTGCTGACTCCAGCCTGTTTATATCCTTTTGAAGGTACGGTCTCCAGAATTGCACACAATACTCCAAATGAGGTCACACCAAAGGCACGACCTTTCTTCTGTTGGCCATTCCTCTCCCTATGCACCCAAAATATCTTTCTAGCTTTCACTGTTGCGTTTTCTACTTGTTTAGCTATTTTAACATCATCAGACACAATCACACCTAGGTCCCGCTCTTCTTTTGTGGACATAAGTACTTCACCCCCTATACCATATCGCTCCCTTGGATTGCTGCAGCCCAAATGCATGAACCTTGCATTTTTTAATATTAAATCTCAGCTGCCAAATTCTAGACCATTCTTCAAGCTTAGCTAGATCCCTCCTCACGTTATCTACACCTTCCTGTGTGTCGACTCTATTGCAGATTTTAGTATCATCTGCAAAGAGGCTAACCTTACCCGACAGCCCTTCCTCAATATCACTAACAAAGATGTTAAAAAGAATCAGACCAAGGATAGATCTCTGGGGCACACCACTGGTAACCTCCTTCTCCTCAGAGTGAGCTCCATTTACCTATACCCTTTGCTGCCTCCCACTCAACCAATTTCTAACCCAAACAGTAACTTTAGGGTCCATCCCTAGGGTACTCAGTTTGTTTATAAGTCACCTGTGCGGAACTGTGTCAAAGGCTTTACTGAAATCTAAATACACCACATCTAGGGCTCTCCCACGGTCTAACTCCCTGGTCACCCAGTCAAGGAAATCAATCAGATTTGTCTGACAAGACCTGCCTCTGGTGAATCAATGCTGTCTCGGATCCGGTAATCTGTTAGACTCCAGAAACTTCACTATTTTCTCTTTCAGCAGCATTTCCAATAATTTACTCACCGCAGTGGTTAGACTAACCTGTAATTTTTAGCCACAGCCTTACTTCCCATTTTGTGTAAAGGGGCCACATGTGCCTCTCTCCAGATCTCTGGCACCACTCTGGACTCCAAAGAGGAATTGAAAAGGTCGGTCAGTGGAGCTGCTATAAGGTCCCCAAGTTCCCTCAATATTTTCAGGTGTATCCCATCTGGTCCCATCACTTTTTCTACTTTAAGTTTAGCTAGTTCCTCGAGAACACAATCTTCTAAAAATTGTTCACGATACCTCTCACTTCTGTTCCTGTTTGTGGGTGTTTTCTGAGATCCTGCTCATGGTTCTTCATCTGTGAACACAGAACGGAAATATTTAAGCAATTCCACTTTATCCTCATCAGCCTCTACATATTCCTCCCCTTCACCCTTGAGTCTGACAATACCACTTTTGCCCTTCCTCTTCTCACTAGCATATCTGAAAAATGTCTTAACCTCCCCCATTTTATTGCATTGGCTATTTCCTCCTCTTTTTTAATCTTTGCTTTCCTGACTACTTTGCTAGCTTCTCTAAGTTTCTCCAAATACTGATGCCTATCTTCCTTTCTCTGTGATCTCTTGTATTTCATGAAGGCCTTCCTCTTATTCTTCATCATTTCAGATACTTCTTTCGAAAACCAAAGCAGTCTCCTTTTCCTTTTACCTTTATTTACCATTTTATCAAAAAGGCAGGTTGCCCTTAAAATATCCCCTTTTCAGTTTTGCCCACTGTTCTTCTATATCCTCCAGCTGTTCCCATCCCGCTAACGACTTCTTAAGGTATTGGCCCATCTTTTGAATGGATTTTATCAGCCCTAGACCTAATAGTGAATGACACCATCTGGTGATCACTGGATGCAAGATAATCTCCCACTAAAACATCAGAAATACTTTCACCATTGGTAAGCTCCAAGTCCAGTATGGTCCCTTCATGTGTGGATTCTGTTACAAGTTGCCTGAATAGTTCTTCCTGTACAGAATCCAGGATCTCCTTACTTCTAGATAATACTGCAGCAGTGATGTGCCAAACAACATCAGGCATATTGAAATCCCCTATCAGTAGCATTTCCCCTTTCCTAGCAATGCTGCATATGTCTTCAATTAAATCTCCATCCACCTCTTCCTCCTGTGAGGGAGGTCTGTATATCACGCCAATGCAAATAGATTTCTCTTTCCCTCTTTCTAATTTAACCCACAGTGCCTCCTCTCTCCCTTTTAAGCCCTGTATTTCCATAGTTTTAATATTATTTTTTACATATAGTGCCACTCTTCCGCTCCTTCTTCCTACCCTGTCCTTTCTGAATAAAATATAGCCTGGTATAGTACATCCCTGTCATGGTTGTCTGTGAACCATATCTCTGTTACCACCACTAAATCCAAGTCAGTCTCACTCATTAAAGCCTCAACATCTAGGATCTTAGACTTTAGGAAAACTAACTTTGCAGATCATTTATAAATATGTTAAAAAAACACTGGTTCCAGTACAGATCCTTGGGTACTCCACTATTCACCTTCTTCCATTGAGAAAATTGGCCATTTTAACCTATTCTCTATTTTCTATCTTTTAACCAGTTCCTTATCCACGATAGGACATTGCCTTCTATCCCATGTCTTTTTAATTTTTCTCAGGAATCTTACATGAAAAGCCAGATACACGGTATCAACTGGCTCACCTGTATCCACATGTTTATTTACACCTTTATTGGTGAATCAAGAATCAAGATTTCCTTTGGCTAAATCCATGTTGGATTTGTCCCATTAAACTATACCTGTTTGTTCAGTAATTTTGTTCTTTATAATAGTTTCTACTTTTTTTTCCTGACACTGATATAAGGTTCACTGGTCTGTAGCTTCCTGGATCCATTTTTAAAGGATTCCCCTTCTCTTTCTCTCTCCCTCTACCCCCTTTCATCCCTCAACCCAAGCATTCACTTTCTCCCTTCTCTTTTCCCTCAAAGCATTCTCTCTCACCGTTCCCGTCACCCAAGCCACACTATTCCTTAATCCTTCCCCTTCCCCAGGCTCTCTCCCTCTCCTTCTTCCCTATCCCCTTCTATATTCTCTCTCTCTGTCCCCTCACCCTCCACTTCTCTCTCCAAATCTCCAGTCCCCCTGGCACACTTATTGTACTGGTACTTCCTATGACCCAGATTCTTTGGGGCACAATGGCTCTTCAGGTCCCGTGACTTCACCCTTTCTCTCCAGATTGCAAAACTGTGCAAATGGAGAGCCATGAAGGAGCCTACTGTTTTCTAGTTTTGCTGGGGCCAATGTGCATATTGAGGGGGGAGATAAGGGGAGTGGCATATGAATGCACACTGACACATGCATACATACCCAGCGGCAACAGATAACCCAAACCTCTATCCAATATAATATGTGTAGATACGAATGTTTTGCACGCTACTAAAACTGCTAGAGTGCAGAACTGTTTGATGAACCTTACTGCCTTCACTTATAGACAATGAAGCATTACTTTTAATTGCTCTCCTTACACAAGTGAAAGCTTATTCTTCTACAGAGTTCCCATCTTGGATTTGTCAAATTAGCGAGAATGTCCTAAATCACTCCTACCTTTAAAATATTTTGTTTTGTTATATATTCCTAGTGTCTATTTCTACCTAACATCCTGACGTTCTCGGGGTTTTTTTAGTTCTATAAAGTGTGATATAAGAGTTACAAATCATAGAATTAGAAACTTAATTCTACCAGATTTCAGAAACATACAAGGGCAGGCTGGAATACTGGGAGATTATATGTTGTTTGGCTCTTTTCTATCATGCAGCCAAAAATATATTTTCCAGGTAGTGCTTCATAGCGGTCATCTCCCCAGAAGCTCTCCTTATATGCCCATATCATGGTTCCTGACCTGGACTCTCAGAGTTAATCTTCCAGCCTTTGGGCATTACACACCATGTGTGCAAACTGAAATGCATTTCACAAAGCCCGTTATTCCTATCTACAGCACGGATATTCCAGTCCCATCAGCAGGAGCTACTCTTGATTCTTCTCCTTCAGTTCCCTCTTTGTCCCTCCTTCCTCCCAAGTCTTTTACTATCACATTTCACTCCTTTTTAAAACTCTCTTCTCATGTCTTTTTTCTCTTTTTGTTCCCCTCTCTTCTTCCTTCAGCTGATTCTGGAATCTCAATCTCATTTTCCTCTTTCTTTTTATGTTTGTTACTGTCAGCTCCTTTGCTCCTTTTGTTCATGTTTGCCATCGTAGAACTTCTTCTCCCACTGGTGACTTCCTTTCTCCCATCCACAATCTCCCAACACGCCTTTGTCCCCTCTAAGATCTGGACTCCATTCACCCCATACACTCTTCTCAATCTTCCATCCCTCTCCTGCCCCTCTCCCTCGGCACCTTCAGGTGATAAGTCAGTGAAACTGGAACCATGCAGTTAAAGAGCAGAATTTATAGCTACCTCAGCAAATAATGTCCTAAAACATCTTTTTATTGTTAGAAGATGTGGCAAATAAATTCAGATTATCACCATGGCCATACAACAGGTTTCTTTGGGCAGGAGAGAAATGTAGATGTTGGAGACAATTGAACATACATTTAGAGGGTAGTTTTACAGTATAAGAGAGCACCTAGGTTAAGTGGGCTAGAAGGTGCCTATTTTGGGCCTTTTTTATAAAGGTAAATAGGCACCGATCTGTCTTTATAAAATACTACCTTAAATCCTGCCTAGACTGAGCCTATGTTGCAGGCACAGACATTACACCTGCTCGGGAAGGTGTAAATGCCCATGCATAGAGTTTTGCACATATTTTATCATCTATGTGTGTATTTTTAGTACATCTAAACTCCGTCGTGGCCATACCCTCAGCAATGTCTACAGTAAAAATACACACGTGTGCCATCATGAATACTTTTACGTCTCCTGCAATTTTAGAAGAGCCATTTTACACATATGGCCACATATGGACGAAAATAACATTATACAATTACTCTCATAGAATCCAGGCAGTCGTACATTTATAATTGCAGGAAGAAAGTTTATATTATCTACCAAGGAAAGTGTTTGGCAACAGGCCTGCGCATTTATGTGTCTATTGGTTCTGACAAGATTGAAAACTGTTTCCACAAAAGGAATTTATGATACTTTGTTTTGTGACTGTAGTTCCAGGAACTACGGGAGTCATTCTAGAAGCTCTTTTCATGATTTTCATATCTGAAAATGCCCATTCACATGTGCAATTCACATTCAGATCCCAAGAGCCATCTTAAAAAAAAGATCTGAATTTGCACATGCTTGGGGCAATAAGGTCCATATTGCACAGGGGCATAGCAGAGACGTGCCTGCTGTGGCAACAAAAAGATCCACATATATTTCTGATTCATAATGGTGCTGCCCCACACTTAGTTTGCAACTTGTAGTGCTGTGAGGGCTTGTGTGCAACAGTGATGCTGAGGTCTAAGCAATCAGCACCTTAACTACTGGCAAGGTCTACCAAGATGGACAGGTCTCAGCTGAAGTGCCAGACCAAGACAAACCACCCATCTGGGCAGCAGCAGAATGGGATGGTGTTGGTGGCGGAGGATCACATTTCTGTGACAACGGCAACAACACTAAGGGGTATGTTTACTAAACCGGGCTAACGGTTAACCCGGGCTATCTGCCACTAGGTCCCATATTATTCAATGGGACCTAGTTGCAGATAGCCCAGGTTAACCATTAGCCCAGTTTAGTAAACATACCCCTAAGCTTAAACTGCACAGAAGAAAGGCCTGGCAATCTACTTCCGTATCTTGCCACAAAAACCCAATGGATAGTCACAACTAAACAAATTGCACTATAGTGCTGGAAGATGAGACCCCCAGAGCGGAAGGCACTTTACTGGCTACTAGGGAGGAGCTGAACACTTTTCAGAGTGAAGCCAGCATTTATGATGTGGTTTCATCAAAGCCCTCGGGATGTCTGACTGCTGATATAGCTGCGCATGAAATGAGAGTCAGAAGCTGCAAAGATGTCTTACATAATGGGACATGAAACATATGAAGAATGAACCAAGGGAAGTTGGAGATGGTCAAAAATGAAATGGAACGTATACAACTTGATTTGTTGGGTATCAGCGAACTGAAATGGACTGGCAACGGGCACTTTGCATCAGATGATCACATGGTCTACTATGCTGCAAATGAAAGACAAAGAAGAAATGGTGTTGCATTTTTAATTAAGAAGAAACCTGCAAGAACTGTAATGAAATACAATGCAAACAGTGAACACTTAATTTCTATTCATCTACAAGGAATGCCTATCAACACAACTATAATTCAAGTATATGTCCCAACAGCAGCTGCAGAAGAGGATGAAATTGATGAGTTCTATGAACAAGTATAAGCTGAATTTGACAGAACATGCAAACAGGATATCCTGATAGTCATGGGTGACTGGAACACAAAGGTTGGCAACAAAGAAGATGGCAAAATTATTGGAAATATGGACTTGGCAACAAACATGAAGCTGGAGAAAGACTGATAGAATTCTGCAAGATCTGTTCATCTCAAACATCTTCAGCCAGCAACACAAGCAGTGACTGTACACATGGACTTCACCCAATGGATTGCACAAAAATAAAATTGACTACATCTGTGGAAGTCAACAAAGGATAAGCTCTATAACATCAACAAAGACAAAACCTGGAGCTGACCGTGGTACAGATGACCAATTACTAGTATGCAAACTCAAGTTAAAGTTGAAAAAGAGCAAGCCACTCATGAATGTAGCAAAATATGACCTTGAGAATATACCACCAAAATTTAAAGACTGCCTGCAAAATCAATTTGCTGCTTTAGATACAAATGGCAGAGCTCCAGAAGAGTTATGGAATCAATCAAGAAGATTGTGTTGGAAGAAAGTGAGAAATCTCTACAAAAGGTAGAAAAGCAAAAATGGCCAAAATGGATGACCAAACAATCTCTGAAAATTGCCCAGAAACATAGAGAAGCTGAAGTAAGAGAAGAAAGAGAGGCAATTCCAGAACACAACAGAGATTTCCAATGTGCAGCAAGACAAGACAAGGAAAAGTACTACAGTGACACGTGCAAGGAAATAGAAATAGAAACTATTAGAGGAAGAACAAGATTTGATTTCCAAAAGCTATGAGAGTTAAAGAAAAAAATTCCAGCCTTGAATTGGAATGTTACAAGATGCTCAAGGATCTATGTTGAATGATGCTGAGAAGATCAAGAAAAGAATATGCAGAGTTATTATATGATAAAGATGAACTGGACCAACAACCATTTCAATCTGTATCTTATGATCCAGAACCATTGGTGATGAAAGAAGAAGTTGAAGCAGCATTGAAAACCTTATCAAAGAATAAAGCACCAGGAATTGATGGCATTCCCATAGAAATATCACAGCAATCTGATGCAGCTGTTACCATACTTACAAGGTTCTGCCAGGAAATTTGGAAGACAACATAATGGCCAACTGACTGGAAAAGATCTGTGTTTATACCAATAGTAATGAAAGGTGATCCAACTGACTGTGGAAATTATCGCACAATCACTCTGATCCCACATGTCAGCAGTGACCTCAACCATACCTGGAGCGAGAACTAACTGAAGTGCAAGCAGAGTTCAGGAAATGGCAAGAAATGAGAGACATTATCACTGAGGTGAGATGGATCTTTGAAAAGACTAAAGAATACCAAAAGAATATCTATATGTGTTTTATTGACTACAGCAAGGCTTTTGACTGTGTAAAACATAAGAAACTCTGGGCCACATTAAGAAGCATGGATATACCAGAATACCTGATTGTTCTCTTGTATAACCTTTACATTGATCAGGAAGCAACAGTTTGAATGGAACAAGGAGAAACAGAATGGTTTAAAATCAGCAAAGGCGTACAACAAGGCTACATACTTTCCCCCTACCTATTTAATTTATATGCAGAACAAAATCATCAGAAAAGCATGACTGTATGAAGACAACAAAGGTGTGAAGATTGGTAGGAAACTCATCAACAACCTTCGCTATGCTGATGATATCACATTACTGACAGAAAGTGAAGACGATCTGAAACATTTGTTTCTCAAGATCAAGGAGCATAGTTTTAAAATGGACCTGCATCTTATTGCAAAGAAGACAAAGAGCCTGACAACTGGCAAAATCAATAAAGTCATCATTGATGGAAAAGAAATTGAAATAGTGGACAACTTTATCCTACTTGAATCAACTATCAATAAAGAAGCAACAAGCAGTCAAGAAATCAGATGACGCATTGCTCTTGGTAGAATGGCTATGAAGGACCTAGATAAGATTCTCACGAGTAGAGATGTCTCTCTCCATACAAAGATTCAACTTGTTCAAGCCATGGTATTTTCAATATCATCATATGAATGCAAAAGTTGGACAGTGAAAAACATAGACAGAAAGAAAATTGATGCCTTTGAATTATGGTGCTGGCGACGGATACTATGTATACCATGGACTGCCTGAAGAACAAACTAGTCAGTACCAGAGGAGATCAAACCTAGGCTTTCTTTAGAAGCTCAGATGACAAGACTTCGATTTTTGTACTTTGGACATATCATGCAAAGAGAGAGATCATTAGAGAAAGATATCATACTTGGCAAGGTAGAAGGTCAACGCAAAAGAGGAAGGCCAGCAATGAGATGGATCAATACAATAACAGCAGCTATGGGTGTCTACAATGAACCACCTGACTGAAGACTGAACACAGTTTAGAACTATCTAGAGGATCGCCATGAGTTGACACAGACTCAGTGGCACTTAATAACAACAACAATGGTGCTGTATGTTTAAACCTGTCAGTGGACATGTCCATATTGAGATCTGCTTGTTGGCACGAATAGGCATTTCAAAAAGGCTTGTTTCATCCAGCTCTCAACATGTTTTTCTTTCCTTCATAGAAGGATAGCAAGTGAATATCAAGGCCTATTTGTATACTGCCATAGCACTGCATGTCTCAGTTTTCAACAGCTGAGACATGTATTTATTTTATTTAGCTCACACCTCTCCAGTAGACGTTGAAGGCGAGTTATATTCAGTTATAATGTTAGCTGTTCCATGTAAAATTGTGTTCAATGTAAACCACCTCGATAACACTGAAAGGCAGTATATAAGAAATGCTAAATAAATAAATAAATAATATTTAGGTACAGTAGTTATTTCCCTGTCCTCGGAGGAGTTAAAATCGAAGCTTGTACCTGAAGCAATGGAGGGTTTCGTGACTTGCCTAAGACCACAAGGAGGGTCAGTGGGATTTGAAGCCTGGTCTTTTCAGTTCCAGGCTGCTGCCCTAAACTGGAAGTCTGCATCAAAGGGAGATGGAAGTGGCAGGTAGGAGGAGATGGAAACAACAACATAGCACTGAAGCCTTTAGGTAAGTGCTGTGTTACAGTTTTTGAGCCATTGCCACCACTGCAGCCCCCAGAGATGGGTGGCAGTGATGGCAATGCCCCCCAGAGTGCCAGTGCTCTAGGTGACCACCTAGTACATTTCATGGTAGCACCGGCCCTGGCAAGAACCCATCACTGATCTCTTCCAGCATCACCTAAACCTAAATTCTCCGTTTATATGGAACATTCGTTGCAACCTTCCACATTCTGATAGCTTTTATTGGGTCAACATCCTCCAGTGCATGAGTTCTGGAAGCCACATGGATGCCTTCTTCAGTATGTACTACAGACCCTGGAGTGGATTGCTGCTAAGATGCTTTTTCTTTTTTCTTAAGTGCAGTCAAGTCAATGCTGACTCCTGGAGACTCAGTTGCTCCTGGGTTTTCTTGGCAAGGTATGACCAGAAGCAGATTGCCAGGCCTTTACTTCCAAGGCAATGGAGGGTAAAGTGACTCGCTAAGATGCTTATATAGGTTTATTGCGAGTCTTTATCTATTGCCATTAAAAGTATATCACAGCAGTTTACTTTTAATTAAGAAGTTAAAAACCTGCTTACAGAAAGCAGAAGAGAAAGAGGGGGGAGGGGGAATGCGGGGGGATGCGGGGGAGGGAAACAGGAACCGGAGTGTCTTGATGCTGTCATCTCACCAGGTGCTTAGTAGCTCATGGGATAAAGGCATTTTCAAAGAAAAACACCTTGAGACCTGATTTGAAATGTTATTTTTGACATTTTTTGAAACAGACTTGGAATGTATTTAAAGATTTTCATTATATAGCCAACAAGCAAATAATAAGTCCATTTCATCTAGAAGAAAACAATCAGCTAGCTGCTCCAAGAATGCATGCATTTACCATGAGCCGAGTTAGTGAGCCGTGCTCAAGAAATTATGTTTTCCATAGGCACAGTGAAGAAAGCCTTGTGTGTGTACTAGGTTCTTTTGTGACTTAGCACATGACGGTTTCTTAAATTTATATTTTCTTTAAATATTCTGTTTGTACTGGTTTTCGTCTGAACATAGTTGTTTTCTTAGGAACCTCTTGTTCGGGCCTTTTTTTACGAGATATCTCAAGAACCAACAAACGTTTCTTAATGATAATGGAAACAATGACTGCACCGTCTAGCATGCTTATAAGAAAAGGTTTATTTCCTTCTGCCTGTGTATGTAGTAACATTGTAACGTAGTAACATAGTATATGACGGCAGATAAAGACCAGATGGTTCATCTAGTCTGCCCAGCAAGGCGGCAAGAGTAGGTGCTTTTGCCGCCCCGTGCAGGTAACCCTTCCCATGTCTTTGTTTAGGGGTGTACCCGCTGCTCCATATAGGTCACCCCTATTTGTTCAGATGTAAGAGATAAGTATGTTTATTTTGATTTTATCCTGTTGCTGTAAAGGGATCCACTGTGTCTGTCCCATGCCATTTTGAATTCTGTCACTGTATTTGCCCCCGTCACTTCCATTGGGAGGGCATTACAAGCATCCACTACCCTTTCAGTGGAAAAGTATTTCCTGACATTGCCTTTCAGATTACCCCCTTGCTGCTTCATGTTATGCCCTCTAGTTTTACAGCTTCCCCGTCTTTGGAAGAGGTTTGTTTGTCCATTAATGCTTTTAAGTATTTTAAGGTCTGAATCATATCTCCCCTGTCCCTCCTCTCCTCCAGAGTGTACATATTTAGGTCTTCAAGTCTCTTCTCATAAACCTTCTGACGTAGGTTCCAAATCGTTTTGGTCGCCTTCCTCTACAGCTGAGTGTAAGATTTACAGTATACACCCAATCCTATCTGGAGCAAAATCTTTTGGGAAGTGTTTTGAGTCAAGTCTTTAAAAGTCCAAAAGATCCTGCAAAGAAAAGCAAAATCAGAGTATCTGGTTGACCAGTTCAGACTTTACATTACATTCATATTTACATTTATATATATATTTAATATACCGCTCTTAATTTGAAGCACAACAAAGTGGTTCACAAGTCCAACAAAAGTATAAGAAATAAATACAAGAAAATAGAAGATAGAAAATGGAAAAGTAGAGAATAGATAGTCAGAGTCCCCAGATCTTAGCCGACAAACACTGTGGGTCCAAGTTTGGTAAATATTAGCTAAATGCCTGTACTTCAATGTAGCTCACCTTGAACTACTACTGAAAAGACATGAACTGAATCCTAAAAAAGTAAGATAGCATTGATATTCAACACTATCTACATAATTTAATTCATGTAAGGAGGACCGCATACAATAGTTGCTCTGATTTAAATAACTTATTTGTTTAGGTTTAGGACCACATACTCAGCAGTCTTACTTAAAGGCTGAAAATCCACATAAAGATAAGCAAATGACATAGCCACTTATCTTTATGTGCCTCTGTCCTGCTGACTATTGACTTTCCAGACTCCCTGTGTACCTCCATCTTGTGTAAAAAAGGGTTTAGGAATATGGACTTAGATTAGAAACAGGCCTACTGCCTATTCTTATTGTGCTCTACTTTGGTGGAATAAACTATCTTTCACTTTTATGTGTGACGCCCAAAGTCATGAGGACGATCAGTGGGATTGGACCCTGTCTATGCCGAGTTCTAACTACAAGGCTGCTCCTCCCCTCTGACTGGATAACTTTAGGGCTTGTTTACAAAGCTGCGGTAGCAGCTTCCGCCCGATATCGGAGCCGCGGCCCCATTGAATTCAATAGGGCCGCGGCTCCGATATCAGGCAGAAACCGCTACCGCGGCTTTGTAAACAAGCCCCTTTGTCTCTGTGCACCAAAGCAGCTCCTGGCACCAGGACTGGTGCAAGGATATGAGGCGTCCTAGGTGAAGCTCACTCCTCGCACCTCCCTGTGCCTGCCTGTCCCCCTCTACCGCCATTCTCCAGAACCTGCAGCGGCGGCAGTTATTTCAATGAGCCTTGCAGCGCTTACCTAAACTTCCGGTGCGGCAGGGCTGTTTGTGATTCTGCCCTTTCCGATGCACAATGCTTATTTATTTATTTGTTGAATTTACATACCGCCTTTCAGGAGAAACAAAGCGGTTTACATGTAACAGTGAAAGAACAGTACATATTAACAGATTGCCAACTGGTTTTAACATAAAACATGGTAATTAGAACTGTAGCATTAAACAATGCCATGGAAGAATGAAACTTATTGACATTGCTATGTGAGAATCTAACTTATTTACAGGTGTGTACAGTATGTACAGGGGAATTTATTTACATAAATACAACGGTTATCCATAATACAATGGTGCATCTTGTGATGCAGCGGACCCTCTTGAAGGGAGAGAAAAAGTTTTAAAACCAGAAAAAGGCAGGCATAACCTGCAATATTGGGAGGATCCATCTAGGGGGAGCAGGAGAGTCGAGAGAGAGACCGAGAAACCACGCCCCTCTGGGCGGGGCGCAACCCCAGCCAGCTTCTTTTTGAACAGAGGCAGGTCTGACTTAAAAAAGAAGGACCAAGGCCGAAGCAAAAGCAAGGACCAAAGCAGAAGCAAAGGCAGAAGCAGCAGCCAGAGCCAGAGTATAGAAGGCAAAGAGGAAGGCCAAAGCACTGGCCAGAGCAGAAAGAAGCAGAGTCCTGAGCAGGAAGCAAAGCAGGAATTTCAACAAGAGTTGGAGTGGAATAAGGAACAGAGAAAAAGCCAAGAGAGGTACTGGGACCGCAAGGGAGTACCTGGCAGAGGGTCACCACAGCAGCCGTGGAATAAAGAGGTTCGTCCATTTTCAGAGGTGGGAAATGTTTGTTTGGAGAAAAGAAAACATCCTTACCACTATGGTCTGAAGGCTAAGGAAAGACCACAGGAGAGCCTGAGCACTGCTGCACTGAAGACAAACCAAGGTAGGCCTCAAGCCTTATTAGAGAGAAGGAAGAGAAGCCTCAAAGGTAAAACTCTTATTACTGATAATTGCCTTCAGAAGCCTAAAGTAGGGGGAAGACAGTGGGAAGAGGATTACTGTTATCCTAAACATTCTGGTGAGCAAAAGTATGAAAGAAGCTTGTCTAAGAAGAGAAGTTTGAGTGGGAAATCTTTTTATGAACCTGCTTTTGAACCTCTAATCAGAGAGGGACCGTTGTACTGCAAAACTCCTAGAGACAGACGCCCAAAACTAAATGCTAGGCATTGGGACATAGTGCAACAAGTATATAAGAAACCAGACTATAATTACCCGGAGGCTACAGATTCAGAGGCTTCTGACGTTGAATCCATGCAAGTGGAATCAGTGGGGGAAGAATCCGATAATGCAATGGATTGTACATATTGTGCCTCAGGGAGTGTTGAATCTATCCCCAGTTATCAGATACCTAAGTGAAGGAAGTTTATTGTTTTGCACAATGTTCTGTGAAGATAACAGCCTTTACTTTATTGCTTGCTTTTATATTTTTTTCTCTATCCTGAAGTAAGGACATTTCAGTTGTTACCATAGCCAATCCTTATGAACCGTTTTGTGCAAGAAAGGGAAATAAAGCCTTTAACTTTCCCTCCACTCTGTGCATTTGTTCTTTGAGTGTTGGTTACAAGGAAGCCACAAGGAATAACCACCCTTGACCCTTGCAGCATAGGCCAACCTCAAACCTCACCTTTCTTGTGTCCGGGCCCCACCAGGATCTACTACATCTCCAAAGGGGGTGCCCCGCAACATAAGTGGCGTAGTTGGCAGGATTAACTACAACATTAATAAGCCTACAGGATTGGACCTACAACTGGAAAAAAAAATTTTGTGAGAAAAAAAAAAAAATAAGACCCGAACTGACTTGCTTGAAGAAAGCCTGGAACGGAGCAGATATAGAAACCGGATCAGAGCCAGAAAACCCGGAGTGGAGTGGCCGGAATCCGGAGTGGATGGAAGGGAAATCCTGAAGCCTGGAAATCCTGTGGTGAATCCCGAAGCAGTGGAGCCTTCGTGGCACAGCAGCATATATTCCCCAAAGCTGGTTCAACACTAAAACCAGGTAATATGTAATTAAACCTGCCTAGTGTTGGATATTAGGGGAAGTTAAAAAAAAAAAAAAAGTGGGGAAAAAAGTTTTGGAGAACCGCACTTGGGTTTCCTTTTTTTTTCTCCTGTTTGTTCTTTCCCAGGTACCATGGAGCCGAAGGAGCTTTGTGCCTGGATGGCCCACCAGTTTTCCAAGCAGGCGGAGGTGGCACAGCAGAGCCAAGCACAAGCGCTACAGGCGATGCAGGCGCAGCAACTCCCAGTCATTGAGACTATGGAAAAGTGGCTGGCGCAACAACGTGAAGAATTAACCAAGAGCAACGCGGAGAAGCCGTTGGCTATGGGACCGGCTAACCCAGAGCGTGGACAATGGTTATGCACTGATCTTGTTGTGGGCAAGCTTAGTCCAGACGATAACATAGATGACTTTTTAGAGGCATTTAGTAGAATTGCAAGCTCAGCTAAATGGCCGCAAGAACAGTGGGCAATACGGTTGGCAGCGTCTCTTACCGGCGAAGCGCTGGCTGCCTATAGATCGATGCCCCCGACTTTAGCTAATTCATACGAGGAGGTTGTAACAGCGATTAGGGACTGTTTGGGCCTTACGCCATTGGCATATAACAAAATGTTTAGGGCCACTTTCATTAAAGCTAATGAAACGCCTAAAGCGTTAGGCCATAGAATATGCAGCCTGGCACATAAATGGTTACAACCCGAGAAGAAAAGCATAGGCACCTTGATGGATGCTATAATACTCGAGCAATATATGGCCGCCCTACCTAGCAGAGTGCAGAACTTTTTAATATTACAAAACTGCTGCACTACTAGGGATGCAATAGCTCTTACAGAGAGGTACTTAGAGGCAGAGAAAGTCAGCCAACCTAGGGGGGGCCCTTCTAAAATAGCCATAGGAATGGAGACACCGAAAGTAGAGAATCCCTCACGTCCTCCATTTGGTAGCTGGAAAAATGCCAAGCCTCTAGTAAAGGAAAATACCAAAAGTTGTTTTACATGTGGTAAAAGAGGGCATTTAAAGTACGAATGTTATTCGCGAACTGCTTTGGTGGGAGAGTCCCCAAGAACAACACGCAAAGGTTTTGTTCTAAATTTAAAAGTGCAAGGCATAACAATAAAAGCACTCCTGGATTCTGGAGCCGATCAAACCATGATCTCCAGAAAGTTATGGTCAATGATCAAGGCTCAGGGCTTATCGGTCCCAGAATATCCAGTGGGAAATGTGAAAATAAAATGTGTGCATGGAGCGGCTACCCGCTATCCGGTGTATGAACTGGGCATAAAGGGATTAGGCATTGAAAGGGAAATGATGATAGCAGTTGTACCTAGGTTGCCGCAGGAATTGGTCTTAGGCCATGATTGGCCACAGTTTAAGAAAAGTCTAAAGGAAGGTTTATCTTCCCCAAAAGAGCCAGATTCCACTTGCATTCAACCTAAGCCTACTGAACGTCCCAAAGCACAGCAGAACAGCCTAGCCGCTACTACAGGTCCTATAGTGCCTAACCCACTTTGGGAAAAACCTAAGAAAATCCCCATGAAGGAACCGCTAGAGCCAGCAAAAAGGTTCGTGCTGAAATTTTGCAAAACTTCAGAAAAAGCGCGTAGTCCTCAAAGAGCATCATCCCAAGCTGCAGGCTATGACCTCCATAGCGCCGAAGACCAGATCATCCCAAAGCAGGGCCGTAAATTGGTTACTACAGATCTACAAATAGAGCTACCACCGGGGTGCTATGGAAGGATAGCACCACGATCGGGACTTGCCGCCAAACACAGCCTCGATGTTGCTGCAGGAGTAGTCGACCCCGACTACAGGGGCATATTAAAAGTCCTGCTGTGTAACTTCGCAAACGAAGATTTTAAGGTCCAAGTCGGAGACAGAATAGCACAACTGATTTGGAGAATGCTGCTACAGAAATCAATAAAGGGGAATACCATAGCTTGGAGCATGGTCCCGAAGTCATGTTCTAGTAGGAGGGGCCTCAAGTGTTTAGCTCAATAAACAGCTCAACAAACTAAGGCTTATTATAGTAGGCCATCTGTTTTTTTAAGATGGCTTGTTAAGTTTAGAGTGTTATCAAGGGGGACCTCGAGGTATTTTACCTCTTTTTCTTTTGCAAGGGGGCGGAAGTGGCTGGTCCAACCACTGCCTCCCTCCCCATGCAAACAGGAAGCCAGCATCATGCATTGGAGGGGGCAGAAGCAAAAACAGCCCTGCAGCACCGGAGGTTTAGGAAAGCGCTGCAAGGCTCATTGAAGTAATTGCTGCTTTTGCACTTCCTGGAGAGGGGTGGCAGCGGCAGCAGTGTGCCACCTTTTGAGCTTTGGTGCTCCCGGCGACCACTTTGTTCGCCTAATGGTAGTACCGGCCCAGTCTGGTGCTCTTCCTCCTCCTAAATGCATCAATTCTGGCCAGGCATCAAGATGTCCTTCCGAAAGTTGTAAGTGACTTTTCAGCACAAACAATCTGTATGGCTAACTTCAAAGTTAACCAAATAAGTTGTCTTGAATATCGACTTTTAATGGTTTAAATCACTTCCCTTAGTCAGAGACTTGTCATATGTTGGCTCGCACCTCTGGAGTATCATGACTAGTCTTTCCCGTGCCCAGAGCAAATATTCAGAATTACTCTTTGCGTTCCCCTCCCTCCTTGACTTATCAGTGGCTGCTCCAGCATGGTGCTCTCGCTCTCTCTGGCAGCAGAGGTGCAGCTATCCCTGTGATGTCAATGGTTCCATCACAACAACCCGCCACACACACATACACACACACTCTCTCTATCCCCTCCTGCCCAGCATCCAGCTTTCTCCCCTCCCCCACTTCTTCCCCTGTATCCCTCTCTTCATCCCCTACTCCACCCCTTGCCTTGCATCCCCCTTTTTCTCTCCCATCTCCCTGCTCATCTTGGGTTGCCCTCCGTCACCCTACATATTATTTACACTCCACCGTCTTCTTTCTCCCCTAAAAACTCCTTGCTCTGCATCCTGCGCTCTCTTTCCCACCGCTTGTCCAATAGCTTTCCACTTTCTTACTTCCTCCATTACCAGACAGCAACTCAAAACCCTGCAAAAAAAGCCATTCACAACATATATGAGCTAACAAAATAGTACTTCTTCCCAGAACTCAAACAGCAGTAGCAGTATATAAAAAGGAAACACCGCAAATATTCCATTGGACTCTAAAAGACCAATGCATCTCCTAATGGGAAAACAGAACAGACTAGGCTGCTGACAGCCCTGCCTACACACTTGCAAAATATGGTCGCTCAGTCACACAAGCAGAACACAGATCCTCACCAAATTCAGAATAATCGGCCACACTGCATTGTAACCAAAGGGAACGGAAGTATAAAAGTTTTAGAAATAAAAAAAAATTAGAAAATGAAATATGAAGACAAAAAAATGAATTCTTCCTTGTTCTGCTGTCCACTCCAGCATCTCCTCCTGCCCTCCTATTTTCTGCCGTCAGGAATGAAGGGGTGAACAAGAGAGAGGGGGCTGGGTTAGGGAACAGAGGATATTCTTTGTTGTGAGGTGCCTTTCCCTTTGGTCCCTGAATGACAGAAAAATAGGATCTGGATTAGGAAGCAGAGTTGCTCTTCTATGTGCTCTATGCTCTAGACTTATTCCCTCCCCTCCTGTTCCCTTCAGTTCCCTTGCAATCCATTCAGAACTCAGCCACATGGCTAATCTTCTGCCAGTGTCCTACTGACCTTCAAGTGCATTAATTATGCAGCGCCTCATTACCTCTCCTCTTATTTCTCCCTACTCCTTCCTTGGGAACGCCGTTCATTGGTCAAATAGAGGGGAATTTTAGAAGATTCGTCCAAATGCTATCTGGGACATCTAAGCCAGAATGTCTAAAAAAAATGCAGGTGCATCCAGGTGCAGAAGTGATTTCAAAGGCCTGGACATGCAGGATAGGAACATCTGCAGAACATCTACTTAGATATCCCCAGAACTGTTTACCAAAACCCAGATGCCTAGGACGACATAGGTAGGATAGTAGGTTAAGAACAGGGCAGCTAGGATTCCTATCCTGCTCCTGCTGTAGTTGAAATAGTGCTGAGTGTTGGAGATGAAACAGTGCCTTGTGAAAGTATTCATCCCCTTGGTGTTTGTCCTGTTTTGTCACATTACAACCTTGGAATTAAAATGGAGATTTCGGGGTTAGCACCATGTGATTTACACAACATGCCTACCACAATAAAGACAAAAAACCCAGTAATCACGAGTGTGCATAGGTATTCCGCCCTCCCCCCCCCCCCAAGTCAGTACTTTATAGAGCCACCTTTTGCTGCAATTACAGCTGCAAGTCTCTTGGGGTATGTCTCTATTAGCTTAGCACATCTAGCCATTGGGATTTTCACTCATTCCTCAAGGCAAAACTGCTCCAACTCCTTCAAGTTAGTTGGGTTGCGTTGGTGTACAGCAATCTTCAAGTCATGCCACAGATTCTCAATTGGATTGAGGTCTGGGCTTTGACTAGGCCATTCCAAGAAATTTAAATGGTTCCCTTTAAACCACTCCAGTGTAGCTTTAGCAGTATGTTTAGGGTCATTGTCCTGCTGGAAGGTGAACATTCATCCCTGTCTCAAATCTCTGGTAGACTGAAACAGGATTTCCTCAAGAATTGCCCTGTATTTAGTGCCATCCATTGTTCCTTCAATCCTGAGCATTTTTCCTGTCCCTGCCAATGAAAAACATCCCCCAGCATGATTCTGCCACCACCATGTTTCACTGTGGGAATGGTGTTCTCAGGGTGATGGGAAGTTTGGGTTTGTGCCACACATGTTGTTTTCCATAATGGCCAAAAAGTTAAATTTTCATCTCATCTGACCAAAGAACCTTCTTCCATGTGTTTGGGGGGTCCACCACATGCTGTTGTGCAAACTTCTAATGTGTTTTCTTATTTCTTTCTTTAAGCAATGGCTTTTTTCTGGCCACTCTTCCATAAAGCTCCACACTGTGGATATACAGCTTAAAGCAGTCCTATGAACAGATACTCCTATCTCTGCTGTGGATCTTTGCAACTAACATAAGAACATAAGATATGCCATACTGGGTCAGACCGAGGTCCATCAAGCCCAGTATCCTGTTTCCAACAGTGGCCAATCTAGGTCATACGTACCTAGCAGTATCCCCAAAAGACACAGGTTCCACAATGCTTGTACTGGGTCAAGCATTGATTATCCTGGGTCCCTTTTTAATAATGGTTTATGGACCTTTCCTCCAGGAACTTGTCCAAACCTTTTTTAAACCCAGCTACACTAACAGCTCTTACTACATCCTCCGGTAACAAATTCCAGAGTTTGATTACACGTTGAGTGAAAAAATATTTTCTCTTATTTGTCTTAAATAGTTTACCCTGTAGCTTCATTACATGTCCCCTAGTCTTTCTATATTCTGATAGCGTAAACAATCGATCTACGTTTACCCGTTCCACTCCATTCACTAATTTATAGACCTCTATCATATCTCCCCTCAGCCGTCTCTTTTCCAGGTTGAAGAGCCCTAACCTTTGTAGCCTCTCTTCATAGGAGTAGCCTTCCATCCCCTTTACCATTTTGGTGGCTCTTCTCTGTACTTTTTCTAATAACGCTATATCCTTTATAAGATACGGCGACCAGAATTGCACACAATATTCAAGGTGCGGTCGTACCATGGAACGATACAGAGGCATTATAATATCCTTTTTTTGTTCTCCATTCCTTTCCTTATGATACCTAGCATTCTATTTGCTTTCTTGGCCGCCGCTGCACACTGGGCGGAGGGTTTTAACATGTTATCCACGATGACTCCTAAATCTTTTTCCTGGGTGGTGGTTCCCAATGTGGAACCTTGCATCGTGTAACCATAGTTTGGGTTGTTCTTCCCTAGGTGCATAACTTTGCACTTGTCCACATTAAATTTCATCTGCCATTTGGATGCCCAGTCTTCCAATTTACCCAGATCCTCCTGCAGTTTTCCACAGTCCTCTTGGGTTTTAACAACTTTAAACAGTTTTGTATCGTCTGCAAATTTGATAACCTCACTAGTTATTCCCTTTTCTAGGTTATTTATTAATATGTCAAAAAGTAGCGGACCCAGTACAGATCCCTGGGGTACTCCACTATTCACCTTTTTCCATTGGGAATATTGGTCATTTAGCCCTACCCTCTGCTTTCTATCTTTTAACCAGTTCCCGATCCACAATAGTACACTGCCTCCTATTCCATGACTTTTTAGTTTTGCCAAAAGTCTCTGATGAGGTACCTTGTCAAAGGCTTTCTGAAAGTCCAGATACACTATATCAACCGACTCACCTTTGTCTACCTGTTTATTCACACCTTCAAAAAAACATATCAGATTAGTAAGACAAAATCTTCCTTGTCTAAAGCCATGTTGGCTGTCTCCCATTTGGCCATCACTATCTACATGCTCTGTAATTTTGTTCTTTATGATGGTTTCTACCATTTTCCCCGGTACTGACGACAGGCTCATCGGACTGTAATTTCCCGGGTCACCCCTGGAACCCTTTTTAAAAATTGGCGTTATATTGGCGACCCTCCAATCTTCAGGTATTACAGATGATTTTAATGAAAATTCACAGATTACCAATAGCAGGTCTGCAATCTCATATTTCAGTTCTTTCAACACTCTTGGATATATAGCATCCCCTCCAGGTGATTTGCTACTATCCAGTTTATCAAATAGTTGTAATACATCTTCCCGGTGTAGTGATATTTCTCTCAATTCCTCTGCAGTATCACCTTTAAATACCACTTCAGTCTTGGGTAACATCCCTACATCTTCCTCAGTAAAGACCGAAGCAAAGAATTCATTCAGTCTCTCCGCTATAGCCTTGTCTCCTCTTACTGCCCCTTTTACCCCTCTATCATCTAACTGTCCAATTGACTCTCTCACAGGCCTTTTGCTACGAATGTACTTGAAAAAGTCTTTATTTCATGTTTTTGCTTCTGAAGCAAGTTCCTTCTCAAATTCTCGCTTTGCCTGCCTTATCAATGCTTTGCATTTAACTTGCCAGTGCTTGTGCTGTTTCCAGTTTTCGTCGTTTGGCTCTTTTTTCCATTTCCTGAAAGATGCTTTTTTGGCAGCAACAGCCTCTCTGACCTCACCTTTAAACCATGCTGGCAGTTTTTTGGACTTTCTTCCACTTTTCTTAATGCGTGGAATACAGCTGGTCTGGGCTTCGAGGATAGTATTTTTAAATAACACCCAAGCTTGCTGTAACTCTTTAACCTTTGCAACTGCTCCCTTTAGTTTTTTCTTAACTATATTCCTCTTTTATCATAGTCTCCCTTTCGAAAGTTAAAATTTATTTTATTTATTTATTTATTTTTATTTTTATTTTAGCTGCATTTATATCCCGCTTTTCACCGGGTCAAAGCGGTTGGGGGATACATTTAACACAAGGGGATATGAGACACATACACTAATACTTACAGGGAACATGGGCAATGGAGTGTTAAGTGGCTTGCCCAAGACCACAAGGAGCACCTATGGGACTAGAAACCTCAGTCCTTCCGGCCCAAGGTTGCTGTCCTCTAGTGGGATTTGAACCACCGACCTTCCGGCCTGTGGTACCTTGCCCCAACCACAAGGCCACTCCTTCCTAAAAGGTAGTACTGTGGATTTCTTTACTATCCCTCCTCCACTAATTAAATCAAACACGATCATGCTATGATCACTATTGCCAAGTGGTCCCAACACCCTTATTTCCTGCACCAGATCTGGTGTTCCACTAAGGACTAGGTCCAGTATGGCTTCCCCTCTGGTCGGTTCATGAACCAGCTGCTCCAAGAAGTAGTCATTTATTTCATCTAGAATCTTTATCTCCCTAGCATGTCCTGCTGTGACACTGACTCTTCATACATGGAATTTCAATCCATAGAGATTCTACAGCAAATTTTGTTTCCTGCAAAACTTTAATCGTTTCTGACTCAATGCCCTCTCTAACATAGAGCGCAACACCTCCACCAATTTGATCAGTTCTAACATTACGATATAGTTTGTATCCAGGTATCACAGTGTCCCACTGGTTATCCTCCTTCCACCATGTCTCTGAGATTGCAATCATATCTAAACTCTCATTTAGTGCTATATATTCTAACTCTCCCATCTTATTGTTTAGACTTCTAGCATTTGCATACAAGCATTTTAGAGACTGTATTTTATTAATATTAATCTGGCTATTGGTAGGCATGGATAATTTGGAATCCTTACGCTCTGTCTGCACTGTACTCAAGGGCATTTGGGCTACTATACTCTTTTTTGGAACCTCACTGCTTTTGGTAGTATCCTTCAAGGATACCTTCTTCCAAACCATCCGCTCTTGGGCGACTGTCGGCTTTCCCCTATTTTCTAGTTTAAAAGCTTCTCTATCTCCTTTTTAAAGATTAATGCCAGCAGACTGGTTCCATCCTGATTAAGGTGAAGCCAATCCCTTCGGAAGGGCCCCTCCTTTCCCCAGAATGTTCCCCAGTTCCTAACAAATCCAAAACCCTCATCCTTGCACCGAGACTCCGGAGCTCTGACTGCCTTTTGGGTCCTGCACATGGAAAAGGAAGCATTTCGGAGAATGCTGTCCTGGAAGTTCTGGATTTCAACTTCCTACCTAAAAGCTTAAATTTAGCCTCCAGAACTTCCCTATCACATTTTCCTATGTCATTGGTACCGACATGTACCAAGACAGCAGACTCCTCCCCAGCACTATCTATGATCCTATCTAGGCAGTGCATGAGGACCGCTACCTTCGCACCAGGCAGGCATGTTACCAGGCGATCCTCACGTCCACCAGCCACCCAGCTATCTACATGCCTAATGATTGAATCACCAACTATAACAGCTGTCCTGACCCTCCCCTCATGGACACATGGCCCTGGAGAAACGTCCTCGGTGCGAGAGGGTTTTACATCACCTGGGGGACAGGTCCTAGTTACAGGATCACATCCTGCCACACCAGGGTGATGCTCTCCTGTCACGTGACCTCTCTCCTCCATGGCAACAGGGATGCTGCCAGACTGGAGGTGGGACTTCAGGACTATATCCCTGTAGGTCTCGTCCATGTACTTCTCTGTCTTTCTTATGTCTTCCAGGTCTGCTACTCTAGCCTCTAGAGAACGGACTTGTTCCCTGAGAGCAAAGAGCTCCTTGCACTTAGTGCATACGTAAGACCTCTCACCAACTGGGAGAAAATCATACATGTGACACTCAATGCAAAAGACTGGAAAGCCCCCATCTCGCTGCTGGACTTTCGTCTGCATCTTAGTTTAAAGCTTGTGTTTAGGTCTTTAAATTCTGTATTTACTAAGGGTTGATGTAGATGCTTATACTAATAAAAGTGTATCTAATACCTCTAATATACCTTGTTCACCTGAAGCTTAATTAATCTCAGGTCCTCAATGTATGACTGCTTTGGATAAAGAGCTGCACCTGAGAGCAGCTCCTTCAGTGTTATCCTTGGTGTCTTTGTGGCATCTCTGATTAATGCCCTCCTTGCCCGATCTGTGAGTTTTGGTGGGCGGCCTTCTCTTGTCAGGTTTAAAGTGTTGCCATATTCTTTCCATTTAATTATAATAGATTTAATTTATTATTATTTATTTATATTCTCTTATATACCGCGCTATTCTGCATCAGTGCGGTTTACATTGAACAAACTGAAATTACATTGAACAGGGCATTATAACTTGGAGATAACTATTTTACAGGGAACATGGGCTATGGAGGGTTAAGTGGCTTGCCCAAGACCACAAGGAGCACCTGTAGGACTAGAAACCCCAGTCCTTCCGGCCCAAGGCTGCTGTCCTCTAGTGGGATTTGAACCACTGACCTTCCGGCCTGAAGTACCTTGCCCCAACCACTAGGCTACTCCTCCACTCCGATTTAATGATGCTCCATAGAATATTCAGAATTTGGGATCTTTTTTTATAACCCAACCCTGATCTATACTTCTCCACAACTTTGTCTCTGACCTGTTTGGAGTGCTCCTTGGTCTTTATGTTGCTTGCTTAGTGGTGTTGCAGAGTCAGGGGGTTTTCAGAACAGGTATGTTTATACAGGCATCATGTGACAGATCATGTGACACTGATTGCACACAGGCGGATCCTAATCAACTAATTATGTGATTTCTGAGGTTAATTGGTTGGACCAGATCTTATTTAGGGGTTTCACAGCAAAAGAGATGAATACATATACACTCACAACTTTTCAGTTTTTACTTGTGTTTTTCATATATACAAGGTATTTTATTGTCATTCCATTTCACTAATTTGGACTATATTGTTAGGTCCATTACCTAACATCCAAATGAACCTCCATTTTCATTCTAGGTTGTAATGTGACAAAATAGCGACGTGTATACTTGCAAAACGTTCAAAAGAACCAAATACTGTAGTAAGCTTCTTTTTATTTTATTTTTTCTTTGCTTTTAAGATACTGTATAAGATACAAAGTCAGGATTCCTTCTTCTCTCATAGAATATATCCAAAAAATTCTTTAAAAATATTTGGAAGAAAAGAACCCTCTAATGAACTCATTCAATACTGCTTTTAAAATGGGTCTCGACGCTCTACTCCGGCGCCTATTGGCGTTTCAAACTTTTTCTTCAGGAGACTATATCCTATAAATAAATAAAATTTACAACATCCCATTATCCTAAGGTCTAATACCATTAAAAACAATTATATTAACAATGTATTTCTAATATACTTCTACGCTACTTACAGACATATTATGCTGCCCGCGTCCTCTCTCCTTGTTTCTAATACGAAAAAAAAAAACGCCGCGCATGCGTGATGGTGAAACCATTGCTTATTTAAAGCCCTTTCTGATTATGTCATACGTTATCCTTGCGTACTCCCTGAGGCTAGTACATCTTGAATATGCATACTTAAATGAAAAAAACAATGTTATTATCAATGTATATCTAATTTAAGTGTGACCCTTTTGTACTTGGTGTTGCCCCTTGTATTGAACCCTCTTTAACTGCCACTCTTCTTATTTAGTCTCAATAATAGATCTATATAGTAGAATAGCGAGTTCTCTATGCAGAATGTTTTCTCTACTCATAGCCAGTGTAGCTTCAGATCTCCAAACTAGACTACATACAAGAAATCCATTCAATAGATACATTTAACCCTCCTGGAGCCACTGTCTGCAATTTGTGTATCCACCATTGTTCGCGGTGTAACAAGGTTTCATCTAATGTTTTTCCTCCCCTCGGAACCTGAATCTGTTCTATTACTAAGCTACAAAGTTGATCGAATGTATGGCCCTGGGAAAGGCAGTGTGGAACGATCGGAGCTTCTAACTGACGGCATTTTAATTTGCTTCTATGTTCCCGTAGCCTCACCCGTAGTGAACGGATGGTTTTTCCTATATAAAGTAATCCACATGGGCATTTGAGTACATAAATTACCGCTTCTGAGGCACACGTCGTCTGTGCCCTAAGATAATATGTTTGCCCCTGATGGCTGAAATGTGATTGTTCTAACATAAGCTCACACATGTCACAGATACCGCAGCTTTTATGCCCTCTAATAACCGATGGTTCTTTAATCGGGGGAAGTACCGCTGGACTCAAATATTCCTTCAAGTTTCGTCCCCTTTGCCAAACACATCTAATCGACTTCTCTTCTAAACCGGGCACCACCGATAATACGTTTTTATGTTTATTTATGAGTTTTTGTAGGCTATAGCTTAATGGAGTGTATGGTGTGATGAAATTGATGTTCTCACTGTCATTTGTCTTTTGTCGTACCTTGCTAGAATGTTTTAACAGGGCCGCCCTATGATTATAGAGGGCCCTGTGATATGCCTTCTGTACTATCATCACTGCCTCTGGTAGACCGATAGTATCTACCAGAGGCAGTATTCTGGAACCCCTGTCGACCTATGTAGACTCGTTTTTACGCCCTTTACTCTCCCGTATACACTCCTATGTGAAAGACACCACACACTTTTTAAATATTCTGGAGGAATTAGCGAATTGGGCGGATCAAGAAAATACCTGGCTTGTTACGTTGGACGTCTCTTCGCTATATACTAGTATACCGCAAGAGGCAGCAGTTAATATAATTAAACAAACGTTAGTTTCCCGGGGGGATTTATCAGTCTCACACATTGCTTTTCTTTTGGAAATAGCAAAATTGGCTATTTATAAAAATCACTTCATTTTTGAGGGAGTGATATATCAACAGACTGCTGGGGTAGCTATGGGGGCGACATGCGCCCCCTCAGTGGCAAACTTCTATATGGAGAATTTTGAAATAAGCCACTTATACTCATCCCTCTTTATGCCCCATATTATAACATGGCGAAGATATATAGATGACGTTTTTGTTCTATGGAAAGGCTCGTTAGATTCCCTTGAACAATTTCTATCCTGGCTAAATAACCGGGATGAAAATATTATGTTTACCTCTACATTTCATCAGAACCGTATAACTTATCTTGATGTTCAAGTAACCAGAGAAGTCCATAGTTGCTTAGTAATAGAACAGATTCAGGTTCCGAGGGGAGGAAAAACATTAGATGAAACCTTGTTACACCGCGAACAATGGTGGACATTCTGCATAGAGAACTCGCTATTCTACTATATAGATCTATTATTGAGACTAAATAAGAAGAGTGGCAGTTAAAGAGGGTTCAATACAAGGGGCAACACCAAGTACAAAAGGGTCACACTTAAATTAGATATACATTGATAATAACATTGTTTTTCCATTTAAGTATGCATATTCAAGATGTACTAGCCTCAGGGAGTACGCAAGGATAACGTATGACATAATCAGAAAGGGCTTTAAATAAGCAATGGTTTCACCATCACGCATGCGCAGCGTTTTTTCGTATTAGAAACAAGGAGAGAGGACGCGGGCACCATAATATGTCTGTAAGTAGGGTAGAAGTATATTAGAAATACATTGTTAATATAATTGTTTTTAATGGTATTAGACCTTAGGATAATGGGATGTTGTAAATTTTATTTATTTATAGGATATGGTCTCCTGAAGAAAAAGTTTGAAACGCCAATAGGCGCCGGAGGAGTAGAGCGTCGAGACCCATTTTAAAAGCAGTATTGAATGAGTTCATTAGAGGGTTCTTTTCTTCCAAATATTTTTAAAGAATTTTTTGGATATATTCTATGAGAGAAGAAGGAATCCTGATTTTGTATCTTATATCTTAAAAGCAAAGAAAAAATAAAATAAAAAGAAGCTTACTACAGTATTTGGTTCTTTTGAACGTTTTGCAAGTATACACGTCGATATTCCACGTTCAACAAAGCAGACCACAATTGAAATTAATGTGACAAAATAGGACAAAAACCAAGGGGATGAATGCTTTCACAAGGCACTGTAGTGGTTAGAGCACTGGCTTGGTGATCAAGCAACCAGGGATCAATTCCCACTAGCATTCCTTGTGTCCTTGGGCAAGTCACTTAACCCTCCATTGCCTTGGAAGAAAGGCCTGGTAATCTACTTCTGATCACACTACCAAGAAAATGCAGGAGCTGTTGGGTCACCAGTTGTTGGCACTGACTTAAAGGCATAAATTGCCCTGGAGATGATAGAGTGCTTTCTTCTCTGCACCCTCTGAATGCTTTTCAGCTAAAACAAGCATGAGGTAGTCAGGAAGTTGACATTGGGCAGAAGCAAACAGCTCCATGGTGCCAAAGGTTAAAGGTAAGTGCAGCAGGGCTGATTGCTGCTGCAGGCCCTGAGAGTGGTGGCAATGGGGCCCCTAAAAGTCCTCTGCTGTTCCTGCTTGCACCTACTCTTCTCTATTTATTTATTTCTCGCTGTCCCAGGCTGTGGCTATTCAAACCACTGGCCTATATAGTTACATCTTTGCAGACGATACTCAGTTGGTTTGCAATACAGACTCTTTCTCTCTAGATCTCTCCTCTCTAGTTTCAGGTTTATCGATAATAGATATTTGGCTAGGAGATCATGGCCTGAAGCTGAATCCACTAAAGTCTAAAGCCATGTGGGTCACTCGCCATGTTTTTGCTCTCACTATTGCTCCTTCTATCAGTGATCAATCTGTCCCCCTTTTCGAACGTCTTACCATTTTGGGTTGTAAAACTGACTCTTCCTTTGCCTTTCAGCCTCATATTTTTCCAGTGCTAAAAACCTCTTACTTAAAAAAATTCATACTGTTAAGCCCTGCCTTAGGTGTGGAGGCATAGACTAGTGGTTAAAGCAATGGGCTGGTAACCAAAGGGCCAGCGTTTGATTCCCCCTGGCACTCCTTGTGGCCTTGGGCAAGTCACTTTATCCCATTGCCTTGGAAGAAAGGCTTGATAATCTACTTCTAGTCACACCTTGCCAAAAAAACCCAGGAGCTGCTGAGAAGTCAGGAGTCTGCACTGACTCAGTGACTTGCATTACAAACCCTTCCTGGACATCAAAATCATTGTTTTTGTTCTTATCCTAGACCACCTTAAATACTGCAGTTCTCTTTATTATGACTTTCCCTAATCTACTTTACACCATCTTCAGGTTGTTCAACACTCAGCAGCCAGGTTATTCCTTTGGTCATATCATTCTTGCATGATAAACCCTTCATTGGCTTTCCCTCTACTATAGAATTCAATATAAAATTGTTTCATCATTCGTAACATATTATCTCCAGGAACAAGCAGGAATGTAGTCCTCACATATGGGTATCGTCGGTAGCGACGGAGCCTGCGTGGGAACGCTCCCCAGCGTCCAATTAGAAAGCTTTTGGGAGCATCCCACAGCGCCTGCGTGCTGCCTTCCCGCCTTTCCCAACTGCCTCTCTCCAGTTCTTCATTTTCCGTGGAGCCAGCAGGTCGTTTTTCCTGTCACCGTAGAAATTATCCCATCTTTTTCATTCTTTTTTGTGGTAGTGTCTGCCTTCCTCGACGCTATACCGGTACCGCCGGTTCTTTCTTTCTTTCTTCAAAAAAAAAAAAACTATTGCAATCTTTTTTCTGTCGGGTGCCACGTGCCATTTTGGGCCCTAGGCCCAACTTTTCCTTCAGAATGGAAAAACCCGCCTCGGGTTTTAAAAAGTGTTCCAAGTGTGGTGGTACCATCTCTGTCACCGACACCCACGAGTGGTGCCTTAAATGTTTAGGTCCTGACCACTCCATCTCGGAATGTGTTGCCTGTGGGTTGATGTTGAAGAGGGGTCAGCAAAACCGAGCTGCTAAGCTTAGCACCCTTTTTCCCTCCGATGAAGAATCCATGGCATCGACGTCTTCCAGGGCTTCGTCTTCTTCCCATGGATCTCAGGTAACCAAACATAAATTTGGCCAGTCCTCAAAGGGTAGATCTCCTTCTAAGCATCGAAATGCCTCTGGTGTTGCCCTTGAGGGACTTGTACCGGCAAAATTGCCCTGGCGGGAGGCTTCGGCTTCCAAAGCACTATCAGGGCTCCAGGATGTTCTCGAGGCCTCAACCTCGGCAGAACTACTGGTGCCATGCTCTGGGGTACTGGCCGCTTCGTCCGGTATTGATACCCAGGCATTGGCAGCGTCAATAGACCAGAGGTTCTTGGCTATTGAACGCAGTTTGGCGGCTCTCCTTGTGGCTTTGGTGCTTTCGGGACCACTTCAGACAGTTCAACTGGTATCGACACCGGTTCTGGCACTGATATCGGTACCGGTACCGACAGCATCGACATCACACACTTTGTTACCGACACCGAGTCATGCTGCTTCCTCCGGTATCGACAGGCCGGTACTGGACCCCTCCGGTACCGACTTCGATCGGTACCGGTATCGTGCTTTCCAAGAGCACCCGGACAGGAGATATTTTGAATCCTCCGATGAGTCTGAGGATTCTGATAGCTCTGTCGGTACCGGAGCACTTCTCTCTGAAGAGCCTTCCTCTCCTAAACGTAGGATGTCTCCTCCAGAGGATATATCCTTTCTTCGTGCGGACCAGGTAGCAAAGATTTTTCAAATTTGGGGAACTCCAGACATATACCTCTTTGCAAGTCCGTTGAATGCCAAACTTCCCCGATTCTGTTCCAGAATTCCGGCTCAGGGTTCTCAGGTCAGGGATGCTTTCCTCCTCCATTGGGGTCAGGACTTCCTATATGCCTTTCCACCCATTCCCCTAATTCCCAAAACCCTATTCAAGCTTCAGAGAGACAGAGGCCATATGATTCTCATAGCTCCACTTTGGCCACCGCAGGTGTGGTACCCTCTGCTCCTACATCTCTCTCAAGCTCCATCTCTGGAGTTAGGATCCCGACTCTCTGCATCTCAGGGCCTGGTTGCTGAGAGCCTAGACCTTCATGGTCTTAACCTGTCTCAACAAGTAAAAGATATCCTTTATGCTTCTAGGAAGCCTTCCACAAGACGCTCTTATGCTTTCAAGTGGAAGAGGTTTTCCATATGGTGTTCACAGAAGGGTCTTGACCCCCTGGCGATACCTCTGGAATCATTATTAGAGTATCTCCTTCATTTATCTAATGCAGGGTTTAAGATTAACTCAGTAAGAGTCCATTTAAGTGCTATTTCAGCTTCTTTCAAGCCTTTAAATGGACATCCTATTTCCTCTCATCCTCTCATAGCGAGATTTATGAGTGGCCTTCTTCTAACTAAGCCTCCCATTAGGCCACCACCGGTGGCATGGGACCTAAATCTGGTTCTTGGCCAGCTCATGAAGCCGCCTTTTGAACCTCCTAGCTACTACCTCCTTGAAATTCCTTTCCTGGAAGGTTGTCTTTCTCATTGCAATCACATCAGCACGTCGCATTAGTGAGTTGCAAGCATTAGTGGCTGATCCTCCTTATACGAGGTTCCATCATGATAAGGTAGTCCTTAGGACTCATCCACACTTTATGCCAAAGGTGGGCTCACCTTTTTATTTAAACCAAGCAGTTTACCTGCCTGTATTTTTTCCAAGGCCTCATGCTTCAAATGCAGAAAGGAATCTTCATACTTTGGACTGTAAAAGAGCACTTGCTTTTTACTTACAAAGGACACAGCAACATAGAAAGTCCTCTCAACTCTTTGTTGCTTTTGATCCTTCTCATTTGGGACTTCCAATTGGATTGCACAGTGTATTTCTTTTACCTATCAGAGTAAGAACCTTTCTCTGGAAGGCCATGTCACAGCTCATAATGTGAGAGCCATGGCAGCCTCAATGGCTCATTTACACTCTGTGTCTATCGACGACATCTGTCGAGCAGCTACTTGGGCCTCGGTTCATACTTTCACAGCCCATTACTGCTTAGACAAGGACTCCCGTTGGGATGCCTTGTTTGGTCAGGTTGTTCTACAACACCTGTTCCATACTTAATCAACTCCTACCCAACATCCCCGGTAGGATGCCAGAGATCCATGGGGAGAAGTGGAGCCCTTTTACAGGGACACACAACATCTGGGGTCTCTCCCTAGCATCTGTAGCTAGGGAGTCCCCATATATGAGGACTACATTCCTGCTTGTTCCTGGAGATAGCATAGTTACTCACTTGTAACAGGTGATCTCCGGGAACAGCAGGAATTTAGTCTTCACAACCCACCCACCTCCCCTAGGAGTTGTATCTCTCTTTCTTTTCTTTCCCTCTTTCTCTCTCTTTGTCTCAGCTTTAAAACTCAACTGGAGAGAGGCAGTTGGGAAAGGCGGGAAGGCAGCACACAGGTGCTGTGGGATGCTCCCAAAAGCTTTCTAATTGGATGCTGGGGAGCGTTCCCGCGCAGGCTCCGTCGGTACCGATGATACCCATATGTGAAGACAAAATTCCTGCTGTTCCCGGAGATCACCTGTTACAGGTGAGTAACTATGCTATATATGCTATATATAAACACCCCACTTTATCTTTCTTGCTTACTACTTCCCTTCAGTTCTTCATGTCCTCTTCGTTCAGATAGGGTCAACCAATTTATGCTCCCTACCACTTATAATCGTCTCCTTGATGTCACCACAGAAACAGCTTTTTCCTGCTGCAGTTCTGTCACTTGGAGTGCCCTCCCATCATATCTCAGAAGTGAAGCCAGTCCTAGTAAGTTCAAAACTGCATTAAAAATTCATTGTTATAATCTAGCCTTTGGGGTTTTCCCAGACTCAATGCCCGATTTATGGCTTCTTCCCTCTTCTTTGCTCCCCACATCAGCTTCTTTCCCTTTCTCCTCTCTCATCTTCTTTCCATTTTCTCTTATCCTTTTGAAAAATTGTAATTTATTGTCTTCTTTTCCTGTTTTCTAATTATTGCTAGTAAGCCACTTTGAAGCATTTTGGCCAAAGGCAGTATATTAATATCTGAAAATCTTAACTATACTAGGCTAGCTGCATGAAAGCAAATTAATGCAAAATACCTCACATCTTTTGCAATTCAAAAGGAAAATCATCTCTAGATTTGAACAGAATAGGCTAGAGGAATATAATTTCACCACTAGTTTCATGTGAATTGTTCAACATTGTTCAGTCCATTGTTTATTATACAAGAGTGTGATGCACTGGCCTGATATCAGTGAGAAACTTGGCGGCTCGTCCCACCAATTGCGCATGGATATAGGAAGGAGGAAACTTGGCATCTAAACACAACCTAGAGGTGCAGCAGCCCTGGCACCCTTCCCCCCTGAATATCAGAGCCACAAGCAGCAGAAGACAGTAGACTAGGAATATGCATTTAGTTTGTAATTTCAAGATTTGCATAAGGAATACATCCCGAGTGACTTTATGCAGATTAATTTAGACATTTTGGGGCTAATTTTATGAAGAGTTATGTAAAGTTACATGCCATCCGTGCACATAAATCACATATTTTCAGTGACTTATTTATTTATTTTAAAAGATTTGTAGCTCACACGAACACCAAGATGGGATACTTACACACATAGGTTGGTTTTACACGTGTACTTTAATCGGTCACTTTTCTATAAGTACCTGGGTTAAGGCCGATGACATGTGCCTTCAGTGTGGATGTTCACATAGACAGAGCTTAAGCGGATCATTTTAAACAATGCAGGCATAGACGCATTAGATATGCATGGACATTTATACCAGACATAGGGTTAGTGTAAGTGCTTATGCCTATATATACTACACATTTTCAACCACAGTCTTTATTCACCTTCTCCTCAATGCTTTTTACAGTCAGTCCCTAGCAGGGAGCTCTATAGAGGCTATCCAAATTCCTGATTTACAACTCTCCTTCTTGACTCTCTCAGTATGTAAAATATCAAAACATTTCCCTTGATGTTCTTCAACCATAAGGGATATATCTCTGTGTAAGAAGCAGACTTGTAGACCACTATTAGCTTCTCTCCCAAATGAGCAAACGCAAAAATACAGTTCAATTTTAGTGAACTTCTCTCACCTGGGGAAACAGATCTCTCTCCTGTGCACCTGGTTGTCAGGACTCTTCCTACCTACCACTTGAGTTCAGTCTTTCATCTTGGATGCAAAAAAAGTGGTTACTTCTGTCCTTAAACCAACTTCTCTGCCTTTGGCTTTTTCTCCTTTCCTTTCCTTGTTTGCGGCTCTCTGCACAGTTAAGCCATGCTGGCTTGGAGTATTTGCTACCTGCAAAAGAACATAAGATTTGCCATATCAGATCAGACCAAAGGTCCATCAAGCCCAGTATCTTGTTTCCAACCATGGCCAATAAAGTTCACACGTACCTGGCAGGATCCCAAAAGGTAGACAGATTCCATGCTGTGTATCACAGGGATAAGCGGTAGATATCCCCCAGTGCACTTTAATAGTGCGTGATGGGGTCTACAGAGGGTTGCCCATCCCTTTCCAGAAGGATTATCAACAAGCCCCTTTAAGAGACCCTGCAGCCCAGAGTTCAGGGCTGGGAGGATGTGTCTCATAGGAAGAGGTTAAAAATGCAACTGGCTGCAGGAGGGAGAGAGGCCCATGGAGCCAGGAGTTCTTTCAAGGCAAGCTGTACAAAGGTAGGAACTTTAACTGGACAAAGAATGAACTTTTACTGGACTGGAGGAAGGGCCAGGAGACCAGCTTTGTAAAGGTTTAACAAACTGAATCTGAATAAAAACAAGTTTTGTTTTTTCTGAACTGCTGCCTGATGTTTTAAAGAAAACACCTTCCCACTGCACACCACACTACCACATAGTGATTCACAGACTTTTCCTCCAGGAACTTGTCCAAACCTTTTTTAAACCCAGCTATACAACAGCCCATCTTCCAGCAACAAGTTCCAGAGCTTAACTGCACCTTGAGTGAAAAATTATTTCCTCCAATTAAATATACTAATTTGTAGTTTCATTGCATGTCCTCTAGTCTTTTTCAAGGCTGGCCCAAGGATTTCTGCTGCCACAGGCAGATGTCACAGCCGTACCACCCCCACCTCCACCTGGCCGTGCCGCTCCCCTGGTCATGCTGCCAAGCCATCCACCCTTCCCTGTGGCAGCTGCTGATTCTGGCTTCGGGGGCAGCTTGGCTTGGCAGCGGTAGCAGTTTAAAAGTGGCAGCTTTGTGCTGCCACTGATTCCGGCAGTGGGTGTTGGCACTGTTCGGTGGTAACAGTGGCAGTTTGAAATCACTTTGGTGCCCGTGGCACATGACCTGTTGCTTCTGACCCTGATCCAATGCAATTTCCTGTCAGAGGGGGGGTCAGAAGTGGCAGGCCATGTGTGCCGAAGCACATGCCCCGCAGTGGGCGCTATACCTTGCCGCCCACCAAGATCTGCCACCCTAAGTGGTTGCCTAGCCCACCTAGTGGATGGGTGGCCCTGGAAGAAGTAAACAACCACTCCATGTTTACTCATTCCACTCCACTCATTATTTTATAGACTTCTATCATATCTCCCCTCAGCTGCCTCTTCTGCAGGCTGAAGAGCCCTAACCTCTTTAGCCTTTCCTCGTAGAGGTATCCTTCCATCCAATGTTCCCTCTAATTTTCTGTAGGCTGTGTGCGCATAAAATATCAGCTGTGCAGCTTTTGAAGGAAGGTTAAATTTTTGTGCGGCACATAACGACACTCAGAGTTCTATACTTTAAAATTTGACTACACGTCAGAATACAGTATGTACACCACATTGATTGCACTAGATAATATTGTAGAACTTGTGAAAACCGTAAATACACAACAACTTTTAAATTTTAAGATGTCTGTGTTGTTTTCTATCAGAATCAGAACCGTAATTTTTGTGTGCTCTGTTATAAAGTATGTGCGCTCGCTCGGCGAGGTGTGTGCGCGCGCACACGCGCACAGCTTAGAGGGAACAGTGCTTCCATCCCCTTTATAATTTTGGTCACTCTTCTCTATACCTTTTCTAATTCTGCTGTATCTTTTCTTGAATGCGGCAACCAGAACTGCATGTAATACTCATGGTGCAGTTGCATCATGGAGCCATACAGAAGCATTATGATATCCTTTTGTTTTATTTTCCATACCTTTCCTTATAATTCCTATCATTATATTTGCTTTCTTGGCTGCCACTGCATACTAAGTAGAGAATTTCAATATATTATCGATCCATCCATGATGACACCTAGGGGCATGTTTGCTAAAGGCTACTGGTAGCATGTGAGTAACATGGTGTTAGCATGTGAAATTAGTGCAGCAGGGCTTTGCTGCCATGGTAACAGCTGCTGGGCGTGGTCACAGCAGAGCGTTACTGGCATGCTAGGCGTATCAGTACTGTATTAGTTGTGAACATGCAGCCATAGCGCATGTGCATAGTGAATGTAGTTATAATGCACACCCTGCAATGGACAGTCACAAATACATTATTAATCCTCAGAAACACTGCAGACAGTAATCAATGGCTCCAGACACTTCTTTGGAGAACCAAATAAGTTTCCTTTTCCTCTTGTTTTTATTTACTTTCCTTACATATGTATCTGTTGCCCCTTTTATTGCCTCCTTTAGTTTAGCCCACTGCAATTCCACTTCCCTTGCCCCCTCCCATCCTGCCATCTCCTCCTTCAGGCACTTGGCCATTTTACTGAAGTCAGTGTTTTTGAAGTCTAGGACTTTGAGCTTGCTGTGATTGGATTCTACCTTGGCTTTTATCTCAAACCACACCATAAGATGATCACTGCTGCTCACATGGGCTCCCATCTGGATATTCGACACACTATCTCTGTTGGTGAGCACTAAATCCAGCACCGAGCTCTCCCTGGTCGGTTCCATCACCATTTGTCTAAGTAATGCATCTTGGAAGGCATCCACAATTTTTTTATTTATTTCCAGATTTGCAGAAGGAATAGTCCAATCCACATCAGATAGATTAAAGTCACCCAATATGATCACTTCCCTTTTCATGGCTGTCTTTGCAATATAAATCATCAATTCACTATCCATTTCTTCAGTTTGAGTTGGAGGCCAATATGGATGACAGTGCCATCTCCTTTTTCCAACACAATCCACAGTGCTTCTTCTTTTCAAAACGTTCCTGCATTTCAGCAGCTTTAATATTGTTTTTGATATGTAGGGCTAATCCTCCTTTTCTATCCTCTCTATCTCTTCTAAATAGATTATAACCAGATATGGCTATATCCCATTCATGCGACTCGTTAAACAATGTTTTTGTAATAGCCACAATGTCCAAGTCCATTTCCACCATTAGGGCTTCCAGATCAGGAACTTTGTTGGTTAAGCTTCAAGCATTTGTGCTCATTGCTTTCCAGCATTTGTTGACCGGCTTGCCTGTGTTTTGCATGGATTTTGTTCTACATGACTCTTCCCACTTGCCATTGATGTGTTGTTAAAAGTGTGGCTGTTTCCAATGTTATTTTGCATTTGCTGGGAGTGATATCCTGAACTTGTCCTTCTCCATCCCTCACCCCCTTTCCCTAGTTTAAGCCTATCCACATACTCCCTGAATTTTTCACTTAGGATCCTTTTCCCTGTGACGGAGAGATGTAGTCCATCAGCACAGTATAGTCTCTTGTCAATCCATCTGTTTCCCCAGTCGCCTATATATCTAAATCCTTCTAGTTTGCATCAGGTTTGGAGCCATGTATTAAAGTTGTTTATGCAATGCAGCCTTTCTGCCCCCTTACCAAGAGCAGATAGAACTTCTGAGAATGCTACAGTGTTAACGATGGACTTGAGTTTCTCTCCCGGAGTCTGGAAGTCCCTTTGAACTGCAGAGGCACTGTTTCTAGCCAGGTCATTTGTACCCAAGTGGATGACAACATTAACTTTGGAGTGCTCACTTTCTGCACTGACTGTACCAACAATTTGTTTTGTATTCCTGCTGGCTGAAGATCCTGGGAAGCATTTGACCATCTTGACTTCCCTTGGCTAAATCCATGTTGGCAACCAGAACTGCATGTAATACTGTGTGTGCAGCTGAATATATTGCAACAGAAGCAGCACCCAAGCAGTGCTAGGTGCCTTCCTTGGACACAGACAGTATCTCCTCACTCCTTCTCCTTGGAGGAAGAAGACACTGGACATTGGCTTCAATGCCTTTTTATGCTTCTCTCCAAGAAGGTCAAGGAAACATTCCTGTTCCTTGAGTGACATGAAGGCCTGTCTCCATTACATCATACTGTTCAAAGCTCTATATACAAGTAAGGACACCAGAAAGTTCTTCCTTTTGACCAATAGGAAAGAAACTTCTGAGGCCTGTGCTACACATGCATTTTGAATTCATTGAAGACAACAAACAATTCCTGTTAAAATAGAGTGATGGCCTGAGGTCCAGAGTCTCCCATTATCTTCAATTCCTAGAATGTATCTGGATAGGCTTTCCTTCAGCTTGTTGGACTGCCATCCTCCTGATGCCACAAAAAAACCTAAACTCCTCTAAATGGACACTGTTGCTGCAGGAGTGCTTACTGTCCTGGCTGTCTAATTTGGAAAATGCCAAGGCCTTATGTAAAGTCATTTTTATTGTTTTCCATAAAAAATGAACAAAGTAATAGACATTCAAATAGGCCTATACACATAAGAACATTTTGAAATCACAGCAACCAATATGCAAACAGAGGTGCAGCAACGTATTCCGAAACAAGGAGGCAAAAGAACACAGATTAAAACAGAGCATCACTGCCAAGATCGCCCCCCCCCCCCGAAATGTCGCAGATTACTAAAGAAGCACTCGGGATAGTGCCATCTGTCTAGCTCTTGACAGGCCTAAAAACACGCAAGCAAGTTCTCCCCCCCATCCCCTCCACCTCTCCCAACCCCATACCCCCCTCCCCCCTCTCCCCCCATAGTTCCTCCCCCCAAGGTCCCCCCCTCCCTAACCCCTCCATCCCTCCCTCCCTTAGACCAGAGAGGACCACCAATCCTACCAGACATGGAGCAGCCCCAAAGGGAGACCCTCACTCCCCGTCCTCCAGACAGGACCCTTCAGGAACACACCAATCCTACACCTGTCCCTCCACTGCAGGGCCCATAGCGGGATTGCGTACCAGGGGTGCCCAGACCAATTGGAAGCGGGACCAGTTTTTACCCCCAAGGAGCCGGGCCGTTCTACTCTCCATACGCATAAGGTCCCCTAGCTGTCCCTCCCAAGCTCTTAGGTCAGGGCCCCCCTCAGACAACCAGTGACGTAGGATGTTCTGCTTAGCCACCAGAAAGCCCTTCTCGTAGAAGCGCCAGTGTGTTACTGATCCCTGGACCTCCGGAGGCACCACATGGAACAGACACCATATTGGGTGCAACTCTATCCTATCTCCCACCCAGCAGGCCAATTTGGATCCAACCCCCTCCCAAAAGGTATTGATCACAGGACATGACCAGAAGCGGTGCAGAAGAGTACCCACATCCCCCTTACAGAGACCACACACATCCGACGCCAGCAGTCCCATCCTATGAGCTCCGACCTCCGAGATGTATGCTCGCCAGATTATCTTAAATTGCATTTCCTGGTAGCGCACCGCCTCTGAAAGCTCCCGCACCCGTTGAAAAGCTACCCCCAACATCTCCACCGCGAGCTCCGGGAGCCCATCCTTCCTCCAGCGTTCCACCAAGACGAGCATATCCGCCTCATTGCCAGCAGGGGTCAAATCCCCCTTCAAGGTTCTGGCCGCGGTGCTCTCCTGGAGCTTCATCAACAGAGACCAAAGACTATGATCTCTAGATAGCAGCTCAGCCCTCTCGGGCATACTATAAACATAGTGCCGCACCTGAAGGTAGTAGTAAAACGTCGTGGTCGGCAGAGCATAACGTCTCGACAACCTTTCAAAAGGAATCAAGCTCGTCCGAAGTCTCCATGCGTAAATGACCGATGTACTCAATGCCCGCCTTCGACCAAGCCTTACCCGCCCCACCGGCTACCCCCGGCAAGAACTGTCGGTTGCCCTGGAGGGGCAAGCAATCAGTAACCCCCCAATGATGCCCTCGAATACAACATAAAGATCGCCACGCCACCCGCATCATGCTCAAGTAACCCGAAGCTCTCCAGGCCTGCGGCAGGAGTGACCCCTTACAGTGCAGCAAAAACGTTCTATGCCAATTCTCAGAAAATTGATCAATAAGGGTGACCGGTATCCGCTCTGCATTGCCCACCACAAGATCACTCAAGCGTCGTACTACATAGCAAAGGTTATAGGTTCGCAGGGAAGTTAGTCCGAGTCCCCCCTCACTTACCGGACGCATAATTGTCGCCAGCGCTATGCGCGCCCTTCGGGACCTCCATAGAAATTTACCGAGTTGCTTGTATAGTTCCCGCAGATCACTTCTATGTAGCCAGAGGGGCAGATTCCGCAATACATACAACCAGCGGGGCCACTCGATCATGCGCACCAACGCCACCCGGCCCAATAATGAAAGCGGTAGGTCCTTCCATTTCTGCAGTTTCACCAGCGTAGAGGAGAGGAGGGGACGGACATTAACCGCATAAAGGTTCTGTATGCGCGCAGGAATCTGGACCCCCAGATAACGTATCTGTCCCTCCGCCCACCGGAGCAGGAAGGGCCCCCGCCAAGCGCTACGAGACCGCCCATCCACGTCCAAGACCATCGATTTTGTCCGGTTGATGCGAAGGCCAGAAAACCCACCAAAGTGCTCAATGACTTCCAGCGCCGCCGGCAATGACTGCATCGGACGGGTGAGACATAGCAAGATATCGTCCGCAAAGGCACTCAGCTTAATGCTCCCTCCTCGCCAATCAACTCCTCTGACCTGTGCCGATTCAAGTAGGGAGAGCAAAAGCGGCTCCAGTTGCAGGACGTATAGCAGTGGGGATAAAGGACAACCCTGTCGCATACCGCGCATTAAATTAAAGGACGACGAGCGTACTCCCCCGTCCTCGACCACCGCCAGGGGAGATGCATACAGCGCCTGCAGCCATTGAAGGTATAGACCCTGAAAGCCAAACCTCCTCAGGGCCGCAAACATATAGCGCCAAGACACTCTGTCAAAAGCCTTCTCCGAGTCTAAACTGATAAGGATCATCGGGTCTCGCACCAGCGAGGTCAATTCCATACCCAACAGTACTCGACTAATGTTCGCGCACGCTTCCCAGCCCCGGAAGAAATAGTTGAAGTCGGGCTGCTAAGACTGAGGCAAAAAGCTTCTGATCCACATTGATCAGCGAAATTGGCCGATACAACGCAGGATCCTCAAGGTCCTTCCCCTGCTTTGGGATGAGAATAATACTAGCAGTGCGCATATCTCTCGGGAAGGTGCCTAGCTTTGCGGCCTCCTCGTACACAGCTGCCAATGTGGGCACCACTGCCCACTCCAGCATCTTATAAGCTTCGTAGGAGTAGCCGTCCGGGCCGGGCGCCTTATGTGAGGCCCCAGCTTTAATCGCCCTTTGGATCTCTTCCCCAGTCATGGGGTGATTCAGCACCGCCCGTTGCTCTTCCGTAAGTCGCGGGAGTGGGACCCAATCCAAAAATTCCTCCATTAGGATTTCATCACCCTCCTCTGAGGTATAAAGCTGCTCAAAAAAGGAGCGGAAGACCCGTGCCACCTCCTCAGGCCGTGTGTGACAATGGCCGTCCACGTCACGAATCACCACAACCCCACGAGGACCGGCTTTCTCTCTCACCAGGCGCGCCAGCAACTTCCCCGACCTATCACCATACCGGAAGAACTGGTGCCGATAATATTGCTGGGACTGGATAGCGCATTCCTGCAGGAGTTCATTCAACCGCTTTTGGATCTCAAGATAATCCTGAACTCCCCCACGCTGGCGAAGAGCCGCATCCTTAGCCCTACGTAGGTCGTTAATCAGTCGAAGCACCTCCCCATTAACCCTTTTCCGTTCTGCATCCACATAAGCTATGATATGACCACGAAGGACGACCTTCCCCGCCTCCCAAAAGTAAGCCACTGAGCTGGCAGTTCCCTCGTTAAATTCCACATATTCTGCCCAGTGTCGATTCACGTATTCGCAAAACTCCGGCCGTTTCCATAAATAGCTGGGGAAGAGCCACTTACCCTGTCTTGTCCGCTCACAGCGCCAGTCCACACTGACCATGGCATGATCGGAAACAAGAATAGGCCCTATCTCCGCCTCACTCACCTTCCCAAACCAGGATTTCGACACCAGAATATAATCAATTCGTGACCACGTTTGGTGAGCACGTGACAGATGTGTGTAGTCTCTGCTGCCCTGATGTAGAATCCGCCAGACATCAACCAACTCTCCCAGGTCACAGAGATAACCTACCCCCCTGTTACTCCAGCCCCCTCCCGGCTGAGGATGAGACCGGTCCAAAAGGGGGTCATGGGGACAATTAAAATCGCCTCCAAGTAGAACCGGGACCTGCGGGGCTCCCAAAACCTTGTGCAGAATATGCTTGAAAAACCCATGGTCATAAGTGTTTGGGGCATATACATTCCCTAGGAACAATTCCTCACCCTGAATCTTAACATGGGCGAATAAGTACCTGCCCCCAGGGTCTTCCTCCACCGACAGCACCTCACAGGGCAGATTCTTATGTATCAAAATAGCAACCCCCTTCCTTCTGACACTGGATGAATCAGACAGGACCGTTCCCACCCAATCACGCCGCAATTTACCATGTTCTGTGGCAGTTAAGTGTGTCTCCTGTAAGAGGGCCACCTGACCTTTCCCTCTTTTTAAGGCCTGCAGGATTTTAGTGCGTTTCACCAGTGTGGAGATCCCCCCAACATTCCAGGACAACAATTTCAAATCAGGGGTTAAATTGTGACATTTCGATGCTCAAAACTAGAAGGTGAGACAGTGTTCTAATGGCACAGGGCAGCCCAGCCTCCCCCCCCCATGCTCCTTCAATACCCCTCCGTGGACTGTAGGTCCCCGCTCAGTTAGCTGGCTCACCGGAGTGGGAGGCTGCCGCCAAAGTAGACTCCACCCTCCCTGGTCGTCCCTAACCCCCCTTCCCCCCCCTTTCCCCCCCCCTCGCTCCCCCCCTCGCTCCCCCCCGTCCCCCCACATCCTAATCGTACCCACTCCCCATTCCCCCTTAAAACCTCCATATCCATATCCCTCAGTTCCCAACACTGAGGCCGCGGTCAATGTGATACTTTAGGGCAGCCACAGCCCCAGTGTAAGCCCCCCGCCCCCATCCCCAGGACTTCCCCAGCAGGTCGCTCTAATCCGCAAACTACAGGCCCTACACCAGCAATAAACAGTAGAAAACACAATAAACAGTTATGGAAGTTAGGGAGAAACAAAGATCAAATGCTCAGTCAAAAACTGCTGAAGAGTCCAAAGTGCGATCGCGTGTCTCCACCGGGCCCCAGCCAGCCAATGCCGGCCAATGTGCGCTCATCAGGCCCGCTGCTGAAGTCGCTGGCCGGTGGACAATCAGACATCTGATCCAGCAATCAAGTTCTACATGCGTCCAAACGCAGCCCTCTCCACTCCGCGAGGAGAGCCCAGGTCAGCCCGATCCATTTTCCCCGCACATGGCGGGCAGTTGCGCCACAAACTGCTTTGCCAGGTCCGACTGCTCAAAGGAGTGGCTCTTCCCCTGTATGGTAACACGCAGAGTGGCCGGGAAGGCCAAGGTAAATCGGGCCTTCCGCTTGAACAGCTCAGCGCAGATGGGCGCAAATTCTCTTCTTTTAGATGCCACCGAAGCCGAGTAGTCTTGAAACATAAGTATCTTCCGGTTTTCAAGCATCAATTCTGGGGCTTTACGGTAGGCTTGCAGAATCAGGGATTTGTGCTGGAAGTTGAGCACTCTGAAGATCACCACTCTAGGCCGGTCTCCCCTCTCTCGTCTCGCCCCGAGGCGATGGGCACGCTCGATTTTAAAGCGGCCCTGCAAATCAGCTAGCCCTAAGGCCTCTGGGAGCCAGGTCTCCAAAAATGGAAGCAAGTCCCGATCAGCTTTCTCCTCTCCGAGGCCTATAAGCCTTAGATTATTCCGCCTGGAGCGGTTTTCCAGGTCGTCTAATTTTTGTTGCATCTCCTGGAGTAGTTGCTTGTGCCGGGCCCATTCTCTGTCGCGGCTGCCCTCCTCCTCCTCTATACTGGCCACCCGGTGCTCCAGCTCAACGACCCGCTTACCGAACTCCGCCAGGGAATCCTCCATACCCTTAAGCTTTTTGAGGAGCAGATCAAACTTCGGATCGAGCAACTTTACCACCTCTTTGGCCAGCTCTGCTGGGGCCGAATCTATGCTGTCTCTGCCTGGCGAGGGCGGCTGTGGCAGCGCCGATGCGGCAGGCCCGGCCTTCAGTAGCCTCTCCCGCTCTTTCTTTGACGTCAGCAGCATTGTAATGCGGCACCGTCGCCCACTGTGAGCCACCCACACTCACGTAGATATTGGCAGCGGCTAGGAGGATTTTTTTTGAACGAAAAGTTAATATTTTGCAGATCATTGGCTGCAGCTGCCCCAGAGTGAGCGGGAAGCGTCCGCGCTCACTCATGCATCACGTGACCCCATCATGCCAAGGCCTTATATATCCTGAAGCCTATGAGGACTTATTAAATATCCTTAGAATTTCCACTCACAGCTATGACTTCCAGTAATTCTTAAACAATATACATCCATGCCAAAGGGAGAGTTATGTTTATGCTACAAAGGAATATGGCAATCTTTGTATATTTACACTGTCTATATGTCATTGAAAGCCATTTAGCACTGTTCTATTAGGATACATGACTCACTCAATAAACACATTTTGCAAGCTCAGAAAATGTGATCAATATGAAAAGCCTGTCATGTAGCTTGGAAGAGAAGGTATTAGCCCTGATTCAGCTGGTTTTCTCCCATCTCCAATGCTTTATAGGCAACCATGCAGCTAAACCAAATTGCTGATGTACTGCATCCCAAGAGTCACGACAGTTGGCAATGCTTGTGGACTGTTCCCACCAAGTCGCACAGGAATCCTCTGGCCATGCTACTGCCCATTAGGGGGAGGTGTGAGAATCACATTTTTAGTCACAAGGAGCAAGCATTTCCTGCTCCTCGTTACTATTCGTAAGTGTCAAATCGCAGCACCTCCCTCTACTGGCAGCATCGTGGCTGGAGGACTCCCATAGAGCTTGGTGGGAATGTTGCTTGTGGAGCGCTTTAAAACCCTGTGTGCATTCATTATATGGTAGAATGTAAAGTATTATGACAGAGAATAACTCTGTCTTACTACTGCTTCTGACCTTATGCTCCCAAATAGAGATACCCAGCTTATCAGAAAGATTCCATCTAAAGAAAAGGGTAATTAGGTAATTAGGGTCTTGCTTTCTCCGCTGTATAACTTACCTTGCCTCTCTCAACTAACTGGGCTTTGTGTGGTAGCCAGGTTAACTGTTACTTTAAATTAAATATCTCTCCCTGCTCTGTCCCCAGAACCTGCTGTGTTTTTAAACTTTTTTCCTGCTCTAGCCTACCTGAGGGACTATCCCCCTCCCCCCCCCCTACTGAGGGTACAGGACAGGGTACCTTGTAACAGCCCTCTTTTAATAGGTCTTATTTCCCTCCCTCCCTCCCCAACACCCACACGCCCCTGGGGTAATTGTAGCTTTATAGGTACTTACACGTCTTAGAGGAAAGGGGCTGCTCTCAGGTGCAGCTCTTTATCCAAATCAGTCATACATTGAGGACCGGAGATTAATTAAGCTTCAGGTGAACAAGGTATATTAGAGGTATTAGATACACTTTTATTAGTATAAGCATCTACACCAACCCTTAGTAAATACAGAATTTAAAGACCTAAACACAAGCTTTAAACTAAGATGCAGACAAAAGTCCAGCAGCAAGATGCGGGCTTTCCAGTCTTTTGCATTGAGTGTCACATGTACGATTTTCTCCCAGTTGGTGAGAGGTCTTACGTATGCACTAAGTGCAAGGAGCTCTTTGCTCTCAGGGAACAAGTCCGTTCTCTAGAGGCTAGAGTAGCAGACCTGGAAGACATAAGAAAGACAGAGAAGTACATGGACGAGACCTACAGGGATATAGTCCTGAAGTCCCACCTTCAGTCTGGCAGCATCCCTGTTGCCATGGAGGAGAGAGGTCACGTGACAGGAGAGCATCACCCTGGTGTGGCAGGAAGTGATCCTGTAACTAGGACCTGTCCCCCAGGTGATGTAAAACCCTCTCGCACCGAGGACGTTTCTCCAGGGCCATGTGCCCATGAGGGGAGGGTCAGGACAGCTGTTATAGTTGGTGATTCAATCATTAGGCATGTAGATAGCTGGGTGGCTGGTGGACGTGAGGATCGCCTGGTAACATGCCTGCCTGGTGCGAAGATAGCAGACCTCACGCACCGCCTAGATAGGATCATAGATAGTGCTGGGGAGGAGTCTGCTGTCTTGGTACATGTCGGTACCAATGACATAGGAAAATGTGATAGGGAAGTTCTGGAGGCTAAATTTAAGGTTTTAGATAGGAAGTTGAAATCCAGAACTTCCAGGATAGCGTTCTCCGAAATGCTTCCTGTCCACGTGCAGGACCCAAAAGGCAGGCAGAGCTCCAGAGTCTCAATGCGTGGATGAGACGATGGTGCAAGGATGAGGGTTTTGGATTTGTTAGGAACTGGGGAACATTCAGGGGAAAGGAGGGGCTCTTCCGAAGGGATGGGCTTCACCTTAATCAGGATGGAACCAGACTGCTGGCATTAACCTTTAAAAAGGAGATAGAGAAGCTTTTAAACTAGAAAATAGGGGAAAGCCGACAGTCGCCCAGGAGCAGATGGTTCGGAAGAAGGTATCCTTGAAGGATACTACCAAAAGCAGTGAGGTTCCAAAAAAGAGTATAGTAGCCCAAATGCCCTTGAGTACGGTGCAGAGTGTAAGGATTCCAAATTATTCATGCCTACCAATAGCCAGATTAATATTAATAAAATACAGTCTCTAAAATGCTTGCATGCAAATGCTAGAAGTCTAAACAATAAGATGGGAAAGTTAGAATATATAGCACTAAATGAGAGGTTAGATATGATTGCAATCTCAGAGACATGGTGGAAGGAGAGTAACCATGGGACACTGTGATACCTGGATACAAACTATATCGTAATGATAGAACTGATCAAATTGGTGGAGGTGTTGCACTCTATGTTAGAGAGGGCATTGAGTCAGAAAGGATTAAAGTTTTGCAGGAAACAAAATGTGCTGTAGAATCTCTATGGATTGAAATTCCATGTATGAAGGGGAAGGTGATGGCAGTGGGGGTGTACTATCGACCGCCTGGCCAGAATGAACAAATGGATGATGAAATGCTCAAAGAAATCAAGGAAGCTAACAAAAGTCACAGCAGAGTAGTAATAATGGGTGATTTCAATTACCCCGGTATCGACTGGGTCAGTGTCACGGCAGGATATGCTAGGGAGATAAAGTTTCTAGATGAAATAAATGACTGCTTCTTGGAGCAGCTGGTTCATGAACCAACCAGAGGGGAAGCCATACTGGACCTAGTCCTTAGTGGAACACCAGATCTGGTGCTAGAAATAAGGATGTTGGGACCACTTGGCAACAGTGATCATAGCATGATCGTGTTTGATTTAATTAGCGGAGGAGGGATAGTAAAGAAATCCACAGTACTACCTTTTAACTTTCGAAAGGGAGACTATGATAAAATGAGGAATATAGTTAAGAAAAAACTAAAAGGAGCAGTTGCAAAGGTTAAAGACTTACATCAAGCGTGGGTGTTGTTTAAAAACACAAGCCCAGATCAGCTGTATTCCACGCATTAAGAAAAGTGGAAGAAAGTCCAAAAAACTGCCAGCATGTTTTAAGGGGAGGTCAGAGAGGCTGTTGCTGCCAAAAAAGCATCTTTCAGGAAATGGAAAAAAGAGCCAAACGACAAAAACTGGAAACAGCACAAGCACTGGCAAGTTAAATGCAAAGCATTTTTTTTTTAATTTCAATAAATCAAGCAACACTTGTACAGAATAATAATGCTTGCAAGTAACATTAATAACAAAAAGAAAAGTACAGGAAATAACTCAAATGCAAGAATTATAAGTAGCCCCCTGTAAGGGGGGAAAGCTAACACAAAATTACTATATCAAACAGACAATCTTAGGAAACTAAGTGAAGACAGTATTCCAAGGAGTCCTACCACTAAGATGGAATCATATTACAGGAGAGGAAGAACCTGATAAGTGAGTACTCAAAAAAGCGGAAAGGTCTGCAGGAGAAAAAAAAACATACTTATGAGCTTTATAGGTGATCAAACATTTGCAGGAAAAACGAAGAGTAAACGTAGCACCCAGACAACCCACCCCAGGTTTTAATAATAGAAAGGCTCTACGCCGCTTCTGTGTTTCCCGTGCCACATCCGGGAAAAGAAGAACTTTTTTTCCATAAAACAAAGCAGCACGTTTTTTATAAAACAATTTCAGCAACCATTCCCTGTCGGAGGAGAGAGCCAACGTGACTAGCAAAGTTGAAACTGCTATCTCTTCTTCTTTAGGAGTAGAAAGTAACTCGGAAAGGTTAAGAAAGTCCATTTCCAAACCCCCAGTAGCACTCTTCCCTTCCCTTTTCCCGAAAGGAAGGTAATATATTTTCGAAACCGGAGGCATCAGATCTGCTGGTACCAAAAGCACTTCCTGAAGATATTTCTTGATTGTCCCGGGCACAATTGGAAAGTTCAACAAACGAATATTTGATGCACAAGCCGCGTTCTCCAATGACTCAATCTTGGCATGAAGAACTATGTTGTCTTTAACTAGCGAGTCAGTTAAATCAGCGACTTTAACAAGCTGCCGATCCAAATTATCTTGTTTAAGATTAACATCCGCTAAAGCAGACTGTAATGGTCGAATAGCCTCCTCAGTAGCTGCAACCCGATCAGAGAGTGTTGAAAATTGAGAAGCCACCATTGTAGACAAATGTGAAATAGCGTCCCAGATATTTTCAAGAGTAACAGATGCAGGGCGAACCAAAGCAAAGGAAACAACTGGAGGTCGGGGCAGAACTGAGTCCACGCTACTACTCGATATATCAGGAACTTCACCAACCTGAATACCCCCGGAATGAGGCAAAGATGGCAACTCTGAAGCAACCAGGGCCTGCAATACCCCCACTCGATCTCGGGCACTCACCAGAGGCGAGTCCCGCTCAGAGGGCGCAGCCAGATCCACAACCGTCGACGGCACGTCATCACTCGGCGACTGGGCAGCCCGAGTACCAGGGGGAGCCGGGGGAGAATGTCCATCCGGGGAGAGCGAGATATCCTGGGCGGAGGATGCCGAGCCAGAATCCATCGGTGCCACCAAGCCCGCTTGAATCCCCTGAACCTGCTCCTTGGATAACCGGACAAAGCGGTCCATAGGCCCCTCAGCAGAAGGTAAAGGCTCCGCGGGAGGAGCTTTAGCTTTACCCTTCCTCTTAAGCATAGTCGGTTAGTTCACTACTGCCGCCATCTTAGACAAGCCACTCCCATCAAACGTGGGTGTTGTTTAAAAATACAAGCCCAGACCAGCTGTATTCCACGCATTAAGAAAAGTGGAAGAAAGTCCAAAAAACTGCCAGCATGGTTTAAAGGTGAGGTCAGAGAGGCTGTTGCTGCCAAAAAAGCATCTTTCAGGAAATGGAAAAAAGAGCCAAACGACAAAAACTGGAAACAGCACAAGCACTGGCAAGTTAAATGCAAAGCATTGATAAGGCAGGCAAAGCGAGAATTTGAGAAGGAACTTGCTACAGAAGCAAAAACACAAAATAAAGACTTTTTCAAGTACATTCGTAGCAAAAGGCCTGTGAGAGAGTCAATTGGACCGTTAAATGATAGAGGGGTAAAAGGGGCAGTAAGAGGAGGCAAGGCTATAGCGGAGAGACTGAATGAATTCTTTGCTTCTGTCTTTACTGAGGAAGATGTAGGGATGTTACCCAAGACTGAAGTGGTATTTAAAGGTGATACTGCAGAGGAATTGAGAGAAATATCACTACACCGGGAAGATGTATTACAACTATTTGATAAACTGAATAGTAGCAAATCACCTGGACCAGATGGTATACATTCAAGAGTGTTGAAAGAACTGAAATATGAGATTGCAGACCTGCTATTGGTAATCTGTGAATTTTCATTAAAATCATCTGTAATACCTGAAGATTGGAGGGTCGCCAATGTAACGCCAAGTTTTAAAAAGGGTTCCAGGGGTGACCCGGGAAATTACAGACTGGTGAGCCTGACGTCAGTACTGGGGAAAATGGTAGAAACCATCATAAAGAACAAAATTACAGAGCATATAGATAGATAGTCATGGCCTAATGGGAGACAGCCAACATGGCTTTAGACAAGGAAGATCTTGTCTTACTAATCTGTTATGTTTTTTTGAAGGTGTGAATAAACAGGTAGACAAAGGTGAGTCGGTTGATATAGCGTATCTGGACTTTCAGAAAGCCTTTGACAAGGTCCCTCATCAGAGACTTTTGGCAAAACTAAAAAGTCATGGGATAGGAGGCAGTGCACTATTGTGGATGAGGAACTGGTTGAAAGATAGAAAGCAGAGGGTAGGGCTAAATGGCCAATATTCCCAATGGAAAAAGGTGAATAGTGGAGTACCCCAGGGATCTGTACTGGGTCGACTACTTTTTGACATATTCATAAATGACCTAGAAAAGGGAATAACTAGTGAGGTTATCAAATTTGCAGATGATACAAAACTGTTTAAAGTTGTTAAAACCCAAGAGGACTGTGGAAAACTGAAGGAGGATCTGGATAAATTGAAAGACTGGGCATCCAAATGGCAGATGAAATTTAATGTGGACAAGTGCAAAGTTATGCACCTAGGAAAGAACAACCCACACTATGGTTACACGATGCAAGAATCCACATTGGGAACCACCATCCAGGAAAACGATTTAGGAGTCATCGTGGATAACATGTTAAAACCCTCTGCCCAGTGTGCAGCGGCGGCCAAGAAAGCAAATAGAATGCTAGGTATCATAAGGAAAGGAATGGAGAACCAAACAAAGGATATTATAATGCCTCTGTATCGTTCCATGGTACGACCGCACCTTGAATATTGTGTGCAGTTCTGGTCACTGTATCTTTAAAAAGATATAGCGTTATTAGAAAAAGTACAGAGAAGAGCCACCAAAATGGTAAAGGGGATGGAAGGCTACTCCTATGAAGAGAGGCTACAAAGGTTAGGGCTCTTCAACCTGGAAAAGAGACGGCTGAGGGGAGATATGATAGAGGTCTATAAATTAATGAATGGAATGGAACGGGTAAACGTAGATCGATTGTTTACGCTATCAGAATATAGAAAGACTAGGGGACATGTAATGAAGCTACAGGGTAAACTATTTAAGACAAATAAGAGAAAATATTTTTTCACTCAATGTATAATCAAACTCTGGAATTTGTTACCGGAGGATGTAGTAAGAGCTGTTAGTGTAACTGGGTTTAAAAAAGGTTTGGACAAGTTCCTGGGGGAAAGGTCCATAAACCATTATTAAAAAGGGACCCAGGATAATCAATGCTTGACCCAGTACAAGCATTGTGGAACCTGTGTCTTTTGGGGATACTGCTAGGTACGTATGACCTAGATTGGCCACTGTTGGAAACAGGATACTGGGCTTGATGGACCTCGGTCTGACCCAGTATGGGATATCTTATGTTCTTATGCTTCAAGAAATGCTCTCACTAATTCTATTACTACTAATCCTTTGTATAGTGCTACAAGATGTATGCAGCATTGTACATATAGATGTAAGGCATAGACCCTGCTCATCAGAGCTTAGAAACGCCAACAAGTGATTTTGCATCAGAGAAAAACATGACATACATTAGCATAAGCACTTTAAATATGTACAATGCTGCGTGTGACTCACTGACTCCCACTAACGCTGTGGTAGTATATTATGAGTATTCTAGAACAGTTCTAACTTTGACAGAAGGCAGATTGATAACAATGCTTTCCTGTGGGTGAGGTGCAATACTGACTGCTGAGCTGGATTTGTTCGTGGGAGACAGGCTCTGTTCTTGTCCTTGGTATTTCTGTGAAGCAGTTATGGAGGGAAGAGGCAAGAGGGAGGCAGGTCAAGTCTGGAAACAAAGGTCATGTGTTTAAAATGTGTTATTTTTTTATTAAAAAAGCAATGGAAATTATAACTTGCATATAATAACTCCCAGGAAGAGTTATGTTCACGATACAATGCGGTATAAAATTGCGGTATAAAAATTATTGTTAAATAAAAAATAAATAAAATAAATAAAAATGCAAGCTATTGCCCAGATAAAAATGAACTTTAATGTGTATGAACCCCGTATCTAGTGCTATGGTGCAATCAGCAGTAATAAATATCTTGTTTTATAAAGACGTTGTTTAGAAATATTTTTTTTCCCTCCTTGATGCAACAATCCTGAAGCCATTTCAAGCCTTCTTGCACTCTGGCACATATGCGAACGTCATTTTGCATGGCCTCCCCAAGAGCACCCTCAACCCGTTACAACTCACGATGAACGCTGCTGCCCGCGTTCTCTGTGGAGTATCCAGAAGAAACCACATCACTCCCATCCTTAAGGACCTTCACTGGCTACCGATAAACTGCAGGCTCACATACAAGGCACTACTCCTCACCTTCAAAGCCATCAACAAGATATCCCCCTCGTCCCTCATGGTCTTCCTTACCCCCACCCCTAACAACAGGTCGAGAAGGACAGTAGCCACCAACACACTGATTATCCCCATGGAATCTACAAAATGTACACAAGCAATTAGGAATAGAGCCTTCGCTTTCTATGCCCCAAAGTGCTGGAACAACCTCCCACCTAGTATCAGATCGATTAGAGACCTTACACAATTCAGGAAAGCCCTGTGATAAGGAAGCTTATCATAGCTCAGGTAGGAGCTATAGAAAAGATGATGTGACTCTGAACAAGCAACCTGTCAGTTCTGGTAGAAGTAAGAAAACAGAGTTTTCACATAAAAGACTACCAGTCCCAGAATGCACCAGGTTTCCAGCAGCCATGAGAGGGGCTGAAGTGAGAAAATGTGTGTGCAATCAAGAGAGCTATGAGGTAATCCCTAAGCACTCATCTCAAAGGGCAGGGCCTGATTCAACACAGGTGCGCTGTGTTAGGGAGGAGCACACATTAGGAAAGAATAAGAATAGAGCTTATTCTTCAGATAACAGTTTCAAGAACAGCTTCAGCTTCAGAAAGAGCTTCAGGAAGAGATACAGAGACAGAGACAGCAACGGCTACCAGCTCAAGCACCAGTATCACCTGGAGAAACAGAAGCCAAGCCAAGCGGATAGAGAAAGAAGGAAACTCTCTGGAAGGAAGAGAAGAAAGCCCATTGGATGGTCTGGGAGAGTCCAAGGCAGTACCCATACTGGGAGGTATTCCAAGTGCCAGCAGAGTCCATTGGACTGGATTCAGCCAGAGGAATGGATTGGCAGAGATAGGAATCACCAGTGGCTACCTGGAAGAGAGAAGACTGCACGTGGAAGGGACTTTCAGACCAAGGCCAGAAGGTATGTGAGAGGAGATCCAGTGTCCAGGGATCAAGATTGGAAGGCTGGACATCAGAATTGGATTACATACTGGCCAAGCTATACAGAGAGGAATTATGATGGCAGGAGAGGCTCAGGTATGAACACTGATCCAGACCCTATCTATAATAGAGAATGGCAGCAAGGGAATAAGCATTCTCATGATAGTGCCTTAATGAAAGACTCGTCTGTGCCAATGTATGATAGTGACCCTATGCTGATTGATGAAGGGGGAGATACAGCAGATGAAAGTACAGTTTACATGGACTGTTCTCTATCTAAATGCTATTGCTAGCTTTCTGTGAGCAAACACATCAGCCATCACAAAGAAACCTAACTTTGTTCTTTATTTCCACTGCAAACAGCTCTTAAAGCAGGATTTGGGTTCACACAGTAGCAGCCAGCCAGCTAAAGGCTTACAGCTGGTCAATTGATAGTAATTAAAGCTGCACCTGATTGTGTGTGTGAGCAAGGGAAAATCACTGCTGGATCTGAGTGAAAAATAAGCAGAAGTTAACCTAACCAGCAAAGTTTATTATTTTCTTTGTGCCTTTGTATTTGGTAATTATTTGCTAAGAAAACATTAGCTAATTGCCTGACAAGCTGAAGGTTGTTTTTCTGATTTGCTTTGTGACTTTTTGTTATCCATTTAAACACTGCAAGCAAGTAACCTCATTTATATTGCTATCAAGCATACATGTGCTGGGTGAATTAAACCCCATCAATAAAAGAAGTATTTTATTGGCCTTACCACTTGGTTTCACAACTCAATTATTGTCATCAGCTGTGTTTGGGAGTGAATGAACTACAATACCCACAATACCTTGCAAGAATCATATGAATATATGCATCATCAAGATTGTGTAAGTTCTCACCCTAGGCAGCCGTCTGACAGCCCTCAAGCATCACCTATTCCTTCTACACTTCTCGCAACCAAACGACACTTCTCCACCTCCCACACCCCAATCCACTCAAACAGCACCCAACACATCACAAACAAACTAGGACAAACCTAATCTCTGACCCATCCATTGGATGTTCAATAATATCAATCTAAGGTGTATATAACAGATCGGTGATAGTAACACTATGAATACTACAAATACCTAAACTGTAACAATGAATATGTGTTGATACATATGCTATAACGCTTACTGTAAACAACCAATAAGACCCAGTCCTAACCATGAGGATTGGGTCTAACATCTAACATGTAAATAGTCACCTCGCCACATCTTTTGATGGTCCAATGTAAATAGTCCACCCAGTAAATAGTAAATAGTTCACACAGTTACAACTCCAAGTTACCGCTCCTGTTCAATGTAAGCACAAGGCAGTTCTGTCTTGACTGTTCGAGAATTGTTAATTGTAAACCACACTGATAATAAAGAGCGCGGTATAGAAAAGCTTTTAAATAAATAAATAAATACAGTATCCTGCCTTCTTTCCTCAGTGGACATTTCTTCATTGCCAGTGACCATGACTGATTTCAACTTTTCTGGTCCATAACATCTTCAGTGTGAGACAACAGAGAGGTATACATTTTTCTACAACCAAAGCAAAATAGGAAGATTTGCCTGTCTGTATTTATCACGAGACTCCCTGTCTCATAAATAAAATGTATCTAAAATGTGGACGGACAATGTGTATTGTAGATGTATTGTAGGTGTAGGTAGGATTGGGGAGTGATTGATGAAGGGTGTGGAATGGGTCGGTGTGTCTGTGTGTGTGGCAGGATGTAGAAGGGATGTGGTGATGGTGATGGGGGGGGTATGTGTAAGGTTCTTTGCATTTATGATTTCTGTTCCCCTACTCCCATGTGCTCTTCCCTACCCCTTCACACTCACTTCAATCTTCCACTCCCTTGACTTCTTCCCTTCCTTCCATCTCCCCGCTGTCTGCATTGCTTTTCACCTGTCCTCAATTCCCCTCCCTTTAATACTCTCTGCTCCCTCTTTCCCATTTCTCTCCCCATCACTCCTCCCACTCTCTGCGCACTTCCTCCATCCATTCCCCCTTTCATTCTCTGCTCCCCATCCCCTCTTTCCTCATCACCACTTCTCACCCCTTTCCCCTCATCCTCTCTCCCTCTCTCCTACATCCCCTTTGTACTTTTTTCTGCTCCTCCCCTGCTTACTTTCTTCTGTTGCAGGAGGTTGAATCCCCTATGGCAGAGATTCTATATAGTGCAGCCACGGCTGCCACCAGCAGAGGGTGGCTACCAAAATTGTCAGTGGTCTTCATTATAAACCATATGTGGACAGACTTAAAGATCTAAATACGTATACATTACAAGAAAGGCAGCATAGAGCAGATATGATAGAGATATTTAAATACTTCTGTGGCATAAATGCACAAGAGGAGAGTCTCTTTCAATTGAAGGCAAGCTCTGCAACAAGGGGAGATAGGATGAGGGTGAAAGGGGACAGACTCAGGAGTACTATGTGAAAAAAGGGCACTATAGTAGTTGATATGGAAAGACAGACTAGATAGGCCATATGGTCTTTTTCTGCTGTTTCCTGTTTCATGGGCCACAGCAGGCAGCACCAGCAGCTCCAGACTGCAGCAGCAGCAGCACAGAACTGCTTTGGCCAGCTGCCGGAGTCCTCTGCTGGCAGCTACCAACTGTTGGAGCAATGCCTTGCATGCAACCAACTCCGGCAGCTTCATGTCAGGCTCAAGCTCCCTTGACTTTGCCTTGGTCCTGGGCCACTTCAGGTTGAGTCGGAACATGCGGTGCTATCAGGTCAGCCACTGAAGGAACTTGCAAGGCTGTTTGCTTGTGGCAAACACCAAAACGCTAGGTCTTCTCTCTTTCTTTCTCTCTCTCTCTCTTTCTCCCTTTTAAGCAGGCAGTCAGCATGAGATAGCTTTTTCTGCACCAGAATGTTGCTTGACTGCTGCACATGCACAGAGATATTTTTTCACTCTATGCATAATCAAACTCTAGAATTCGTTACCAGAGGATGTAGAAAAAGCTGTTAGTGTAGCTGAGTATAAAAAAGGTTTGGGCACATTCCTGGAGGAAAGTCCATAAGCCATTATTAAGGAGGACCAGGAAAATTCCACTGCTTACCACTGGGACAAGCAGCATTGAATCTGTTTACCTTTTTTGGAAACCTGCCAGGTACTTGTGACCTGGATTGACCACTGTTGGAAATAGGATACTGGGCTTGATGGTCTAACCCAGTAGGACATCTCTTATGTTCTTACAGTACGTTCTTATGAAATTGGGGACAACTGCTCCACAGAGTAGGAATGGTCAGAGTCTGCCACACAAATACAGGGACAGTCCCCAATAGTCTGAGACGTCTGGTACTCTTAGTTTAGCAGCTCCTCTACCAGGGTAGTCCATGATGAAAGAGACACAATGTGGTGAACTATTCCTATAGCAGCAATTTTTAGTGCTGCTTTAGAGATAGCTGTTTGCATAGCTTTGGATGGAAGAAAGATGTCCTAATTGCTACCTGAATAGTCTGTTCATATAGTGGAACTGAAAATCGCTGCTATAGTGTTGACGCTGGCCACTTGGTATGGGTATTCACTGCCAGCCACTATCCAGATATTGGTACCGTTGTGGTAGCTGATGTATAAAAAGAAATGCTGATTGCTGAGGTTAAGTACTGACCAGCTAGAAATCAAAGTCAAAATAAGATATGTGAGAGGCTTACTTGTTTTTTCACACGGAGTCAAGAACCTAGCAGAGGATGAGATGTTACAGCCAAGAAAGTGCAATCTTGCCAGGTCAGCAAGAATTATCAGGCCCGATATTCAAAGGGATTAACACAATTAGCAGACCTGCTAACCATGTAAATCCCCTTATCCAGGATATTCATGGTTAGTGCTGCTTCTGCATGCAGGGCATTCCAGGGGTGGCACCCAGCCATAACCGGGCACGAGTGATATCGAACCGCTGCCCAGTTATGACAAAAGGCACAGCAAAGGCTGGCCGAACTGTTGCTGTGGAAGCTAACTGGGCAGCAGCTGAATATTACCACTGACTGGTTAGCTTCCTGGCAATCCAGGGAACCCACATGTTCAATTCCGGAGTGTGATACACGTGTTAGCTGCTACTGCTGAATATCCCTCCCATTAAAACCTTGTTACAATCAGTAAGCAAATACCATTTTAAAACATCAGGTTTGTTGTTGTTAAGTGCCATCAAGTCGGTGTTGACTCATGGCGATCCTCAGGATAGTTGTCCTAAATTGCGTTCGATCTTCACTCAGGTGGCTCATTACAAAAACAATATTTAAAAAGCTTCTTTATTAACGCAATGCCGAAACTCACATGAAAGACTGAACAATCTTCTTGTAAAACCAATTAAAATCCACTCCTGAAGTGGACGCACAACTGACATAATTAAGAATCTTGCAAAGGCTGCTCCAAAAATGAATGCACATACTTTCAACCCATATATAGTATTCATATCAAAGTACATGCTCGTGCCAAAAGGACTCAAAATCTGTTAATCATACCCCTTTCTAAAATTTCAAAAATGAATGCACCTACACATAGCCTCTTAATACCATTCAAACCAAATTATAATCATACTTCAAAAGGATCATAGCTCTGTGAAGTCAACTTTTCTCTCTGAGAAATTAGAATTTGGAAGCAAAATTCCTGCTAAGCAACTTAAAGTTACAAGAGAGTCCTTCACTGTGCTATATTGGAGCCTGTAAGGATGGTGCTCCAATATAGCGCTTTCAATCACAGGACGCTAACTCTCCCTCACAATTGAAAGCATAATATTGAAACTCTACCCCCCACCTACACAAATGCTATTGGAGGACTCCTGTGCAGCTTTGAGCTACTTAATGGGAAGGTTATTTGGAAGACTTTTTTGGAGTAGCTATTATGAGGTGAAATATGTGCACAGTGGGATTCTGGGTCCATGCATTTAATGTTCTTTGAGAATTTGGGATTTGAAGCTTTCCTTGAAGAAGCCAGTATGTGGTGAAACAGGTGCACTGTTGGGACTGTCATGTAAGGGATCTGTGTGTATTTGATGTGGGATCTTGATGCAGGAAATTCATTATGTAGATTGTACATCAGGAAATCCGATGATGCATTGCTCTTGGCAGAATGGCTATGAAGAACCTAGACAAGATTCTCAAGGGTAGAGATGTATCTCTTCAAAGAAAGATTCAACTTGTCCAAACCATCGTATTTTCAATAACGCCATATGGATGCAAAAATTAAACAGTGAAAAAAATATATAGGAAGAAAATTGATGCCTTCAAATTATAGTGCTGGCAAAGAATACTATGTACTGTATACCATGGACTGCCAGAAGATCAAACCAATCAATGCTAGAGGAGATCAAACCTAAACTTTCTTTAGAAGCTCAGATGACAAGACTTTGACTTTCATACTTTGGACATATCAGGTGAAGAGAGGGATCATTAGAAAAAGACATCATGTTTGGCAAGGTTGAAGATCAATGCAAAAGAGGAAGGCCATCCAGAGGCTCCGGAATGCCATTAATGTTGGGGGGGACCAAACTCTGCCCCTTGGCCAGCCAAACCCAGTGAGGCTGCGACTGCTGACCTTCCCCTTCTTTCTGCCCATGGGGACCCGATCTCCCGTGGACAGACAGGAAGGGTCTTTGCCGCCATCACAACCCAGCATGTGTCAGACTGCCTACAGGGATCCCCTGCAGGCATAAGAGCCCCACAATCACAGGAAAGACCCTTCCTGTCTGCCCACAGGAGACTGGATCCCTGCAGGCAGACAAGAGGGGAAGGCCAGCGATCATGGCAACAAGGTTTTATTGGGTCCAGGGCCTCTATGGCCCATCCCTTTCTGACACCTCTGAGGTCAGCAATGAGATGGATCGATATAATAACAAGTCTTTACTTAAAGAGCCTGAGTTCTGTTAAAAATTAGAGGGCATTATTGGGGAGTAGTTTAAATTAATTTGCCTCTGACTTCTCTTACTGCCTTCAATATCTCTACTTGCTCTCGTGCTTGGAGGTATTCTATTCCTCTATTTCCATTTTCTGATCTTCTGTCTTCAAGATAAAAAAGTTTGGTTACATGCAAGTTTCTGGAAAAGCCTGTCCACATAGCAATGGGTGAATGTCAGACAGGTAATAAAAAAAACCACAAGAATCAGAAGAATATATTAAACACAGGATTCTACAAGTGACTGTAAATATTCTAGATCCTATTCTGTTCAATCCTGTTCTTGATGCTACTTTGTAAACTCTCCCCAAGGACCTGTGATCCTCAACCTGCTCTGCTTGATTTCACTTGGCAGGAGATGGATTAAGGATTTTCTTACTGAAGATGGCGGTAAATCAGGGGTCCTCCCCAGATGGCAAATCTCCATGGCTGCCTAACATATGCATCTCTTCCCTACTGGGTTCTGAAATAGTGAGGTCTTAAGCAAGCCCAGCCTTGGCACCCAGAGGTATAGGAGAAACAGAGGTTTAATTAAAAAATACAATTTTAGTAAAACATTAAGTTAGAAATACAAGTAGTATATGATAAATTATGCTTCTGTTGCACACATAGAGCCACCTTTGAGATTTTAAAGCTTTATCGTACACCAACTCATGGTAAACTGGCAGGAAACCTATGTTTATGTTATTAATTTGCTTATCTATCTTTCAATAAAATCAAAGCAGGGTACAATAATAAAATAAAAGAACAAGATATTAAGGAAACGTAAATCCCTTGTTATTATATATATAGGGAAATTAAGGGGTCACTTTGACAGAGTTTCAAAAGGCAGTATATCAAGTTTTAAATAAACTGTAAACTGTAGTGCAATAGGCTTTTGCACCTAAATGCATTTAGCACAAAAACTAACTTGTTAAGTGCAAAGCCTCTGTGGTAACTGTTGAGAATGTGGCCAAAATGCTTCAGGTGGATGCGTACCCTAACGCATGACGCAAATACTGCGGGTGCACCTAATTCTACCTACAGTATTGCAGTGGCGTTAGATGCACCTGTGCTAATGGCAGCATTGACAGTACGCAATGTCCCCACCCCCTCCCCCGTGTTTACTGCCATGTTCACACGCACTCTCTGTCCCTACCCTGCCCATTCGGCACCCTAAAGCACAAGTAGCAGTTAGCACGTGAATCAGCATGCAGTAACAGTTGTGCCTCCATGGTGACAATTACCCCGGGCCAAAGTATGCAGTTACCACATGCAAAAGTACGTATTAATTGCTTAGCACATTTTAGTAAAAGGGCCCCTAAGATAGCTTGAATAATCAAATTTGAATGAACACTCTTGAAAGTCATCCTCACTCCACTGTCTCACCTTTTGTCCTCTCTTAAATTTGTCAAAGTTTCTACTCTCAATAGGGAAGAGCATTCCAGAGGATGAACGCTAGACAGAAAAAATGCCAACTGATGTGTAGACTCATCCCGGATCTAAGAAGAGGTAGGGATGGTAAATAAGTTGTCATGTATACAATAGACAGTTCTGGCAGTGAGTTGGCAAGATAATCTCAAACTCCCTTTGCTAAAGCTTTATAAGGACTTTGAATTTCATTCGATAGGAGATACGGAGCCAATGTTCAGTTATTAGTAATGGGGGACATGACTGAATTTATGTTTATTATAAGACATTGCAATTGTGATATTCTGTAAAAGTTGAAGCCTTTCTTAGGGAGGAGGAACGGATGCTATTGTACAGTGAATTCTAATAGTCTATTCAAACTTAGATGTTCAATAACAAAACAATAACAAATACAGCTAAGCAATTAAATACCCTTTCTTTCAATTCTTTCAACAGTTTCCAAAAAATAATATTAAACGATAAGTCATCAAATAGCACCAGTGTATTTAGCTAGTCTAGACTGGTTCATATCTTTCTGAAAAGACTGCTCATTCTATTCTTAATTAAGAGCAATGTATACTCATCCATCTTCTCCTTTCCTTGTGGCATTCCACAGGTTCATTCGCTCTCTTCTCGCCACCCTCTTTCAAGATGCTGGTGACATTCTCCTGGTGCATTATTTATTTTTTTATTTTATTTATTTAACAAGATTTATAAAACGCCTTTTCCTTGCTATGAAAACCCAATGGATAGTCACAACAAAACAAATTGCACTATAGTGCTGGAAGATGAGACATCCAGGTCAGAAGGCACTCAACTGGCCACTGGGGAGGAGCTGAAGACTTTTCAGAGTAAAGTCAGCATTTATGATGTGGTTGGAATAAAGACCTCGGGGCGTCTTGACTGCTGATGTAGCTGCAAATGAAATGAGAGTCAGAAGCTGCAAAGATGTCTTTCATATTGGGACATGGAACATACAAAGCTTGAACCAAGGGAAGTTGGAGGTGGTCAAGAATGAAATGGAACATGTACAACTTGATCTGTTGCGTGTCAGCGAACTGAAATGGACTGGCATCGGGCACTTTGCATCAGATGATCACATGGTCTACTGTGCTGGAAATGAAAGACAAAGAAGAAATGGGGCTGCATTTATAATTAAGAAGAATCTTCCAAGAACTGTAATGAACTACAATGCAGTCAGTGAATGCTTAATTTCTATTTGTTTATGAGAAATGCCTATAAACACAGCTATAATTCAAGTATATGCCCCAACAATAGCTGCAGAAGAGGATGAAATTGATGAGTTCTATGAACAAGTACAAGCTGAAATTGACAGAACATTCAAACAGGATATCCTGATAGTCATGGGTGACTGGAATGCAAATGGTGGCAAAAAAGAAGAAGGCAAAATGTTTGTAAAATATGGACTTGGCAACAGAAATGAAGCTGGAGAAAGACTGATAGAATTCCTCAAGACCAACAATCTATTCATCTCAAACACCTTCTTCCAGCAGCAGATGAGATGATTGTACACATGGACTTCACCCAATGGATTGTACAAAAAATCAAATTGACTACATCTGTGGAAGTCAATGATGGAAAAGTTCTATAACATCAACAAAGACAAAACCTGGAGCAGATCACCAAATACTAGTATGCAAACTCAAGTTAAAGTTGAAAAAAAGCAAGCCACTCATGAATGTAGCAAAATATGACTTTGAGAATATACCACTGGAATTTAAAGACTACCTCCAAAATTGATTTGCTGCTTTAGATAGAAATGGCACAAGCTCCAGAAGAGTTAAGGGGTGACATCAAGAAGGTTGTGTTGGAAGAAAGCGAGAAGTCTCTACAAAAGGTGGAAAAGCAAAAACGGCCAAAATGGATGACCGAAGAAACTCTGAAAATTGCCCAGAAACGCAGAGAAGCTAAAGCCAGAGGAGACAGAGAGGCAATCACAGAACTCAACAGAGGTTTCTAACGTGCAAGAAGACAAGAAAAGGAGAAGTACTACAATGATGCATGCAAGGAAATAGAAGCAGAAACTATTGGAGGAAGAACAAGATCGGCTTTCCTAAAGCTATGATAATTAAAGAAAATATTCTAGCCTCAAATTGGAATGTCACTATTAAATGAGATACGTCCAATGTAAACAAAACCACGGGAAAATTAGGTTTTAAAAATTACACTTCAAAACCAACAATTAACAAGCGAAAAAACAGGTCTCAGAACTTTAGCCACCAAGAGACTTCCGTCTGCTGATATGGTGTCTTAGAATATCAATGACCTTTCTTGTAAACTTTTCGCCGTTTTTTGTTGTATTTTCTAATTAGACTACCGCACTCATCACAAGAGCTAATAAATATTCAATATGTTCCGTGGGTACACGAACTTCCACACATTGTATAGTAGAGTAATAACTTATACACAACTCCAACATTTGTCTCCTTACTATGCTGCTGAAACTTCATTTCTAAATATCTTGTCCATATTCAGAAGGATTTACAACTTAGCTTTCTTGTGACTGAGGACAGGTGTCCATTGAAGCTTATCTCCGTGAGGATCTCAACGCTCTACCTGGGCACCACTGAGGCGTTTCACAGCCACAGTTTCATCAGGAGATCTCACCCTTTCCCAAACACACCAAACCCATCAAAATTTTAAAAAGCATCCCATTCTCACTTAAAATGCTGCCCACATCTATAATCTTAGAAATGTCGGCTATTAGCTTCGCCAAACTCAGTTTTCTTCAGACACCGCGCATGCGGAATGCCCGGCTCCGACTAACCCCTTTAAACTTCCATCCAAGCACGTCAGCCGACGTCACATACAACTTACCCCACCTACCTACCAACTAATTCCTAAAAGACAGGCCTAGACCTTAATTAGCACATACCAAGAGTATCACTATTCGCTGCTATACACATACCACCCAATCAATAGAGGTGTTAAGGCCATTCGGGCTAACCGTCCCCAGCCTGTAGATCCATCTTTGCTCTCTTATCAAAAGGGTCTTATCAAGCAGATGTCCAGTGCTCAAATCAGTCCACTGTCAGAAGAGCTCCATTACTTGCCACACCCATGCTATGGAATTCTCTACCTGAACATATGAGATCCATGAAGGACATCAAGGACTTAGAATATAAGAACACCTTGAGGGAGACAACCTCCAAACATGTTCTTATGTTCTTATGACTTCCGCAAGATGTTAAAAACACTTCTGTTCTCTGAACACTATGGATCTTCCCAATGCCCTTAGCCAACGATTGTTAACTAGCCCCCCTTTTATTCCCCTCTTTCCCCTCCTAAATTATATCTAACCTACCAATGTAAACCACTTTGATTGAAGGAAAAGGTGGTATATAAAACTGGATAAATAAATACATAAATATCTCCTCCACAGACGGATACATGACGCAAACTCCAAAGTGGAGAGATAACGATCTTCGAACTCAGCAACTTCAAGGTTCTGCTGGTAAAAGGCACAATCATACCAGAAATAATTCCGATTAAGAACTAATGATGCTGTTTCACGAAAAAAATACTGTTGGAATTTGGGCCGGAGATACCACAGTAGTCAATGTATGAATGATAATATCCAAAGCCCTATCCATTGGTATAAAGGGCTGCAATGTCCATGGAAACCATAAACAATATTGATGATATTTCAGTAAACCCCTTTAATAGCCGCAGACCTGTAAACTGTGTAAATGCCACATAGTGGGATATTCAGCATCACTAACATGATGTAGCATCAGAGTGTGTCGTGGGCATTCTGGGGCAGAGTGTAGATGGCAACCATTGCTAACTGGGCAGTGGGTGTGTCTCAGTCTCCATACCTGGATTATATGTAATAGAATGACTAGTTTGTTTTAATATCATTTGTTACTACAATTTGTTTTGCTATTTCTGTTTTTGTTCAGTCTGATTTTAGTGGGTAAGGCCCCTCGAGGGAGACAACCTCCAAATTTTTATCATTTTTGCTGATATTAAATATTCCTTTTCTCTTCAAATATCCATCTGCCTACTCTACTTATGAGAATCCTTGAGCATCCTGAGATGATGCATTCTATTAGGCAGAGAGATCCATATGACTTAGCAGTCACATCCTGAGTTACAGGATAGCTTAATACCAGAGCTACACATTTACACAATGGCTGTGAGGCTCTATTTCTGCTTGTCTGGAAGCAAAATCAATCTGGATTATGATCGTCGGTTCAAAAAATGATTTTTACTTTATGAACCATCCCCGGGTCAGCAATCCTATTTCACTCCAAAGTGTGATTTTAAATTGTAAATCGCCAAAGTTAGATCCGTCTCTAGTAATATTGCTCTTGCTCCATCTCAGGAGGATCTCAAAAGACTGCACAGTCAGAGCATGCCGGAAATGTACATATATTTATCTCTGCTGTAGTGGTGAAAGCAACTTTTCAGAGCTGATACACTGCCAATAAAGGTGGAAAAATGGAAGAGCAATATCATAATTGCTGTATCTAATTACAGCTAGTCAAACCGAGGCACAGGAAAGTAGAAAGATCCCTCTAGGGTCAGAACGAATCAGCAGCAAAGTAAAAACTTGATCATACGAATTCTCATGACTCCCAGCCTTCAAATAGCACTTCAGTTTCCCACCTTTCTGACATGCCACAACTAGAGGGAAATTTTATAAGAGAAGTCCAAAAAGGTGCTTATTTTATGGCTCTTTTATAAAGACATGAAAACAAATGTCTCTTGAAGACAGGGGAAAGTATCACAATACAACAATCACAAAATAACCCCTGAAAGAAACCATAAAGCAAAAACATTTTAAAGATAAGAATGGACTTCAAGCATATGGAGCCCACACAGCTTCCAGCAAATAGAGCCAAAAAGAAACGTAAAGGCTACCAGACTACAATTACTCTTATGTTATCATCGATCCATCATATGCTCCAATACCCAGTGCTAAGTTTTCTTTTTTTTACGACACAATATTGTGTTTCGAACTACTTATCTGCATCCGGGATTCATGAAAAAGCCTTTTATCAATGGGCTCTGTTGTAGATCCATCTTCCTTCAAATAATGAACTATGGACAAACAGAACTGGCACAGAAAATTTAGCCCATCACTAACCAGTTTGTGATATGTGGCAAATATCAGGCGCAGGAAATCCTGGTCTAACTTTTGCCGCAGAAGCTAACCGGGCAGTATTTGAATATTGCCATTGCCTGGTTAACTTCGCAGGTATTCAGGCAGCCTAGATATTCAGTGTCAGAGTCCAGATATGCGCCTGGCATTGAATATCCAGGGTTAAAGTTCTGCACCAGCGGCTAGCCACGTTAGCAGCACTAGCCCCTGGCACTGAATATCAGGCCCTATGAAAGCAATTGTATAAAATTCCACACAGTTAATGCAAGTTGCCATGTGTGTATATGGGTCCTATTCTATAAAGCGTAGTTACTCACCTGTAACAGGTGATCTCCGGGAACAGCAGGAATTTATTCTTCACATATGGGTGACGTTGGTATCAACTGAGCCCACATGGGAATGCTCCCCAGCGTCCAATTGGAAAGCTTTTGAGAGCACTTCACTGCACCTGTGCGACTGCCTTCCTGCCTTCCCATCTCCCTCTCTTCAGTTGAGTTTGTAGCTGAGAAAAGAGAGTAAATGAAACCCTATAACTCCTAGGGGAGGAAGGCGGGTTGTGAAGACTAAATTCCTACTGTTCCCAGAGATCATCTATTACAGGTGAGTAACTATGCTATCTCCAGGAACAAGCAGGAAATTAGTCTTCACATATGGGACTCCCTAGCTCCCAGATGCCAGATGAAGTGACCTTAGAACCGGTAGAGGTTCGCCTCGGAGTAGGCATGATGAGGTCATGGATCCAACATGGATTTCTGGTATCTTTAAAGTCCAGGATGGAGGGTAGGAGTTGCATCTAAGTCTGAAAGAGGTACTAGAGTACAACCTGACCAAACATGGCATCCCGATGGGAGTCCTTGTCCAGACAATAATGGACAGCAAAGATATGGATGGAAGACCAAGTTGCTGCTTTACAAATTTCATCAATGGCTACTGAACATAGGTTTGCCATTGAGGTGGCCTGGCATGAATATTGTGAGCATTGACATGCCCTTCCAGGGAGAGTCCTGCTTTGTCATAGGCAAATGAAATGCAGTCCGCTATCCATCTGGAGAGCATACGCTTAGAAATAGGTAATCACAGGTGACTGGGGTCAAATGAGATAAACAACTGTGAGGCTTTACGATGATCTTGAGTCCTTTAAAGATAGAAAGCCAAGGCACGTTTGCAGTCAAGAGTGTGCAGAGTTGCTTCTACTCTAGAAGCATGTGATTTAGGAAAGAAAACTGGAAGATAAATTGACTGGTTTAAATGGAAAGGAGATACCACCTTTGGCATAAAGTGGGGGTGAGTCCGAAGAACTACTTTGTCATGCTGGGAGTGGATATAGGGAGGATTCACTACCAAAGTCTGAAGCTCACTAATGCGTCTAGCTGAAGTGAGGGCAATTAGGAAGATTACCTTCCACAGGAACTTAAGTGAAGTTGTGGCTAATGATTCAAAAGGTGGCTTGAGAAGTTGCGCTAGAATGATATTGAGGAACCAAGCTACCGGAGGTGGCTTAATGGACGGTTTGGACAGTAGGAGACCTCTCATGAAATGTGCTACTAGCGGTAGTGTGGAGATGGGCTGTCCATCCAGTAGGTGGTAAGAGGCCACAATGGCACTGAGGTGGAATCTCACTGAGTTTGTCTTTAGACCTGTCAAGGACAGGTGGAGGAGATACTGGAAAAGTGACTCCACTGGAGCAGAAAAGAGATTGAGATCTTTCTGGGAACACCAAAAAGAGAATCTAGGCCACTTAAAAGTGTATGAACATTCTAAAGCTAAAAGGATCTCCATAATCTCTTGAGTAAGGTCAAAGCCTTGTAAAGCTATGCTCTCAACAGCCAAGCTGTGAAGTGGAGAGATCATGGATTGGGATGAAGTAGTGAGTTGTCATCCTGGAAGAGGAGATTGGGTGCCGCTCCCAATCACAGAGGATGATTGTGAGTCAGACGTAGCAGTAGTGGAAACCACGGTTGCCGTGGCCAGGGGCTATGAGTATCACGGCACCCTTGTCTGACTGAAGCTTGAAAAGCATCTTGGGAATGAGGGGTGTAGGAGGGAAAGTATAAAGCAGACTCTGACCTCAGTGTAGGTTTCAGGCATCCACCTGTTGGTTGGTGGATGTTGGAGCTCTTGTGCAGAAGCGAGGAAGCTTGGCATTTTGCGGAGTCATGAACAGATCCATGTTTGGAATTCCCAGGTCTGGAAGATGTAGGGCATTGTGTCCGGATGGAGAGACCATTTGTGGGGAAGAAGGATGCGACTCAGTCTGTCTGCCAAGACAATGGACTTCCCCAGAAGGTTCAACGCATGGAGGTGTATTTGCTGAGCAATGGCAAAGAACTACAAGTGTGGCACCTCCTCGCAAAGGTCCCAAGAGCCTGTTCCTCCCTGCTTGTTCACATAGAGCATGGCAACCTGATTGTCTGTCCTTACTAGGACTTTTGTGCTTTGAGGGCATTTGAGATAACATGAAGTTCAAGGAGATTGATCTGGAGTTGTGACTCCCATGTTGTCCAGAACCCTGTGTAGTCAGGTTGCCCAGATGGGCTCCCCAACCCAGTTTGGAGGCACCAGTCATGAATGTGAAGGCATCTGAAAAGGTGACCCTATGAGCAGATTTTCTGGAGAACACCACCACTGAAGGAATGTGGTTAGACGGGCAGTGACTTGGATCATGACCTGGAGATGGCCCAAAGCCTGCTTCCAGTGGGAGGCAAGAGTCCACTGGGCTGTCCACATATGGAATAACATGTACTGTACACGCCATGTGCCCCAGAAGCTGCAGCATCTCTCAGGCGGTCAGATGGTCTTGTAGGAGCATCTGGGATGCTAGTTCGACTAGACAGGCACAAAGAAGCTGGGACAGAAATTCCCTAGACTGTTGGGTGTCTAGTAGACTCCGATGAACTCTAGTTTTGAGTTGGAGTGAGCTGGGATTTTGGGAAATTTATCACAAATCACAAGTGTAGTAGTGCTGTGATGGTGTGATATAAGGAAAGCAGTACCTCTTTGAAGGAGTCTGCTTTTATTAGCCATTCATCTAAGTAAGGGAAGACGAATATCCCCAGAGATCTTAGATAAGCGGCTACAACTGCCATGCACTTTGTGAAGACTCTTGGGGCAGAGGCAAGTCCGAAGAGAAGGACTCTGTATTGATGATGTTTTCCTTGAAAGGTGAAGCGTAGATATTTCCTGTGTCCTGGATGGATGAGGATATGTGTGTACACTTCTCTTAGATCTAGAGAACAGAGCCAGTCTTGACTCTGGTGGGGAAGAAGAATCCCGAGAGAAATCATCTAGAACTTTTCATGGACTAGAAACATATTGAGATTTCGAAGGTCCAGAATGGGCCTGTGCCCTCCGGTTTACTTTGGAATGAGAAAGTATGGAGAATAGAAGCCTATCCCTTGTTGGGATGTTGGAACATCTTCTATGGTACCCCGAGACAGAAGAGAGGATACCTCCTCCTGCAGGAGAGCAGTGAGTGGGGGTTACATTTGATATTTCCTTGTGAATGTGGAGGGAGGCAGAGTCTGTAGATGTAGTCTGTATCCTTCCTGGACTATGGTGAGTGTCCACTGCTCTGAGGTGATGAGGTGCCATCTGTGGACATAGTGACACAGTCTGCCTGCTATGTGGAGGGGGTGGGGATCCTCCAGAGGCAGGGTGGCAATGTTCTCTAGGAAAGAGTCAAAAACCAAGTGCAGACCATGGCTGCGGAGCTGGTTGAGATTTAGCCACCTGCAGCTTCTTTTGTTGCTTAGGATGCTGCTACCTCTTCTGTGGGGCCTGACCCTGGTACTGAGAAGCAGGAGGATAAAAAGGGAAACATTTCTTATTATTATTGTAGAAAGACTTCTTTGCAGGTGTCTTTTTTCTAGCAGGGTCAGCTGTTACTCTGGACAGTCTCTTTAGAGTTGTATTTTCAGACTCTAATTGACAGGCCTTATCTTGCCAGTCTTTGCCAAAGAGGTTTTCCCCTGTGTAAGGTATGTTGCCCAGCTTATCTTGAACCCACTGTTCAAGATCTGAGGCCTGAAGCCATCCAATTCGACGTGCACCAATACATGTTGCTAAGGCTCTGCTTGTGCATTCAAAAGCATCGAAGGTAGCCCTGTTGACAAACTTTGAGACATTTTGGCTATGCTTTACTAGGGCAAGATAATCTGCCCTTTTGTCATCTGGGAGGAGAGGGGCAAAGGATCCCTGGAGACCTCTTTAAGAAACATTCCCATGTAGAGGATATAGGAGTTAATCCTAGCCGAGAGCATGAATGCTTGGAAGCATCGATGCCCAAAGGTATTGAGAGTTCTTGATTCTCTACCTGGAGGATTAGAGGAGTAAGTCTTCAAGCTTTTGATTCAGTGCATTGCCAATTCAACCAACATGGAGAAATAGGAAAGCTGTGGCTTTTAGAAGCTGAGACACTCTGGTACCCGATACATGGTATTAAGATGTTGTCTTTGAGGTGAGACCATGAAAGGCGTTTCCCACATGTGGAGCACAAGGTCTTGAAGGATGCGGTGCACCAGTAAGGTGTCTGCCTCTTTGGGTGCTGTTGGATATTGGAGGATCTTTAATTCCTCTGCCCTTGACTCCTTCTCCAATGTTACCGTGATAGAGAGACCATTGGCTAGGTCTCAAATGAATTTCTGGAAGGACATAACTTCTGGAGGCGACATGGGTCACTGTTGAGGTGGGGAAGGGTCCAAAGGTAGGTCCCGGGGCCTCCAAGAGTCAAGTGACTCTGCATCTGAAACTGGGGGATCAGAATTGGAGGACTCAAAGTATCAACGAGCCCAGTGTTCACTGGAAGCTAGATGCCGGTACCGATGCTCCGAGGTATCAGCCTCAGTACGCCACTTGGATTTGGCACCAGTATCGGTAAGAGTTTTGAGGGAGGATATGGGTAGTAGCAATGTCAATGCTGTCTGCAGCAGCCCTAATGCCATGCCTAGAACTGGTGTTGATGTCAGTACCATAACCGGTATCAATGGGGCGGTTCTGATAGCCAAGGGTTTTATTGGTACCGAGGCTGCAAAGAAGGCTGCCAAGCTCCGTTTGATGGCCAGTATGTGCTGGTCTATCGAGGTTGCCAATGCTTGGGTGTTGGTGACGGGTATTTGCGCTACTGTCCCATAGCATGGCACCAGTAGCTCTCCAGAGGTCAAGGCTTTGGGAGCATCCTGGTGCCTCTCGATGACTTTGGAGAACAGGGCCTCCTGCCTGGGCTGTTTAGCAGGCCAATCTGCCTCTGAGGCAACATCCAAGGGATCTTGAAGCTGTGAATGAGATCTTCCCCTAGAGGTATTGTCAGAGTTTGACACGGCCTTGTTCTTGGACTTCAAAGATACCTGAGATCCATGGGAGGATGATGAGGCCCTCAACAAAGTGGACGCCATCAATACTGTGTTCAAAGTGAAGAGTGCTGCAAATTTAGAAGCCTGGTTTTGTAGGCCTCTCCATGTCATTTTGTGACAGAGGGAACAATCTTTTGGCTAGTGGTCTGGGCCGAGGCATTTTAAACACTAGTCATGTGTGTCAGTCGCCGAAATGGTGCTGGCACAATTAGAACATTTTTTGAAGCCACTAGTTGGTTTTTCCATACCTTCAAGGATGTGAAGAGTATGATAGGCTTAAGGCCTAAAAAGGGCGTCGACGCCCAAGAGATTTTTTTTTTTTTAAAGAAGATAAAGAAAAAAGTAAAATAAAAGAACAAGGGAACCAGCGATGTCTTTGACAATGCCAGTGTAGACACAAAGGCATAGGCACTATCCACAAAAAGAAGTTTTCTGCAGTGATAGGATTTGCTTCTTGGCTCCACGGAAAACTAAGAACTGAAGAAAGGGAGATGGGAAGGCGGGAAGGCAGTAGGGCAGGTGCAGTGGAATGCTCCCAGAAACTTTCCAATAGGATGCTGGGGAGCATTCCCATGCAGGCTCCATCGGTACTGACGTCACCCATATGTGAAGACTACATTCCTTCTTGTTCCTGGAGATAGCAAAGTAAGCGCATACTTTACTTTATAGAACAGGGGCATACAGATGCACCTTAACCTAGTTGCAGCAGTTATGTTTCTCTAGACCAGGTATAGATGCCTGTGTCAGTAACATGCATAAGTCAAAATATTTTATAACTTATGCATATAAATTAAGGCCCCATCTATGCTCCTCCCAAGCTCTGCCCTGTGCCCACCCAAAGTGTGCACAATAGGACTTACATGAATGTGTACAGAATAGTGACTGCCTAAAGTGCATGCATAGATACCCATTCACCCATGGAGGAGTAGCCTAATGGTTAGAGCTGTGGGAACAGTTCCTTGTGATCTGGGCAAGTCACTTAACTCTGCATTGCCTCAGATACAAACTTATGGGCCGATGCAGAAAGATTTGTGTGCAGATAACACAACTTAAACACACAAGTTCTGCAACGCCAAATGCAGAAAAGAGGTTGAAGCCTGTGTAAATAGGAAGTAAAAGTATGCACACACAGTAATGCCGAGTGTATTTAAAATATATGCAAATGAGCTGCATGTATTAAAATGAGATGATAATAAGGTCTGTGCCTGTTGCAGAGAAATGTATAGAGGATTACATATCTAAACACATTGCAATATAATAATTCAAAACCATCCATATAAAACTCCAATATATCATACATTAATACAGAAACCTCTCTTAATTTCAAAATACAATAATACATAATAATATGTTGATAGTATATATTCTTCATTTAATGGCATTTACTAAAAATATAATGTACTTTAAGACCCATAATACACAAATTCACAGATATCTATCATAAATAACACTCTACTATTAAATTCATTTCGTAAACAGCACATAGCTAATACAAAATCCATTAACCTAGAACACATAAATTACCCCCAAAAAAACATAATACATAAATAACAAATATTCAATTACAAACAATATAACACTCACAAATATACTATCATCAAATTCCATACAAAATTCATAACATCACCATTTACCAAATCCTTTTACCTAATCCAACTATTACTCATGTTGTACCTCAAAAACATTTTATTATCGTACTCACCAAATTGCAAATATCCCTCATAATATTGCTGAACAACTATCCTCTATATAAAACATTATCCGTGATATTCTAAAGATGTTATTCACAACATTGCTGGACAACAATATTTCATATAACCCTACTGATCTTCACTAATATCATAGTTTCAGGACGGATCACTTCCAAACTGCTCCTTGAAGACACACAAGTTGAAAAGGTCTCGCCGTAGTTAATTGCCCCTACTTCAATCCATTCACGCTTTCACATCTGTAAAATCTTTCAGACCCAAGGTGTCACATGGACAGCTGGATTCCAAAAAAGCGCCCCAAAATGGAGAACAAAAGATTATACACAATATCGAAAACCGTCATATACATCAAATCTCTATTGCGTATAAAACGAGAGGAATTAAACACCGACCTTTACTTTTCCCAAGATCCAAGACTAGACAGATGATCCCCTGAAACTATTCCTACAGAAGTGCCAACGCCTCCGGAGTTTGTCTTAAACCACTCTTTCACTCACAACATAAGTCTTGGTTTCGCCGTGAAAACGTCTTCTTCAGGGTAAACTATATAAAAATACACATTAAATACTCATAAAACTGCCATAAACATGACCTACATCAAACAACACATTATATTATGCATCTGTTACCAACCTCAAAGACACCAGTATTCGCTTTCTGTTACATAGCTCCCGAATGAGAAAAACGCCGATCCAAAAAATGCTAGCGCATGTGCTTTTATGTTGAAAGTATTGACCATGCAAACTCAATAAAGCCAATGCCACTCAATGTGGGAATTTAACCCAGAAGGTGGCATGCTCTTCCAATGGAAAATATATTGTGCGTTCAAGAACATATGCTTTTGCTTCTTAACCTTGTGTGTTTTTTGGACTCACATATCATTCTCTATTTACTGTTAAGTTTCTTTTGTGATTTCATAAAACATTGTTTTTGGATGAAATAGTGTTGATTATTATGAGTTGAGAACCTGTACATCATGTGCGCATAACATGAGCATTTGACAGTTTCACATATGTGCATACATAAAAACATAGAAACATAGAAATATGACGACAGAAAAAGACCACATGGCCTATCTAATCTGTCCTTCCATATCAACAATTACAACAGTCCCCTTTTTCCTTTAGAGATCCTCTGTGTTTGTCCCATGCTTTTTTGAATTCAGTTACTGTCCTCATCTCTACCACCTCCACTGGGAGACTATTCCATGGATCCACCACTCTTTCCATAAAGAAATATTCCTGCATATCACTCCTGAATCTATCCCCCTTCACCCTCATCCCATGTCCCCTCGAAGCAGAACTTGCTTTCAATTGAAAGAGGCTCTCCCCCTGAACATTTATACCATGGAGGTATTTAAACATCTCAATCATATCACCTCTATCCCGCCTTTCCTCTAAGGTGTACATATTAAGATCCTTAAGTCTGTCCTCATATGCTTTATAATGAAGACCACTAACCATTTTAGTAGCCACCATCTGCATCGACTCCATCCTGTTCACATCCTTTTGAAGGTGCAGTCTCCAGAATTGCACACTATACTCCAAATGAGGTCGCACCAAAGACTTATACAGAGGCATTATCACCTCCTTTTTTTCTGATAGCCATTCCTCTCCGTATGCACCCAAGCATCTTTTTAGCTTTTGCCGTCACCTTTCCTACCTGTTTAGCTACTTTAAGATCATCAGACACAACCACGCCTAGGTCCCACTCTTCTTTAGTGGACAAAAGTACTTCACCCCCTATACTATATTGCTCCCTTGGATTGCTGCAGCCCAAATGCATGACCTTACAGTTTTTAATATTAAATCCCAGCTGCCAAATTCTAGACCATTAGCTAGATCCCTCCTCATGTTATCCACACCTTCCTGGGTGTCTACTCTATTGCAGATTTTGGTATCATCCGAAAAGAGGTAAACCTTACCCGACAGCCCTTCTGCTATATCACTAACAAAGATTTTAAAAAGAATCGGACCAAGGACAGATCCCTGGGGCACACCACTAGTAAAATCCTTCTCCTCAGAGTGAGCTCCATTTACCTGCACTCTTTGTCGCCTACCACCCAAGCAATTTCTAACCCAATCAGTAACCTTAGGGTCCATCCCTAGGGTGCTCAGTTTGTTTATAAGTTGCCTGTGAGGAACAGTGTCAAAGGCTTTACTGAAATCTAAATACACCACATCTAGGTCTCTCCCTCGGTTCAACTCCCTGGTCCCCCAGTCAAAGAAATCAATCAGATTTGTTTGACAAGACCTGCCTCTGGTGAATCCATGCTGCCTCGGATCCTGTAATCTGCTGGACTCCAGAAACCTCACTATTTTCTCTTTCAGCAGCATTTCTAATAATTTACTCACCACCGAAGTTAAACTAACTGGCCTGTAGTTTTCAACCACATCCTTACTTCCGCTTTTGTGTAAAGGCATCACATGAGCCTCTCTCCAGTCCTTTGGCACCACTCCCGACTCCAATGAGGCATTGAAAAGGTCAGTCAGTGGAGCTGCTAGAACGTCCCTAAGTTCCCTCAGTATTCTAGGGTGTATCCCATCCGGTCCCATCACTTTGTCTACTTTAAATTGAGCTGGTTTCTCATGAACACAGTCTTCTGAAAATTGTTCAAGATGTCCCTCGCTTCTGTTCCTGTTTGTGGGTGTTTTCTGAGGTCCTGCTCCTGATTCTTCATCTGTGAACACAGAACAGAAATATTTGTTAAGCAATTCCTCATCAGCTTCTACATATTCCTCCCCTTCACCCTTGAGTCTGATAATACCACTTTTGCCCTTCCTCTTCTAACTAGCATATCTGAAAAATGTCTTATCCCCCACCCCACCCCATTTTATTGCATTGGCTATTTCCTCTTCTTTTTGAATCTTTGCTTTCCTGACTACTTTGCTAGCTTCTCTAAGTTTTTCCAAATATAGATGCCTCTCTTCCTCTCTCTGTGATCTCTTGTATTTCATGAAGGCCTCTCTCTTTTTCTTCATTTTTTCAGCTACTTCTTTCGAAAGCCATAGCAGTCTTCTTTTCCTTTTACCTTTATTTACCATTTTAACAAAAAGGTTGGTTGCCCTTAAAATATCCCCTTTCAGTTTTGTCCACTGTTTTTCTACATCCCCCAGCTGTTCCCATCCCGCTAACGACTCCCTGAGGTATTGGCCCATCTTGGCAAAGTTAGTATTCCTAAAGTCTAAGACCCTCACCTTTGAATGAATTCTAACAGCTCTAGTCCTAATACTGAACCACACTATCTGGTGATCACTGGATGCAAAATGATCTCCCACTATAACATCAGAAACACTTTCACAATTGGTAAGCACCAAGTCCAGTATGGCTCCTTCACGTGTAGGGTCTGTTACCAATTGCTTGAATAGTTCTCCCTGTACAGAATCCAGGATCTCTTTACTTCTAGATGATACTGCAGCAGGAATGTGCCAATCAACATCTGGCATATTGAAATCTCCTATCAGTAGCACTTCCCCTTTCCTAGCAATGCTGCATATGTCTTCAATTAACGTTCTGTCCACCTCTTCCTCTTGTGAGGGAGGTCTGTATATCACGGCAATGCAAATAGATTTCTCTTTCCCTCTTTCTAGTTTAACCCACAATGCCTCCTCTCTCCCTTTTAAGCTCTGTAATTCCAAAGCTTTAATAGTATTTTTTACATATAGTGCCACTCCTCCTCCCCTTTTTCCTACCCTGTCCTTTCTGAATAAAGTATAGCCAGGTATAGTTACATCCCAGTCATGGTTTTCTGTGAACCATGTTTCTGTAACTGCCACTAAATCCAAGTCGGCCACTCCCACCAAAGCTTCAACATCAGAGATCTTATTTCCCATGCTACGGGCATTTATACACACTGCTTTCCATATGTTACCCCTGTTACCCAGTTCCATAAAGATATTTAATGTATCACTTACCTGGGGGCTTTCTTCACCCATCCCCAACAAATCTAGTTTAAAACCCTCTTCAGTAGATTAGCCAGTCTACTACTGAAGACGCGTTGACCTTTCTTGGACAGATTGATGCCATCTCTGCTATGCAACCCTTGGAACAGCATCCCATGGTCTAGGAAACCAAAACGCTCTCAGTGACACCATCCACTCAGCCATGCATTTATCTCCAGGATGCGAGCCTCTCTGTCTTGGCCTTTACCCTCAACAGGGAGGATTGAAGAGAACACCACCTGTGCACCTAACTGCTTCACCCTCTGTCCCAGAGCCATGAAGTCCCTTTGGATATGCTCAGAGGGATACCTGGCATTATCATTTGTTCCGACATGGCAACATTGGGTAATAGTCAGTGGGCTTGATGAGTCTCGGCAAACTCTCCGTAACATCTTGGATTTTGGCACCAGGCAGACAGCATACCTCTCTGGACATCAAGTCTGGTCAGCAGATGGATGCCTCAGTACCCCTCAGAAGAGAGTCACCAACCACCATTACCCTTCGCTTCCTTGTGGTCACTGATTCTGCAACATTGGGGTACTTGAGCTCTGGTTCTTCCCTTTCCAGGGATGCTTTCACCTCCTCCACTTCCAGGGCTGCATATTGGTTCTCCAATTCAAGGGCTGGAGAAGTTGGATTGGTGATTCTGCGGGCCCTGGTGACTTGTGTCTAACCTTCGTCATTCTGTCGGCACCCATCTTCTCCTGTGCTGGAGAGCTTGGTTGCTGCAAGAAGCATCTCATCAATGTACTTCTCACTGTCTTGAATGCTCCTCAGCCTCGCCACCTCCTCTCTGAGTTCCTCCACTTGTTTCCTCAGAGCTTCAGCATGCAGGCACCCTGCACATGGAACCAGTCCTTCAACTGGCATTGGGACCACTTGTAGTGCATCTGTTGTTTGCGCATGCATTGGCTCCCCTCCTTTCAACTTTACGCCAAAGTTTTGTGCACATCTCATTTGCATGCACGCCTTTTGCTGCATACCAGCGCTGACATCTTGTGCTATCAGCACACTACAAAAACACGTACACAGCTAATAGCATGCGACTTCAGCTCCGGCTCTCTGCATCAGCATGATAGATTGAAAATCTTCCAGGGATAGGAGAAACACCTAGCATTTCTGAACGTAACTCACCTTGATCTTCTGAGAAAAGGCATGAGCTCAGTCCAATCCCCTGTGTCCTTCAGAATAGGGACTTATTTGTGCTACTAGCCCATAACTTTTCACGCACCCTTTATAGAAATATCTCCTAGGTGCCTTTATACAATAGACACCCAGAACCAGACCCAAAACTGCACAAATATACATCTGCTAGAAAAAGATGTAAATCTGGGGATACGTATACTCTATGTGTGTACCCAGGGCCAGCCCATAGATGGTTCAAGGTGTTGTCACCTAGGCATACCTTAAGCTTTACAATCCTCCTTGGCTGTCAAAATCTATTGTCTAGCTTTGAAAGTCCTGCTCCATGCCACCCTAGACAGCCACCTAGTTTGCCTAATGATTGGGCCAGCCCTGCTTGTACGTCTGTGTTTTATAAATTACGCCCGTACATCACAACTCCACCCCTGTTCTGCCCAAAATAAACTTATGCTCTTTTTCCATGCACCTACTATATATGTGACATATGTGGCCACAGAATTTTATGAAAGCCCTATTTTGTGTGCAATATAGGCTTTATTCTCAGATAAAGTTTTATAAAATGACCCCCATTAACATACTCTGTTTTAACTAGGGAGAAGCAGCAAAGGAGCAATGTTTTGAGGCTTGACATTTCTCAGTTTGGGGATTGTTTTATCAATCTTTTTCCATATTGTAAAGCATGTTTTACACATGCAAAATAGCTATTATAAAATTTCACAGGGTACATGCCCATAATAATTAGGGGCACAGAGAGTTAGCACCCACTTTTATACAATATACACATAGGCATTCTTAGGAGCACAATTTGGGTGAAATAGGGGTTGAATTGCAATGCATGTGCACAAGATATACATATACTTGCACAGAGTACATTAGGTCTTGACAAATTTTCTTGGAATCTGAGAGCAAGGTTAAACATTTACAAGCCGGCTGCCAAGGCCTTGGGCACAGTACTCCCCCACCCACCCCAAAAGGTATACTGCATCTCCTTCTTAAGGGCCCACTTTATTGTTTTTCCATTTTCTATTGGAAAAGAAAGCTTAAAAAATCAGGCCCTTACCATGCCATAACACAGTGATGACAAAAAGCAGTGACCCTTCTCCGCCTTCCCTTGCCACCAACCCCAATGAGTATTTTGTCAGCAGCATATTGGTAACTGGTAACCCTATAGTTGCACCTCAAGCAACATTTGCTTCATGTATCACCATGGCCTAGTAATATATGAAGCAAAAAAAAAATTTAAAATCTCTCATAGCCCTTGCACCCTGCCTTAATCCACTCTCTCTCTCTCATAGCCCCCCTCTCTCTCTCTCTCTCTCTCTCTCTCTATTGCTCCCTTCCCTCTGCCATCACCCATTCTCTCTTACACACACAGCCCCCCCACCATCACCCACTCTCTCTCTCTCTCTCTAATTGCTCCACTTCCTCCATCATAACCATTCTCTCGCTCTCTCTCACACATAGCTTTCTTACCCTGCTACCCCCAGTCTCTCTTTCTCTCTCTGTCTCTCTCATTGTTCCCTCCCCCATAGCTATTACCCGGTCTCTCCCTCTCTCTCTCATTGCTCCCTCCTCCCCAGCCATCACCCAGTGTGTCTTTCATAAATTTGTGCGAGATCATTTGTATGCAACTGGGAATTATTCAGAATGCCTATTTTATAAGGACACATTGGCACATTTTTAGCAATTTTTATATTACCCCCTTTATCTCCTAATAAATTCTGTAGATTTTTATTGAAAATGTTAGCTTTAACCTGCTAAGCATAACAAAAGCAATTAGATGAGAACATAAGAACACAAGAAATGTCATACTGGGTCAGACTAAGGTCCATCAAGCTCAGTATCTTGTTTCGAACAGTGGCCAATCCAGGTCACAAGTACCTGGCAGGTTCCCAAAAAGGTATATAGGTTCCACAATGCTTGTCTGAGGTTAAGCAGTGGATTTCCTGGGTCCTCTTTAATAATGGTTTATGGACCTTTCCTCCAGGAACTTGTCCAAACCTTTTTTAAACCCAACTACACTAACAGCTTTTTCTGCATCCTCCGGTAACAAATTCCAGAGTTTGATTATGCATTGAGTGAAAAGATATTTTCTCTTATTACTCTTAAATGGTTTACATTTTAGCTTCATTGTTTGTCTCCTAGTCTTTCTACTTTTTGATGGTATAAACAACTGATCTATGTTTACCCATTCTACTCCATTCATTAATTTATATACCTCTATCAATATCTCCCTTCAGCTGTCTCTTTTCCAAGTTGAACAGCTCTAACCTTTTAAGCCTTTCCCCATAGGGGTATCCTTCCATCCCCTTTAGCATTTTGGTGGCTCTTCTCTGTACCTTTTCTAATTCTGCTATATCCTTTTTAAGATATGGCGACCAGAACTGCACACAATATTCAAGGTGTGGTCGCACCATGGAACGATACAGAGGCATTATAATATCCTTGGTTTTATTCTCTATTCCTTTCCTTATGATTCCTAGCATTCTATTTGCTTTCTGGGCTGCCGCTGCACACTTGGTGGAGGATTTCAATGTATTATCCATGATGATGCCTAAATCTTTTTCCTGGGTGGTGGTTCCTAATGTGGAGGCCCTTTACAGCTTCATGTTGAAGTGTATTGTAAAATCTTCAACTACTGATCTTTATTGTTAAGTTCCTGAACAATTTCTATTGTTAATAATTTTATTTCTTAACCATTAAAGTGGACTAATACAGCAACCACTCTATTTTGAACAATGCCAAAAAAACAGTTTGAGGATCCAAAATGAAAGAAATTGGAGGTTTTGGTCACTGCTCCCATAGCCTAGGTTTCTGCTAGCTACCAGCCTCAGCACCTGATGCAGTAAATGTTTTTCTCTTGGACACAAAATAGGATAAACCCTTTAGTCCATCTGGCATTAAATCAATGGAATTGGCAGATCTCCCCCTTGCAGATGAAAAGTCCTTCCAATGGGTCAGAAACGTCACCATTTCCCCTCTATTTTGTCCTTTCCAGATATTTTCCTTTCTTGCTTTTCCAATGGGAAACTGAAATGTCACTCTTGTTTGTCTCCCACAGCTCCTTTTTTGAGAATGTTCCAGCATTGTCAGGCATGGAATAACAATCTATAAAGCATCGTTTGGAGAGGACAGCAGTGACTCAGGCTGAGAGTACCTGCAGATACTACCGTGACTTCCCTCTGAAGAGCACACACCCATGGCAAAGAGAAAACAAGCACATGGGAACTTGGCTCCTTCAGAAGAGAAAGAAAAGGCTTCTGTACAAGGTGTGGCAATAGGTGTTGGCTTTACAAGCAGCGTAGAACCTCAGTTACCCTGGTTACACAGAGGAAATGATTACACAAGCAGAATCATAAGAAGATCAAAGGAAATGTTGAAATCACTGCAGCTTATGGATCCAGGTTGTTATTAAATCATTGATTTAACATGAAGCTCTTTCACTCCTGTTTCTTTACATTGGGCAAAGACCATAGAGCCCTTTCACTAAAGTGTGCTAAGTGGTTAATGTGCACTTCAGCATGCGGTAACTGTTAGCGTTGGACCGCAGTAGCTGTTACTGCGCGGGCTTAACCGTTAATTCCTGTAGTAACTGCATATCACATGATGGGATGGGGGATGAGCAGGAGAGTAGGCATGAAGAGCACATTGCAGTTAACGTGGAGGTACATACTGTGCGCCATCAGTATTACAATTAGCGCAGGTGCATTTAACATTACCTCAATGGGTGGAATTAAGTGCATCCTCATTAATTGTGAATACCACTACCACATAATAGGGTACTTTTCTTTGTGGTAACTGCCAGAAACAGGCTGACCACACCCTTGACCGTTAGGGCATGGCTTGCAAAATGCGCGACAGTTATACAAAAGGAGTCATGACATATCTGTTCATCTGTCTATCTGGGGGCAAAATCTCTCTCTGAAAATATAAGGGAATGGGATTAAACTGGCATGTGGGAAAAATCTGTGAAAAGACACAACAAGTTTGAAACTGGGCCAGATCATACTGGGGTAGATAACACAAGGAGGGATCTAGCTAAGCTTGAGGAATGGTCAAGAATTTGGCAGTTGAGATTTAATGTTAAAAAATGCAAGGTCATGTTCTTGGGCTGCAAAAATCCAAAGGGGCCACATCTGGCCACAAAAGAAGAATGGGACTTGGGCATGATTGCTTCTGATGATCTTAAAGTGGCTAAACAGGTAGAAAAGGTGATGGTGAAAGCCAGAACATACAAATATAAGATATGCTATACTAGGTCAGACCAAGGTCCATCAAGCCCAGTATCCTATTTCCAACAGTGGCCAATCTAGGTCATAAGTACCTAGCAATCTCCCCAAAAGACAGAGGTTCCTCAATGCTTGTATTGGGTCAAGCAATAGATATTCTGGGTCCCTTTTAATAATGGTTTATGGACTTTTCCTCCAGGAACTTGTCCATACCTTTTTTAAACCCGACTACACTAACAGCTTTTACTACATACTCCGGTAATGAATTCCAGAGTTTGATTACATGTTGAGTGAAAAAAATATTTTCTCTTATTAGTCTTAAATAGGTTACCCTGTAGCTTCATTGCATGCCTCCTAGTCTTTCTATATTTTGATGGCGTAAATAATCAATCTACGCTTACCCGTTCCACTGCATTCATTAATTTATAGACCTCTATCATATCTCCCCTCAGCCATCTCTTTTCCATTTTAAAGAGCCCTAACCTTTTTAGCCTCTCTTCATAGGGGCATCCCTCCATCCCCTTTACCTCTCTGGTGGCTCTTCTCTGTACCTTTTCTAATAATGCTATATTCTTTTTAAGATATGGCGACCAGAATTACACACAATATTCAAGGTACAGTCGCATCATGGAATGATACAGAGGCATTATAATATCCTTTGTTTTATTCTCCATTCCTTTCCTTATGATTCCTAGCATTCTATTAACTCTCTTGGCCGCCGCTGCACACTGGGCAGAGGGTTTTAACATGTTATCCACGTTGACATCTAAATCTTTATCCTGGGTGCTGGTTCTTAATGTGGAACCTTGCATTGTGTAATCATAGTTTGGGTTTTTCTTTCCTAGGTGCATAACTATGCACTTGTCTACATTAAATTTCATCTGCCATTTGGATGCCCAGTCTTTCAATTTATCAAGATCCTCTTGCTGTTTTCCACAATCCTCCTGGGTTTTAACAACTTTGAATAGTTTTGTGTCATCTGCAAATTTGATAATCTCACTCGTTATTCCCATTTCCAGGTCATTTATGAATTTGTTAAAAAGCAACGGATCCAGAACAGATCCCTGGGGTACACCACTATTCACCTTTCTCCATTGGGAAATTTGGCCATTTAGCCCTACCCTCTGCTTTCTATCTTTTAACCAGTTCCTGATCTACAATAGTACACTGCTTGGGTGCATAGGGAGAGGAATGGCCAGCAGAAAAAAGAAGGTGAGAGTATCTCTATATAGGTCTCTGTTGTGACCTCATTTGGACTATTGTGTGCAATTCTGGAGACTACATCTTCAAAAGGATATAAACAGGATGGAGTTGGTGCAGAGGATGGCCACTAAAATGGTTAGCGGTCTTCATTACAAAGCAAAGGAGGACAGACTTAAAGATTTTAATATGTATATGTTAGAGGAAAGGCAGAATAGAAGAGATATGACAGAAATGTTTAAATACCTCTGGGGCATAAATGTACAAAAGGAGAGCCTCTTTCGATTGAAAGCAAGCTCCACTACAAGGGGTCATAGAATGAGGGTGGAGGAGGATAGACTCAGGAACAATATGTGGAAATATTTCTTTACAGAAAGAGTGGTAGATGCATGGAATAGTCTCCCAGTGGAGAGATGAGGAGAGTATCTGAATTTAAAAAAGCATGAGATCAACACAGAAGATCTCAAGGAAAAAAGGGGTCTGTTGTAGTTGATATGGAAGGGCAGACTAGATAGGCCTTATGGTCTTTTTCTGCTGTCATGTTTCTATGTTTAAACAGTCATGGAACATCAGTTGATTCAACAAAAGTCCAGCTTTATTGGGACCTAACAGGGATCAAATAGCTTCTTTCCAATACAACAAGATGCTAGCAGCAACTTTCAGATGAGGTAGATAGCTAAGTCAATATTATAGATTTATCCAACAGTTCCTTGCTTTATTCTCCAGAAAACAGCTTATTAATTCTCTCCCTTTCTCTCTTTCCATAGACTCCAGTGCTTAGAGCATCACTTGCTGTAGCATTCCAAAGACCCTTACTTGTGTTAGCTGGTTCAAGGTCCTTCCCCTATAGTGACAAAAACATATCTCAGGGACCCTGTCATACAGTTTCCCCTCCAGACTCTCACAGTCTGCAAGCCTTTCCCTACTCCTGAATTGCGGTCTATACTGCATGCCTGCTATTTCCCTAGTCTCTGTGTTCCCCCTCCCCCTCTTTCTGTTCTCTCTCTCTCCCTATCTCTTTCCTTTATTATTTTGCAGTTCTTTTCTGGAATTTTTCCAAAGTTTTTTAAAATTCTGTTTGTAAACTGCCCTGCTATCTGCTCTAAGAACGGTATATTAAGAAACAATAAACCATAATTTAGGCTATACACCCTGTCTCCTTCCTCCTCCTGTATGGTTTCCTTTGCATCCAAACCTCTCATAAGAACATAAGATATGCCATACCGGGTCAGACCAAGGTCCATCAAGCCCAGTATCCTGTTTCCAACAGTGGCCAACCCAGGTTACAAGTACCTGGCAGGTTCCCAAAAAAGCACACAAGTTCCACAATGCTTGTCTAGGGCAAGCAGTGGATTTCCTAGGTCCTCTTTAATAATGGTTTATGGGCCTTTCCTCCAGGAACTTGTCCAGACCTTTTTTAAACCCAGCTACACTAACAGCTTTTACTTCATCCTCCGGTAACGAATTCCAGAGTTTGATTACGCGTTGAATGAAAAAATATTTTCTCTTATTAGTCTTAAATGGGTTATGTTGTAGCTTCATTGTGTGTCCCTGGTCTTTCTACTTTTTGACAGCGCAAACAACAAATTTATTCCATTCCATTCATTAATTTATAGACCTCTTCATATCTCTCTTCGGCCATCTCTTTTCATGTTGAAGAGCCCTAACCTTTTAATCCTCTCCTCATAGGGGTATGCTTCCATACCCATACTTTATATTCGATACTGGAGACCCCACTGGTCCTTGCTAGTTCAGTAGTTTTAGGCCAGCTCAGTAGAAACAAAGACCCTCTATGATAGGTGACCCTTGATGAACATGTTGGCCACCACACAGTTAGTTGCAGGAGAGCTTTTTAAGGCTTGCAGCCACCATGGTCCTACCCCTTTCTGTCACCAGGGTGGATATACAGGATTTTTGCTTCAGAGGGTTCAAAAGATACTTTCCTTCCAAAAGTCCTTCTCCTTGGGCTGAACTCCTACTTCTGTCCTGTCAATATCCCAGACATTTAATTTGCTTGTTCCAGGGTCCACACCTTCCCTGTTAGTACCCCAGAAATGACACAGCAGTGTGAATATGAAGTTATAGTAAAACCCGGGTCAGGTCTATTTTTTACAATATGCTTATTACTAATGAAGTAGACTACAGCAAATCATGCCTCAAAATTCAATATTCAGATTTTTATTTCATTATATATTTATGGGGGGGGGGGGTATTCAAATGCATGTACACGGTTTACAGACCTGCAAACTCCGTAAATGTCGCTCTGCTTGATATTCAGCGGCACCACATGGTTAGTGCTGCTGAATATCTGAGAGTGCCATCACCACACACCCCAATGAAACCAGTTAGCATCGAGGTGAGCCGGGGCGCTCTGGGGCAGCACCCATCACCAACCGGGCAACAGCGATATTTAGCCACTGCTCGGTTAGCGATACACGAGGAAAGTCAGGTGCAGGAATCCCTGGCCTAACTTTCACTGCAGAAGCTAAATGGGCAGCAGCTGAATATCGCTGCTACCCAGTTAGCTTTGCGGCAATCTGGGCAGCCTGGATATTCAATGATATAGCCCCAGCATTTCATATCTAGGTTTTAAGTTTGGCACCAGCATCTGGCCGCTTTAGCAGCGCTAGCTTCCGGCACTGAATATCGAGCCATATATTTTTATCTCATTTTCTTTTTTATTCACCCACAGTTTAAATTCTTCGTCACTTGAGATCCAGTACACTACCCACTGTGTTCCTTAGCTAGGTGCAAGCCTCTGCCTGTCTTAGGATGTATCAGTTTGTTGCAGGGAAGTGCTCTCTGTAATTAGTCTGCATTGTACATGAAGCTTGCTTGTTTCTCAGCATCGTTGTACATTTACCATTTTTTTGCCATACGTTTAAGAGAATTTCAGACATTTTCATTGGCATAATAGATGGATATTAGTGAATAGACAGAGATATCATTTAGACAGCTGGAATAAATACAAATCCAGAGGATATAGGTCTTTATTCAGTCTACAATGTTTTTCAGAGTTTCATTTTTTTCATGAGGATTTCAGTTACAGGACACTTCGATGTAGCAAACAAGCCTTAGATAATGATTTACTGATATCTGGAAGTTTAGAACAGCTCAGCATCAGTATAGCTCAGCACGGTCCATACAGTGTTACTACCTGCCATTGTCAGACTCGCCTGGCCAGCGCTGGTGCACCACCCAGTAATCAGTGGATTTCCCAGTTCCAAGGAAGAAATAACGCATTTCCTAACCAGAAAATATTTTATTTATTTTTATTTAGACAGTTTTGTATACCACCTTATCCTTCAATCAAAGTGGTCACAACACAATTGGGGGGGGGGGGAGGATACAGTTAACACAAGGGGATATGAGACACATACACTAATACTTACAGGGAACATGGGCAGTGGAGGGTTAAGTGGCTTGCCCAAGACCACAAGGAGCACCTGTGGGACTAGAAACCCCAGTCCTTCCGGCCCAAGGTTGCTGTCCTCTAGTGGGATTTGAACCACTGACCTGTGGTACCTTGCCCCAACCACTAGGCCACTCCTCCCTCAGTTATAAGCAAATATAAACAAATCGCCAGCACAAACAATTCATATAACATAATAACCAACAAGATGACAATTAAAAGCATCTACCATTTGACGATATCTATGAAGTGAGTTGGTGGTCTATGTCCATTCTTTATCTAAATCCTGAAACACAATTTATACCAACAACAAAAACTCAAAGGAAAGTAACTTATTCTAGCACTCCCCAAAGTGGTCCCTGTAGAACTGAGTTAAGGCTGTAAAACCTTCACTTTATTCATAGGGGCTTGTTTACAAAGCCGCGGTAGCGGTTTGCGATCGTAATCGGAGCCGCGGCCCCATTGATTTCAATGGGGCCGCGGCTGCGATCGCGATCGCGAACCACTACCGTGGCTTTGTAAACAAGCCCCATAGTGTCAGTGAAAGTCTAGTTTAGCTGTTAAACTTTCTGTTAGAGCAGTGGTTCTCAACCTTTTTTGTACCGTGACCCCTTTTACCATTGGTCAACTTGTGGTGGTCCCCAATGATAAAATCAAATGTGTCTCTCTTCCTTTATCATTAACGCATTGTCGCTGTAATCATTTCTTGAATTATTAATATATTATAGGCCTTTGCAATATGTTTTTATTTATAAAATTTACTTATTTAAACCACAATAACAAGTAATAATATTTGATTTCAAAATTATGATGATTTTGTAGTCAAATCACTAATATGAAATAAAATTATTTTTTCTACCTTTGTTGTCTGACCAAGTTATTCTCTGATCATGCTGGTCCCGTTCTGAGGCTTCTGCTGTCCTGTCTTCTCTTAGCTCTCTTTCTGTGGTCTATGGTCCATCTGCCATTTCTTATCTCTTCTTTCGTTTTGTTCACTTCTTTCCATCAGCCTATTTCCAGTCCCTGTAACCCTCCCCAGTATCAGCCCCTTTCCAGTCCTCACTCCCAGTACCTTCCAATGTCAACTTGCATTCCCATGACTGCCACTGGTGTCCATTCCCTTCCAGTCCCCCTCCTTCCCCACTGACCAGTCCCTTCTAGTACAAATACCATGGCAGCCCCTCTCAGATCCACTCCCTTCCAGTTCCATTCTCCCATCCCCTCATATCAGCCCATTTGTAGCCTTAGCCCCCAGTTTTCTTCCAGGGCCAGCAGCTCGATCCTCCCCTCCACACAATCATCCCATTCCCATTCGAAGCCCCCAATCAGCTCGTTAGTCCCCCCTCAACCCCATTACCAGTGCTAGCCTCCCCTAATCAGCCCAATAACAATCCTACCCCCCCCCCATCAGCTCATTACCAGTCCTAGCCTCCCCTAATCAGCTCATTTCTAGTGCTAGTCACTCCTCAACCCCATTACCAGTCCTAGCCTCCTCTAATCAGCTCATTTCCAGTCCTAACCTCCCCCATCAGTTCATTACCAGTCCCAGCCTCCCCTAATCAGCACATTTCCAGTGCTAGTCCCTCCTCAACCCCATTACCAGTGCTAGCCTCCCCTAATCAGCTCATTTCCAGTGCTAGTCCCTCCTCAGCCCCATTACCAGTGCTAGGCTCCCCTAATCAGCCCATTACCAGTCCTATCCCCCCCCCCCCACCCATCAGCCATTACCAGTCCTAGCCTCCTCTAATCAGCCCATTTCCAGTCCTAACCTCCCCGATCAGCTCATTTCCAATGCTAGCCCCCCATCAGTCCATTACTACCCCCCTACCAGCACATTACCAGTCCCAACCCCCCCTTGATCAGTCCATTCCCAGTCCTAGCCTTCCCTAATCAACCCATTACCAGTCCTAGACCCCCATCTGCCCATTATAATCCTAACCCGCACTGTCTCTCTCCTCTGTCCAGCATTTATCCCCCATCTGTCCAGTATGTCCCCCTGTCTCTTCCCTTTGTCCATGTCAGCCCCCTCCCTCCCTCCATGTTAGCCCCCCTCTATCCATGTCAGCCCCCCTCCCTTCCTCCATCCATCCATCAATGTCAGCCCCCCCTCACTCCCTTCCTCCATCTCTCCATGTCAGCCCTCCCTCCCTCCATCCATGTCATCCCTACTCGGTCCATGTCAGCCTTCCCTCCCTCCCTCCATGTCAGTCCCCCCTTTGTCCATGTCAGTCCCCTCCCTTCCTCCCTCCATGTGAGCCCCAACTCTGTCCATGTCAGCCCCCCGCCCTCCATCCCTCCAGCAGCTCTCCCCTCCCTCCATGTCAGCCCCCCTGTCCATGTAAGCCCCCCTCCCTCCCTCCATCCAACAATCAGCTCTCCCCTCCCTCCATGTCAGCCCCCCTCCCTCTCTCCATCCATCCCTCCATGTCATCCCACTCCCTCCCTCATGTCAGTCCCGTTGCAGGTTCCCTGCCCCCTCCTCCCCTCTCCCTGTCTGCCTACTACTGCCCTGTTCTTCTGCAGCCGTGGCTCCCTGCCTCTTAGGGAACCGCGGCTGTGCCTGCTGTGAGTGAAGCCATTGTGGAGCCTTTCTGTCTCCCGACGTGCTCCGTGCAACATGCCATTGTCCCGCCTCCAAAGGAAGTGGTAAACAACTTCCTTTGGAGGCGGGACAATGCGCACGGAGCCCATCGAGAGACAGAAAACCACTGTGTTAGAGTTTATAAAGCCAGTTAAGGCCCAGTTTAGCAGTAAAACTTTCTGTTGGTGTTTGATTTTCACCTCCCATCACCTATCCATCCCAGGCTCAAATTTGGATTTATAGGCTGTAAAATCAATTAAGGAGATAGGAGGGAATTTTTTTTCATCTCAAGGTTTAATTGGCTATCTTTATCAACTATAGCCCTTAGAAATAAATGAATTCTGGGACTTTCAGTTCATCTTGAAGCAAACATAAAACAAATAATGTGCAATAAGCTTAAGGAACTTTATATTAGTTGAGTTCTCCCTACTCATTTAGCAACATTAAATAACTAAACAACTCACCAATACTAAGATGCAGGCAGCAGTCCAACAGTGAGATAGGGGCTATTCACTCCTTTGCATTGAGTGCCACATGTATTATTGTCTCCCAGTTAACAAGAGGTTATGTGTGTGCACTCTGTGCAAAGAGTTCCTGGCTCTCAGGGAATGAGTCTGGAGGCTAGAATAGCAGACTTGAAGGAGCTGAGGCAGACAGAGGTATATAGAGGAGGCTTCAGGGACACAGTAAAAACAACTCCCACTTCCAGCCTTGCAGTCTCTGTGCTGTCATGGAAGAGAAAGGTCATCTCAAAAGAAAAAGGAAAGCATGACCTTGGTGTGGCAGAAAGTAATCCTGTAGCCAGGACATGGCCTCTGGGTAATGCAATGTCCTCTTGCATTAAGAATGTGTCTCCAGGGTCATGTGCTCAGGAGGGAAGGGTTAGGACATATGTTACAGTTGACGATTCAGTCATTAAACATGTAGGCAGCTGGGTGACTGATGGATATGAAGATAATTTGGTAATTTGCCTGCCTAGTGAGAAAGTGATGGACCTCATACATCACTTAGATAGAATTTTAGAGAGTGCTGGGGAGGAGCTGGCTGTCTTAGTACATATGGACACCAATGATATAGGAAAGTGCAGGAGGGAGGTTATAGAAGCCAGATTTATACTTTTAGATAAAAAGTTGAAATCCAGACCTTCCAAGGCAGCTTTTTCAGAAATGTCCGTTCTGGACCCTCCATCTCCATGCCTTTCCCTCAAGAGAAAGGCATACCACAAGGATCCTCACTCTCAGCCCTATTGTTCAATGTGTACATGCAGCCCATTTGTAACATAATCAGATCCTTCAACATCGACTGCCTAGTCTATGCTGATGACGTGCTGCTATACATGCCGATCTCGACTGAGAATCCAGACCTCTCTCCGCTGACCTCTCTTGCTTCGATGCCATCACGGATTGGCTTCATACACAGAAGCTCAAAATAAACTTCAAGAAGACGGAGGTCCTTTTCATCTCCAGGAACCCCGCATTCACCCCACCCCCACACTAAAAGTATGTGATGCAGAACTCCTCAGCAAACCCACAATACGTTACCTAGGGGTCACGCTGGACCAACAACTCAACATGAAGGCCCAAATAGATAATATGGTAAAGGCGATTTACCACAAAATTCGGATGCTCCGCCACCTATGACAGCTGCTTGAGCCGGAAGACTTACGGACAGTCTATCAAGCGCTAGTAATACCACACTTCGACTATGCCAATGTAATACTGCATGGCCTCCCAAAAAGCTCGCTTAACCCTCTACAACTTGCTATGAATGCAGCAGCCAGAACCCTTCATGGTGCATCAAGAAGAGATCATACACCCCCGTTCTGAAACATCTGCACTGGCTGCCGGTACAGTGCAGGATATCCTTCAAGTTTCTAACGATGACCTACAAAGCCATCAACAAGTGCTCCTCCTCCTCCCTCACTGATCTCATCCAAACCACCCCCCTCAACAGAGTAAGGAGATCAGCTGCCATCAATATCCTTACATTCCCGAAGGTGATCACCAGATGCTCTCAGGCCACGAGAAACAGAGCCGTCGCCTTCTATGCCCCCTCCTGTTAGAACACTCTTCCACCGATCATTAGAGCCATCAATGACCTCTCCCAGTTTAGAAAGGCACTGAAGCACCACCTGTTCCTCCAGTGCTACACCGAACCAAATGACTTCTCCCAGCCTGTCACACTCTTGACCCAGGCCAGCACCTCCAGCACAACCACCTTACTCACCTCCAGCCCCTGCCTTTGATAGTCCCACCCAAACCCTCCCCCCTGTGTACAGCCGACCCCACCTGTAGACAATGAGGAACTGTTACCAGAGCGAATGTAAATATTGACAATATTAGCATGTAAACAATTCTGAGCAGCCCATAACAGCCTGCTACAGCCAAAAATGTATATAGTTACCCTGTTTAACCCTGTATAAAGAACCTGTTTACTGTAAGTCCAGTGAGGCCCTGCCTACACTGGACAAATGCGTTACTTGTAAACCGCACTGATCTCAAATAGCGCGGTATAAAAGAAACATAAATAAATAAATAAAATGCTTCCCATTCCACGCATGGAACCCAAAAGGAAGGTGGATCTCTGGAATCTCAATGCATGGATGAGACAGTGGTCCAGGGAGGCGGGATTTGTAGGTCATATACCTTATTAAATGAATGTAAAATACAACAAACATCAATACAGGAGGAGTGCAGGCAAGAGGAGAGTTCACATCATGTGCAGTTGTACACATGATGATGCAATAACTCACTGAATGTCATAGCTAATTCACATTGTCAGTTACAGTCTGCGCATCTTTGTGACATGCATAGCACTGTTCAATTTTCTGTTAGGCTTCTGTGGCTAGTATCATGATTCTTGTAGTTTCTGGGTCATGCCGCGACTCAGTCTAACAAACACTTATAGGATTCACTAACTAATTCCCCAACTATTATCAACAAATTTTGTCGAAGCGTGCCGAGGGAGTGTAAGAACTGAAAATCTAACCCACACCGGACGGCAAGCTGCTTTTATTCTTTAAAGGTTCCCCACCTTTCATCAAAAAATGTTAAAAGATGTCACTTATCTATCCTTGTGTATAATCTCAGTTCCAAGCATTCCACCATTGCTAATATAGTGATCCTCCACACGACGTGCACGTTTCGGGAATAATCCCTGTTTCAAGTGTTTTCACCACAACACAATAAACAAAAGCAACTGTGACCAAAACGCCGTCTTGCAGCTTGAGGATATCCGTTTATCCAGTCTAAGACATAGCATTATCCAGAAAACTGCAGAGGTCATAGCTCTGTGCAGTTTTTCAACCACCTTAAACACATATTGAGATATAAGATATACATTGTTCCATCAGAAATGTATATTCAGTGGAACCAGATTCTTCCAGTAAGCAAGAAACATCTGTATTATGAGTTAAAACAATGAGTCCAAAGATTTCAAATGTCTCTTTGGTAGATGGTTGATGTATTTGAAGAGATTTAAAAGCAATAAGATTCACAGTCAAAGGCTGCGCAATATGAAGTAGAGTCTGCACTCTGTACCATACCTCCTCCCAAAATCCCTGCACACATGGGCAATTATATATCATATGAAGTAAGGTACCACAAGAAATATTACAGTGTCAGCACTTATTCCCCTCCCGCAGGCCATCCCTCCACATTTTCCATGGGGTTAATCAAAATGTCCCTTAACCTCTTATAGAATTTTGAGATACAGTGTCTGAAGGACTCCATTAGAGGGCAAAAATGAAACAGCTGATTCATTCTTGCCCAGTTTTAAGCTCCCCTCAGACAGTGAGACAACCAGATCCGATGATACGATTGTGATCCAGGTATCCCAAGCCCGGCCTTCTGATCTGCAAACAACAGCAATTCAGTATTTTCCAACAATTGCCCCAAAGTCCAAATATACAGATTTTGCCAGAGGGGCCAGTAAATTAATTTCCTATCAATTTTAAATTTAGGATTAGACCACAGAGTAGCCCTTTTCAATTTCCACCAAGGGACCTCAGAGCCTTTATCTATAATGTCCAACACCTGCAAAGTAGCCAAAAGATGGGCTGCCTCTTCTAAATAAGATGGCAGTGCTATCCCAGAGGTGCAACGTAACAGCATAGGGGATTAGAAGATCATGTTCCACCTTTAACTACATTGAGGCTTTCAAGGACATTGGGTCAATGACCACCCAGGATGCTCCATAATGCAGGAGTGCTACTGCATGTTATAAATAAACGAGGAAAGGAGGAATCTAGATTTGATAGGAACCAGGCAACATTCTGGGGAGACGGAGCCTATTTTGAAATAGGGCTCCACCTTAACCAGAGTACAAATAGGCTGCTGGTGTTAACCTTTAAAAATGAGATACAGCAGTTTTTTAAATTAGAACCTGAGGGAAAGCCAACTGTCACTCAGGAGTACATGGTTCGGAGTAAAGTGTCTTTGCAGAATACTATCATAAAAAGGAAGATAGGTCATCCCAATAGGTAGGTTGCAATCAGGGCCAGCGCTGCCATTAGGCAAAATAGGTGGTTGTTTAGACCACCAAACTTTGGAAGGAGGCAGAAAGTGCCCCCCTGGCAGCAATGACAATAAAACAGAATGACCTACATATGACCTAGATTGGCCACTGTTGGAAACAGAATACTGGGCTTGATGGACCTTGGTCTGACCCAGTATGGCATATCTTATGTTCTTATGTTCAGAAGGGAAGCACAGTGCAGAGAGGAGCTTCTGAAAGTAACATCTTAGCAATTCAAATGATAATATTTAAAGACAAGCCTGGTCCACCTAGTCTTCCCAGTAAGTTGGCTAGAGTTGTACAATTGTGGTCAACATTATTGGCACCCTTGCATTTTAGGTATGTTCTGTACAATTATCTTTAGAAATAATTGTGAATATTCCAACTGTATGTCATCATAATATTTTAATAGTATGTTATGTTCAAAGGTATAGAACAAAAGAAAAAAAAAGATGTCTGTGCAACTTAGACATAGTAATTTCTGAGAAAAAAAAAAAGCAAAACATGACCTGGACAGGATTAATGGCACCCTTCACTAATATCTGGTTGCACAGCCCTTAGCAAAGAAAAACACAATGCAGCCACCACCTTATAAAGACATAAGTACATTTAATCAATTAAGAAAACATCAGAACCTACTGTTATACAATGCAAATGGTGTTACAATTCCATTTTAATACAATTCCATTTAGACATAATATTTTCTCATAACAACAATCTATCAATGCAAATAATAAAGTCAATATGTGTGTCACTTTTATATAATACGGGTATGTTTACTAAACTGTCTTAACGTGCGCTCTGCGATGTTATCGCGCGATAAGGTACCTTATCACGTGATGATGGCACTTTTTAAGGTGCACAGGTACCATATCGCGCGATAACGTGCGCTGCGGCGCAAACGAGCGCTGAAGGTGGGGAAAGGCTCCCGGAGGGCGGAGGAAGGCTCCCCAGGGGTGGAGAGAAGGGGTCAATGGGTGGAGAGTGGGAGGGGAGAGACTCCCTGCACACCAACGCTGTGAAATCCGAGGCTCAAAACTAATGCCAGTGAAACCCTGGCGTTAGAGCTGATTTAAAGGGAAAAGAAACCATTTCCATCAGCAATGTACAGCAAAACCAGGGAAACCTACAAAAAGTGATGTGTGATACATGAGCACGGAACAAAAGGGCAAATAAACATTGAAAATGAACAGAAGTAAATGTAAAAAAACCATAACCAAGCTGGGCAATAGTGATAGTAATGGGAAACATCAAAAAACACTCCCAAGAAAGCCCCAAAAAAAAGATATGAATTTCGGAAGGGTCTACGCTCTGTCCCCATACAAGGTGAATGATCCCACAGTGAAATAGCACTGATCAGGGTTTCCCTCTCCATTGGACAGGTTTCCTATGGCATGCTCATGTTCCACAACAGCAGGGCGGGCATGTCGGAATGGGCAACTGGACAGATGCTGGGAAAGGGGATACAGAGGGCTGCAGGCGGCACATGCTGTGGTGCAGCTGGGGCACAGTGCGGACTAGGCAGATGCCTAGGTGGCACTTAGGAATGCTGAAACTGTACAGCAGCCAGACAGCAACTGATGAGGGCCCAACATGGGCATGAGAGTGTTTATCACAGTGTCACAGGGGATAGTACCGAGCAGGTACCTCCAAGGGCACAGAATATTGGCAGGCGGTGTTGGGGGGAAGCGTGGACATCTATGCAGGCACCCCTACCCCAGAACACGCACCATAGGCAGCCACCTACCTGCACACTGGATGGCTTGAGACTGCGCACCACCAGCAGAAGGGCATGTCAGCATGGTGGCAGAGGGGTACTGGTGGTGGAGGGGGACAGTGGCAGCTGCCCAGAGCAGACCATGGCCTAGCCCTGTGTAGGTGGGTGCCATGCACTGCAACAGACAGGCCCTGCCGGACAAACAGTCATGGTATCACCAGGGAATGCACTGTCTCTGTGGCAACACGGTGGTGCAGTGCACACAACCAGTGTGTTAGGAGGCAGAAGGACACAGGTTCAAGTCCCAGCTATGGTGCCTGCCAACCCAGTCCCCATATTTTACCCACTACTACAACGTGTAATACAGACAGAACCTTCATTGCAGATGATGTAAACATGCCCAAAACATCTACATTTTACCCTACAGAGCAAAGACACCATAAACAGGCGCATTACCTAGAGCAGAGTCTCCCAAATACAGTCCTGGAGGGCCAAACACCATTCAGGTTCCATGCTGCCTCTAATAAAGATGCCTGTGCTGCATATCTATGCACCACCCCCATGGTATGCAGATGTATCTCATGCATATTCATGAGGGACAGCATGAAAACCCAAACAGTGTTTGGCACACCAGGACTGGAGTTGGGAACCTCTGCCGTAAAGCAGCAGCCAACAGGGGCAGACACACCCACACCCACACCCACAGGCTCCATTAGCCAATGCCTCCTGGAGAGGCAGGACATTGGGCCCTGCGTGCATCTCCCAATACTAGCACTTGCATACCTTAGCAATGCCACCCTACACCTGGGAATACGGTACACAGCTATCAAACGTTTGCTATGATTACTGACAGATAGCAATTCCTACGTTAAGCACAGTTTGGTGATTGAGCTCCATCAAAGCAACCTTTCTGATGTCTGTGGAGTGTGCTTCAGGTCTGGTCTCTGACAGTGTTTACCACCCTGGGGAGTGACCCCCAACAGTATTGCGTACCATATCCATGCCTGCACTGTGCCCAGGATTGGTGTGGTGGCCAGGGCTGCTAAACACCTCTATAGTAGCACAATGCTGGCATAGGTGTGGGAGTGTGTGTCTGTCTCTATCCAGTGTGTGGTGGCTGCAAACACCCTCCAAAGCCCACACTGCCAGCACTGTTGCCAGTATTGGCCTGTCAATGTGCATAATGAGGAGCAAGGTACCATGGGTATAGCCCGGACAGGGTGGCCTGGCCAGGATGCATCTGCACAGGGCATAGGGCACTGGCTGGGACATTGTAGTGCCCGGCCACCACCTGCACAGACAGGGTGGCCACAGCATGTTCCACTGGGAGATCACTCTCACCCTGACTGAGCAGTGACCACGGCATGGCTAGGCTCCCCCATAGTGCTATCTACTATTTTTCTCATGTGATATTTATGGTTTCCCTTTTGGGGCCCAGTCACTGACTTATCTGCTTGGTGTGTATGTTGACATCCCAGTTCTGGGTGCACGCATTTCTACCAGGAACATGCACTATGGACTAGCTAGCAGACTGTCTGCAGCTGGTATGTGTCTTGATGGAATGCCTTGCAGGGTGCAGCGGCTGAAGGCTTGCTGCAGGAGAATATCAGATAGTGGTGGGGTGCAGCTTAGCATATCCAGGCCTAATGTCTGTCTGCTATTGCGTTATGGCTGTGTACAGAGCTGCATTGACTGCCCTGTAGGGTGTCTGTTCCCCAGCAGGACTGGGGTTGATGGTCCCCTCTACTGCCACCTTTGCAGGGAGGTAGAATGTGGATCTGTTGGTGGGAGACCTATTTACCCCCCTCAGCCCTGGAGGAGGAAGAGGAGGATGGTGGTACATAATCCTCCTAGGGGTCCATAGGGGCTAAACCTGACTGAGACTTACAGATATATCAAAGGTGTGTCTGCAGAAACTACCTATCTCACACATTAGCACTGCTGGGGACCTGCAGCATGGTCTATCTCTGCTGTGGACCTGGTGCTGGGCGCCCCACCTCACCCTCAGGGTAAGTGCAGTACCTGCACAATGTGACGGTGTGTAGCTACTCTGTGCCAGTAACACACATGGTCAGTTCCCCCTACCAGACCGAGGTGCTGTGGGGGTGCATACCCCATCTTGTGTTCATCTGTAGACAGCTGATTTGCATGTGCAGTGCATCATGGGTATGGGTGGGCTAACCCTATCCTGGTAACCACAGCAGACTGTTTGTGTGGTGACATGCAGTCCTTCTGCAGCCAGCCAGGGGCTTGCTAGCAGCTATAGAGCTGTAGCCTACTGGTTACTTCACTGCCTGTGGAGCCAGAGGTCATGGGTTCAAACCCACAGTGGGGTTATTTGATAGGGCTGTCCAAAGCATTATCTATTTTTAATGTACATTAGTGCTGCCAGCAAAAACACCCTCAGCGTACTGTACCCATAAGGTGCCTCAGAGGGCGCCCTATAGGGCACCTTATGGTTACCGTCCATATAAGGTGCACTATACGGTATCCTATGGAGCTACTTATAGGGTGCCCTATAGGGGACATTATAGGGTGCCGTGGCGGACAGTGCACTTTATAATGTGCCCTATGGAGTGCCTTATAGGGTGCCTTAGGTTACGGCACGTGAGGGTGTGTTTGCTGGCAGCAATTTAAAAAATACAAATAAAGTGCCGCAGGAAACAATACTTACATGTCAAAGCTGATACCTCAGCCAGCCTTAAGTATTAGGCACACTGGGGATCAAACTCATGACCCCTGTATCATCAGTCAGTGCCTTAACCATTGTGCTGCACTGCTGTTCCTCCTTGCATGTCAACGCACCTACTTAAGATTTCCATGCGTTTAAATGCACAGTGCTGCCATCAAAAACAGTGCTATGACCTTGCCATGCCTCATAGGGCATCCTATATGGCGCCCTATTGGCCATCCTTTAAGCAACATTGTAGGGTGCCTTGGCAGACAATGCACTTTAAAATGTGCCCTCTGGGGTACCTTATGGGGTGCCTTATGCAGCACCTTATGTTACAGCGCTTTGAGAGTGCGTTTGCTAGCAGCAGTAATTACAATAAAATTAAAATGCCTCATAATGCAATATTAAACATAACAGGTAGTGCCTCAGCCAGCCTTATTCATTGGGCACAGTGGGGGATTGAACCCATGACCCCTGCACCATCAGTCAGTGTCTTCACCATTGTACTGCAGCTCTGTTCCTATTCACATCAGTGCGCCTGCTTATGCTTCCTGCGCGCGTTGCTCGTGCACTACTGTGCGTGGCGCACATTAGTGCGCAGCGCACATTAGCGCGCGATAATCCCAGTTTGCTAGGTTAAGACTGAAACGCCCACTCCTTATATGGCATCCTGCACACTAGTGCCGGGCGCACATTAGGATGGTTTAGTAAACATACCCCTAAATGTTAAATGTAAGAAAACCAGCAATATTATCCATACCATCACTCTCATACTATAATACACTTACGGTATAAATATACACTTTGACTAGGTGGAAATAAGGCAAAGTAATAGCACCAAAAATGGACTGTGCAAAGTCTCAACCCCTCAACATCTAAGCAGCATACAAGATATACTACAAAGTCAAGCCAACCCTTTGGCAGTGATGACAGCTTCCAAACATTTCTTATAGCCATCTATAAGTTGTGGACATCTGTCTGCTGGCAGTTTTCTCCCACTCTTCAACTGCAATTTGTTCCAGCTCATGAATATTTCCAGGATTCCTTTTATCAATGGCAGATTTCTGCTCTTTCCAAAGGTTCTCAGTTGGATTAAGATCAGAACATTGCTGACCACTTTAAAACAGTCTATTTGTTCCTTTTTTACCATTCTTTTGTACTTTTGGATGTATGTTTTGGGACATTGTCCTGATGGAGGACCCATGACCTTCAACCCAGACCTAGCTTTCTGACACTAGGTAGCACATTTTGCTCCAAAACACCTTGGTAGTCCTTTGACTTCATAATTCCTTTACTAGGTTCCAGGTCTCCAGTTCCTGAGGCAGCAGAACAGCCATACAACATTATGGAACCTCTATCATATTTAACTGTAGATAGGGTGTTTTTTTCCTTATAAGCTTCATTTCTTCACCTGTAAATGTATTGCTGGTCTGCATTGCCAAAGAGCTCAAGTTTGGTTTTATCTGTCCACAGAACATTTTCCCAGAAGAACTGAGGTGTCTCAAATTGGGTTTGGGCAAAGATCAGTAATGCCTTTTTTATGTCTGTCTGTCTTTGAACAGTGGGGTCCTCCTTGGCCTTTGCCCATGAAGTCCTTCTTTGTTTAGTGCATGGCATATGGTGCAGTTTGAAACCACCATTCCAGATTGCTCCAGGTCAGCCTTAAGCTCTTAGGATGTTGTTTTTCCAACAGTTTGTACTAAGCTTCAAAGACTTCTTGGGTTAAATTTCCTCTTCCCACCACGTCCTGAGAGGTTCTTGACTTTTCCATAAGCAGAAAACCTCTTAATAACATTGCGAACTAAGGACAGAGGAATCCCAAGGTCTTTGGACCCCTTTGAAATTTGCTGATAATGGTTTTTCTGACAGTCTTAGGCAGCTCTCTTGTCTTCACCATTGTGAAAATGGAACAGGGAGTGAATGTGGCCATTTTTAAATTTAGAGCCATCATTCATTGGCTGATTCAAGTCATATGAGTACTGAAAATTGATCACAAGTGTGTCTAATTTTTCTGCAATGGGAACGTGGTTCTCCGCGTTAGTGTGAAAGGGGCCTCTCCCTGCCCACTCCCCGCCCATTGACCCCTTCTCTCTGCCCTCTCTCCACCCTTTTCTGGATTTACCACGGCCGGGAACGTTAAGGCGCGTTATGTAACGTTAAGGCGCCTTAACGTAGCCGCTGCTATGTTACTGCAGTTTAGTAAACATACCCCTAAGTATCCTTCAAAGCTAACACTAATGGATATTTTCTGGCTAATGACCAAGCTCAGATCAATCAGCTTCCATCCACTACCTGGCTGAAACTAATGCAGATGATCTTCTTCTGCCCCCTAACATGTATCATTATCTGTATCTAAATTTTCATTAATGAGGTCAAATGTGAAGGTCCAGATCACAAGGAGAACAGTCATTTATCTTATCTTGCATTGTCCTGTGGGAATAAGAATCAAATATAATAGGATTTGAACTTTACTTTTGGCATTTTGTTAAGCCAGCTAATCCAACTGTTTGAATCCTGCTTTCCTCAGCTTGACTTCCATGTCACGTGTGTCCCCAGAAATGTCCACACTTTGAACACAGTGTGTGGTTTTGCCTCCTTTCAAGGCAACAAATTTTGGGGTATCCAAAGTAGTAAATGTGTCATTGAACTCTACTGATCATGTTTTCAAAAGATGGTTTTGTCATTGAGAAATCCTTCCACCCTGACTTTCCTGTCCTTTACTGCTTAACCATTATGGGACATTAGTGTCATCAGATCTTAAGCACGAAAATATTGGGCTGCTCATAGAACAGAATATTCTTGAATCTAGACTGTCACTGTGAGAGCTAGTTACAGTACTGTAATCTCATCTGACTAAGCAGAAACGCACATGAATGAGTAGACTAGTGGTCAGAGCAGTAGCCTGGAGACAGACAGAACAGGATTCAAATCCCACTGGCATTCCTTGTGGCCTTAATAAGTCACATAGACCTCTATTGTTTCAGATACAAATTAGATTGTAAGCTCTCTGAGAACAGAGAAATGCCTCCAGTATCTGAATGTAACTTACTTTGAATTACAACTGGCAAGACATGAGCTAAATACAAACCACAGACTATATATATATGGGCAAGCCACTTAACCCTCCATTGCCCATGTTCCCTGTAAAATAGTTATCTCCAAGTTATAATTCCCTGTTCAATGTAATTTCAGCTTGTTCAATGTAAACCGCCTTGATATCATGAAAGGTGGAATATAAGAAATGTTAAATAAATAAATAAATATAGGACTGCATAAGATGCTTGCTATGGAAAGCTGGCATGCTGATTTGCCCTTCTCTCATACCTATGGTTTCAGGGACAAGTTGCCAACTGCACTCCAGCGTCAAGAATGGATTCAATTTAAATGTACACCTCAAAGGTTAAAGCTTAGAAAAAGTATCTGTGTCTGAACACAGTTTAAAACAACTATCCATAGGTTTGCCATGAATCGACATTGACTCAATGGCACTTAACAGCAATATTTGATTAATAGTTGTTTTATAGAAAATTATGTTTTGTTATGCTAGCTGATTTGAGACCCTTTGTTGGAGCTGAAAATGGGTTATCAAATTTTAAATAAATTAAACTAAACTTATTTCACATAGGTACAAACTTAAATAGCAAGCCCTCTGCAGACAGGGAAATAATTACTGTACCTGAAAAGGAATTTGTGGCACAGATGGGGAGGAAGATTTTTCACTGTTAAATGTAAGGCAGAATGGTTTCTGTTTGGGGAGCAGTGCTGAAACACTATTGGTGGCATTGTTGGATCATGTCCACAGGTGGTTGGATAAGGAGGGAGGAGTGGTCTAGTGGTTAGGACAAGGTATTTCAGGCCGGAGGGCCAGGGGTTCAAGTCCCACCTGGGGACAGCAATCTCAGGCTGGAGGGACTGGGATTTCTAGTCCTTGTGGTCTTGGGCAAGCCACTTAACCCTCCATTGCCCATGTTCCCTGTAAGTATTAACATATGTGTGTCATATCCCCTCGTGTTAAATGTATCCCCCAATTGACCGCTTTGACCTGGTGAAAAGCAGAATATAAATACAGCTAAATAAATAAGGGGATGTTGGTATCCTTAGATCTGTCGTGGCTTTCAACTTAGTGGAACATTGTTTGCTCCTGGAATGCTGTATGCTGCAGGATATCAGTGGTAAGATGATTGAGTGGTTGGAGTCCTTTATGAGTGATAGATGTTTTCATGTTAGGTGGACTTCAGATTATTCCTTGTTGAGTGGGGGGGTGCCACAGGGCTCCCTGTTGTCTCCCTTATTGTTTAATGTTTATTTGTAGCCATTAAGTGCCTTGGTATGCTCATTTGGGTTTCAGTTATATGTGTATGCCAATGACTTACAAATTTATTTATTTTATTTTTATTTTATTTATTTAAAGTTTCTTTTATACCGCACTATTCGACATCAGCGCGGTTTACAGTGAACAGAAATTACACTTCACAACATTGATCAGTGCTTACAATGAACAGGGCAATACATTAAACAGGGCAATACATTAAAATTCTGGCCTTTTGTAGGGAGATCCCAAATTGGTTGTTGTCTGGAACATGGCTAATGGGTAGTGGTCTGTTGTTGAAGGTGGACAAGACTGTCGGTTTGCATTTTGGGACAACTGAATGCTTGGCCCCTTCAGTTATTGCTGACAAAATCTGGTTTTGAAATCTCTTGGACAGAAGAATTGAAATCAATGGGGTAATTTTGGAATGAGATGGGGTCGGGGATAAGCAGGTCAGTCAAGTAGGTCAGGCTGCCTGGCTGAAGCAATAGCTGGCACATCAGTTGCATCCCTATTTAGAGGATCAGGCCTTGAGGTTGGTAGTGCAGATTTTGGTACATGGGGGTTCTTGACTATTGTGATGTCCTTTATGTTGATTTGCCAAGTAGGGCCATTTTTTGGTCTCTTATCTGAGGGTTGACCTAAATCACTACGGTATTGAAATCCCTCAAAAATATTAAGGTAATAACTGATGAACAGTGTATGCCTATATTGATATTGAGTAACCAGAAGTCTCAGACTGGAATAAGCACTATATCTCAGGCATTACCCTGAATGTGTGCCAGAATATGCATCAACGACTTCGGTTCTCATGGAGGATTTTTTCAGATTTCTATTGTGACTATACTGATGTAATCTCATCTGCAATTTCTTATATACACAGTGTAGTCACACTTATCTTTGATGACTCTTAAAGTTGATATCCTCTCCCGCCGTCACAGAATTTCACTATTATCTTCCAGTTGTTGTTAGGTGATATACCGCATACTCTCTGAATTTTTTTGCCTCTCTCAGGGAGAAACTGTCATATCATGTTGGTGTTCCCCGACGCCTTCAGTTGGTACCAATTCGCGTTTCACAATCCATTAGTTTCTTCAGGAAGATGGTATCAATACTCCCATTGGCAATAGTATGAGATGTTATATCATACTGCGGTTAGTTAATTCCGATTCAATTCTTGGACCATAGCTTGGAGTGTTACTCAGAGCTGCCCTGCTTCTAAAAAATGTGCGGCGATATCAACTTTAAGAATCCACCTAGACCTTTGCATTCCTCTCAGGCTTGTTTATTAGCAGTACCCAGGTTGGATGTAATTCGCAAGGTCCACTGTCATGAGAAGGTATTCTGGGTGATGGCCAGTGAAAGCTGGAATGCCCTTCTCATGGATCTCAGGATCCAGACTTCTCTGTTGGGTTTTCGTAAGTTGCTGAAAACATGGTTATTTGCTGAGGGTGGAGGTGTGGTTCAGGGAGGGGAGGGCATTGATTATTTCTGTATGCTATGATTTGTTTTTGTTGTACCATTATTTGTATACCCTTTTGATTGATGTTTTTTGTCAGAAAAGTGGTTAAAACTCTTGTAAATAAACACAGTAAATGTAACTCGCCTTGAACATCTACTGGAAAAGGTGTGAGCTAAATACTAATAAATAAATATAAATATAGCTAGTATATAGGTGTTACAACAAATAATCATCAACTCTGAAGCAATTTTAAAACAAAAGATTGCAAGAGGATTGTGGAACTTTGCAAGAGGAACTTGATAAATTGGAAGACTGGGCATCCAAATGGCAGAAGAAATTTAATGTCGACAAGTGCAAAGTTATGCACCTAGGAAAGAACAACCCAAATTATGGTTACATGATGCAAGGTTCCACATTAGGAACCACCACCCAGGAAAAAGATTTAGGCGTCATCGTGGATAACATGTTAAACTCCTCTGCCCAGTGTGCAGCGGTGGCTAAGAGAGCAAATAGAATGCTAGGTAATGGTATCATAAGGAAAGGAATGGAAAATAAAACAAAGGATATTATAATGCCTCTGTATTGTTCCATGGTGCGACCGCACCTTGAATATTGTGTGCAATTCTGGTTGCCGTATCTTAAAAGGGATATAGAGTTATTAGAAAAGGTACAGAGAAGAGCCACCAAAATGGTAAAGGGGATGGAAGGATACTCCTAAGAAGAGAGGCTAAAAAGGTTAGGGCTCTTCAACCTGGAAAAGGGTTGGCTGAGGGGAGATATGATAGAGGTCTATAAATGAATGAATGGAGTGGAACGGGAAAACGTAGATTGATTGTTTATGTCATCAGAATATAAAATGACTAGGGGACATGCAATGAAGCTACAGAGTAACCTATTTAAGACTAATAAGAGAAAATATTTTTTCACTCAACGTGTAATCAAACTCTGGAATTTGTTACCGGAGGATGTAGTAAAAGCTGTTAGTGTAGCTGGGTTTAAAAAAGGTGTGGACAAGCTCCTGGAGGAAAGGTCCATAAACCATTATTAAAAGGGACCCAGGATATCACTGCTTGACCCAATACAAGCATTGAGGAACCTGTGTCTTTTGGGGAGATTGCTAGGTACTTATGACCTAGATTGGCCACTGTTGGAAACAGGATACTGGGCTTGATGGGCCTTGGTCTGACCCAGTATGGCATATCTTATGTTCTTATGCTTGCAAAACTGAAAGTAGACAAGTCCATGGGACTGGATAGGATACATCCCAGGATAATGAAAGAGCTCAGAGAGGTTCTTGCAAGGCCTTTAAAGGATGTTTTTAATAGATCCTTGGATACAGAAGGAGTTCCACAGGACTGGAGACGGGCTGATGTGGTATCTCTTCACAAAAGTGGCAATAGGGAAGAAGTGACAAACTACAGGCCAGTAAGCCTTACCTCGGGGGCAGGAAAAGTAATGGAGGTGCTCCTGGAATAGAGTCTAGTGGACTTTCTCAAAACCATAGGTTGCATGATCCAAGGCAACATGGTTTTACCAAAAGACGATCACGCCAAACAAATCAGTTTGAGTTCTTTGACTGGGTGACCAGAGAACTAGATCAAGGGTATGCGATGGATGTGATCTACCTAGATTTCAGCAAAGCCTCTGATACTGTTTCTCACAGGAGGATTATCAATAAATTGAACAGCCTGGGGATAGGCCCAAGGTGGTAAAGTGGATCAGAAATTGGTTGACTGACAGACGACAGAAGGTGATGGTAAACAGAACTCACTCAGATGAAAGGAAGGTAATTAGTGGCGTGCCCCAGGGATCAGTCCTGGGACCGGTACTGTTCAATGTATTTGTGAGTGATATTTCTGAAGGACTGAATGGAAAGGTTTGTCTTTTTGCAGATGACATGAAAATTTGCAACAGAGTGGACTCCCCTGAGGGAGTAGATAACATGAGGAAAGATCTTCAAAAGCTGGAAGAATGGTCTAATGCTTGGCAATTAAGATTTAATGTGAAGAAGTGCAGTGTCATGCACTTGGGATGCAGAAATCCAAGGGAATTGTATGTAATTGGGGGCGAGAAGTTGGTGTACACAGATCCGGAGAAGGACCTTGTTTCTGGGGATCTCAAGATGGTGAAACAGTGTGACCAGACGGTGGCCAAAGTCAGAAGGATGCTGGGTTGCATACAGAAAGGAATTACCACAGAAAGGAGGTACTAATGCCACTCTACAAGTCACTGGTGAGGACTCACTTGGAATATTGTGTTCAGTTTTGGAGACCGTATCTCACAAAGGATATAAAAAAACTGGAAACAATTCAGAGGAAGGCGACCAAAATGATTTTGAGCTTGCACCAGAAGACATATGAGAAGAAACTTGAAGACCCAAATATACAGGGTGGCCCAAAAAAAGTGAGAACATCTCGTAAATTAAAAGCTTAAATAGTTTACTTATTTACCTTTTTTAGCTATATAACATCTTTATTTTGACAATTTCCGGTCGCCATCTTTGTTTTTTTAAATTTGTCAATCGTTTAAATCTGTCTTTTTGAATTTTTAAATAACTTACATGCTATGAGATGTTCTCACTTTTTTTGGGCCACCCTGTATATACGCTAAAGGAGAGGAGGGACAATGGAGATATAATACAGACCTGGGCCGGCCCGTCCAGTGTGTGAGAATGTTGTTCGCACAGGGCACGTGCTACAGGGAGCCCGTGAGAACTTCATTCTGCACATGTGTTCCATTTAAAGGGCCGGCTTCAGAGGGAGCCTGGAAGACCCAAAACCCCAGCTCACTTCTGCACAGCACCTGAGTGAAGAGCGGTGTGTTTCTTCACTCCAGTAGCTGCATTCTCGTGAAGCATGCTGAGGGCCGGGAAAGATTTTGGGTCTGCCCAGTTCCCTCTGAAAGTTCCCACTCAAAAAGGCACAGGGCTCTTCAGGAAGAGGGGGGGGGGGGCTAGGATAGGACTGGAAATGAGCTGATGGGGGGCTTGGACTGGAAATGGATTGATGGGGAGCTAGGATAGGACTAGAAGTGGCTGATGGAGGAGCTAGGACTGAAAATGGGCTGATTGGATGACTAGGACTTGAAATGGGCTGATGGAGGGGCTAGGATTGGAAATGGGATGATGGGGGTGCCTGGACTAGAAATGGGCTGATGGGGGGCTAGGATAGAACTGGAAATGGCTGATGTGGGGTTAGGATTGGAAATGGGCTGGTGTGGGGAGATGGGAGATTGGAACTAGAAGGGAGTGGATGCTGGGGGAGAACTGGAAGGGGATGGGGCTGGGGGAGTGAGGATGGAGAGGGGAAAATATATTTTGTATGCGAGGGAAGAAAAATCTACGATTGGCTGGGTTTTGGGAGAGTAAGTGGGGATTGAGGATGGAAGGGTGAAATTTGAGTGGATGAAAAAGAAATAAAGAAAGAGGAAAGAGCAAAAGGGGAAAGATCAGTATGTTAAAGCAGATGTAGAGAGAGAATGGAAAATACTAAAAGAGAGAAGAAAGGACAAACGGACTGCAGACAATGGAGAGTTAGCAGAAGACACGAAAAAAAAACCAGAAGAAAGTGACTGGAGCAATTGCAGCTGAATTGCCAGGGAACAGGAAATGCCCAAACAACAAAAGGTAGAAAAATACTTTTTTATTTAGAAATTATTAACTAGACTACATCAGCTCTGGGAAATGTGCATCGCTAACATCTTTCCTTTTGTTTAGTACAAGAGGAAATTAATTTATAGTTTTATTTCTCCAGTATTGTTGTACATTCTAAGAGGTATGTTTACTAAACTGCGGTAACGTTACTTAACGATCGTTAACGTCCCCGGCCGCGGTAAACACCACAGAAGGTGGAGAGAGGGCGGAGAGAAGGGGTCAATGGGTGGAGAGTGGGCGGGGAGAGGCCCCTTTCACACTAACGTGTTGAACTGAAGGGCTGAATCCTACTGCAAATGAAAACCTGCCGTTAGATGCACATTTGCAGGAGAGAGAAACCATCTGTCAGCAATGTGCAGCCTAGGCAGGGAGCCCAAGAAATGTGATAGTAGTGCTCCATTTTCAGCAACACCATAGTGCCAAAGTAAGAATGGCCACTATGGTGATGGTGCAAATGGGGCATAGGGGACCGCAGGCGGGACATGTAGCATGGGCAGCTGGGGCACAGGGTGGACCAGGCGGGCGCCTAGGTGGCACATAGGAACATAGAAACCATGGCATGCTGGGAGGGCACTCACTCTGACCGAGCAGTGACCATGGCAGGTCTAGGTTCCCACATAGCACTCTACACTATCTGCTTTCAGTGATATATTTGTGTTCCCCAGTCCTGGGGTCCCAATCACTGAGTTGCCTGCTTGCTGCACATAGTTTCTCTGTGAGCAGGCTGGTGGACTGTCTGCAGTTAGACTGTGCATGGTCAGAACACCTTTAAGGTACAGTCTGACTGTGCTGTCTGCTGGTGACTGGCAGACAGTGGTGGGAGGCAGTTGGGGTTTTCCAGACCTAACCCCAGCATTGCTACTGCTCCAGTCATAGGTATGGCTCTGGCCCACCAACCCTGGAGGGCTGTCTCATACAAGCAGGAGGGAGGTTGCTTCCCCAGGGCAGGGGCACCTGTTCTTTATCTACAAAAAGGGTGATGTGGGCCCTTTGGGGTATGTAGTATATGGCACTGCTACACACACCTCATGCAATTCTTGGAACCCCTCTGCCCTGATAACAGCTGCCCCATGTCAGCCAGACCCTAACACAGGGTACACACCAATCTGGCTGGTATCTGGTCCCACATGGCCACATGTGACTGCAGGATACAGATGGACACCAAATTACCTTCGGCTGTACTGCAAGGAACACCTGTCACACACTGGTAGTGATGGGGATGTACAGCAGGACCTATCTCTAGCACCACATGTACTGCGGACCTAGTGCTGGGCACCAATCCTATCCTTCAGGGTGACCACAGAACCTGCACAATGGCATGGTCTGTAGCTACTCTGTGCCAGTATCACACACTGTCAGTTCGTCTTTCCAAGCTGAGGTACCGGAGAAGTGCAGACCCCATTTGGTGATCAGCTGAAGACTGCTATTCAGCATGTGCATTGCATCATGGGTATGGTGGGGTTACCCTATCCTGGCACTCAGAGCAGACAATTTGTGCAGTGACCTGCAGTCCTTTTGTACCCAGACATTGCTGTGACATACACCATGGAGGTATAGCCTACTGGTTAATACAATGCCGTTCTTGGCAGTGTTCATGGGTTCAGTTCCTCATTGTTCCCCCTTCTCATGCCTGTCCTACTCAAATAGTGTGCATGCCTGTAGAGGTCATATTTTTGCAGATCTGTGCTTCCAGCCCATAATACCCTCGCCACAATTGCCAACATTCCCTCGGTCCGTCTATCTGCGTCTGTCAGCTGTGTAGAGTCCTGTCTGCCAGAGCAGGCTGCCACCCCATGTCATACCCTTTCCTGCATTGCGCCTCTTCATGCTTGCCTCGCCTGTGCCTGATCTGCATGGCACCACCACTCCTCTGTCCACCCATCATTGTAACTATCCTGTCACCTCTGCCTCCACTGGGGGACACGTATTCCCATTGTCTGCCACCAACTGTTTTTCTGGTACTTTACATTGCCAACACCCTGTGCTGTGGTACAGCTGCCCCACCATGTTTGTCATCAGTATTGGCAGGCACATGGGATGCCCGCAGATATGGCAGGTCCAGTGGCTCCCACCTCTCCCTCCTTCATTCACCTGTTCATTGTCTTTCCTGAGTGCTCTATCTAGTGTTAGGGCTACATCTGTCTCTGTTCCACACAGGTCATGCATGTCATCCTGAGGCACCTTGCAGTCCCTAGGGCACACTAACCTAGGACACCATAACCTATGGTTCCATAGCCCAGGGTGCCTTCTGCGGTGCCTTGTCCAAGGGTGCCTAATATGGTGCTTAGCCTAGGAGGCCCTATAGGGTGCCTTATGAGGCACCTTACAGGGCACCTTACTAGGCACCTTATAAGGCACCTTACATGGCACCTTACAAGGCGCCTTACAAGGTGCCTTGCGAGGTGCCTTACAAGGCGCCTTGTAACGCTCATTAAGGCGCCTTGTAACGCGCTTTAGCTGTCAGCTTGCTGTAACGATGCAACGCCCATGCCTTTATATGGGCATCTCTACCTTTACAACGGAACCTACCGTGAATGACATTACCGCAGTTTAGTAAACATACCCCTAAGTTTGGCTTTTGGTGTTCCCAGTTTAATTATTGTCTTCCTATTTCTAAATTGTGATCCCTTGTTCTTTGTTTGATGACAGTCTATGTTCTGCATGTGTAACCGAGCGGAGGTATTCTGTTCATGTAGTTTCTATTTGACAGTGCCACTTGTGCTCTTTCCCTAGTAGGAGATGTATTGGTTTAATATTTGCAGTGTTGCCTTTTTGATAGGTAGGGTTTACTGCTTTGTGAGTCCTGGTAGTGCTTTTATGATACGGCGGGTTTGCTATAGGTTCTAAATGGGCAGTGTTTATAGTACTTCCTAATGTGCCTGGCGGATGGCACTGGAATATAGTAATGCAGAAATCTGGTTGTCTTTCTTTATCCAAACACTCATCAAGAGGCATGTTTACTAAAAGTTAGGGCACATTAACATTATGCAAATATTTATGCAAATGAGGCCCCACAATGAGCCTCCACACATGGCCCCGTACCTCCCTTGGACTGCCCCTGATACAAACCTTTAAATACTTAAACCTTTTTCAAAGACGGGCAAGCTGTAAAACTAGAGGGCATAACATGAAACTGCAAAGGATTAAACTGAAAGGCAACATCAGGAAATACTTTTTCACTGAAAGGGTGGTGGATGCTTGGAATGCCCTCCTGATGGAAGTGGGGGGAGTAAATACAGTGACAGAATTCAAAATGGCATGGGACAGACACAGTGGATCCCTTTATAGCAACAGGATAAAATCAAAATAAACATGACTCTCTTTTATATCTCATTGTTGTTTCCTTCTAGGTGCTATAGATAGACAGATAGATAAATGTACTGTAGATATAGTATCCAATAGTAAACAGAGTCCAGTTTCCTTAGGACATTAAGACGATAATTTTATAATAGGGTGCATAGTTTCAGAGGGCAAGTAGATGGCTACTGAGTACAGTTGTCTATAAGGCACATTTTAGAAATGACATCCAAGTGCAGTCAGGAACATCCATGTGAAACCGTGCCAAAAAGGCTGATCATGTCCAAGTTCGGGCAAAATTTGGATACACCCAATATGGACATTTTTTGGGACGTCTACATAGACGTCCCTGCAGCAGTATTCCAGACAGAGGATGCATCCCAGATGGCCATTCTGCAAGCAACAAAAGATGATTTGCAACACACGTGCCCCATTTCCTGGGAATACCAGAGTACTGTCTGCTCTATACCCTCTGGGGGGTATAATGCCAAAGCGAGCACCTTTCCAATGCTTAGTCATGCTCTGGAGCAGGTACAGATTTGGACTAGGCCTAGACGTGTCGGCTGTTTCTGAAATTGAGCATGCATGTCTAAATTTAGTGGACCGCCCTGGGCACATTACCGCCATGCCCACTACCATATTTAGATGTTCATGCATTGGGAACATCTCTAGACCTGTCTTTTAAAATGCCTCTGGGGACGTCTCTACGGTTTGGATGTCCACATGCACATTTTGAACCTCTAAATCACAAATAAGGCTCTAAAATGACCCCCTATATGTCTATCTAAAATACCAGTGTAAGAGATCATGCCTTAAATGCAGGCAAGGACATGTACAACTGCAAGCATAAAGGATGCAGGTACATGTGTAGATTGAAGGTATTTCATAATCAGCATGCATACTTGCAAACTCCCTTGCACTCTGCCCAGACCTCGTCCCTGGCTACACCTACTGGCAAAGTGCATACACTCATGCCAACGTGTGAACTTTTACCCCAATCGGTATTTACACACATTTGTGGCTACATACCATATAAAAGATTTTATTTCATTATCCTTTAATCATGTACAGGATTCTTTGCAGGGTATGATACATTTTTAGATTGAACCAGTACAAGAATTATCGAAAGTTAATGATGTACCTGAACTTTCAAGATCACCTTGGTCCTTTCTACAGATGTGGCAGAAACTGAAAATGAATAGAGAAGGTAAATAAAAGAAGTCCCTTAAGCCAGTACTGCTAGTGTGAGCCAAACATAAGATCTACTGTAGTCAGTGATGTGGAGCCACCAGACAGTCACATCTAGGGCACCTGGGAGAATCTCTGAGATACTAATATGCTACTGGCATTGAGTAATTTATTTTTAAATGCATTATAAAAATATCATTATGCAGGCTGTTCTGATTTAAGATAGCAGTATGTAAATTGCAACCTATTTCACCATGAATTCTCAGGACAGAAGCCTTCTGTTAGGGATTGCCAATTGGCTCCAGATGAGCATGACAGGCTCGATCCAGTCCTGGGTTTAACCCACTGCATGCTGGGACCTGTAATTTTGATTTTCTTAGGGAGAGCAATTGAGAAATCAGAACTACATATCCCTGATGCAATGGGGGTAACCCATGACTGGATCAAGCTTGTCAGGTGCATCTGGAGTCAGTTGGCAGCCCTACGCCCTGTGCTTAGATGACATTTACCTACGGATAGTTTCCTCCACAGTCCTCACCTAAAGGGGCCATTTGGCTTCGTATTTTCAGGAAATGCTAATTCATTCCAGGTTTTACCTCACTGTAGGATTTCCATAAGCAAGGAAGGCCTATACGTCTCTGTATGTAAAGGATGGATCTACCTATTCTACAAAAATGGGTACATTTGGCAACCCTGTCCAAACATAGCCTACAACCTCAAATATATTCCTGAAGCTAATGCTAGGAGCACTGCTGCATGGCCCCTCCTTGCAGTCTGACAGGATGAGACCTGCTGATATAGTACAAACACTGCTGCACTGTCATGGAAGCAGCTCTGATTAAGCCAGAAAGATAATATGTCCATCTTTTCTATCCTCTGAAGGACTTGAAAGATTCCTTTCTAAAACAGCATGTAGGCTACATCTCCTTCTAGAATTACTTTAATTCCCCTTCACTTGACAGCACTGTCTGATCTATTTAGTTTGCTTTACACCAGGAGCATACTAAGCTAGACATGTGCCCTGTGCAAGTAGTGATCCTGGCACCCCACACTTCCCCAGCCACATGCAGGAACTCGCTCTTCTCAGGATTCCTAAAAGCCAGTGATGACATCAACGCCCTTTCTGTACTTGCGCCCTGTGCGGCCACACCACTCACACAGCCACTGGTACGGCCCTGCTTTACACTATATTCCCCAACAGTGCTGCAGTGAGCGAGGCTTGCACTCTCCGCCAATACTACCTCCATTGAAATTTGTTTTCTCTTGGTTTGAAGCTCATTTGTCATTCATACTTCATACTCACTCGTGCCTGGGCTTTTAAATCACCACTGAATCAATTTCTTCTGCAGTCATGTCTTTGGTCCTATTTATTCTGGAAAATAAAGATGCATAAGTCGCCTAGAGCACCGCCCCTCCAGGGATCCCCGTTGCTGCCACTGTCACCCCTCACCAGGACCTACAGCAGCAGCAATGACCTGAAACAGGTCCACAGTACTTTCCTTAAAACTTTGGCACCACAGGACTGTTTGCTTCCGCCCTCACCAATGCCCAGTGCCGACTTCCTGCTTGCATGGGGGTGGAAGCAGCTTCTGCCCCATACAAAAGGAAGTCAACATTGGTAAGGGTGGAAGCAGACAGCCCCATGGTGCCGAAATTATAAGATAAATGCCGTGGGCTATTTCAGGCCATTGTCACTGCTGTAGGTCCTGGAGAGGGGTGGCAGCAGTGGCGATGGGGGCCAGCTCGGGGAGGAGGGGTGCACAAGGAATGAGGTTAGCCAACGGTACCTCATCTCTTTGCTCCAGCCCTGGCTGAGAGTAGCATATGGCAACTCCCTAAGCAAGTCTGAGTGCACAGGATAAAGGCAAACAGGTTCTTCTGGGTTTGCATCACAGCCAATAACTTTTCATGTCACTTTCCCAAATGTTTGGCTTCCCAAATGTTTGGCTTCATGGGATTAAGCTCTGCATTAAGTGTGTGAAGCTGCTAATGTACAGCACAAGTTGAGAGGGTTTATGCATAATAATGAATATAAATGAATAACTAACTAGTCTCAAGCAACAAAAGAATCAGAGAAGAAAGATAAGCTGATCAGGACTCTGAGGGCTAGGGATTTCCACATGAACAGATCATACAGCATACCTGTATAACAGTCTTAATTAGTATAAACCCGCTCATTACGGCACTACTTATCGCCCTGTAATGGAACCATGGAGTGTGGCTTTCCACAATAAATGATGTAAGACAGTAGAAGACAGCAGATAAAGATCAAAATGGTCATCCACTTGGCCCATTAAGGTGTTTAAGGTTGTAATTGCCACCCCAGTACAAGTCACCCACATGTTGTTGTTGCAATGTGCCATCGAGTCAGTGTTGACTCATGGCAACCCTCTGGATAGTTGTCCTAAACTATGTTCAGGCAGGCGAATCATTGTTCTACAGTCAGGCGACTCATTGTTGAAAGAGTGACATCCATAGTTGCTGTTATTGTATCGATCCATCTCACTGCTGGCCTTCCATCTCTCTTTTTGCATGATGTGTCCAAAGTATGAAAGTCGAAGTCTTGTCATCTGAGCTTCTAAAGAAAGCTTAGGTTTGATCTCTTCTAATACTGACTAGTTTGTTCTTTGAGCAGTCCATGGTATACACAATATTCATCGCCAGCACCATAATTCAAGGGCATCAATTTTCTTCCTGTCTATCTTTTTCACTGCCCAACTTTTGCATTCATATGATGTTATTGAAAATACCACGGCTTGAAGAAGTCAAATCTTTGTATGGAGAGAGATATCTCTGCTCTTGAGAATCTTGCCTAGGTCCTTTATAGCCATTCTGCCAAGAGCAATGCGTCATCCAATTTCTTGACTGCTTGTCATTTCTTTATTGATAGTTCATCCAAGTAGGTTAAAGTTGTCAACTATTTCAATGTCTTCTCCATCAACGATGAACATATTTATTTTTCCAGTTGTCAGGATCTTTGTCTTCTTTACATTAAGGTGGAGGCCCATTTTAGGACAATATTCCTTGAACTTGAGAAGCAAATGTTTCAGTTCATCGTCACTATCAACCAGTAATGTGGTATCATCAGCATAGCGAAGGTTGTTGATGAGTCTTCCACCAGTCTTTACATCTCAGTTGTCTTCATACAGTTCTGCTTCTCTGATGATTTCTTCTGCATAAAATTGAAGCAAGTAGGGGGAAAGTATGCAGCCTTGTTGTACACCTTTGCTGATTTTAAACCATTCTGTTTCTCATTGTTCTGTTCGAACTGTTACTTCTTGATCAATGTAAAGGTTGTGCAAGAGAATGATCAGATGTTCTGGTATACCCATGCTTCTTAATATGGCCCAGAGTTTCTCAGGTTTACACAGTCAAAAGCCTCGCTGTAGTTGATAAAACACAAATAGCTATCCTTTTGGTATTCTTTTGTCTTTTCAAGGATCCATCTCATATCCACAATAAAGTCTCTTGTTCCTCGCTCTTTCCTGAACTCTGCTTGCACTTCAGGCATTCCAGGTATGGATATAGTCTCTGCTGAATAATCTTGAGTAGAATCTAATGGCAGGTGGGATCAGATCGATTGAGCAATAATTTTCACAGTCAGTTGGATCACCTTTCTTCAGTACTGGCATAAACGCAGATCTTTTCCAGTCAGTTGGCCATAATGTTGTCTTCCAAATTTCCTGGCAGAGACTTGTAAGTGTGGTAACAGCTGCATCCGATTGATGTAATACTTCAATGGGAATGTCATCAATGCCCAGTGCTTTGTTCTTTGATAAGGCTTTCAATGCTGCTTCAACTTCTTCTTTCATCACCAATGGTTCCTGATCATAAGGTACAGGTGGAAATGGCCAATGGTCCACTTGATCTTTATGGTATAATGACTTTGTATATTCTTTCCACCCTTTCTTAATCTTCTTAGCATCATTCAACATGGATCCTTGAGCATCTTGTAGCATTCCAATTTGAGACTGGAAAAGCCGATCTTGTTCTTCCTCTTATAGTTTCTGATTCTATTTCCTTGCATGCATTATTGTAGTACTTCTCCTTTTCTTGTCTTGCTGCTCATTGGAAATCTCTGTTGAGTTCTGTGATTTGCTCTATTTCTCCTCTGGCTTTAGCTTCTCTGCATTTCTGGGCAATTTTCAGAGGTTCTTCGATCATCCATTTTGGCCATTTTTGCTTTTCAACTTTTATTTGTTCAGAGAAAGGCGACCAAAATGATTTGGAGCCTGCATCAGAAGCCTTATGAGAAGAGACTTGAAGACCTAAATATGTACACTTTGGAGGAGAAGAGGGACAGGGGAGATATGATTCAGACCTTTAAATACTTAAAGAGAAATGATGAACAAACAAACCTCTTCCAAAGACGGGGAAGCTGTAAAACTAGAGGGCATAACATGAAGCTGCAAGGTGGTAAATTGAAAGGCAATGTCAAGAAATATTTCTTCACTGAAAGGGTGGTGGATGCTTGGAATGCCCTCCCGATGGAAGTGGTGGGGGCAAACACGGTGATGGAATTCAAAACGGCATGGGACAAACACAGTGGATCCCTTTACAGCAACAGGATAAAAGCAAAATAAACGGTACCATCTAACTTCTGAACTATCTAGCGTCTGAACAAATAAGGGTGTCCTACATGGAGTGGTGGGTTCACCCCAAACAGAAACAAAAACATGGGGAGGGGTGGCCTGCACAGAGCAACAGGTGCACCTACTCTTGCCATCTTGCTGGGCAGACTAGATGGACCATGCTGGTCTTTATCTGCTGCCACTTACTATGTTACTATGTTATTTAGACAGTTTTGCATACCACCTTAACCTTTTGCAGAGGTTTCTCACTTTCTTCCAACAGAACTTCTTGATGTCATCCCATAACTCTTTTGGAGCTCTGTCATTTGTATCTAAAGCAGCAAATCAATTTTACAGGCAGTCTTTAAATTCCGGTGGTATATTCTCAAGGTCATATTTTGCAACCTTCAGAAATGGCTTGCTCTTTTTCAACTTTAGCTTGAGTTTGCATACTAGTAGTTGGTGATCTGTACCACAGTCAGCTCCAGGTTTTGTCTTTGTTGATGTTATAGAGCTTATCCATCATTGACGTCCACAGATGTAGTCAATTTGATTTTTGTATAATCCATTGGGTGAAGTCCATGTGTACAGTCGTTGCTTGTATTGCTGGAAGAAGGTGATTGAGATGAATAGATTGTTGGTCTTGCAGAATTCTATCAGTCTTTCTCCAGCTTAATTTCTGTTGCCAAGTCTATATTTTCCAACAACTTTGCCTTCTTCTTTGTTGCCAACTTTTGCGTTTCAGTCACCTATGACTATCAGGATGTCCTGTTTGCATGTTCTGTCAGTTTCAGCTTGTACTTGTTCATAGAATTCATCAACTTCATCCTCTTCTGCAGCTGTTGTTGGGGCATATATCTGAATTATTGTTGTGCTGATGGGCATTCCTTGTAGACGAATAGAAATTAACCATTCACTGACTGCATTGTGTGTCATTACAATTCTTGCAAGTTTCTTCTTGATTATAAATGCAACACCATTTCTTCTTTGTCTTTCATTTCCAGCATAGTAGACCATGTGATCATCAGATGCAATGTGTCCAATGCCAGTCCATTTCAGTTGGCTGACACCCAACAGATCGAGTTGTACACATTCCGTTTCATTCTTGACCACCTCCAACTTCTCTTGGTTCATGCTTCATATGTTCCATGTCCCAATATGTAAGACATCTTTGCAGCTTCTGACTCTCAGTTCATACACATCTACATCAGCAATCAGACGTCCTGAAGGCTTTGATCCAGCTGCTTCATAAAGACTGGCTTTACTCTAGAAAGTCTTCAGCTCCTCCCCTGTAGCCAGTTAAGTGCCTTCTGACCTGGGGGTCTCATCTTCCAGCACTATAGCACAATGTGTTTTGTTCTGATTATCCACTCAGTTTAAATACCACTCCAATGCAGACTACCTTCATCCGTACCTTTATTTAGAGTTGTAAATGCATTGGAGCAGCATTTACAACTCTAAATAAAGGTATGGAGGGGGTAACCTGCATTGGAGCGACATTTACAACTCTAAATTAAGGTATGGAGGGGGAACCTGCACTGGAGTGACATTTACAACTCTAAATAAAGGTATGGAGGAGGGTAACCTGCAATGGAGCAACATTTACAATTCTAAATTAAGGTTCGGAGGGGGTAACCTGCATTGGAGCAGCATTTGCAATGCTCTGAACAATAAGGGGTATGTTTACTAAACCGTCTTAACACCGCAGCGGTAGTATTATCGTCCGATAAGTGACATTATCGCGCGATAATGTAACATTATCGTGCGCTAACATCACTTATCTCGCGATAACATAGCAGCGGCGTTAAGGCACACTAACTCTGTGAAATCCGGGCCTGAAGGGTGGAGTAAGGCTTCCCAGAGGGCGGAGAGAAGGGGTCAATGGGCGGAGAGTGGGCTGGGAGAGGCTCCATGCACACTAACACCGTGAAATTAGGGTCTGAAAATTAGCGCCAGTGAAAACCTTGCGCTAGAGGCACATTTGCAGGAGAGAGAAACCATTTCAGTCAGCAATGTACAGCAAAGGCAGGGAAACACAGAAAAGTGATAGTTGTGATACATGTGCAGGAACCAAAAAGGCAAATAAACATATAAAATGACCAGAATCACAGTTAAAATCCCAATAACCAAGCTGGCCAATAGTGATATTAATGATAAACATAAAGCAGCACTACTGACAAAGCGTAAAAATTAAGATATCATGTTTGGAAGGGTCTATGCTCTGTCCCCCTACAAAAAGAATGATCCCACATTGAAATAGCGCTGATTAGGGTTTCTGTCGTTTAGATTGGGCAGGTTTGTTATGGGGTGCACATGTGCAGCAACAGTAGAGTGGGCACGTAGGAAAGGGAAACTGTACTGATGCTGTAAATGGGATCAGGGGGCTGCAGGCGGCACATGCTGTGGTCTAGCTAGGGCACAGTGCGGACTAGGCAGATGCCTAGGTGGCACATAGGAATGCCGAAACTGTAAAGCAGCAAGACAGCAACTGATGAGGGTCCAACATGGGAATGAGTGTGTGTCCCACGGTGTCATAGGGGATATTACCCAGCAGGTACCCCCAAGGGCACATAACATTGGTAGGCGGTGCTGGGGGAAAGCGCACATGTCTATGTAGGCACCCCTACCTGAGAACCCACACCATAGGCAGCTGCCTACCGGCACACTGGATGGCCTGGGACTGCGCACCACCAGCACCACCGGCATAATGGCATGGCAGCATGGTGGCGGAGGGGTGCTGGTGGTGGAGGGGTCAGTGGCATCTGCACACAGCAGACCATGGCCAAGCCCCATTTAGGTGGGTGCCATGCACTGCAACAGACAGGGTCTGTCTGACGAACAGTCATGGTATCCCCAGGGAATGACATGTCCCTGTGGCAAGAATGTGGTACAGTACACACAGCCAGTGTGTTCAGGAGCAGAAGGTCACAAATTCAAGTCCCAGCTATGGCTCCTGCCAACCCTGCCCCCATATTTTACCCAGTACTAAACCATGGTAATAAAGACGGAACCTTTATTGCAGATAAAATAAACATGCCTGAAACGCCTATATTTTACCCTACAGAGCACAGACACCATAAACATGTTCAATCCCTAGAGCAGAGTTTCCCAACTGCAGTCCTGGAGGGCCAAACACCATTCAGGTTTGGCCCCCCACCTTTTCCTCCCCCCGGGATCATGTCACCCCCTGCTTGCTCTCCCTTCACTGGCTCCCTATCAAAGTACGTTACGTCTATAAGTTTCTTATTATCACTCACAAAGTCCTTTACACTAACACTCCTCAGTACTTAGCTGACCTTATCTTTTTCCAACCCACCTCCCGATTATTACGTTCTATCCACAATAACCGCCTTTTTCTCCCTTCCCCAACTCAGGCTCACCTTGAATCAACTCGCCACGCTGCCTTCTTCTTTGCCAGCCCCGCGCTATGGAACTCCCTCCCACATACTATCCGCACTGAACTCTCCTTCCCCCACTTTAAGGCTATGCTAAAGACTTACCTTTTTGCTCAAGCCTTCGATCTTCCCCCCCCCCCTTCACTTCCTCCCAGTCAAGCACACTCCCCCGCTCACAGTCTACTTAGGAGCTATAACACTTTGCGTCTACCTGGTATTTCTCTAAGCCCTCCAAATCAGCCTTCCCCCTCTTTTATGTTCCCTCATATGGTTTGTTTACCTGCTGTGTGGCCTGCCTGTCTACTTCACCAACCCTGTCCTGGTTGTTTGTTTTGTAAATTACACCCCCCTCTATTGTTGTCACCGGTGGTCTGTCTGTTGTCTGTCTTTGTTCGGTTCGTCCTGTCTCGTCTACCACGCTGTTTTTTACAGCCTACTTTTACTATTCTCTTGTTCTTCTTCTATCCCTTTTGCTTCCTAAATGGCGTTCTCTTTCATGTTTCTTTTTCCCGCAGCCATGCTTACTTGTATTGTAAACCGCCTTATATTATTGTTAAAGGCGGTATATCAAATTTGCTAAATAAAGAAAGAATAAAGAAAGAAAGCTGTCCCTAATAAATATGCCTGTGCTGCATTTGTATGTGCCACCCCATTGTATGCAAATTTATCTCATGCATATTCATTAGGGACAGCATGAAAACCTGAACAATGTTTGGCCCACCAGGACCGGAGTTGGGAACCTCTGCCCTAGAGCAGCGGCCAACAGGGGCATAAACACCCACACCCACAGGCTCCACTATCCAAAGCCTCATGGAGTGAGGCTGTTGGGCCCTGAGTGGAGCAGCATCTTCCAATACTGGCACCTGCATACCTTAGCAATGCCGTCCTAAACTTGGGAACATGTTCCACATATATCAAAAGGTTGCTATAATTAATGTCAGCTAACAAATCCTAAGTTAAACACAATTTGTTGATAGAGATTCATCATAGCAACCTTTCTGATATCTGTGGAGTGTGTTTCAGTTATTGATTCTGACAGTGTTTACCACCCCGGGGAGTGACCCTAACAGTATTGAGTACCATACATAGCAATGCCCGCACTGTGCCCAGGACTGGTGTGGCGGCAAGGGCTGCCACAAACCTCTATATTTGCACAATGCTGGCAGAGGTGTGGGAGTGTGTGTCTGGCTATCCAGTGTGTTGTGGCTGCCTACACCTTACTGAGCCCACATTGCTTGCACTATTTCCAGTGTTAGCCTGCCAATGTGCATAATGAGGAGCAAGGTACTGTGGGTATGGCCCGGACAGGGTGGCATGGGCAGGATGCATTTGCACAGGGTATAGGGCAATGGCTGGGACATTGTAGTGCCCGACCACCACCTGCACGGACAGGGTGGCCACAGCATGTCATGCTGGGAGGTCGCTCTCACCCTGACTGAGCAGTGACCATGGCATGGCTAGGTTCCCCCATAGTGCTATACAGTAGTTTTCTCAAGTGATATTTATGGGTTCTTTTTTCTGGGGCCCCAATCACTGACATCCCAGTTTTGGGTGCACACAGTTTCTCCAGGAACATGCAGTATGTACTAGCTAACAGACTGTCTGCAGTTAGCATCTGTATGGCAGCACCACCTTGCAGGGTGCAGCAGGTGCACACTGAATGCCCTCTGCTGGTGAATGTCAGATTGTAGTGGGGGGCAGCGGAGCTGACTGGGCCCACTACCTATCTGCCAGTGGCCCTGTCCCAAGTGCAGATCTTCAGCAGCTGTCCGTTCACCACCCGGACTGGGGTTGCTGGTCCCACAGCCTGTTCTTATGTACCTCCACTGCCCCCCTTGCAAAGGGTGAGAGTGCGGGTCTGTTGGGGGCAGATCATGTCTCCCACCCTGACCCAGAGAGGGCGGTTTGCTAAGTACATTGTCGCCATGTGAGCCCTGACACACCCCTGCTCCCTAAACAGGTGACCATAGCAAGCACAGTGGATATGTACTATGTTGGGTGCATCATGGTCCACAAAGGCCAGATATGACTAGCAATTACAAATGAACACAGAGACCTCCTAAAGGTGTCTGCAATAAATACCTGTCACACACTGGCACTGATGGAGACCTGCAGCACAGCCCACCTCAACCAACCTGGGTACTGCGGACCTGGTGCTGGCCACTCCACCTCACCCTCAGGGTGAGCACAGAACATGCACATTGGCATGGCCTGTGGGTACTCTGTGCCAGTAACACGCACGGTCATTCCCCCCTACCAAGTTGACATGCTGTAGAAGTGCATACCCCATCTGGTGAGCAGATGTAGACTGCTGTTCTGCATTGAATTGCATTATGGGTACTGTTGGTTCTATCTATCCTGGTAGCCACAGCAGACAGTTTTATGGTGACGTGCACTCTTTCTGTAGCCAGCCATTGGCATGGCAACTCCCATAGTGATGTAGCACAATGGTTAATGCAATGGCTTCAGTAGCAGAGGTCATGGGTTTGATTCTTCTCTGTTCCCCTTTTTTTTATGGCTGTCCTACACAACTATGTTTCATTTGTGTAACAGTCATATCTCTGCAGATCTGTGCTGCCGCCACATTATACCCTCATCACTGTTGCCATCCATCCTTCTGTCCATCTATGTGTGTGTGTGTGTGCCAGCTGTGTGGCATCCTGCCCTAATGTGCAGGCTGCTACCCCATGTCCTGCACTGGCACACTTTTCTGCATTGTGGCTCTTCATGCTTGCCTCTCCTGTGTCTGCTCTGCCTGGCACTGCTCTCCTCTGTCCTCCTGTCATTGCACTTATCCTGCCACCTCTACCTCCTCTGGTGGACACGTATCCCCATCCTCTGCCACACACTGTCATTGTTGCACTGTACATTACCATCACCCTGTACATTGGTACAGCTGCCCCCGATATGTTTGTCCACTTTACCTGCTGCCACATGGGCTGCACGCAGATTTGGCTGGTCCATGAGCTCCATCATCTACTTCCTTCCATCACTTGTTCATTGCCTTTCCTTGGTGCTCTATGCAGTGTTATGGTTACATCTGTGTTTGAGCCATATATTTCATGCTTGTGACTTTGGGGCACCTTTGTGCCCCTGGGCACCATCTCCTGTGTCACCTTGGCATCCCTGGGGCATCTTTCCCGGCACCTTAGGTTTGGCCAGCTTATGGGGCGCCTTATATGGTGCCTTGGAGGGTGCCAACCTTTCCTGCCACCCTCTGGGGCACATTATGACCTGCCTTGGATGATGTGCTGCTTTATGATGTGCCTTATGGTGCGCCCTAAAAGGTGCATTAGGTTGCGGCACTGGGGTGAGGCTTTTTTGGCCTGCAGTGCAAATTGTTGGGATGTGTCTGACTGTTACAAGCAGGAAAAGGGATTGCCTCAGACAGTCTTTTAACTGAGCCCACTGGGGGATCAAACTCATGGCCACTGTAGCAGCAGTCAATATATTAACCAGTGTGCTACACTTCTGTTGCTGTGATTGTAGGTCAGTGCGCCTAATTAAGGCTAACGCGCGTTAACATGCCAGGGCTCCCTCTATCGCGCGATAACGGACTTTATCACGCGATAACCCGAAATGCTACCTTAAGACTGGAACGCCCACTACCTTATATGGCATTCGTCACAGTAAGACTGCAACTAACACCGGTAACATTAAGACGGTTTAGTAAACATACCCCTAAAACTACAGATTTTTACAAGTCCTCCTATTTGGGGTATATATATCCCCAGCTGGAGATATGGATAAGGGGATTTACTTGCCTTCCTCCTCAAGAGTGCAAGTAAGAAAAATAGATTGCAAAATATTTAACACAAGCTCTTGATCTGGGAGGTGAAGGATGCACCAGGGAGACAGGTCCCTTCTACCATAGTACTGAATCCTTTTCAGATATAAAGCGGGGATGCATCTGGTTAGCAGGCCCCTCTCACAGCTCTGAGTCTGTCCCCTTGTCCTGTGTGTCCTTCCTCCCTTAGCTTCAGCGTGATGCTGGGTCAATGCTTGCCAGTTTGTAGGTGAACTACTGACTTTGGTTGAGGTGGCTAAATGGTCACATCTGATGCAGCATCCTAGACTGTATAATGCCCAAGTGGATAACTAGAGCCCCACCTCCATGCACTCCTTGCTGGAAGGAAGGCAGGCTCCTGCATGCAAGTGTGCTTTGAAGAGGAGACTCCTCCTGCCCAGTGAATGACAGGCAAGTCTGGCCTCCATTACATCATATTGTAAGCTGGATTCTATTTCAGACTCCAGAATTTCCCACTTTTTACAAACAGACAGCACCTTTCTGAAGTTCCTAATATACTTTTGATTTTATAGCTCTTTTCTATATTTTATATCTTATTCCCTTGAATTTTTCTGTCATTACTTCCCTTCTGTGTTCTTTTCCACAAAATCTTGTCTCTCGTGTTTTTCTTCTTCCACCTCCCACTCTTTTCAACCCTCCTTCAGTCTCTGTTTCCTTCTTGTTTCTCCTTGTTTTTTTTCTCTATCTTGACCATCTCCTGAGTGTCTCCTCCCTTGCAGCATTATTTCACCATTTCTTTCCTGCAGTTTACCACAAGAATACGAACATATTGCCAAAGCCCTGCAGCTCAGAAATGCATGGCACAGAGAAAGAGAGAAGGAAATGGAACAGCAGAGAAACCTGAAGGGGTCATTAACCGTGGGAGCAGGAGGGTGGAGCAGAGCACAGCTGAAGCAGCAGCAGGGAAGGGGTGAAGGAATCCTGGAACTACACAGCCATTGACAGCAAGTAGGGGGCAGAGCCATTTTCTCACAATGTCACAGCAAGGGACAAATTCTTTGGTGTCCTGACTTAGTTTAAGGTAAAGCAGGGAGGAAGTACATTATATAAAAATAGCGTGGCTCAATTAGTCTCACTTCCATTGCCACATAGACAATAACTATTAGAAGAAGAAACACAGGCAGGGCTGGCACAATCATTAGGCAAACTAGGCAGTTGCCGTGGGTGACAACTTCTGGGGGGCAGCAAAGAGCAGAGCAATGCAAAGCTAAACAATCAATTTTGACAGCTGAGGGGGGGGGGTGTAAAGCTTAAGGTCTGCCAGGGCACCAGTACTTGAACCAGCTCTGGGGCAGGCCCTGAACACAGGCCAAAGCATTCTCCCTGTCTATGCCTAGTAAAAAGAAAAGAACAGCAGAACAGCACTCATCTGCAAGCTCTGAGGTTTTGCAGTATGTCCTGACTTTATTCTGCTTCTCAGAAGTAGATAGGCAGAACAGCATCACTGCGACATGTCCAGGCAGTGTCAGCAGAGGATTAGTGTCATTACAATCCCAGGGACGTTTCACAGCATGCATGCAAAAACTGGAAGAGAATGAACTGCAGCATTGCTGCATTTGATTAAAGAGTGGATGCTCAGTTCTGAGCTTACAGTGCAAATTTCGAGTTTATTCCAGAGACTTTCCCACTTTAGAGGCCACAAAACCAAAATGCCCTGTAGGGATAAAAGATGACACCGCAAACACACAATAGAATATGTGCACCCCTCACCAACGCTTGCAGCGAGGAAGGCAACGGGGTGAAAAATTACAGTGCTGGGAGGGACTTTCTCTTTTCATGGATGGGCTTAAATCAAACTGCATGCTCTGATAAGAACCATGGAAGACAGAAAACACAAGAGAAAATATATTCTACAAAAAAGCATTCTATTAACTTGTACTTTATGAGCTGGGATTATACTGGCACTCAAAGCAATATTTTTTAATCAGTGACCTCAGGAAAGAGCTTATGTTCATGCTGTGGCTTTGATGCAGGAAACTACACTATCCTTTAGTGCAGCAATTTACTCAAGATTTTCCTGCACTAATCTTCCTCCTCATATAGTGTGAATTTCTAATGCAGGGAAATCAGCAGTAAAAACACTATGCAAAAGGGTAGCACAGTTGCACATCTAAAACGCTGAATAACAAATAGCTTCCAATGAAAAAATTTAGCTCAGTATTTCCTAGTACTGAAACTTTATGCCAGCTCAGGGCTGGAGTAACGATGCAACGCAGGAGAAAAAGGGTCAGTAGAGGTGAAGTTCGGTACTATACCGCAGATGATTCAAGATCCCTGGTGATCAAAATGGAACCCTGACCCCCTCCCTAGGACACTCCTGCCCCCTACTGAATTTCTCTGACCCCCTAGACTCTCATGATGACCCTGGACTCTAGATATTCACTTCCTTTTATATGGAGGTGGAAGCTGCTTCTGCCCTCATGCAATCTGGAAGTCATCACTGGCCATTGAAAGGGGCAGAAGCAAAACAGCCCTGTGGCACCAAAGTTTTAAGCTAAGCACTGCAGGGCTGTTTAGGGCTATTACCGCCTCTGCAGGCCCCATAGAGGGATGGCAGTGGACCGCCCATGGACCATAGGCACACTAGGCAGCTGCCTAGTTCACTTAATGGTTTCACCTGCCCTGCCTCAGCCCCACGATCATAGGTACCCACTACATTTACAAAGAGATTTTCTGCACTAGAAGGAGGGGTGCAAAGGAATACCCATAAGGACTAGGCTCTCTGGAACTGAATAATAGGGTCAAAGGTTATAACTCGGGCTGAGACATGAATTCAGGCAGGTCTCACAGAGACTTTATGAAATGGATCACATGCAAAATTTAACCAAGTTTTGTTCACTTGCGAGCACAAAGTCACCATCCTGCATAGGAGACAGAAATATCAACAAGGAGGTCAAATTGGTGAAGAGTTTATATGTGCAGGAAGGAGGTGATGTGTTGAGTAATTAAGGGGTAGTTGAGTACAGGAACAGCCTAAAGGCGATGCAGAGGGATGTGGGGTCATGTGCAGAGACTGATTGTGGAACCTCATTTGCATGATTTAATAGGGGCTAGAAAGCAGGGCTATGTGCAAAAAACACAGTCACTCAACGGTAGGACCAGCCCTGATTAAGCATACCACAGATGTAAAATGAAGATGATGGATTGGTTGTGTTCAGTCTTGTGACAACAGAGAGAGTTCAGTGGTTGTTAGGGCACTTACATGAGTGAAATTCTCCTATAGACCTTGTCCCATCACTTTTGTTGAAAGATGGTTTGAAAACTATGGTATGTTGGGTGACAGAGATAGTGTTGCCTCCTAGCCACTTTAAAGGAGTCCATTGTAATTCCATTGAATGTAACTAACTACACAAGTCATAACCCTATTTCAAAATTATCTTTTGAAATAAGATTATTGAAAAGGAAGCGCTGGAACAAACAGGAGACTTTTTGGAAAATGCAAGATGTATGATATGGGATGGGGAGGGGGGAGTTAATAGGAGATCAGTGTCCAAGTCACTCTTAACTGCAGTTTTGCATATTATTTATTAAGCCTTGTGTAGGAAGGAAATAGTCTTTCTGGTGTCTTTAGACCTTTCTTCAGCATTTGATTTGTTCAAATTTAATATTTTGTTAGATGTAGACAGTTAGGTTTAGGGGGTAAGATGCCGGCATGGTCACAATCCTTTTTTTTGGAGATAGAAATTTTAGAGTTAGCTCTAAAATATCAATGTGTGGTGTCCTTCAAAATTCTGTTTTGCTCCCATTGCTTTTTAATATCTTTCTACACACGCTGAGATGGATAACCCATCCCTTTAGATTGCATTTTTATGCTTATACTGATATTCAGATTCCCCAAATTATATGGTGTATATGCTAAATTGCTGTTTGGATGCAGTTGTTTCATGCGTAAAGGCCAATCAGTTGGTTATGGATACTCAGAAAACTGAGTTGTTGATACTTGCCGAGAAGGTTCTCTATTAATTAGACAAATGACAGAGGGGGTAGTTCCTTCTAGCAAGACCGTGTTTTGGAACTTGGGGTGATTTTTGACACAGAGGTCTCATTTCTGCCCCAAGTATCCCAGATGGTGAAAAATGCCTATTGTAAATTGAGATTAGTGGGACAGCTGAGACAATCTGAGTGCATACTGTATGTACTGCAGTTGGTGATTCGGGCATTGGTTGCTAGTGTTTTAGATTATAGAAATCTTTTACAGTATATGTAGGCCTTCCAGTGAAATCTGTGAAAACCTCTGATGGTACAGAATAAGGCTGTGTGGGTGATGATGGGTCTCAGACAAAGGAAGGACGTCTGTCAGGCATTCAGAGAAACGCACTGATTCCCAATTAGAAAGTGAATACGGTTTAAATTGTTAACTTTGACTTTTAAATAATTACTTTTGGGATGCCCGGAATATTTGGTAGTCAGATTATGGTCTCAACCTACTAGACCACTGCAATCTAGTTAAGGATGCGTATGAGACATTCTAGCAAGATCTTTTGATGGCTGAATCAGTGGCGATCCTGAGCTTTCTCCCTCATAGTTCCTATAATGAAGAATAGTCTGCCTTTGTCTCTGAGGTCTGCGGTGATCTTGTTCTTTTTTTAATAATAGTGCAAAAGCCTGCCTATTTCCTAGGTAAGGGATTATTTTCTTCTCTTTTCTCTGTGACACAAACAGTTCTTATGGAGTGGAGGAGTAGCCTAATGGTTCAGAACACTGGCTTGGGACCACAGAGACCAGGGTTCAATTCCTACTAGCACACCTTGGGCAAGTCACTTAACCCTCCATTGCCTCAGAAAAATCCAAGTTGTCAATGTCCCTGTTTAATGTACATGACCAAGTTTAAGTTTCAATGTAAACTGCTTTGATCAAAATGATAAAGCAGTATATAAAACCTGTTAAAGGAATGGTAAAGTAGATGTACTGTTTGTATATATGTGTAATATTGTATTTTTATGTTTTTATTCTAAAGCTCATTGAATGTTTACTCAGAAAGTGTAGTATATAAGCATTTGTAAATAAATAAATAAATAAAGTAAGATTCACACTAGTGACACTCTGGGGAATGTCCTTGGAGGTGCACTAAGGAGCACACACTCCTTTGGAAGCACGCCAGCAGCTGCGCACCACACAGCTGCAGGCTGAAGTCAATGTGAGCGTCTGTCTAATCTAATCTAATGTAGACTTATATACCGCTATGAACACTGAGTAAGAATGCTAAAACATATTAATTAGAATTAAACAGCCAAGTTTTAAAAAAAATTTCAAAAATGAAAAAGAGAAAGCAAATTTGTTATCTTAATTGGTAGTTCAGACCAACATTTTGCAGCCATGTAGGGAATGGTATGTACAAAACGGACTTTAAGTCTAATTCCCCTAAAGGGGGGAAATAACAAAGTGCAGAAAGATTGTATACGCTGCGACTTATGTACTCAAAAAGGAAACAGCAAGGCTGAAAAACGTGTGGGAACAAATGTATTAAAAAATGTATATATAAAGACAAAAAACTAAACAGTTCCTATTAAAACCTTAAGCCAGTGTAGCTTAAGGAGACGAGGGGTCAATGCTGTATACTGAGATGTACCATAAAAGAGGCGCGCTGCCAAATTTTGCCATAATTGTAAGCGCATAATTTGACACTGTGAACAATTCGTAAACAGTATGTTCCATAATCCAAAAATGCCACAATATAACTCTGCATAAGAAGATGAAAATGACCAAATGAAAAATATGGTCTAATTCTACACAGCTGTCGTAACTTAAAGAAAGATTTTGAAAACACCAAATTAATGTGAGTCTCAAAAGAAAGACTATCATCAATCAAAATACCGAAAACTTGGAAGACTGGGTCAGAACGGAGTCCCAACTGTTCTAATGCTTGGGCTAGTAAATCTGGAAGTGGTTTAGAGTTATTAAAACAAAAGACTTTTGTCTTTGAGGTGTTTAATTGTAACCAAATAATTTTTGCACATCTCTCTAATTTCAGAATGGTATTCTCTGTCACCTGATGAAAATCATTAGATGCTTGTGAAAAGGTCAGCAAAATCCAAATATCATCCGCATATGAATATAATTAAAAAGTTGCATAATCAAACACCCATTCTAATGTAGTCAGCAAAATATTTAAACAATAGGTGAAAGTGGGGATCCTTGAGTAACTCTACAACCAGCCTCCCATTTCTTCAAACTATTCATACCCAACTGAACTTGATACCTCCTATTTAAAAAAAAAACATAAAATCAATTCTACACTGTTCCCGAAACCCCCAAGTAATCTAAAACCAACATCAAAATTTCTTGATCCACTAAATCAAAAGCAGCACTAAGATCAAATTGTAAAAGAACTGCAATACTGCCTTTAGCTAAAATGGTGTTAACATCTGAAATCAAAATACCCAACAACATTTCTGTAATATGGTCCTTTGTATGTCACCGAAAGGGCAGAGCCTCCAAGCACAGCTCCCATGCCACGATCTCTCATCTCAATCCATGACACTAGATGACCCATTCACACCACTGAACCGTCAACGGGATCTCAGGCATATTGTGGATATCCTGAAAAGACTACTGGGTGGCAGTCCCCTAAGGCCAGTCTTGGGAATTTCTGTAATATGTATCGTGTTCCCACTTGGTCCTATACATGCAGCAGAAGGGAATGAGTCAGAGGTAGGTGAATAACCCTAAAGAATCATATTAACTCAATGGGCTTCCAAGGCTAGTTTCCACTGATTACTGTATTTCAGCTGAAGTAATAGGAGCTGCCTAGCGCTGTGAGTTGGCAGTGAATTACAGACATTTCAAAAGGCTTTCTAGTGCTGGACCTAATGGTGTACAAAATATGTGGTTTCTCCTGTTAGTGTACTCTGTTATTCTATGAAAAGATAAAGCAACAAAGAATGTTCTCTTCAAAATTATGTCAACAAAGGGACATCAGAAGGACATGTCTTGGTTCAACTAGTGACTAGAAAGATTTTAGAATTGTTCTGGCAAAGTGAGCACAGGGCAAGGACATATCTTTTCTGCTAGGCGTGGCTGAACTTCTCTGCCAATTAATCACATAGGAAAGCTTTGATCTCTGATAAGAAGGCAACCTGTAGCACACCAAGGGGTATGTTTACTAAACAGCGCTAGCAACTTCGGTGCAATATCAGAGCCACAGTCTCATTGAAATCAATGGGGCCGCGGCTCCGATATCGCACGGAAGTCGCTACCGCTGTTTAGCAAACATTCCCCCAAGTGAAAGTATGGAAGAAAGGCAAAGTGCACACCAAAGCAAGAGGCAAATTTTCAAAGGCTTAGTTGGAGTCTATGGGGGGAGGGGCAGCGAGCTAAACAAGTAAAATGAGTGAATTTGTACCACCTAAAAGTACATGCATACTTTCAAAAGACACGTACTCTTAGTCCATTTAAAAAGGGGATTCGAGAAAGACGTGCTTTTTTCAAAATATATACATGTACTTAATGCCTTCCTTTGACAAGACCTGTGGAGGGTAATTTTATAAAGCCCTGCATACTACTTCTTAACATGTATTATTCTGTGTGGATTTCGTGCTTATTTATAAAGTCAAGTAATGCGTGTGTTTTACTTTATGAAATAGGGGATGTGTGGTCGAAAACACACATTAAATCTAGACTGGTGCAAACACTTGCACCTAAATTTGTCAAGAACACATATAAATTATAGTATGTATTTCATAATTTACACATGTACCTGTGTGCTACGCCCAACTCTTCCCATGCACATGCCCACACTGAAAGTACACATCATTGGCCTTATGGGGCCAATATTCAGCAGTGGTGGCACAGAGTGTTTAAAACCTTTGACCTGTCCTAATTTTATCCCATCACTCAGCCAGCTGCCAGTGTGTCTTGAGCAGTGGTAGTAGATGGTTGTATTGTGTAGATAGTAGTCTCATTGTTTATTTAATCAAAAGGAGAGAATAACAGAATTAACATATAAGTAAAGTAAGTAACTGATTGTCAGAGTATTGCTTTTAAAATCATTATAACGCAACATCTGACATAATCATTGTATATTGTTTCACTCATAAATTCACGATCGCGAGAGTTCATTAAGTATTTCACCCCTCAGGGCCTCTCAGCTCGCCCGTCACCTCTGCTGACACGCACCGGGCCTCCTTCCATCACTTGAATTCACTCAGCCAATCCTGTGCTTAGCCCCGCTTTGTTCAGCCAATCAAATGCCTCCCTTGTTGCCACTGACTTCCCCGTATATAATATGAAGGACTGAGGAGCGCAGGGGAGTCAGGAGATAACATTTGTCCCAAGCACACTCCAGTCTCCTGCTGCCCGAGTTGAGAGAGACGTAAACTAATTTGTGTGTGTTTGTTTTTCCATATTCTGTAGCCCAATCTATTCATTCCCTCATACTAGGAGGTGTGAGTTTATTGGTAGTGAAACTGACCAACTATACAATGTCATTCACTTGCCCAGAAGTTACTCCCATGTAAATTGTGGCATTGGTTGAGTGCATCATGACACAGCATTCATCACGAATCTCATCACTCGAACAGCACATTTATACAAGCCCATGTGCACACGTGTGAATAATTATTATTAGAGGAAGTACAGTTGTGATACAGGCTGACTCTGTGTGTCACGCCTATCACACACTGATATACACAGTACAAACTTGTTTCATAGTTATCGTGAGCATTGCATCCCTATAGCATTTCCACATGACGATTTATCTTGGCATAATGCAGATAATATCGTAATTATAATATTTGAAAGCATATTTCTCACGAAACCTTGCTATAAGCATGTCTGATTGAGTAAAGTGGTCATCCTTGACTTAGTTAGATACAGAAAGATATGAGCTAATATGACAAAAACTTTCTGTTTTTCAGATTAACCCTTCATCATGTCAAAAAGAATGAAATGGAATGATGACTATGTGTGCTTTGGTTTCACTTACACAACAGGAAACAATGGCTTGCAAAAACCCCAGTGCATTCTTTGTAGCATTGTGTTTTCCAACTCAAATTTGAAGCCATCCAAGCTTCAAGAGCATTTCAAGAACAAGCATGGCAGAGCTGATGTTGAAGGGCATGATGCTGGGTCATTGAAAATCCAAAGAGATCGTTTTGATTCACAAGGAACTCGTGTCGAAGAACTACTACTACATGCTTCATACCAAGTGGCATATAAAGTGTCCAAATCCAAGAAGCCCCATACAATTGCGGACGATCTCATCAAGTTATGTGCACTGGAAATGGCAACAATTATCCTGGGGAAAGAAGCAAGAAAAAATGTGAACAGGTGTCCCTATCGAATAATGTCAATTCACAACCAAATCAGTGATTTGAGTGGAGATATTTTGGACCAAGTCATCTCAGAAATCAGACTAGTCCTCTTAAAATCTGTATTCAGTTTGAAGAGTCAACTGATGTCTCCAGTTGTAGTCAGCTCACAACATTAGTGAGGTATGTCAATGATGGTGCTGTGAAGGAAGATTTCCTGTTTTGTAAAGATCTGAAAACAAGCACAACTGCAAAGAATGTGATACAGCTGGTAAAAGACTTATTTTCCAAACATGACCTAGATATCAAAGTCTTTGGTTCTATGTGCACTGATGGGGTACCTGCAATGCTTGGAAATAAATCTGGCTTTTCTGCATTGATGAAAAAGGAGATTCCAGACTTGCAAGTTAACCATTGTTTTCTTCATTGGCATGCTTTGGCATCAAAAATATTGCCTCCAAATTTAAAGAAAGTCCTATATACTTGTGTGAAGATCGTCAAATGGATCAGGGGGCATGCTTTGAACGATCGCATCTTCAAATCATTTTGTAAGGATCTAGAAAGTGAGCATTCAGCTTTGCTTTTCCACACAGAAGTCCATTGGTTGTCACAAGGACAAGCTTTAAGCCTCCTCTTTGAACTGCGGCAAGAAATCAAAGTTTTTCTGGAGGAGCATGAATGTGATCTGGTTGGGGCATTGGAATCACAGGAATTTACCAAAATGCTGGCTTACTTAGCTGACATTTTCACTCGTATGAATGACCTGAGTGTTTCTCTTCAGGGAAAAGGGGTAAACATATTGTGAAAAGTTTAATGAATTCAAAGAAAAGTTACGTCTTTGGCATTGAAGGATGGAAAGAGGCAGTCTCTCAAATTTTCCTTCACTAGAAGAGATGATTGATGATGCTGGATCCATAACTCCTACTGTGCATGAAGAAATTGTGGCTCATTTGGAAATGCTGTCGGAATCGTTTGATGGACATTTTGCTGCTGGAGACCTGAAGATTTCAGAAGAATGGATCATGAATCCATATTCCTACGTTTGCAGAAAATGTCAGATGATGAAAAGCAGAAGGAAGATCTTATTGATTTACAGACAAATTGAGCTCTTGAAATGCAATTAGAAAGCAAGACTTTGGAGGAGTTTTGATGTGCTTCACTGGATATGTTCCCGACTTGGTGGAAACGCACTCCATGTCCTTATTCCATTTGCAACAACATACTTGTGTGAATCTGGATTCAGTTCTCTTTTGCCAATTAAGACAAAATCTAGGAATCACCTGAATCCACAGGCAGACCTGCGGATCGCAGTCAGCAAGACAGTTCCACGTTTTGAAAAAATTACACAGGTACACTAAAAAAATTTTTTTTTAAACTGCCTCTAATGTTTCGATTGATTTTTACGTTTTTTGGTGCGCTGAATCCAAATCTGGTAACCAATTTGCTCCATCACGTACAGATTTTTTGCTACATTGGGTTAGCAGTTTGAGGTGAACGTTTCAGATTGAGTGCGATCGAGATAAAAGTTTCTTGGATGAATTCTTTATACTAATTGTTTAGTAGTTATTCAAATAAGAATAAAGAAAATTGTAACAAGGCAGCACATAAGAATAGACTAATGTCAACAAAACACACTGTGATGGTAGCAAAATTGTCTGCACTTAAAACAGCCACATACATGTGCACAAACATTGAGCATATAAGAGCGAGGTTAGACACAAAGCAAAGCAAAGCAAAGAAATGTGCAAAAAATGTTGTACAGGTATGTATGTAAGAATAGAAAACGCAAACCGCACCATTGCAATACATGAAGACAAACACCCGATGGTGTGAAAATAAAATTCTAATAAATGAGATCCGACACTGTGGTAATAACTAGCAAATTTTTATTTCAAAGTTTAGTAAAAACATGATATTTGTCAACACAGTTTAGATTTTAAAGTCATTCTTGGGTCAATCAATCTCCTGGTGGGCCCGTTTCTTCTTCCCCCGAATGCTTCTCTTGGTGCGCTGCTTGGCGTATTTTTCATCTGGGGTTTCCCGCAGCAGCAACCAGCAGAAATCAGCCATCATAGTGGTGTTCCATCTTCCTTGGTACCTTCTCTCTGCGTCCTTGATGTCCTGGTGAAACCTTTCACCTTGTTCTTCACTGTACGCCCCCAAGTTTTCAGGAAAGTAGTTCACATGGGAGTGCAAGAAATGGACTTTCAGGCTCATGTTACAGCCTTGTTCTTTGAAGGCATTGAGCATCCTGGCAACAATATCCTTATAGTTCTCATCCCGCCTGTTCCCCAAGAATTTGAGAACAACATCCTTGAAGGAATCCCAGGCTTCTTTTTCCTTCTCAGACATCGTTTCAGCGAATGCTCCATCTGAAATGAGTTTCCTTATATCAGGGCCAACAAACACTCCTTCCTTTAGCTTTGCTTCAGAAAGTCGGGGGAACTTTGAGCAAAGGTACCGAAAGCACTCATCATCTTTTGGAAGGGACTTGATGAATTGCTTAATGAGACCCAACTTAATGTGGAGAGGTGGTAATAGAATTTTATCACGAGGTACCAAGCTCTCATGAAGAACATTTTTCTCACCGGGTCTCAAATACTCCCGAATTGGCCAGTCTTTTTTCCCCCAGTGTAGGTCGCGGACCCGGCTATCCCACAAGCAAAGGAAGCAGGGATATTTGGTGAAACCGGATTGCTGCCCTAATAGCATGGATAGAATTTTAAAGTCTCCACAAATCATCCACTTATGCTCATCATAACGAATCTTCTGAAGAATCAGGGCCAAATTCTCGTATTTTTCTTGGAGAATAACAGTGAGCAATAGGAACTGAAGCGAATGTGTTGCCATTATGAAGAAGAACACCTTTTATGCTGTCTTTTGACGAATCAATGAACAGCCGCCATTCAGCAGGATCATACTTGAGTTTAAACTTTTCCATCACTCCGTATATATCATTGCAAAATACCAAATCTTCCTCTTTGCTGAAATACTTAAAAAATTGTGTCTCGCGGTTGCGGTACCAATAAAAAGTTGTTCCTGGTGACAATAGATTTTTCTGTTTAAGCCGAGAACCTAGCAGTTGGGCAGCATCTTTTAGGAGTCCTAAATCCCGGACTAAATCATTCAATTCAGCTTGAGAGAAAAGTTCAGGTTTCGGATCTGGTTCAGTTTCAAACTCGGAAGTACTGGACTCATCGGGAAAAGCCATCTGATGAGTCTCATCATGATCAGAACCGTCCACACAAATATGATCCAAAGATTTTGGTGGTTCAGGCACAGGTACTTCGTTGCTATGAGGCATAGGCCTAATTGCTGAGGGAAGGTTGGGGTAACTTATTACGTTCTTATTTTTTAAGTTGTATCCTTTCACAATGCAAGAGCAAAAATAGCAGTCACTGCTGTGGTCTCTTTGTTCACGCCACATCATAGGTATTCTGAAACGAAATGCTTGTTTTTTACCTTTCATCCATAAGCGTAGATCTTCCTCACATGTCTTGCACACTTTGTGAGGAGCCCACGGTTTGTCTTGATCGCCTAACTTCAAACCGAAATAGGCGAAATATACTTTTTTAATAAATGCAGAAATGTTCCTCTGCCGCTTTTTCACGGTATATTCCCCACAAATAAAACAAAAACTGTCCGGAGAGTTGACGCAACCTCTGGCTCTGTGAGCCATCACAAATACACAGCACTGCAAACTACAACTGTAGTGAACCACTTCGGAATAAAGCTGGATTACGACTGAGCAAACAAAAGGTAATAATGAACTTGCAAGAAACTGAAATTTGACAGGAACGTTCATGTCGCAACCACCGTGTTTGAGCGAGCGAACGAGGCGAGGCGAACAGGAAAGAACATGCGCCAGCGCGAGTACTGGATTTAGCCCCCCGCCTCCCAATTGTCCTGTTAATGTATAAAATGAATACAAAACACTCTAAAATATCATGAGGGAGTGTTTCTAGTTAGTTGACCATTACAACCTCTATTTTGGGCCAATAAAATAAACTGCAGTCGGCTAAAAAGAAATTATGTGAACATTCCTTATATGGGTAAGAAATCTAATTTTGCAAGAAAACGTGACGTGATGGAACATTTTGGCTATTTTTCCTGGATTCAGCACCCCAAAATCTATAGGAATCAGTTGCAAAACTGGAGGCAGTTTTTTGGTAGTGTACCTGTGTTATGAATGAGAAGCAGGAGCAAAGAAGTCATTGAATTTTATGTTCACAATGGTGATTGATCTTACCTTTTACAATTTTTTTGAATAAATTAGAATCTAATTGCTCAATTTATATTTGCATTTTATGCACTTAGTTAAAAGCTTATTTTTTTAAGTTCAATTTGTTCACTCGCAGTATTGTATGTAATTCAAAAATTAGAAATTAGACTTCTTTATCTTCAAATGTGATATTACTTTTGTAGGGAGTGCAAACATTAATCAAACGTTTCCTAGGGGTGTGGGGCATAGAAAAGATGGGAAACCACTGGTTTAGCTGGCTAGCAGGTTCTGCTAACAGGCTAAACCCTTTTGTATATGCCCTCCTCTGTGTTTAATTTCAGAATAGTAACTGGCTAAAGTACATGCATAAAGGACCATTTTAGACATATAAATCACTAAAATACCAGACGTTATGAGTCCATTGCACATAGCTTTGGGTTCTTCCTTATAGAATTCCTTCCTAAAAGTAGACAGGTAGAGGGGCATAAAGCGGTTTAGTTGGTTAGTAGAACCTGCTAACCAGCTAAACCTCAGGATCCCGATATTCAGCGGTACTGTCTAGATAACACTACTGAATATCACCACAGCCCAGAGCCGTACCAAGGACTATGCGAATGGTGCAGCCGACAGAGCACAAGTACAGAAGAGGCACTAATGTCACTACTGGGCTTTCAGGAAGCCCAACAAAAGTGATTTTTTTGTACACAATTGGGTGGATGGTGGGTGGGCACATTGCTAGCTTGGTACAGTCCTGCCACAGCTCACATAAAAAATGCCTGGTTAAAACTGGGGTGGTCTGTGGGCAGATTGGGGCGGTCTCGGTCACTATCTGGTCAGCAATAATATTTGCTATCTGGTTAGTGACTGAGTGTGTTGGCTGAAAAGTAACATTATGAGAAATTCGTCCCATAGAATATGCGAATGATTTTCTGAACCATATTAGACAGATTTTTTAATGTGCTATTTAGCTAACATCCACAGCAAATTTCTAGTTAGATTTTTGTACTTCAATCTTGTTTGTTATCTTAGGACTTGATAGTCAGTCCCCAGCAGTCAGTGCTTGTAATATGTCTGTCTGTCCCAGGTGAAACCAGATATTCAGTGCTGGACACTGTTGGCACAAAATATCCAGTTTTGCCAGCAACCTCCATTACTATCCAATCAACAGTCGCACGTCTGCTTATCTGAAGGTGAAATACCCTGGCCAGCATGCCCAAGTAACCGGTTCTGCAGCCATGCAATATGGGGATATCCACATTTCTGAAATGGCCTACAAACATGCATGGACCCAACCTTGCCATATTCACAGGCTCATCTCCAGGCCCAGTTGCTTGGACTTTCATCTTTTGGGATGGGGATAATGCAATTTCATGATGGCACATCTATGTGCCTCCCTTCACTCCCACAACTCCCCCAGATATTTTGATGTGATGCTCTGGATGCCCCAAATTCCTCCTAAATGTCCCTTCCAAAATTCTATTTCATGGCTTTTAAGGATTACAAAAATGTTTGGCCATATTGGTTTCCTGGCATATAACACAGGGCCTAATTTCTTTTCTATGTTGTTGATCTACAGCCAATGAAAGTAGGAAATCATCCAGTATAGCAAATGTATTCAACATCCTTTATTCTTTGCTAAACTTTTTTTCAGTCTTTCCAGTTGAAAACCAATACAAGGTTGTGATAAGATAAAAGAACTGTTTTTGATTTGGATTTTAACCCAGGTCCTTGTTTTTGGTAAGGAGCAAAGGTACAGAGATTTCCATGCAGGCAGCAGCATAGGGTTATGATCTCATCAGGGTCAATTCAAGTCATCTGAACCATTCCTGGCTTTGTCCAGTGCATGCATGGAAATGTAGTCCCATTTTACTTAATGCAAATGGAACTACCACTCCATGTATGCAAGAGTAAAAATCTGGGATTGGATCTGCCTGTTGAGGTTGATCTAGGTAAGGAGGCAAGCCTGCAGGAGCTACATAGTATGGGAGCAGCACTGATGTTGCTGTATTGATGAAAGTAATATGTTAGCACTTGCTTTATTTCCTATGACTTCAAGAGAGTACTTTATTGACTAACTAATTTATTGAGGCATGAGCTTTTAAAAACAAAAGTCCACATATCAAATTCATGAACCATAGTTTAGGGAGTGGATATATATAATGGGGATGGAGGGTGAGAGGGTAGGATATAGGGTATAGAGAAAGCCACCACCGCTGCTGCCGCCACTGCTCTTTTGATGGCAGCAGCAGTGAGTCAGACCCACGTTTGTAGGCAAGTCAGGTCCCTCCTTCCCTTCACTGGATTCACACAGGCCATAAAAGGAAGGCATACCAGACACGGACAGGAGTTCAGAGCATGCATACAAAATATGCATAGGACCTACCATATAGCTTCCTAAATGCTATAGCTTTTAATATAAATTATTATTATTAAAGACTTATAAAGTGCTGCAACATACGAAGCGCTGCACAAACATAGAAGAGAGACAGTCCCTGCTCATCAGAGCTCACAATCTGATAAGACAGAAAACAAAATAAGTTACATAATACAAATAACAAAAATTTACAGGACAAAGTAAGCAAATGTTGATAGAGAGATCAAGATAGGGTAAGACAGGAACGGAAAGCAATAGTGAAGATATGGTATTTTAGTATGGACTTGAAAATGGCCAGGAAGGACGCCTGGCGCACAGAGATAGGAAGACTATTCCAAGCAAAGGGTGCTACCAGTTGGAAGGAGCGAAGTCTGGAATTGGCAGTACGAGTAAAGGGCACAGATAAACAAAGACTATTAGAAGAGCGAAGCAACCGAGAGGGGGTGTAAGGAGAGATGAGAGATGAAAGGTACTGGGGGGCAGAAGAGTGAATACATTTATAGGTCAGGAAGAGAAGTTTAAATTGGATATGGAGACGGATGGGAAGCCAATGAAGCGACATGAGGAGAGGAGTGATGTGGGAAAAACGAGACTGGCGGAAAATGAGTCGAGCAGCGGAATGTTAAATTGACTGAAGAGGAAAGAGGTGGCTTGCAGGGAGGCCGGCAAGGAGAACGTTACAATAATCAAGACGGGAGGTGATTAAAGAATGGACAATCAATTTAGTGGTGTCAACAGAGAGGAAGGGGCAAATTTTGGAAATATTGTATAGAAAGAAACTACAAGTTTTAGCAATGAGCTGGATATGTGAAGTGAAAGAGAGAGAGGAATCGAAGATAACACCAAGGTTACGTGCTGAAGAAACAGGGAGGAGTACAGAGTTATCAACAGAGAGAGAGAAAGGGGAAAGAAGAGGGGAAGCATTCGGGGGAAAGATAAGAAGCTCAGTTTTGGCCATGTTCAGTTTTAAGCGGCGGTGGGACATCCAGGCAGTAATGTCAGAGAGGCAGAGTGAGATCTTAGACTGGATATCAGGAGAGATAACAGGTGCAGAAAGATAGATTTGAGAGTCGTAGGCATAGAGATGATAGTGAAAGCCATGGGAAGAGATAAGGGTGCCAAGGGATTGGGTATAGAGAGAAAAGAGGAGTGGACCTAAGACGGAACCCTGAGGAACTCCTACAAGTAGTGGGGTTGAAGAGGAGGAGGAGCCATTGAAGCACACACTGAAAGAGCGATGGAATAGATAGGAAGAGAACCAAGATAGTACAGAGTCTTTGAATCCAAGTGAGGATAGGGTGATAAGAAGAAGGTTATGGTCAATAGTGTCGAAGGCAGCAGAGAGATCAAGAAGAATGAGGACAGACTAAAAGCCTTTGGACTTTGCCAAGAACAAATCATTCGAGACCTTAGTAAGAGCTGTTTCAGTGGAGTGTAGGGGACGGAAGCCGGATTGTAAAGCATCCAGGAGGGTATGAGAGGAGAGGAAATCAAGACAACGGTGATAGACTGCACGCTCAAGTAGTTTAGAGACGAAAGGAAGGAAAGAGATGGGACGATAGTTAGAAGGACAAGTGGGATCAAATGAAGGTTTTTTGAGGAGGGGTGTAACCACAGCATGCTTGAAAACAGAAGGGAAGGTTGCAGTGGAGAGAGAGAGGTTAAGAATATGAGAAATATAAGGGATGAGAGATGAAAAGATGGAGCTAAGGAGGTGGGTGGGGAAGGGGTCAGAATCGCAGGTAGTAGGTTTGGAGGAAAAGAGAAGGAGCGACGTTTCCTCGTCAGAGACCATAGGGAAGGAAGAAAGGGTGGCAGAAGTTTGGGGAGGGGAGAAATGGGAAATAGAGGGGGAAGAGGGGGAGGAGGGGGAGGAGGGGGAGGAGGGGAACTGTAGGGTTATTGTGTGGATTTTGTCATGGAAGTAGTTAGCAAAGGTTTGGGCAGAAAGGGAGGGAGGAATCAGTGGTGGAGGCACACTGAGCAGAGAATTGAGTATGCTAAAGAGACAACGAGGATTAGAGGAAAGAGAGTTAGTCAGATTGAGGAAGTAAATTTGTTTGAAAAGCGCAATGGCTGATTGGAAGGAGGAGAGCATGAATTTGAAGTGGAGAAAGTCAGGATAAGAGCGGGATTTGAGCCAGGCATGCCATCTCTCTCTGTTTCTTTCTCTTTCTAGATGGAAGATCTGAAGGAGAAGGGCTGCTACTTACTGACTGGAGCAGGTGAGGGCAGAAATGGACCAGAACATAGATCTGAACATCTGTCTCAGAGCACTCATATGCATTATCCTTTTTGCATTGGACCACTTCTGCAGAAGGTCTTATCTGTAGATCCAGGTCTATGCATGCCTATTGGGATCATGCGTCCCGCATGGTCTGTCACAATACACAAAGCATAGGGCTGCTTCCACTCTTATTTCTCCATGCTACAGCTTCCAACACACATGTTCCATTCCTGAAAGGTCACCTCATCGAAACACTTCATAGTTTCCACTGCCACTAAAGAATCACAGTCAGTTTTCCAAACATCCCCTTTGCGTTGCCCATTCCACAGTAGCCACCATTGAAGTTATCTTCATGATGCCCACGCTCATCCCAGCTTCACCCAAACCTCTGGACTTTGGCCTACTCATGTACAGCTATACAATTCCAGCTCACAACATATGTGCATACTTTATGAAATATATGTGTACATGTTCATATTTATACCTGCCTCACAGGAGGTATGAATTTGTGCAGCAACATACTTTATAAAGACACTTAGAAGTCTATTTTTTCTTCTTATAATAGTCACATTTTTGAGAATTTTTATAGGCAGCCTTTATAAAAATATGCTTTATTTGTGCTTAATATACCACTTTTCAAAGTAAAATAGAGCAGTTTACAATAAATGTAGTTTAAAAATTCCACCTGTTCTATGTAAAATGACTTGGTATGATATTACCCATACCATATTACATACTGTTCTTTGTAAACCGCACTTGATACTTGGGAAAGAGCGGTATAGAAATAATTGTTAAATAAATAAAATAAATAAATAAATAAATAAAATAAAAAAGCAGAGAACTCCAATGTTAAATAGGAAAGAGAAGAGAGGGTATTTCTCTAGGTACAGGAGCAGCAAAACTCAGAACCCAAACCCCCCCCCAACAGGCCATCTAAAGCCACTTCAAAAAGGTGAGTTTTCAAACCAGCCCTAAATGCCTTGTAAGATAGCTTGAGATGGAGATTTAAAGGAAGATTATTCCAGAGGATAGGACCTATAAAAAAGAAAACAGAATGGCAAGTTTATTCAAGACTGGCATAAGAAGGAAGAGGGAGATGTAGACCTTTCCCATGAATGAAATGAAGATTGCATGCTGGGGTGTGTAACATGATAAGAGAGAATTGGTACTCTGATGTTCTAGTGTGTAGAGCCTTGTGAACTAATGTCAAGATTTTATAAATGATTCGAGTGGGGGCTGGAAGCCAATTATGGCTTTTGGTTCATTTTGCTTCATATACCACCTTTAGTAGCACCGCAAAGCAATATACAATTAAAATGATAAAAAAAGAAAAGAGCTACAATAATAAAACAGAAAAGCAATCAGATAAACAACAGATACACAAACATAACAGACCAAATACCATAAGAACATAAGATATGCCATACTGGGTCAGACCAAGGTCCATCAAGTCCAGCATCCTGTTTTCAACAGTGGCCAATCTAGGTCATAAGTACCTAGCAGTTTCCCCAAAAGACAGAGGTTCCACAATGCTTGTATTGGGTCAAGCAGTGATAGCCAGGGTCCCCTTTAATAATGGTTTATGGACCTTTCCTCCAGGATCTTGTCCAAACCATGTTTAAACCCAGCTACACTAACAGCTTTTACTACATCTTCTGGTAGCAAATTCCAGAGTTTGATTACACGTTAACTGAAAAAATATTTTCTCTTATTAGTCTTAAATAGGTTACCCTGTAGCTTCATTGCATGTCCCCTAGTCTTTCTACCGGTATATCCTGATGATGTAAACAACTGATCTACATTTACCCGATCCACTCCATTCATTAATTTATAGACCTCTATCATATCTCCCCTCAGCTGTCTCTTTTCCAAATTGAAGAGCCCTAACCTTTTTAGCCTCTCTTCATAGGGCTATCCTTCCATGCCCTTTACCATTTTGGTGGTCCTTCTTTGTACCTTTTCTAATAACATTATATCCTTTTTAAGATACGGCGACCAGAATTGCACAAAATATTCAAGGTGCGGTCGCACCATGGAACGATACAGAAGCATTATAATATCCATTGTTTTATTTTCCATTGCTTTCCTTATGATACCTAGCATTCTATTTGCTCTCTTGGCTGCTGCTGCACACTGGGCGGAGGGTTTTAACCTGATACTCACAATAACGCCTAAATCTTTTTCCTGGGTGGTGGTTCCTAATGTGGAACCTTGCATTGTGTAACCATAGTTTGGGTTGTTCTTTCCTAGGTGCATAATTTTGCACTTCTCCACATTAAATTTCATCTGCCATTTGGATGCCCAGTCTTTCAATTTATCAAGATCCTCTTACGATTTTTCACAATCCTCTTGGGTTTTAACAGCTTTAAATAGTTTTGTGTCATCTGCAAATTTGATTACCTCACTCATTATTCCCATTTCCAGATATTTATGAATATGTCAAAAAGCAGAGGACCCAGTACAGATCCCTGGGGTACTCCACTATTCACCTTTCTCCATTGGGAAAATTGGCCATTTAGCCCTACCCTCTGCTTTCTATCTTTTAACCAGTTCCTGATCCACAATAGTACACTGGAGTGGAGGAGTGGCCTAGTGGTTGGGGCAAGGTACTTCAGGCTGGAAGGTCAGAGGTTCAAATCCCACTAGAGGACAGCAACCTTGGGCCGGAAGGACTGGGGTTTCTAGTCCCACAGGTGCTCCTTGTGGTCTTGGGCAAGCCACTTAACCCTCCATAGCCCATATTCCCTGTAAAATAGTTATCTCCAAGTTATAATGCCCTGTTCAATGTAATTTCAGTTTGTTCAATGTAAACTGCACTGATGCAGAATAGCACGGTATATAAGAGAATGTAAATAAATAAATAATACACTGCCTCCTATCCCATGACATTTTAGTTTTGCCAAACGTCTTTGATGAGGGACCTTGTCAAAGGCTTTCTGAAAGTTCAGATTCACTATATCAGCCGACTCACCTTTGTCTACCTGTTTATTTACACCTTCAAAAAAACATAGCAAATTAGTAAGACAAGATCTTCCTTGTCTAAAACAATGTTGGCTGTCTCCCATTAGGCCATGACTATCTACATGTTCAGTAACTTTGTTCTTTATGATGGTTTCTACCATTTTTCCCGGTACTGACATCAGGCTCACTGGTCTGTAGTTTACTGGATCACCTCTGGAACCCTTTTTAAAAATTGGCGTTATATTGGTCATCCTCCAATCTTCAGGTATTACAGATGATTTTAATGATAGTTCACAGATTACTAATAGTAGGTCTGCAATCTCATATTTCAGTTCTTTCAACACCCTTGGATGTATACCATCCAGTCCAGGTGATTTGCTACTCTTCAGTTTATCAAATAGTTGTAATACATCTTCCTGGTGTATCGATATTTCTTTTAATTCTTCCGCAGTATCACCTTTAAATACCACTTTAGTCCTGGGTAGCATCCGTAGATCTTCCTCAGTAAAGACCAAAGCAAAGAATTCATTCAGTCTCTCCACTATGGCCTTGTCCCCTCTTAGTTCCCCTTTATCCCGCTATCATCTAATGGTCCAACTGACTCTAACAGGTTTTTTGCTACGAAGGTACTTGAAAAAGTCTTTATTACATGTAGAAATGGACAGATAAAGGGATACCAGAATCCCCAATATGTAATTGAAGATGGATGAATTTCTTAATACAGAATGTGTTTAGAAGTTTAGCTTTTCGCCTACTTCCTCTTAATAGAATAGGATGTCATGATCATGAGTTCTGTGTAACCGTTTTTAAAATAGTCTGGAACATTGTTAACGTAAGCATAAAGGGTAAACATAGGCTATGAACTGTGCAACTATAGTTCATTGTACAGTCACTGCTGACAAAACATAATTTTTGCAACTTTTGCAATTATAAATAATTTTGTCATAATCAAGTGAATTTCATCTAATACACTGTAATCAGATCTTACTCTGTAAAAAGAACTTTGGCGACACCTTGAGTTATTTCATGGTTATAATAAATGACTGTTACTTCCCCTTTTTCTCTAATAAAAGGAGCTTTTTAGGAGGAGGAATTTGAATTCAATAAGCGTGAAACTATGCACGTCCATAGACCCGTTTATTGTCTTCCCTCTGAGCTCAAAGAAAGTAGCACTTGTGTGTGTGATTGTGTTCTGTATTACTCTCTGCCTGTTTCTCGCTGCTTGAGGACCAGAGACCAAAAAGAGCCGTGGTATTGTGGCCAGATCACAGAGTTTTCTTCATTACATGTTTTTGATTCCACAGCAAGCTTCTTCTCAAATTCTCTCTTTGCCTGCCTTATCAACGCCTTGGATCTAACTTGCCAGTGCTTGTGCTATTTCCAGTTTTCATCATTTGGCTCTTTTTTCCATTTCCCTAAAGATGCTTTTTTGACAACAACAGCCTCTCTGACCTCATCTTTAAACCCATGCTGGCAGTTTTTTGGACTTCTTTCCACTTTTCATAAAGCGTGGAATACAGCTGGTCTGGGATTCCAAGATAGTATTTTTAAACAACACCCAAGCTTGATGTAAGTCTTTAACCTTTGCAACTGCTCTTTTTAGTTTTTTCTTAACTATTTTCCTCATTTTATCATTGTCTCCATTTCAAAAGTTAAAAGGTAGTACTGTGGATTTCCTTACCATCCCTCCTCCATTAATTAAATCAAATGTGATCATGCTATGATCACTATGGCCAAGTGGCCCCCAAACCCTTATCTCTTGCACCAAATCCTGTGTTCCACTAAGGACTAGGTCCAAAATGGCTTCCCCTCTGGTCAGTTCATGAACCAGCTGCTCCAAGAAGCAGTCATTTATTTTGTCTAGAAACTTTATCTCTCTAGCATGTCCTGCCGTGACACTGACCCAGTCAATACCGGGGTAATTAAAATCACCCATTATTATTACTATGCTGTAACTTTTGTTAGCCTCCCTGACTTCTTTGAGCTTTTCTTCATCCATTAGTTCATTCTTTACCAGGCGGTCGATAGTACACCCCCACTGCCATCGCCTTCCCATTTTTACATGGAATTTCAATCCATAGAGATTCTACAGCAAATTTTGTTTCCTGCAAAACTTTAACCCTTTGTGACTCAATACCCTCTCTAACATAGAGCGCAACCCCTGCACCAATTTGATCTGCTCTATCATTACGATATAGTTTGTACCCAGATATTACAGTGTTCCACTCGTTATCCTCCTTCCACCATGTCTCTGAGATACCAATCATATCTAACCAACCATATCTAACCAAATCTAACTGACAACAGACCCTGCAGCCTACAGACCCATCTCAAGCATCCCTTTCCTGGCTAAAATCATAGAGAAAGTAGTCCAGCACCAACTACAACAACATCTCGACATACACCACCCCCTCGACTTAAACCAACACGGATTCAGACCCAATCACGGGGTTGAAACCCTACTGACACAACTATTCGACAGTCTGTTAAGAACGATCGACAACACCAGAATGGGCATACTCATGATATTTCTGGACATCTCCTCAGCATTCGACACCGTATGCCACTCAACGCTACTAACAAGACTTGAAGAGGCCAGCCTACACGACACCACCCTGAGATGGTTTACATCCTACCTGGAGAACAGAAAGCTCCAGGTTAGATGCGGATCAAAGACCTCTCAACCCATCAGCGTCACACAGGGAGTCCCACAAGGATCATCACTCTCCGCCCTGCTTTTCAACCTTTACATACAACCCATCAGCACAATCATCAGGAACTTCAATATACAATACACCATATACGCGGACGATATAATGATATTCACACCAATCAACCTAACCAAACCGGACTACGCCAACATAGACAACTGCTTCAAAGAAATGTCAACCTGGCTGCATGAAAACAACCTAGCAATAAACTATAACAAAACCGAAGCACTGATCATAACAAGAGACCAAACTTTCACACCCACGCCCTCCATCAACTTGAACAATGCCACCATATGACAAGAAATAAAATACCTGGGAATAACACTTGACAGGGAGCTCAACCTACAATCCCACATTGCGAAGACCACCAGGAGCGCCTACATCAAGATGAGAACAATCAGACGACTCAAACCCATCCTTGCTCCCGAGCATTTTCGAACAGTATGCCAAGCCATCATCACACCCACACTAGACTATTGCAACCACATCTACCTAGGACTCCCAAAAAAATCAACCCAACCACTTCAACTAGCACAAAACACAGCCGCAAGACTCATAACAGGCAGTACAACCCACGAACATATCACCCCCATACTATACCACCTTCACTGGCTCCCAATCAGTTCACGAGTCCGCTACAAAGTTCTCCTAACCACATTCAAAATAATAAACAACCTATCTGCAGACAGCCTACAACAACTCATAACAACTGACAACAGCAAAAGACCAAGGAGAAAGGGAACATCGAACAACATCAGAACCCCAAAGGACTTCACCAGAACAAACCAAACCACATCAAAACGAGCTTTCACCCTAGCAGCCCCCGCCATATGGAACTCTCTCCCTGACCACCTCAGAGCAACAAGCAACATCAAAGAATTCAGAAAGCTGCTTAAAACTGAACTATTCATAGACCATTTCAAGGACCTCATAGAATGACTCTTAACCAAACATTAAGATAACGAAGCCATCCCTGTAAATATGTATCTGTAAATATGTATCTTAAGCGCACAATGTATATAGCTCACATCAAAATTGACCACACTCACTCACTCAGCACACTGTGTCAATTCTTCCACTGCATGCTAAGGACAACTCACCTTTCATTGATTGTTTGCTGTGCCAACCGCTTTGATTTCATGATAAAGCGGTATACCAAGTCCGTTTAAATAAATAAATAAAAATAAATAAACCTCTCATTTAGTGCTATATATTCTAACTCTCCCATCTTATTTTTTAGACTTCTAGCATTTGCATACAAGCATTTTAGAGACTGTATTTTAGTCATATTTATCTGGCTATCGGTAGGCAGAGGTAATTTGGAATCTACAGTATAAGCTCTGTCTGCTCTGTATTCAAGGCATTTGGACTACTTTTATCTTTGTTGGAACCTCTCTGCTGATATGCCCTAACTTCATTTTTTTGGTAGTATTCTTCAAGAATACATTGTTCTGAACCATGCGCTCTTGGGAGACTGTCAGCTTTCTCCTATTATCTAGTATAAAAGCTGTTCTTTCTCCTTTTTAAAGGTTAATGCCAGCAGCTTGGTTTCATCCCAGTTAAGATGAAGCCCATCCCTTCAGAAGAGCCCCTCCTTTCCCCAGAATGTTTCCCATTTCCTAACAAATCTAGAACCCTCATCCTTACACCATCGTTTCATGAGAATCCGGAGCTATGCCTGCCTTTTGGGTCCTGCTCGTGGAACAGGAAGCATTTTGGAGAATGCTACCCTGGAAGTTCTGGGTTTCAACTTCCTACCTAAAAGCCTAAATTTAGCTTCCAGAACCTCCCTACCACATTTTCCTAAGTCATTGGTACCGACAGGTACCAAGACTGCAGACTCCTCCCTAGCACTATCTAAGAGCTTGCTAGGTGGCGCGTGAGGTCCATTACCTTCGCACCAGACAGGCATGTTACCAGGTGATCCTAATCAGGGTGCTTTAGAACTTTTTTTTTTAATGCTGTCAAGTCAGTGCTGACTCCTGGCAACCCAGGAGCCCTTGGGCTTTCTTAGCAAGAACATAAGATAGGCTGATGATGAAGACTCTCCTGTGAGGAAGAAGAGGCTGACTGAAGCGTTGTGCTCTCTAAGCCCTGTACCTGAGCACTGGGATCCTTGCAAAAGGAAGATGGTGGGAAAGGTTTTGAACCAGTGCAGCAGCTTTCCTGCAGCCAATATGGTAGAAAGCCCCTTTGAAGAGATGGAGCAGACAGCTTGGGAGCAACAGTGTGATATTGCCCGGAGGAAGCTGAAGGAGATTGAAGACAGGTTAATCGATGAAGATGAAGTGATTAGAGCAGATCACAATGTTTCCAGTCTGCCCACTCTGGTCTTGTCTGATGCACTCAAACATGGCCTGAAAAGGGAACTCAATGAAGATCTGACCAAGAAAATAGTGGAATGCATGTAAGTCCACCCGAACATTAATGCAACTACCTCCGCCAACTCGATACCCACTCATCCCAATTAGACATATGAGTTCATTGTTTAATGTTGTTAAGTACCCTCATGTTAAATGTAACCTTCCAATTGTACTGTCTAAATGTTGTTAAGTACCCTCCCACCCTTGTGTTAAATGTAACCCCCCAATTGTGAAGTGACCACTTTGATTGTAGGATAAGGTGGTATACAAATCTGTCTAAATAAATTAAATAAATAAATACTGGGTCAGACCAAGGTCCATCAAGCCCAGTATCCTGTTTCCAACAGTGGCCAATCTAGATCACAAATATCTAGCAGTTTCCTCAAAAGACATGGGTTCCAAAATGCTTGTATAGGGGCAAGCAGTGGATTTCCCAGGTCCCCTTTAATAATGGTTTATGGACCTTTCCTCCAGGAACTTGTCAAAACCTTTTTTAAGCCCGGCTACACTAACAGTTTCTACTACATCTTCCGGCAACAAATTCCAGAGTTTGATTACAAGTTGAGTGAAAAAATAGTTTCTCTTATTAGTCTTATGATTGCCAGGCCTTTTCTTCCGAGGCAATGGGGGTAAAGTGAGTTGCCCAAGGTGTGCTGGTGAGAATCAAACCCTGATCTCTTAGATACTAGGCTACTCCTCTATGCCATTGTAGAACTTAACTAACTTTAATCATCATAGTTCCTGGAGATATCTGAGCACATCACTACTCATCAAAAGCCATGTTGAATAGATGAGTTTTCAGCCTTGTTTAAGAACCTTATAAGAAGATTCCAGTCATAGCTATGCAGGTAATGTATCAGGAGGAGGGTAACACAGTCACATTTGCAAATATGAGATAAGGTCTGTACTTCAGTATTTTGAAAAGATTGTAACCATTTTATTTCTGAAGCAGAGAGACCAGATAGATGGGGTTACAGTAATTGAGACAAGAAATGAAAAAGTTTAATATTAAAGTCGTTTGGACAGTTACATCAAGAAAAGAACAAATGACATGGAACTGCTGAAGGGCAATAAATGAACCTCTGACAACGGCACTAATCTGATTGTGAAAGGAAAGTTTATTGTCGAGTATAACCCCTAAATATTGAAAGGTAGGGGTGAATTTAATGGAAGAACCATCTAAAAGGGGAGAAAGAGTGTGGGAGTTAGAGCTGCCAGTGAGCCAAGAAGTGGTGATTTTTATCCATATTTAGTTTCAGAAAGTTAGTCTGGAACCATGTGGTGACTTTCAGAAGATAGTGATTTGGAACAGTAAGATCTGGGCAGCGGGAATTGACAAAAAATAGGAGAAGAAAATCATCCATGTAATAATATGCACTAGTGTCTGTGTCTTGAATAAGCGTAACCAAGGAACTAAGAAATATATTAAAAAGAAGGGGAGCTAGTATGGAGCCCTGAGGAGCTCTGCAGATAAGGAAAGGAATGGAAAATAAAACAAAAGATATTATAATGCCTCTATATCGTTCCATGGTGAGACCGCACCTTGAATATTGTGTGCAATTCTGGTCGCCGTATCTTAAAAAGGATATAGCAATTTTAGAAAAGGTTCAGAGAAGAGCCACCAAAATGGTAAAGGGGATGGAAGGATACTCCTATGAAGAAAGGCTAAAAAGGTTAGGGCTCTTTAACCTGGAAAAGAGACGGCTGAGAGGAGATATGATAGAAGTCTATAAATTAATGAACGGAGTGGAACGGGTAAACGTAGATCGATTGTTTACCTTATCAGAATATAGAAAGACTAGGGGACATGCAATGAAGCTACAGGGTAAACTATTTAAGACTAATAAAAGAAAATATTTTTTCACTCAACGTGTAATCAAACTCTGGAATTTGTTACCAGAGGATGTAGTAAAGGCTGCTAGTGTAGCTGGGTTTAAAAAAGGTTTGTACAAGTTCCTGGAGGAAAGGTCCATAAACCATTATTAAGAAGGGACCCAGGATATCAATGCTTGAACCAATACAAGCATTGTGGAACCTGTGTCCCTTGGGGAAACTGCTAGGTACATATGACCTAGATTGGCCACTGTTGGAAACAGAATACTGGGCTTGATGGACCTTGGTCTGACCCAGTATGGCATATCTTATGTTCTTATGATACGAGGTACAGGGGTTGAGGTGGTAGCATCCACAGACACCTGAAGAGAATGGCCAGAGAGAAATGAGGTAAACCAGGCAAGAGGTTGATCCTAAAGACCAAAAGCACATAGGCGGAAGAGATGCAAAGAGTGGTCTATTAGACTGAAGGCAGCCAAGAGATCTAAAGGCGATTTTACCATGATCTAAGCAACTGTGAAGTTCATTGAGGAGCGATGTATTATGACCACGAAGGAAACCAGACTGGTGGGGGTGGAGTACATTAATGTGTACAATATGATCTGAAAGCTGGAAAAAGGCTTGCTTTTCCATGAGTTTTGACAGGTAGGGGAGGTTGGAAACTGGGCAGTAATTAACTGGAATTAGGAGATTGAGAACCACTGCATAAATTTAAGATTTTATCATTAAATTAGCTGGCTAATGTGTCCAGGGATGGGCCTGACAAGGAAGAGGACACGGGACTAGATTTAAGGGATGAGAGTTGGGATATGGCCGAAAACAACTTGTTTAAACTATTGGAAGCATTTGGTAAGAAGGGTGGTACAATATTCCTTTTTGGCAGCAGTGATCTTTGTGTTATAAAAAGAATGACATTGCCAAAGGATGGCTGGATTTTACTCTATAAGGTAATTTTATAACTGAATGTCTAGTTTAAGGCACCCAGAGTGCACCTGTCATAAGGCTATTTTATAAATAGGACTAAGTCCATCTTAGTCCTTACCGTCAAAGCCTTAAACAATCAGCCCCCCTCATCCATCAGCAAGATGATTCACCTCATTCCTCCTAACAGAACCAGAAGATCCACAATGGCGAACACCCTGGTGATCCCAAAAGTAATGACAAAATGCAGCGTCCAACAGGGCCTTCATGATCTACGCACCCAGAGCTTGGAATGCCCTCCCCACAGACATGCGAGTCATCAATAACCTGACCCAATTCAGGAAGGCACTGAAGCATCATCTGTTCATAAGATACTACCCTGAAACCAGCTGTGGAAACCAGGCAGTGAGCAATCATACCAGTCATCTAGAGCACCCTAATAAACAGACCTAGCAAGAAAAAGGATAGCTAGCCCAATCGGTCCAACCCGAATAGACTAGAGCCAGACAATATAGGCATCAGTGCATAAACTGTAGATAGTTACCCTAGTTATATCCAAGTTCTAGTCCCTGTTTCACTGTAAATACAATGCAGTCCGACTGCATGGTATAAGGTTATGTTGAATGTACACCGCACTGATAAGAATAGCGCGGTATAGAAGAGAAGTTAAATAAATAAAGAAAATAAATAATAAAAATAAAATAATAAATAATAAAATCAAAACCAACAGACTAAGAAGAACCATGGAACTAAATATGCTTACAGTCCCAAAGGAAATCATAAAATATAACGCCACAACATCGAGCAAAGCCTTCAGCCTGTGTGCCCCCAAACTTTGGAACACCCTTCCATCACACATTAGGGCCCTCCCTGATCTCAGCCACTTCAGGAAGGCCCTAAAACATCACCTTTTCCTCATATATTTCCCAGAGAACAAAGAAGCACAAACACATTCACATTCGCACACAACTAACCACATGCCAAACACGTAAACCTTATGTCTCATCAGCTCATCAAACTACTTCAACAGTCTTACATGACATTTACTATACCCTGACTCCCTGATGTAAATAGTTGTCTTGTACATAGTTACTCATGTTATCCTGTTATCCAAGTTGATTTTCCTGTTATCTGTAAACCCAGATATTTGTATCTTGTCTGAGGTCTCTTGTTGACCTAGATTGGCCACTATTGGAAACAGGATACTGGGCTTGACGGACCTTGGTCTGATCCAGTATGGCATATTTTTGTTCTTATGTTCTTTAAAAGTCATGGGATTGAAGGCAGTGTATTATTCTGGATTAGAAACTGGTTAAAAGATAGAAAGCAGAGAATAGGGCTAAATGGCCAGTTTTCTCAATGGAGAAAGGTGAATAGTGGAGAACCCCAGGGATCTGTGCTGGGCCCACTGCTTTTTAACATCTTTATAAATGATCTGGAAATGGGAATAACGAGTGAAGAGATCAAATTTGTAGATGACATAAAAATTATTCAGTTATTAAAACACAAGAGGTTTGTGAAAAAATGCAAGAGGACCTTGATAAATTGGAAGACTGGACATCGATATGGCAGATGAAATTTAACGTGGACAAGTGCAAAGTTATGCACCTAGAAAAGAACAATCCAGACTATGGTTGATGCAAGGTTCCACATTAGGAACCACCACCCAGGAAAAGGATTTAGGTGTCATCGTGGATAACATATTGAAACCCTCCACCCAGTGTGCAGCGGCAGCCAGGAAAGCAAATAGAATGTTAGGAATCATAAGGAAATCAATGGAGAATAAAACTAAGGATATTATAATGCCTCTATATCGTTCCATGATGTGACCGCACCTTGAATATTGTGTGCAATTTTGGTTGCCATATCTTAAAAAGGATATAGCGGTATTAGAAAAGGTACAGAGAAGAGTCACCAAACTGGTAAAGGGGATGGAAGGATACCCCTATGAGAAAAGGCTTAAAAGCTTGGGGCTCTTCAACTTGGAAATGAGATGGCTAAGGGGAGATATGATAGAAGTCTATAAATTAATGAACAGAGTGGAACGGGAAAACATATATCAGTTGTTTGCGCCATCAAAAAGTAGAAAGATTAGGGGACATGCAATGAAGCTACAATGGTTACCGTTTAAGACTAATAATAGAAAATATTATTTCACTCAACGTGTAATCAAACTCTGGAATTCGTTACCGGAGGATGTAGTAAAAACTGTTAGTGTAGCTGAGTTTAAAAAAGTTTGGACAAGTTCCTGGAGGAAAGGTCCATAAACAATTATTAAAGCAGACCCAGGAAATCCACTGCTTGCCCTAATACAAGCATTGTGGAATATGTGTTCCTTTTTGGGAACCTGCCAGGCACTTGTGACCTGGATTGGCTACTTGATGGACTTTGGTCTGACCCCGTATGGCATTTCTTATGTTCTTATGTTCCATTCATACATGTGCAAATAACACACACTATTGCTTAACTGTGCACAGTATGGCTCAATAGCGCATACTATTTGCCCTTAGTGTGCACTATTGAGCCATAGTATGCACTATGAAGCAGTAATGCATACTAGTAATGACAGATAGGAAATGGTGAAAGTAAAACAAATCAAAACAAAATGAAAACTTACACAAATGTCATGGTATACTAAATGAAACAAAACCTTTTGGCCTGCACACCCATAAGGAGGACCCTGTCTGTGGTTCCATGTTCAAAAAGAAGTGAAGTCTAAGAAAATGGAGGACCTAGCAGAGGAGTATGTCTGAGATGCTTGCTGACTGTCCTGCCAAGCTGTGGTTTGGTACTCCAGTCTATTCAAAAGATATACCACCCCATTGATCCAGGAGTCAAAGAGGGTCCAGAAGAAGGTGAGGAGAGTGAGTCAAGCTTAGGTGTACTAAGTACATAAAGGATTAAGTCAGAGAGCCTAGAAAGAGTAAGAGGGAGCCCTCATTTCTGAGGGAGACTTCAGTTCAGAGGAAGAATAATGACTCCAAAAATGAGGGTGTAGTGTGACTGATTAAATTATCTGGTACACTACTGACTTATTCTTATACACCTTAAAGGCAAAAGTGCCCAAGGCATAAAACAACGCAAAGTATCCATGCACTACAAATTGAAGCATTGAGCTATAAATTAAAATCTTACACATAAATGAAACTAAAAAAAAAATTCCAAAAATACTCTCAGTAAATCAAAGGTTAAAACAAAGGCAGAAATTCAGTCTTCTTTTCAACTAGCACTATCAGGTAAGGCCTGCCTCTTTGTGGAAGATACCAAAATCTTCAATAGGCTGGATACCTTTGAAGCCGTGGATAACATGTTGAGGGATCTAGTGAAGTTTGAAAAATGGTCTAGAATTTGGCAGCTACGATTTTATGCTATAAATGCAGAGTCATGCATTTGGGCTGCAAAAACTCAAGGGAGTGGTATAGTATAGTATGTGAACTACTCTTCTGCATCAAGGAATAGTGGACATGGGGTAATTGCATTTGATGATCTTAAGGTGGCCAAACAGATAGAAAAGACGATGGCAAAAGCCAGAAGGATGTTTGTGCGCATAGGAAGAGATATGGCCAGCAAGGAGATGATAATGCCTCTGTATAAATCTCTGACGACACCTCATTTGGAATACTGCATAAAATTCGGGAGACCATACCTTCAAAATGATATAAACAAGATGTAGTCAATGCAGAGGGTGGCTATCAAAATGATCAGTGATCTCCATCATAAAGCAAATGGGGACAGACTTAAAGATCTCAATATATGGAAGAAAGGCAGGAGATAGGAGATATGATAGAGACATTTAAATAACTCACTGGCATAAATGCACTGGAGATGGGCTTCTTTCATTTGAAAAGAAGCGCTGGACTAAGGGGGCAAACTCTGAATGAAGGTGGACAGGAATAGATTCTGAAATGATCTAAACAAATATCACTTTACGGAAAGGGATGCATGGAATAGCCTCCTACCAGAGCAGGTGGAAAAAGGACTACTACTATTTATCATTTGTGTAGTGCTACAAGGCATATGCAGCGCTGTACAGAGACATCTAAGAGACAGTCTAGTCAAGGTAGCCAACGCATCAATTGAGTTTCTTGCTATACCGCAACCTTCAGGGACCAGCAGGGACAGGTTTCAAAATTGCAAAATAAGAGGCGACCAAGGTAGGCCACGAAAAGGAAAAGGAACTACACTTTATATAGGAAAGCAGTAAGCACACACAGGATAGAGAAAGAGCAAGGGAGAGAAAGAGGTGCAGCAGGAGGTCAAATGCTAGGCAGAAAAGGTGGGTTTTGAGAAGCGCCTTGAATCTAGGATAGGACTGTTCCTGATGGAGAGGGAGTGAAAGGGAGTTCCAAATGGATAGGGCCAAAAAGAAAAATGCAGAGTTACGGGTGCGGTCCAAGTGGGCACAGGAGGGAGCTCAAGGCATCTAATGTGGATGGACCGGAGGCTACGAGGCATGGAGCGGAATTGTAGGGAATCGGCCAAATATTGCGGAGTGTGGGTGTAGAGAGCTCTATGAGTCAGGATTAGAATTTTGAAAATGATACATTGGGGGACTGATAACCAATGTAGCTGAATGAGATGGGGCATAATGTGGCTATAGTGGGTAGAGTGCAATATGATCCGGGCGGCAGTATTTTGCATCATTTGTAAGCAGTAGATCTCGTGCTGAGGGAGACTGGCGAAAATGATATTACAATAGTCAATGCGAGAAATCACCAATGAGAGAAGCAGAGTGGTGAGTGAGGAGGAGGACAAGACATTGTTAACTGCTCTGATTTGGCAAAGGAAAAAGAAAAAATGGTGGGTGAGGGTGGAGATGTGGTCATGAAGAGACAGCTCTGAGTCTAGAATAATCCCCAGGTAGCGAAAGGAAGAAACCAGGGGGATTGAGTTACCGAGGAGTGTGGGGGTAAGGGAGGGGAGGGTGTTCACAAAGGTGAACCATATGGCCGATATTTTGGCAGGGTAAGAGGGGAAATATCAGGGGAGATGAGGGAGGTATGATGAAGGAGAATAATGTCATCAGCATAGTAATAAAACAGCACAGATCCACGTGCTATGTAGAACCCAGTAACAAACGTGGACAGCAGTAAGGAAGGAAATTCTTTTATTGGTCACCTTTAGCCTAGGCCCGACACAGGCCGTGTTTTGCTACCTTCTTCAGGGGCAGGCTAAACTAAAAACATAATAAATCATAAATTAATATCATCATAATTAAAAACATAAATAAATAAATAACCATAAAAACATCACACCAAGAGTTAACCTAAATTACTCCACATAGAAATAAATAAATAAATAACATGCTAAATCAATACTACATATCTATATTAATACATAAATATAAATATAAAAATATAAAAGATTTCGCACAGCCAGTGAAAGGTAACAATAAATAAATAAATACATCACTTAAAAAAGTATCACTCAAAAAATTATACATTATTAGAAGTATAAAATGTATAATGAAAGAATCTGATGGTAAACATATAAAAACATAGATAAAAGATCAAAAACATAAAATCATGTAAGAATACTTTAAAAGGGGCTTAAAAGAATGATATGGTATGTATTCATGTGCTTAACCAAAAATACATATATATAATTCCAAGGATGAGTAAAAATGCATAAATGGAATCAGTGGGATCAGGGGAGGCAAAAAAGATCTCTCTCAACAAGAACATATCACAAGGGAGGTTTCAAAAAAATGATTCATCTACCTGTAAATTGTAATTTCAATCTTCCAACTTATAGATCCTTTGAATGCTAATTCTAATAGCAACATAAATAAAGAAATACAGACCTACATTCAGGACAAATTGAATCATATGCATTCACATATTATAGTCACCAACAACCACCTAATATAAGAAGGTATACTTATGGACTCAATGTGAATTATTTGCAAACACTCTAACACCGGGTGAAGTACTTCTCCAGGGGATCAACATGAACTTTGAGAACCCCCCGCGGTTTGAAAATCACCCTACACTATCATTGTTCTATTCAACTCCAAAATTGTCAGAGGTAAAACCATTTGAAAAATGAAAGATATATAAAAAACTTACAGAATAAGTCAAAGCGGGAATGCTGAGACGCTTACACTGAACACTTTGACTTATTCTGTAAGTTTTTTATAATCTCAGGTTTATGCTATGTGGTTGATCCAAAATTCCGCTAGGGCAGGAACTGGATCATTTTTAGTTTTGTTTTTTATTTGTACCACCACTGACGAACCTTTGAGCACGAATTTAAAACTACCGAGGGTTTTGAAGATTACGTGATCCCCCATAGAGATAGATTACCCGTTGTCAGAGGAATTGGAAATAATTACTATTAAGTTCATAACATATATATCTTTCATTTTTCAAATGGTTTTACCTCTGACAATTTTGGAGTTGAATAGAACAATGATAGTGTAGGGTGATTTTCAAACCACGGGGGGTTCTCGAAGTTCTTGTTGATGCCCTGGAGAAGTACTTCACCCGGTGTTAGAGTGTTTGCAAATAATTCACATTGAGTCCATAAGTATACCTTCTTATATTAGGTGGTTGTTGGTGACTATAATATGTGAATGCATATGATTCAATATGTCCTGAATGTAGGTCTGTATTTCTTTATTTATGTTGCTATTAGAATTAGCATTCAAAGGATCTATAAGTTGGAAGATTGAAATTACAATTTACAGGTAGATGAATCATTTTTTTGAAACCTCCCTTGTGATATGTTCTTGTTGAGAGAGATCTTTTTTGCCTCCCCTGATCCCACTGATTCCATTTATGCATTTTTACTCATCCTTGGAATTATATATATGTATTTTTGGTTAAGCACATGAATACATACCATATCATTCTTTTAAGCCCCTTTTAAAGTATTCTTACATGATTTTATGTTTTTGATCTTTTATCTATGTTTTTATATGTTTACCACCAGATTCTTTCATTATACATTTTATACTTCTAATAATGTATAATTTTTTGAGTGATACTTTTTTAAGTAATGTATTTATTTATTTATTGTTACCTTTCATTGGCTGTGCGAAATCTTTTATATTTTTATATTTATATTTATGTATTAATATAGATATGTAGTATTGATTTAGCATGTTATTTATTTATTTATTTCTATGTGGAGTAATTTAGGTTAACTCTTGGTGTGATGTTTTTATGGTTATTTATTTATGTTTTTAATTATGATGATATTAATTTATGATTTATTATGTTTTTAGTTTAGCCTGCCCCTGAAGAAGGTAGCGAAACACGGCCTGTGTCGGGCCTAGGCTAAAGGTGACCAATAAAAGAATTTCCTTCCTTACTGCTGTCCGCGTTTGTTACTGGGATCAGCATAGTAATATACTGACACACCAGATTGCTGCACCAGAAGACTGAGAGGGGTAAGGAAGATGTTAAAAAGCAGGGGTGCGAGGACTGAACCCTGGGGAATTCCACAGGACAAAGGCAGAGAGGAGGAAGCGTCAGAGAGGGAAGAGACAGAGAAAGAATGTGAGTGAAGAAAGGAGTGAAACTAGTGGAGGACAGTGTCTCGCAGACCCGCATCCTGAAGACGAGAGTGAAGAAAGGAGTGGAACTAGCAGTGCCTCGCAGACCCGCATCCTGAAGACGAGAGAGGAGATAGAGTGGTCTATGAGGTCAAAGGCAGCTGAGAGGTCCAAGGAAACAGCCAGTGAGACATCACCCCGGTTATGTGCGATGTGAAGCCCATTCAGAAAAGACAAGAGAACAGATTCAGTACTGTGACCAGGTCAAAAAATGGACTGTCGTGGGTGGAGGTAATGAATGGAATCCAGGTGCGCAGAGAGCTGGGAAAAGACAAGCTTCTCCAGAATCTTCGAGACGAAGGGAAGGTTAGAAACCAGGCAATAGTGTGCAGGGTCAGTAGGATCAAGGGAAGGGTGCTTGAGGACAGGGCAGACCAAGGCATGCTTCCAGGGGGAGGGGAAGGTGCCAGAGGCTAGGCAGGAGTTAAACATGGAGAGGAGAAAAGGAGACAGGACATGGGATGGCTCAAGGAGCCAGCTCAAGGGGATAAGGTCAAGGGCACAGGTTATTTTGCATGTAGCAGTGATAGCTTTGGACAACTCAGCAAGGGAGATAGGCCGGAAAGAGAACCAGGTATGTGAAGTAGAAGGAGACAGGGGTGGTGAGGGTGGAGGGGATGTCCCCAACGGAGAAGTACTGATCGGAAGAGAGGAACGGAGATGCTGAACCTTAACTGCAAAGGAGGAGGCCATGATAGCAGAACTTAGAATAGGGGATTGAGCTATAACAGCAGAAGGGGTCTGGAGAGAGGAGAGGAATCTGAACGAGAAGTAAAGCTGGCGGTTGGAGTTCGAGGAGGAAAAAATTAAGTTAGAAAAGTAGGAGCGCTTAACCTCTGTAGCTTATGGAGTGATAATGGCAGTTGCAGTAATAGAAATATTGGAGAGAGTTGGGAGTCCTCTTCCTCCTCCACTGTCATTCTGCATGGCAGAGCTGCCGACAGTGTAAAAGTAGACCTGTGTGGTACCATGGATGGAAACAGCACAAGCACTGGCAAGTTAAATGCAAGGCATTGATAAGGCAGGCAAAGCGAGAATTTGGGAAGAAACTTGTTACGGAAGCAAAAACACGTAACAAAGACTTTTTCAAGTACATTCGTAGCAAAAAACCTGTGAGAGAGTCAATTGGACTGTTAGATGATAGAGGGGTAAAAGGGGCAGTAAGAGGGACAAGGTTATAGCGTAGAGACTGAATGAATTTTTTGTTTCGGTCTTTACTGAGGAAGACGTAGGGATGTTACCCATGACTGAAGTGGTATTTAAAGGTGATACTGCAAAGGAACTGAAAGAAATATCGCTACACTGGGAAGGTGTATTACAATTATTTGATAAACTGAAGAGTAGCAAATCACCTGGCCCAGATGGTATACATCCAAGGGTGTTGAAAGAACTGAAATATGAGATTGCAGACTTGCTATTAGTAATCTGTGAACTTTCATTAAAATCATCTGTAATACCTGAAGATTGGAGGATCGCCAATGTAATGCCAATTTTTAAAAAGGGTTCCAGGGGTGATCCAGGAAACTGCGGTGAGCCTGACTACGGTACCAGGAAAAATGTTAGAAACCATCATAAAGAACAAAATTACTCAGCATGTAGATAATCATGGCCTAAAGGGAGACAGTCAACATGGCTTTAGACAAGGAAGATTTTGTCTTACTAATCTGTTATGGTTTTTTGAAGGCGTGAATAAACATGTAGAAAAAGGTGAGGCGGTTGATATAGTGTATCTGGACTTTCAGAAAGCCTTTGACAAGGTCCCTCATCAGAGACTTTTGGAAAAACTAAAAAGTCATGGGATAGGAGGCAGTGTACTATTGTGGATCAGGAACTGGTTAAAAGATAGAAAGCAGAGGGTAAGGCTAAATGGCCATTTTTCCCAATGGAAAAAGGTGAATAGTGGGGTACCCCAGGGATCTGTGCTGGATCCGCTGATTTTTGACATATTCATAAATGACCTGGGAAAGGGAATAACGAGTGAGGTTATCAGATTTGCAGATGACACAAATCTATTTAAAGTTGTTAAAACCCAAGAGGATTGTGGAAAATTGCAAGAAGATCTTGATAAATTGGAAGACTGGGCATCCAAATGGCAGATGAAATTTAATGTGGACAAGTGCAAAGTTATGCACATAGTAAAGAACAACCCAAACTATAGTTACACGATGCAAGGTTCCACATTGGGAACCACCACCCAGGAAAAAGATTTAGGCGTCATCATGGATAACATGTTAAAACCCTCCACCCAGTGTGCAGCGGCAGCCAAGAGAGCAAATAGAATGCTAGGTATCATAAGGAAAGGAATGGAAAATAAAACAAAGAATATTATATTGCCTCTGTATCGTTCCATGGTGCGGCTGCACCTTGAATATTGTGTGCAATTCTGGTCGCCGTATCTTAAAAAGGATATAGCGCTATTAGAAAAGGTACAGAGAAGAACCACCAAAATGGTAAAGGGGATGAAAGGCTACTCCTATGAGGAGAGGCTACAAAGGTTAGGGCTCTTCAACCTGGAAAAGAGACGGCTGAGGGGAAATATGATAGAGGTCTATAAATTAATGAATGGAGTGGAACGGGTAAACGTAGATCGATTGTTTACGTTATCAGAATATAGAAAGACTAGGGGACATGCAATGAAGCTACACGGTAACCTATTTAAGACTAATAAGAGAAAATATTTTTTTCACTCAACGTGTAATCAAACTCTGGAATTTGTTACCGGAGGATGTAGTAAAGGCTGTTAGTGTAGCTGGGTTTAAAAAAGGTTTGCACAAGTTCCTGGAGGAAAGGTCCATAAACCATTATTAAAAAGGGACCCAGGATATCAATGCTTGACCCAATACAAGCATTGTGGAACCTGTGTCTTTTGGGGAAACTGCTTGGTACGTATGACCTAGATTGGCCACTGTTGGAAACAGGATACTGGGCTTGATGGACCTTGGTCTGACCCAGTATGGCATATCTTATGTTCTTATGGTTAAGGGGAATAGAAAATTATTAATGAATGTAAGTAGTAGGGGAATCCTGTGTAAATCGCTCGATATACAAGTATCAGAATCTCTTATTTGGGAAGAATCTCTAGAAGAAATTGGGAGCCACTGTTCCTTTAAAAGTTGTGATGCATGATTGAAACATTTTGCATAGTACAACTTCATGGTTCTGTTTTGGATTAGCTATAGTCTTTTTAGGTTGCAAAGCTGAATACCAGCCAAAAGGAAATTGCAGTAGTTTAATCTATTGAGGATAAGAGCATAAAGTATGTTCAGAGCCTTAAAATCTAAAAAGCATCTAAGTGATCTAATCAATTTAAATATAGCAAATTAATTCTTCACAGGAAGTGAGATATGAGATGTAAAGGATAAGATACAATCCAATAGATTCCTTAGTGAACAAACTGAGTCTTTCAAGTGGATTTGTGAACATGCTATGACTGAGCAGAATGGAGGGATGATTTTTTTCTGTTGAACCAGATTGATATTGAATCCTTTAAAATCTAAATCAGTCTGTGATCCCTAATCCAGTCCTCAATGGCACACGAATGCACTGAATTTGAAATTGCTTATCTCAAGAATCGTGAGCTATAAGGATTTGAATATCATCTGCTGGTTACCAATCTACAATGGAACATTGCCTTCTGCCCCATGACTTTTCAGTTTTACGACAAGTCTCTTGTGAAGGACTTGGTCAAACACCTGTTGAAAATCCAGATACACTATATCCACCAATTCGTTTTTGTCTATATGCCTGTTAGCCCCATCAGAAACTCTAACAAATTGGTCAAACAAGACTTCTCTTTGATAAATCCACATTGGTTCTACCTCATTAATCCAAATGCATCTATCCAAATGGTCAGTAATTTTGTTTTTTAGAATAGCTTCTACCATTTTGCCTGTCATCAATGTTAGGCTCACTAGTCTGTAATTTCCTGAATTACCCCTGAAGCCCATTTTAAAATTGGATATTCTGTTCTGCCTTCCAGGCCTTAGGTATAGTATCCAATTTGCATGAGAAGTTACAGAATACTAGTAGTAAGTCTGCAATTTTATTTTTTAGTTTTTAGTACTCTAGGGTTTATGCCATCTGATTTCGGTGATTTGTTTCTCTTTAATTTGCCAGTTTGTTCTGTTACACTTCCTGGTTCACTGTAATTTGCTTCCGTTATTCTGAATCATCACTCTCAAAGAGTGTTTTCCAGTATACTATATCCCCAATACTCTCCTTAAAGATTGAAGCAAAAAACTCATTTATTTTTTCTGCTGTTGCCTTGTCTTTCCTGAGCACCTCATTTACCCCTTGGTCATTAAGTAGTCCAATGGAATCCCTCCCAGATTTCTTGCTTCGAATATTAATTTTGCTTCTCTGACAAGATTTGTTTTCAAATTCTCTTATGAGTTGCATGCTTTCTTGTTTTGTTTAAAAGTTTGCACCAGCAGCTGGGTTCTACGTTGATCACGATGAAGCCTGTCCTTTCAGAATAGCCTGCCACGTCCTCAAAATGTTACAGTTCCTAACAAATCTAAAATTTTCTTCTCTGTACTATCATCTCATTCACATATTACAACTCTGGACTTCTTCCTGCCTTTGACAAATGCTACTCTGTGGGTTCTGGATTTCAATTTTCTACCTAAAAGACTAAATTTCACTTCCAGAACCTCCCTCTTGCTTCTTCCTATGTCATTGGTAGCCACACATACCATAACAGCTGGTTCCTCCCCAGCATTGTAAAAATCGTACAGTATCTAGGCAATGTGTGAGTTCTGTCAACTTTCCATTGAGCAGGCAAGATACCAAGTCATCCACCAACTACCTAGCTATCTACACTACAGTGCCTAAGATTTGAAACATCAACTACAATAGCTGTCCTAATCTTCCCTCCTGTGCACACATCCCTCAGTGCAAGAGGATACCACATAGCCTGGAGAGAAGGTCCTACCTACAGAATTACTTCCTGCCACTCAGAGGCAATGCTCTTTTTCCAGGTGATCTTATTTCTCCAAGGCAGCCTAGGGACTGCTGGACTAGAGGTGGGATCACTCTACTATATCATGGAAGGTCTCCTCTATATACTTCTTTGTCTGCCTTAGCTCCTCCAAGTGTGCCACTAGCTCCAGGGATTGGATTCAGTTGCTGAGAGGCAAGTGCTCTTTTATTTATTTACAAAGGTTTATACCACCTTTCTGATGAAACTGTCAATCAAAAAGGTGAACAAAACATAAAAACAGTAATCAGAACAACAGATACAGCCTCCCCCCGCCCCCAAAATCCTGGTTTTCCCGGCCAGCCAATCCCTCTTATTCCACAGTGAACAATCAGGTCTTCACAGCTTTTTGGAAAGCCAACAAAGATGTCTGTGCCCGGATCTCTAAGGGCAGAGCATTTCATTGCACGCTGGCAATCACCAGAAACACCCTCTCCCGGTTGCACACTTTACGCACCATATCCAACCCAGATACCTCAAGCAATTGAGCCTGGGAGGACTGCAGGGGTTGGGAGGGGACATACCAATCAAGCAAGGCACATAAATAGCCTGAATGAGAGTGGTGCAGGCTGCGAAACACAATGGCCAATAATTTAAACAGTCCCCGCTGCCGTACCAGCAGCCAGTGCAGCTGTAACAGTAGAGGCCTAGCACTTGCCTTCTATCCCACTCCCATGAGGAGCTGTGCAGCAGCGTTCTGCACCACCTGAAAACACCGAACTATCCCTTCTGGCAGCCCACCTATAACACATTACAAAAGTCCAGTGCCCCATGTAGCAATGTCTGAACCACTACCCTCAGTGCAACGGATGCAGCTGGTGCGCGAGCCTAAGCTTTAGCCAGGCCGCCTGGACAACTCTACTAATCTGGAAGTCTCCAACTGCCATCTGCTCCAACACTACCCCCAGTGACCTGTGTTCCTCCGTCCAGGGGATCTCAAAAACAGAGATAGTGAGCAACCTGCCGAAGTCGGAATGCTCCACTGTCCCGAGCCGCAAGCATTCTGTCTTCTCCGAATATGATAGAGGTCTATAAATTAATGAACGGAGTGGAACAAGTAAATGTAGATCGGTTGTTTACTCCATCACAAAGGAAGGAAGACTAGGGGATACTCCATGAAGCTACAATGTAGCACATTTAAGACTAATAAGAGAAAATATGTTTTTACTTAACGCTTAATCAAATTCTGGAATTCATTACCAGAGGATGTGGTAAAAGCTGTTAGAGTAGCTGGATTTAAAAAAAAGATTTGGACAAGTTCCTAGAGGAAATGTCCCTAAACCATTATTAAGAAGGACCAGGGAAATCCACTACTTATCCCAGGATAAGCATCGTGGAATCTGTACTTTTTGGGAATCTGCCAGGTACTTGTGACCTGGATTGGCCACTATTTGAAATAGGATACTGTGCTTAATGGACCTTGGTCTGACCCAGTATAGCATTTCTTATGTTCAGGAGGAAAATGTGATTTTTGTGGGACTGGTTGGCATCGCAACTGAAGGGACTATATGCTATTCAGAATATGGCAACAAATCTACTAATGGGTTATATTATGTTTGGTCATATTGTGCCTCAAAGTGCTGCACTGGTTGTCACTGTGTGGCAAATAAAATTTAAAGTGGTGGTCTGGATTTATAAAGTGTTGGAGGGAGAGGCACACCATTTTGGCAATAGGCATTTAAACTAGGGTGGTGGCATTTCTTGGAGTAATGTTGAGGAAATGCATTACCACTCACGGTGCACCAAGGAGAAACTATTTAAGAGTTTCTAGAAACAATTTAAGATGTTTTATTTTGAGTAAGCATTTGGAGACTGGGGTGTAGTGAAGAATAAGTGAGTAGAATAATTATGGAGGGGAGGGGGAGTTATGGGCTTGGATTTTAGTGATGAGTTTGGTGAGAAGCCTTGAGCAAGTGACTTAACTCTTCACTGCCTCAGGTATAAACTTAGATTTTAAGTCCTCTGGGGACAGGGAAATACCTAAATAAATAAATAATAAATACATTTTACGTTTGGGTTTGTCTTTTGTTTATGGCTTATATTACATTGTACACTACTGAGAACAGAGGTGGATGGGAGGTTTTATAAATGGTTCAAATAAATAGATGGTTAATATTGTTATATTGTGTATACAAAGAACATAAATTGTGTTAAACCTCTAAATTTCCAATGGAACTACGCAGCTAAAAATGTTTTAATATAAAAGAGATATATTTATTGCTGATGCATGGGCATCAATTTTTGACCTCTTTGTGCTGAAGCCATCGTCTGAGCATGCTCAGTGTATTCCCTTCATCCCTTCAGACATGCATGATGTCATTCATGAATGGTGGGGATGGGGGCACATAGTCTAAATAATGTAAGAACATAATAGGTTCTATGAATGAGAGCATGGGATATCCTGAGTCCAGCACAAATAAGAATTTATGAGAAAGTTTCAAGATAAATGCCCTACCTTAACATTGAAAATGATGGTAGACAAAGACCATCTGTACTGTCCAGTCTCTCCATATACACCAGCTACTGATCTCTTCAATCGCTTCCTATTCTTGAGATCCTGTGCTTTTTCTATATTTTCTTGAATTTGCAAACTGCCCTTGTCTCCATCACCTCCATTAGGAGGCTGTTTCTAAGTCTACCCCCTTTCATCCTCATCTTATATCTGCTCATTCCATAGCTTTTTTTCAATTGAAAGAGGCCTGCTTCCTGTGATTTTATACTTGGAAGGTATTTAAATGTCTTTATTTATCTCCCCTATCTCATTTTTCTTTCTAAGTATACATACCTTGTATTTAGATCTTTAATTCTGTCATCTTTTTTTTTATTTTGTATTTATGAATTTATACAATACATATCAAGAATACATCTTGAAACAGAAACTGAGAAGGGCAAGGTAAAACATAACAGACCTGGACAGTCCCTCCAAAACAAAAGGAAAATGCAAGATGCCCGACCCACTCTAGCCCTCAACACTGAGAGGATACCAAAGAAAAAGAAAAAATATAATACCAATATTTCGATAGGAAATTAGAAGTGTGAAAAACAGTTGAACCATTTTGCTCAAACAGAGGCAGATGGGGAAACATCCATCACCCTATGATGACGGGCATTTATAAAGTCCAGCAATTGGGAAGGCTCATAAAAAATAAAGGATTCAGACTGATATTTAATCAGACACTTACACGGAAATTTTAGGAAAAAGAGCCCTCCCAATTGCTGAACTCCAGGTCGAAGAAGGAGAAATTCCCGCCGCCGCCGCTGGGTTTCCCTAGAGAGGTCCGGGAACATACGAACAGACAACCCCTTAAACAAAACATTACGCTTCTTAAAGAATAACTTCATAAGCCAGATATTCCTTTCGCCCCCCCCCCATACCCATAACCTTTTTCCCCAGAGGCAAATAAAACATTTTAACAATAGGAGGGTGGGATTCAGGGGGGATACCCAAAATCTCTACTAAATACATTTTAAACATATCCCTCGCAGATATTATAGATGACCGAGGGAAATTAATCAAACGCAAGTTTGCAACTCTAGACATATTTTCCAACACCTCTAATTTAAAAGTCATAGGCAATATATTCTTCTTCAGCACTTCCACCTCCTTCTCAAAAGCCACGGAAGATGCTTGTAATTCAAAAACAGCCCTCTGCAAATTAGTTATTTTAACCACTTTTTCCTGAATAGCCAAGTCGTTATTTGTAACTTGAGATGCCAAACTCGACGTCCGTGGAAGCATTTCCTCACGAAGTTGCATAATGGCCGCCCATATCGTTTCCAGAGTCACCACCTTAGGGGCCTCCACAAGCGGCGCTGGGGGAGCCTCCCCCCCTCGACTGGATGATAACCCGCCCGGCAACGGGGTTGATGTAGTCGGACCAAGCACAGGACCAACACAACCTTCTGCCATCTCTCCTAAAACCTCGGCCCTCTGCCGCTGCACTGGGGAAGAGACGGCGTCCACCCGACACTCCACGGGCTGTCGCTGCTCAGCGGGGGAGTCTGACGACTCAACACCCTTCTCCAACTTCCCCACACTGCCGATATCCTGGCGAGGAATTTTCGAGGCCCGGACAGAGCCAGGGGAGGAAAGATCACCGCCCGAAGCAACAGACGAGGACTCCACCTCTGGCTGTTGCAAAGCCAGGCTACTCTCCCCTACTCCACTCAACTGTCTCGACGCGGAAACAAGATAGGAGTCCAAAGGACCCACAGTAACTGCAGGTAATACCGACGGAGCCTGAGGGGCTATAGAAGGCTGTTTAGCCCCTCTAGACTTCCATTTTTTGCCCATAGGAAAAGCGCCGCACCGATCAACACACCTCATGAAATCGCCAACTTGGCTAATTCTGTCATCTTATGCTTTATGATAAAGACCACTAGCCATTTTCATAACTGCTCTTTGGACTGACTCCATCTGCATTTTAAAGTGTTGTCTCCAGAACTGTACACAACACTAAATGAGGTCTAACCAAAGATTTATACAGAGACACTATCACCTCCCTTTTTTCTGATGGCCATTTCTCTTCCCTATGCATCCAAGCATCCTTCTGACTTTTGATGTCACCTCTAACTACTTATTTTCCCATTTAAGATCATCAGATACAGTCATGCTCAGATCCTACTCTTCTTTCGTTCATAGATCTTCATCTCCTATATTATACAACTATCTTAGATTTTTGCATTTAAAATTCATGACCCTGCATTTTTTAGCATTAAATCCTAGCTGCTACAATCTAGAATATTGATAGATCTTTGCAAGTCCCTCCTCATGTTTTACACACCTTCCTGAATGTCTATTCAATTGAAGATTTTGGTATTCTCTGTAAAAAGGCAAACCTTTGCTGTAGCCTGTCTGCAATCATCTTTGCAGAAATTTTAAAAAGAACAGGACCAAGGACCAATCCCTGCAGCATGCCACTGGCAATGTGCTTTTTATGTAGCACGTTTAAAAGTAGGATATGAAACACCTGGCAACTTTGGGTGAATCAAGATCCTTATGAAGTCAGCATGTGAAAGAATTTGCTATTGTATAGCCATGAGTTGGCATAAGTATGCACAGTAGGTTTGGGTTTACTATGTTTGTCTATTTAGTTTGAGTAATTGCCTTTCATTTAATCACAATAAAATGGTGTATAAAGTAAAAACAAATGTGAATGTAGAACATAGTAACATATAATGGGAGAGGAATGGAAGTTAACAGTGTGAGAGAGGTTCAGAAGAGTTTACAAGCTCTTCTCAAGGAAACAGCACCAAGTAGTCCACTGGCAGGTAGCCAACTTCAGTGCTCTAAAAAGGGCCTAAGCATTATTGTAGGCCTGGGTGAAGTACCAGGTTTTCAGACTCACCTTGAACTTCAGATAGGAAGTTTGCATTCTAAGGCAATTAGGAAGCAAGTTTCGTAAAAAGGGGTCAAATTGGCAAGCAAATTTTGGTGAATGAGATTATGGCAGATATTTTATACAGGACTTGCAATAAAGACTTTATGATTGAGGAAATTTGGGGATGAAATGAAAGCTAAAAATCTACGCTGACTTCTAAGGTAATCACGGAGTACTTTAAAGGACTTTACCCAGAATGGGGAGGGGGGTTAGAATGGTTGCGTTTTTCCTGAAGAACCATATTGCTTCTGATTTTAGGGGATCCAGTTGCAGTCATGACCAAGAGAACCACTGTCCAGATACAAATTAAGAATGCTGAGGTCATAGGTGATGAACTGGATATTATCTGGATAAAAGAAACTATTTATCCAGAAATTGTGAATGAGAGTTGCCAGAGGTAATACAAACAGATTGGCAAGAATGGGGGCTAGAATTCACTCCCGGGGAACACCACATCGAGCAGAAGATATGATTTACTAGAAAGGAATGAAACCAAACAGGAACAGTACCTCCAAGGCAAAACTCTTCAAGGTGATCAACCTGAAGGGAATGTTTTACTAGACTGCATGTCGCGCTTAAGTTCAGAAATACTAGAATAGCAGCTTTTCCTGTAAGTTAGCACAGATAGTGCTGATCATGCCCAGCAGGCTCAATTCTGTGCTATGGCTTACGCAAAGACCCGATTGCCTAGTCTTTCCAAGAAGATCCAGTTACTGACCAAACACCACTTTTTTGAGAATTTTTGATAGAAGTGGTAAGACTATAGTGTGACATGATGGCAGGGTCTAGAATTGATTTTTTTCAAAAGCTGGCATATTTGAGCTTTTTTTCAGCAACTAAGTATGGAACCCTGAAAGAGGTTCATGCTCAGCAGAATGAAGGTCAGCAGAGGAAATTGATCTTTTTAAAGAACATAGCACTTTTTCCAAATTAGAAAATGAGGATTAATTACTTTATGTTTATGTTTATGCAATTTCTTGATATACTGCCCAGGTTGAAGGGCATCAGAGCGGTTTACAATCACTACAAGCAGGTACTGGGCTCACAATCTATGTGTACCTGAGGCAAAGGAGGGTTAAGTGGCTTGCCCAAGGCCATGAGGAGTGCCTATAGGACTAGAAACCCCAGTACCTCCGGCCTGAGATTGCTGTCCCCAGGTGGGAACTGAACCGCTGGCCCTCCGGCCTGAGGTACCTTGTTCAAATCATTTGTATTAACCACACAAAACTACAAACATTCCCGATATGTGGATTCACTTACAAAATGCCAAGGCTATGAGCTTTACAATCAACAGTTTCCATTTTTTGCTTTTTTCCCCCTCTTCATATTTTCGACCATCTCCTCCCTCCACCACCTTTCCCCCCAATAATCATATGAGGGTAAATTAAAAGCATACCACGAGCTCCCATGAGAGGTGAAGGGTGCTATAACACAAGCCTCAATATTCTCACCCCAATGGGCCACAGGAGAGTAGGTGGAATGGAGATCCCTCTTCAGATCAAGCAGGGCTAGCCCAATCATTAGGCAATTGCCTAGGGTGTCAGCTTTGTGTGTGTGTGTGAATCAAAGAGTAGGGCATTCAAAGCTAAACAATAGATTCTGACAGCCAGGGGTGTCATATAAGGCTTAAGGTTTGCCTAGGATGCCAACACATTGAACCAACTTTGGGGCCGAACCCGAGATGAAGGACTTATTATCAAGATAAGAAGCAAAAGAATTGGATGGGTGTGAGGGAGCCTTGTTTTTACCATTGATGAAGCAGGGTTAGAAAGTTTAGAAACAAACCTGAAAAGTTGATTAGGATGATTTTGAGGTACATGTATTAAGTTAGTATGGCCAAGCACATATGCTCTTTATAAACTGAGTAGCATTTTGTATACCATTCGCGATTAGCTTTGGTCTTGTTTTCACTCCATTTTCTGTCTACATAAGTTTGCATCTTTAGAAGTCACAGACCAGGGTGATACCAAGGATGTTCATGCTTAGATGCCTTGCTAATTTTCTGAGAGGAGTAACTTCATCCAGGCCTATTTCTCCAGGGATAGAGCAGAGAAATTCAAGGAGAATTCCTGACATTTCAATGCAAGATGATCCAAATTTCACCATTTTAGTCCTCTAGGCTTTCTTTTCCTAGTGATGGGCACAAGCCCCACCATAGGAGAATTTTTGTGGAAGGAGATAATACAATGAGCTTTCTAGAAGACCAAAGTGACAGTTGCTTTGCCACCATCTATAAGGACTGGATTAGATGAAAAGAACAGATCCAAAGCATGACTAGCTACACAAGCATGGGTGAGAAAAGACTGCAGGAAGCCAAAATCTATGATCTGCGTTGCTTTTTTTTAGCTTATGATTTTTTGGTAGTAGCTCTAAGTGAGTTACATTCAAGTACAGTCTTGAAGGACTACTGAAAGGAACTGCTCTTGCTGGGATGGAATCTGCATTTGTAAGTATTTACCTGCTGGGAAATTCTCAAACACGTGGGGAAAAGGGAACTATTTGGGTTTAAGTTGATAAAATCAGTGTCTGTTTTTAAAATTCTGTATTCTGTAAAGTCAATTAGGGCATAGTGTAGCAAGCCAGCTTTCAGTTTGTGTTTCTTTCCCTCCCACCCACCTCACGCATAGTTTTTGTTTTATAGGCTCTTAAACCTGCTAAGGGAAAATAAGGAGCCTAATTCACTTTCAGGTTTAACTGGTTATCTTCATCAGCAAGTTATTAGGTCTTAAGAGTAGATAAATAAAGGCCTTGCAGTTCATCTTAAAGTGAATATTAAACAAAGCCCTTTAAATGTATTAGGTACAGTTGTATTGGTATAAGTATCCCTATTCCCCTAGCAACTTCAAATAGGTATAGTTAAATAAATCTTTAATACTAAGCTGCAGACAGCAAAGCAGCAGTGAGATGGGGGCTATCCAGTCTTTTGCACTGAATGTCACATCTATGATTTTCTCCCATTTGGTGAGAGATCTTATGTGTGCACTGGATGCAAAGAGCTCTTTGCTCTCAGAGAATGAGTCCAATCTCCAGAGACTACAGTAGCAGACTTGGAGGAGCTGTGGTAGACGAGACCTACAGGGACACAGAGAAGTCTTATCTCCAGTCTGGCAACTTCTCTGCTGCCATAGAAACATGACAAAAGAAAAAGACCACATGGCCTATCTAGTCTGCCCTTCCATATCAACAACTACAACAGTCCCCTTTTTTTCCTTTAGAGATCCTCTGTGTTTGTCTTCTTTGAATTCAGATACTATCCTCATCTCTACCACCTCCATTGAGAGACTATTCCACAGATCCACCGCTCTTTTTGTAAAGAAATATTTCCGCATATCACTCCTGAATCTATCCTCTTTCACCCTCATCCCATGTCCCCTCATATCAGAGCTTGCTTTCAAATGAAAGAGGTTCTCCTCCTGTGCATTTATGCCACGGAGGTATTTAAACGTCTAAATCATATCACCTCTATCCCGCCTTTCCTCTAAGGCTGAGGTCTCAAACACGCAGCCGCGCGAGAGAATGTTGTGCGGCCCGCGACACATTTGAGGGCGGGGACAAACTCCTTACACGCAACAGAACATGCTGTTTGCAAGCAACCATTTCTTCCTTTTACGTCGTGTTTAGCAGCTTTAGAGAGGAATCGGGTCTCTCTAGCAGCCTGAAGGGTAAGTTCAGCATTTGTGTAGCGATGGGAGCAGCTGCTGCGATGTATCTTGTGTATGTGTGTGGTGATTTTTGCGGCATGCGGGTTACCTTATAAGTCCTCATTTGGCCCTCACAGCAATTTGAGTTTGAGACCCCTGCTCTATGGTGTACATATTAAGATCCTTAAGTCTGTCCTCATATGCTTTATAATGAAGACCACTACCTATTTTAGTAGCCACCCTCTGTACTGACTCCAGTCTGTTTATATCCTTTTGAAGGTGTGGTCTCCAGAATTGCACACAATACTCCAAAGACTTATATAGAGGCACTATTACCTCCTTTCTTATGCTGGCCATTCCTCTACTTATGCACCCAAGCATCCTTCTAGCTTTTGCCATCACCTTTTCTACCTGTTTAGCTACTTTAAGATCTTCAGACACAATCACGCCTAGGTCCCGCTCTTTCTTTAGTGGACAAAAGTACTTCACCCCCTATACTATATTGCTCCTTTGGATTGCTGCAGCCCAAATGCATGACCTTGCATTTTTTAACATTAAATCTCAGCTGCCAAATTCTAGACCATTCTTCAAGCTTAGCTAGATCCCTCCTCATGTTATCTACACTTTCCTGGGTGTCTACTCTATTGCAGATTTTGGTATCATCTGCAAAGAGGCAAACCTTACCTGACAGCCCTTCTGCTATATTACTAACAAAGATGTTAAAAAGAATCGAACCAAGGACAGATCCCTGGGGCACACCACTGGTAACTTCCTTCTCCTCAGAGTGAGCTCCATTTACCTGTACCCTTTGTTGCCTCTCACTCAACCAATTTCTATCCCAAGCTGTAACTCTAGGGTCCATCCCTATGGAGCTCAGTTTGTTTATAAGTTACCTGTGAGGAACGGTGTCAAAGGCTTTACTGAAATCTAAGTACACCAGATGACAAGACTTCAACTTTCATACTTTGGACACATCATGCGAAGAGAAAGATCATTAGAGAAAGACATCATGCTTGGCAAGATAGAAGGTCAACGCAAAAGAGAAAGGCCAGCAATGAGATGGATCGATACAATAACAGCAGCTACGGGTACCAGTCTGTCAACAATGAGCCGCCTGACTGAAGACCGAACACAATTTAGGATAGCTATCCAGAGGGTCGCCATGAGTCGACTCCGACTCGACGGCACTTAACAACAACAAGTACACCACATCTAGGGCTCTCCCTCGGTCCAGCTCCCTGGTCATCCAGTCAAAGAAATCAATCAGATTTGTCTGACAAGGCCTACCTCTGGTGAATCCATGCTACTTCGGATCCTGTAATCCGCTGGACTCCAGAAACCTCACTATTTTCTCTTTCAGCAGCATTTTCAATAACTTACTCATCACCGAAGTTAAACTAACCGGCCTGTATTTTTCAACCACATCCTTACTTCTGCTTTTATGTAAAGGGACCACATGTGCCTCTCTCCAGTCCTTTAGCACCACTCCCAACTCCAACAAGGCATTTAAATGGTCATGGCAAAAAGAGGTCATGTGAAAGGAGAGCTTCACCTTGGTGTGACAGGAAGCAATCCTTTAGCTAGGGTCTGTTCTTCAAATGATGTAATACCTTCTTGCACCGAGGAAATGTCTCCAAGGCCATGTGCCCATGAGGGAAGGGTTAGGGCGGTCGTTATAGTTGGTGATTCGATCACTAGGCATGTAGATATCTGTGTGGCTGGTGGATGTGAGGTGAATCACCTGGTAACTTTTTCTGCCTGGTACAAAGGTGGCAGACCACATGTGCCACCTAGATAAAAGTTTTAGATAGTGCTAGGGAGGAGCCAACTGTCTTGGTACATGATGGTACCAATGACATAGGAAAGCATGGGAGGGAGGTTCTGGAAATTAATTTAGGATTTTAGGTAGAAAGCTGAAATCCAGAATTCCAAAGTAGCATTCTCATAAATGCTTCCTGGTCCTCGTGCAGGACTTAAGAGGCAGGCCTCCAGAACCTCAAGGCATGAATAAGACAATGGTGCAAGGAAGAGGGTTTTGGATTTGTTAGGAACTGGGTAACATTCTGGAGAAAGGCTGCTGGCATTAACCTTTTAAAAATAAAAGCTTTTTACAATATCTACAGTTTATCTTGCTCTTTCAATTGGTTATCTTCAATCTCTGATCCAGAAAATTTCAGATAATAGAAACAGGAGACCAAGCTCTCTTAATATATTACACGTACCTTCAGCATATATCAAGACAAGCTTCACTACATCTAGAACAGCGGTTCTCAACCTGTGGGTTGCGACCCCCACGGGGGTCGCCACAGGATTCAGCGGGGGTCACCTCACTCCGCTGTTAAAAAAAAACGCACAAGTTGCTGCTGCTGCCGAGTCCGCTTCTCGGCAGCGGCAAACTGACAGACTCCAATCTTCTGCAGCCGCGGCTCCCTGCCTCTTAGGGAACCGCGGCTGTGCCTGTGAGTGAAGCCATTGCGGAGCCTTTCTGTCTCTCGATGGGCTCCGTGCAGCATTGTCCCGCTTCCAAAGGAAGTGGTAAACAACTTCCTTTGTAGGCAGGACAATGGCATGCTGCACGGAGCCCGTCGAGAGACAGAAAGGCTCCACAATGGCTTCACTCACAGCAGGCACAGCCGCGGCTCCCTAAGAGGCAGGGAGCCGCGGCTGCAGAAGAACAGGGCAGTAGCAGGCAGACAGGGAGAGGGGAGGAGGGGGCAGGGTACCTGCAATGGGGCTGACATGGAGGGTGGGAGGGGGACTGACATGGAGGGAGGGGAGAGGTGATTGTTGGATGAAGGGCGGGAGGGGACTGACATGGACAGGGGGTCCGACATGCAGGGAGGGGAGAGCTGAAGGATGGAGGGAAGGAGGGGGGCTGACATGGACAGATGGGGGCTGACATGGAGGGAGGGAGGGAGGGGTGCTGACATGGACAAAAGGGGGCTGACATGGAGGGAGGGAGGGAGGGAGGAGGGGGCTGACATGGACAGAGGGGGGCTGACATGGAGGGATGGATAGATGGAAGGAGGGAGGGGGGCTGACATGGAGGAAGGGCTGACATGGACAGAGGGGGGACTGACATGGAGGGAGGGATAGATGGAGGGAGGGAGGGGGCTGACATGGACAGGGGAGCTGACATGGATGGAGGGAGGGAAGGCTGACATGGAGAGATGGAGGGGGGGCTGACATTGATGGATGGATGGAGGAAGGGAGGCGGGCTGACATGGACAGAGGAGGGCTGACATGGAGGGAGGGAGGGGGCTGACATGGACAAAGGGAAGAGACAGGGGGACATACTGGACAGACGGGGATAAATGCTGGACAGAGGGGAGAGACAGTGCGGGTTAGGATTATAATGGGCAGATGGGGAGACTAGGACTGGTAATGGGTTGATTAGGGAAGGCTAGGACTGGGAATGGACTGATCAAGGGGGGGTTGGGACTGGTAATGTGCTGATAGGGGGGTAGGACTAGTAATGGACTGATGGGGGGCTAGCATTGGAAATGAGCTGATCGGGGAGGTTAGGACTGGAAATGGGCTGATTAGAGGAGGCTAGGACTGGTAATGGGCTGGTGGGGGGGGGGGGTTAGGACTGGCAATGGGCTGATTAGCGGAGCCTAGCACTGGTAATGGGGTTTAGGAGGGACTAGCACTGGAAATGAGCTGATTAGGGGAGGCTAGCACAGGTAGTGGGGTTGAGGAGGGACTAGCACTAGAAATGAGCTGATTAGAGGAGGCTAGGACTGGTAATGGACTGATGGGGGCTGATTAGGGGAGCCTAGCACTGGTAATGGGGTTGAGGAGTGACTAGCACTGGAAATGAGCTGATTAGGGGAGGCTAGCACTGGTAATGGGGTTGAGGAGGGACTAGCACTGGAAATGAGCTGATTAGGGGAGGCTAGCACTGGTAATGGGGTTGAGGGGGGACTAGCACTGGAAGCGAGCTGATTGGGGGCTTCGACTGGGAATGGGCTGATTGTGTGGAGAGGAGGATAGAGCTGCTGGCCCTGGAAGAAAACTGGAGGCAAAGGCTACAAATGGGCTGATATGAGGGGATGGGAGAATGGAACTAGAAGGGAGTGGATCTGAGAGGGGCTGCCATGGTATTTGTACTAGAAGGGACTGGTCAGTGGGGAAGGAGGGGGACTGGAAGGGAATGGACACCAGTGGCAGTCATGGGAATGCAAGTTGACATTGGAAGGTACTGGGAGTGAGGACTGGAAAGGGGCTAATACTGGGGAGGGTTACTGGGACTGGAAATAGGCTGATGGAAAGAAGTGAAGAAAACTAAAGAAGAGATAAGAAATGGCAGATGGACCATAGACCACAGAAAGAGAGCTAAGAGAAGACAGGAAAGCAGAAGCCTCAGATCGGGACCAGCATGATCAGAGAATAAATTGGTCAGACAACAAAGGTAGAAAAAATAATTTTATTTCATATTAGTGATTTGACTACAAAATCATCATAATTTTGAAATCAAATATTGTTACTTGTTATTGTGGTTTAAATAAGTAAATTTTATAAATAAAAACATATTGCAAAGACCTATAATATATTAATAATTCAACAAATGATTACAGTGACAATGCGTTAACAATAAAGGAAGAGAGACGCATTTGATTTTATCATTGGGGGTCACCACAAGTTGACCAATGGTAACATAGTAACATAGTAACATAGTAAATGACGGCAGATAAAGACCAGCATAGTCCATCTAGTCTGCCCAGCAAGATGGCAAGAGTAGGTGCACCTGTCGCTCTGTGCAGGCCACCCCTCCCCGTGTCTTTGTTTAGGGGTAAACCCACCACTCCATGTAGGACACCCTTATTTGTTGAGATGTTATATGGTTCAGAAGTTAGATGGTACCGTTTATCTTGTTTTTATCCTATTGCTGTAAAGGGATCCACTGTGTTTGTCCCATGCCTTCTTGAATTCTGTCACCCTGTTTGCCCCCACCACTTCCATCGGGAGGGAATTCCAAGCATCCACCACCCTTTCAGTGAAAAAATATTTCCTGACATTGCCTTTTAGTTTACCACCTTGAAGCTTCATTTTATGCCTTCTAGTTTTACAGCTTCCCCGTCTTTGGAAGAGGTTTGTTTGTTCATCATTTCTCTAAGTATTTAAAGGTCTGAATCATATCTCCCCTGTCCCTCCTCTCCTCCAAAGTGTACATATTTAGGTCTTCAAGTCTCTTCTCATAAGGCTTCTGACGCAGACTCCAAATCATTTTGGTCGCTTTCCTCTGAACCGTTTCCAGTCTTTTTACATCTTTTGCAAGATACGGTCTCCAAAACTGAACACAGTATTCCAAGTGAGGCCTCACCAGTGACTTATACAGTGGCATAAGTACCTCTTCCTTTCTGCTGGTAATCCCTCTTTGTATGCAGCCCAACATCCTCCTGGCTTTTGCCACCGCCTTGTCGCACTGTTTTGCCACCTTGAGATCATCAGAGATAATCACACCAAGGTCTTTCTCTTGAACCACGCATACCAACCTCTCGCCCCCTATCGCGTACATTTCCCTTGGATTTCTGCTACCCAAGTGCATGACACTGCACATTTTTGCATTAAATCGTAGTTGCCAAGCATTAGACCAGTCTTCCAGCTTTTGTAGATCTTTCCTCATGTTAATCACTCCCTCGGGGGAGTCCACTCTGTTGCAAATTTTTGTGTCGTCTGCAAAAAGACAGACTTTTCCATTCAGTCCTTCAGCAATATCACTCACAAATACATTGAACAGTGCCTGGCCCAGGACCGAACTCTGGGGCACCCCGCTAATCACCTTCTTCTCATCCGAGTGAGCTCCATGTACAATCACCTTCTGTCGTCTGTCAGTCAACCAATTTCTAATCCAGTTTACCATCTTGGGGCCCATCCCCAAGCTACTGAATTTGTTGACAAGCCTCCAATGAGGAACAGTAACAAAGGCTTTGCTGAAATCCTGGTAGATGACATCCATCGCATGCCCCTGATCTAGTTCCTTGGTCACCCAGTCAAAGAACTCAATCAGATTTGTTTGGCAAGACCGTCCTTCGGTAAAACCATGTTGCCTCAGATCTTGCATCCTGTTGGTTTTGAGAAAGTTCACTATTCGCTCTTTCAGGAGTGCCTCCATTACTTTTCCCACCACCGAGGTAAGGCTCACGGGCCTGTAGTTTGACAGTTCTTCCCTGTCACCACTTTTGTGTAGAGGTACGACATCAGCCATTCTCCAGTCCTGAGGAACCTCTCCTGTTTCCAAGGATCTGTTGAAGACATCCTTTAACGGTCCTTCAAGAACCTCTCTGAGCTCTTTCAGTATCCTGGGATGTATCCCATCCAGTCCCATGGCTTTGTCCACTTTCAGTTTAGCAAGTTGTTCTAACACCTCGTCTTCTGTGAATGGTGTGGTATCTACTTCATTCCCATTTTTATATTTGGGAGTCACAGCTGGTCCATCTCCAGGATCTTCTTTAGTAAAAACAGAGCAGAAGTATTTGTTCAGCAATTTCGCTTTTTCAGTGTCACTTTCCACGAGTCCTTTCGCAGCACTTTTGAGTCCTGCAATTCCAACTCTGATCTTCTTCCTTTCCCGAATATACCTGAAGAAAGTTTTGTTGCTACCCTTAACATCTTTAGCCATCCTTTCCTCTGCCTTTGATTTTGCTATCCTTATTACTCTTTTAGACTCTTTGAGTTGGATCCTGTATTCATTTCTGTGTTCTTCTGTTTGCAAGCTTTTGAATTTTGCGAAAGTTGTGTTTTTTGCCTTTATTTGAGCAGCCACCTCTTTGGAAAACCAAATAGGTTTCCTTCTCCTCTTGTTTTTATTTACTTTTCTTACATATTTATCTGTTGCCCCTTTTATTGCCTTCTTTAGTTTAGCCCAATGCAATTCCACTTCCTTTATCTCCTTCCACCCCGTCATCTCCTCCTTTAAGTACTCTGCCATTTTATTGAAGTCAGTGTATTTGAAGTTTAGGACTTTGAGCTTGCTATGATTGGCCTGTACCATGGCTTTTATCTCAAACCACACCGTGTGATGGTCGCTGTTGCTCACAGGGGCACTCACACAGACATTCGACACACTATCACCGTTGGTGAGCACTACATCCAGCGTTGAGCTTTCCTTGGTTGGTTTCATCACCATTTGTCTATATAATGCATCTTGGAGAGCATCCACAATTTTTTTTGCTTCTTTCCAGATGTGCAGAAGGAGTAATCCAATCCAAATCAGGTAGATTAAAATCACCCAATATGATCGCTTCCCCCTTTGTTGCTATCTTGGCAATATCTTTAATCAATTCGTTATCTCTCTCTTCAATTTGAGTCGGAGGTCTGTAGACTACAGCAATATGGATGACAGTGCCATCTCCTCTTTCCAACGCAATCCAGAGCGCTTCTTCTTTTCCCCATGTCCCCTGCATTTCAGTAGCTTTAATATTGCTTTTGACATACAAGGCTACTCCTCCTCCTTTTCCATTTTCTCGGTCTCTTCTGAATAGATTATAGCCAGCTATGGCTATATCCCAATCGTGTGATTCATTAAACCACGTTTCTGTAATGGCCACAATGTCCAAATTTGTTTCCACAATTAGGGCTTCCAGGTCTGGAATTTTGTTGGCTAAGCTTCAAGCATTTGTGCTCATTGCTTTCCAGCATTTTCCTGGCTTGTGTGAATTTTGCATTGATTTTGTTCTGCCTACTTCTTCCCACATGTTTTTGATGTGTGGTTTAAAAGTGTGGCTGTTTCTGATGGTGTTCTGCTTTTGCTGGGGGTGGCATGCAGATGTTGACCTTCCACATCCGTCACCCCCTCTTCCTAGTTTAAATGCATATCCACATACTGCCTGAATTTTTCACTTAGGATTCTTTTCCCTGCGACAGAGAGATGTAGTCCATCAGCACAGTATAGTATCTTGTTGGTCCATCTGTTGTCCCAGTTACCAATAAATCTGAATCCTTGTTGTTTGCACCAGGTCTGGAGCCATGTATTAAAGCTGTTAATGTGATGCAGCCTTTTTGTCCCCTTACCAAGAACAGGTGGAACTTCTGAGAATGCAACAGTGTTAACAATGCACTTGAGTTTCTCTCCCAGAGATTGGAAGTCCTTTTGGGCTTTGAAGGGGCTGTTCCTAGCCAGGTCGTTAAAAGGGGTCATGGTACAAAAAAGGTTGAGAACCACTGATCTAGAATAATTTTCTCTTTTGTTGCACCTACTCTATGGAACTCACTCCCAAATGATCTTCACACTACCTCTGACTTCCTGGATTTTAAAAATTTTATTTTTATTTATTTATTTGTTTTATTTAGATGCTTTTCTATACCACGCTCTTTATTATCAGTGCGGTTTACAGATAACAATTTGACTCTAGGGCAAGAGCAGAGCTGCCCTGAGTTTACATATAACAGGGAAGATAATATGGAGTTGAACTGGGGGAACTGTGTACATTTAAGCAGTGAAAGATGAGGATAGGTGGCTATTTACAATAATGCACATCTGTAAGCTGGATTTAGTCCAATTGATTGTTTATAATGCCTTCGGGTATATATTCCCATATTTCTGTAAATGCATATTCTAGAGCTACTAGAGTTCATAGTATTACTGACGTGGCTTAATATCTAAAGCTCTACTAGATTAATATTGTGTACAGAGTAGATTGTGTAGATTAATGTTGTGTACAGAGATTGGTTAAAAACTCATCTCTTTATGGACCATTTTTCTGATTAATTAAATTATTTTATCCCTTATATAGTATTATACTTGTGCATTAATTCCTTTTCTTTTTGTTCTATGTAAAGCCTATTTGGTATGTTTGTTTGTTGTAAACCGCCTAGACTCTTAGATGGACAGTATATAAGACTAGCTAAATAAATAAAATAAATAAATAAGGTTAAAGATTCATCTAGGATGCCCGGTATCCTTGACCCAAGGGCGGTCCCGTCCACTAGATGAACCTAGGCGATCACCTAGGGTGGCAGACCTCTGTGGGCATCACGGCACATCTGGCCTGCCGCCCCCTCATGCCAGCAGGGTCAGCTTGGCAACAGCGGCAGGTCATGTGCTTCAGCACACATGGCTGGTCGCTTCTGACTCCCCCGAAATTGTGTCGGACAGATCGGAAGTGGCAGGCCAGAATCAGTGGCAGCGTGACTTAGCACGGGGAAGGGGGGAGGGTGGCATGCCAGGGCTTCTGCCTAGGGCAGCAGAAACCCTTGGGGTAGTCCTGCTTGTACCGGCCTTGGTTCTCTAATTGCACAGCATAGGTCATATGAAGGGAACAGCCAGGGAATACTTGCTTTTCACCTGAGATCATGTCTGCATCCTCTTGCTGTATGTAGTTTCACTGTTTCTAACATATTTGTGCAGTAAATTTTCAAAAGCTTAGTTAGGAGCTACACACATCTGATTCCCTCCTACTCCCTTCCAGCTAATTCCCCTCTCATCACTATTCTTTCTCACCCCATACCTGATCCTTCAGCCCTTCCTCAGACATGCCCAGCTGATACCCCAGTTCCTCCTCACCTCACTAGCTGATTCCTCTGTCATCACCAAAACCACTTTCCATCCTCCCCTCCCCTAGTTCCTCCTCACATCCCCTTTTCCCAGTTGATCCCACTCTCATTCTCTAACCCCTCCTTATTGCACCAGCCTTTCCTCACTCTGCCAGCCAGTCCTCCTGTTATTCACTAGTGCCTCCTGTTCCTCCCATGATTCGTTTCCCACTCACTCTAATTGGGCCTGCAGTAGAAAGAGAGCAGTAGCACATCAGGTTACCTCCTTCCCCTCTGCTACCCAAGGCCTAAATGCCTTAGTGCCATATGGTTCTAAGTGTGAGTTAGGCTTCAGGTGGCAGAGGAAGTGGTATGAGGTGCTGCTGAAGTCCTATTGGTAGGAGGAATGGACTGACGATTTGCAAGGGAGAGTGAAGGACTGTGGATGGGACAGTGGGAAGATAGGTTTCCTTACTCACTGCCAACATAGTTCCTGGTTCTCACAATTCATAGTTTGCTTATTTATTGTATTTATTTAAACATTCATATCTTGCCAATCCCAAAATTTCAATGGGTTACAACAAACATAACAAAAACATAAGATGTAAACTACATCTCACATAAAATACCCCAGCTAATCCCTCAGAGACAGTTTGTCTATTAAAGCAGTCTTAGGATTTACTTCCTAAATGCATCCTAGAAAAGAATTGCCAAAATCTAGCATGTGTTATAATACTGGAAGCCCTACTGCAAAGAATTCCACAGTTTCAGACCACCATAAGATCAGACAAGGCTTTGCACTAATCTTCATGGACATTGCCGCTGCCTTCGACACCGTAGACCACGAAGTTCTCCTTTGACACCTCAGAGAGAAGGGAGTTCACGGTTCAGCTCTATCATGGTGCGCGCCATACCTCAAGGACCGTTGGCAACATGTCCGTTCTGGCCCTTCCACCTCCGACCTCTTCCCCCAAACAAAAGGTGTTCCACAAGGCTCCTCCTTATCCGCCTTGCTGTTCAACATCTACGAGGGAGTACCCAAAAAAAAACAGGAATTATTTTTTAAAAGCTATTTATTTCAAATTCTTTACAAAACAACCTTATCCCCTTCAAAATACTCTCCATTACAACTGATACATTTGTCCCACCGGTGCTTCCACTGTTCGAAACATTTTTTGTAGTCATCTTTAGAAACGGCTGACAGCTCCTCCCTCCTTTTTTTCTTGACTTCTTCAATGTTGTCAAATCGGTGTCCTTACACCTTTCATGCCCCTTTTCATGCGTGGAAATAAGAAAAAGTCGCACGGAGCCAGGTCAGGCGAGTAAGGTGCGTGGGGCAGCGGAACCATGCCATTTTTAGCCAAAAACTGTCTAACAGAGATGGCTGTGTGTGCAGGTGCGTTGTCGTGGTGGAAGAACCAGTCTCCTGTCTGCCACAAATTGGGTCTTTTTTGACAAACACTGTTGCGCAATCTTCTTAAAACTTCCAAATAAAAGGTTTGATTGACGGTCTGACCTGGGGGAACAAACTCTGAATGAACTACCCCCTTGGCATCAAAAAAGCAAATCAGCATTGTTTTGATGTTTGATTTAACTTGACGACATTTTTTTGGACGGGGTGACAATGACGTCTTCCATTGGCTTGACTGTTGCTTTGTTTCTGGGTCGTAACCATAGCACCATGACTCATCACCTGTAATGACCTTTGACAGAAAATCTGGATCAGTTTCAAGCTGTTGTTTCAAAACACGACATGTTTCAACTCGATGTTCCTTTTGATTGTCAGTCAGAACCTGAGGAACAAACTTGGCAGCAACCCTTTTCATTCCCAAATCTTCCGTTAAAATTCGCTGAACTGAGCTCCAAGATAACCCACTAATCTCTGACAGTTGATCAATTGTCTGTCGACGGTCTGTGAGCACAAGCTCTCTAATTTTTTCAATATTTTCGTCGATTCGGGCAGTTGATGGACACCCAGAACGAGGTTTGTCATCAATCGACATGTCACCATTTTTAAACCGAGCAAACCACTGGTACACTTGACTTTTTCCCATAGCGTCATCTTGATAAGCTGTTTTCAACATTAAAACAGTTTCAGCAGCATTTTTACCGAGTAGAAAACAAAATTTCACAGCTGCACGTTGTTCACTTAAACTTGTCATCATAAAAAAAGAAACAAGAACAAAACAGCGCTAGCAAAAACAATCACTGCAGATGAACAGAACAAGCCAGGTCGACAACACAGGCGGCACTGAACTGACAATGAGTTGCACTATACACGCCTAGCGGCAGAAGTGCGTACTACACAAGCTCCGCCCACGGCAATGTTATTCCTGTTTTTTTTTGGTACCCCCTCGTACATGCAACCCATCTGTGACCTTATCCACTCATTTAACATCAACTGCCTGGTCTATGCTGACGACGTCTTGATGTACATGCCAATCTCGACAGAACATCTTGACCTCTCCCCACTAATCAAGTGCTTCGACGCAGTCACAGACTGGATAAACGCACAAATGCTTAAGTTAAACTTCAAAAAGACAGAAGCCCTCTTCGTCACCAGGAATCCGGCATTTATTCCACCCCTGTCCATCAAGGTTCGCGACGCAGAGCTCATATGCAAGACTACAGTAAGATACCTGGGAGTTACGCTTGATCAGCAGCTCAATATGAAGGCTTATATCAACAACATAACAAAATCGGTCTATCATAAAATCCGGACCCTCCGCCATCTTCGTCAGCTGTTAGAGCCTGAAGACTTTCGAACTGTCTTTCAGGCCCTAATAATGCCTCACCTTGCTAAGCCATTGCGATATTGCATGGCCTACCAAAGAGCACGACCAACCCCTTACAACTTGCAATGAATTCAGCTGCAAGAATCCTTCATGGAGCCTCCAGAAGATCCCACATTACTCCAATACTAAAACAGTTGCATTGGCTGCCCATACAAGCCAGGATCTCTTTCAAGATCCTAACTATGACCCATAAAGCCACAGATAAATGGGCCTACAAAGACATGTTTAAAAATCATCCAAACAGCCTTAAACTGGGCTCAAAATTCAATGGCAACCAGTGAAGGCTTTTTAACACAGGTCAGATATGATCATAGCATCTAGTGCCAGTGACCAGATGAGCACGCACATTTTGAACTGATTGCAAAACCTATGGTATAATAATACTACAGGTAGGCCTAAGTAAAGGATATTAAAGTAATGTAACAGCATTAGAACTGTTTTAACAGTGTAAAAAGTTGTCAACCTCCAAATAAATGTTTGCCTACTCATCCTCGCAAACACAAAAAAAAGACAAGAAGGAATACATCACAGCTCCTAAGTGCCACACTTCCTGCTAAATAATTTTTTAACAATTTTTAAAAAATTATTAACACTTATTGCACACCTATACAACTTTCAAGAGCAAACAACTGTCAAAAGAGTACATCAATAGAATACATCATCAATTCCAGAGCTTGTCCATCTATTTACCTCTGCATCACAATATTATTATATACAAGTGTCTTAACAGTTTACCAAATACACAGGCTCCTAGCCCCCTTTTTACCCTGTTCTCATCTAATTATACTTATGGTCCATATATTTTCCTCCAGTCCCACAAATTAGGCTATCACCAAAATACTACCATTAATACCCAGGAGGCCTCCCTCAGTATCTGTAATGCAAGGGTTCCTCAGAGGCCTAGTCCCCCTAACTGCCCTCCTCCCCTCTTTCCCTCCCGGCACACCCTAGATCACCATCCCTCATCATGGTTAGATTAGGCATCACACTGTACAGTATATCATTGGCAGAGGGGCATTTTTAATCGGGTCTCTTCACCCACTCAGGTTGAGCCAAGTTTTTAAATTCTACAGACTTTTAGGTTACTGCTTTTTGTTTACTCCTCTTTGCTTCCTGACTATTTACAGGACCATCCACAGAGATTCTCGAAGCGCTAAATTTAAGCATAAGCCCCACTGTCCACAATTTCTTTACCATTTCTCCCAGCTGTGGGACCTCTCTTTGTCTCCAATTCTGTGCCACTATTAAGTGGGCTGCTACACACCCCATCCATACTAATGATTTTTTCTCTCCTATCTGTTGTTCCATGTACTCAAACACTGCCTTCCAGTATGGTTGGATTCTCGTGCAGGCCCACCACATGTGTTTAAAGGCGCTAATCACCCCGCAGCCCCTCCAACACTTTGGGGAGTCCAAACGTTTCATCTGGTGTAAATGTTCTGGGGTGAAATACCACCTACATAACATCTTGTAATTTTGTTCAATAAGGTTGCCCTCAATGACCTCTTTGTGTTGGGAGGTATATATTTTGGCACATATTTCCTCTCCCAATTGGACTTCAAGATCCCGCTCCTAATGTGTTTGAAAGTTCAATTTAGCCTCTTCACCCTGTCCCATTAGGTAGTATAGGCAAGGAATGATCCCCTTTGTTCCTTGGGAGGCAAAAATAGTATCTATATCTGTGAGTTCATTGCCCCAAATTCCCTTGAGTTTAGTGAGATAGTAGTGTTTCACCTGTAGATATTTCATTTTTTCTTAAGAACATAAGATATGCCATACTGGGTCAGACCATGGTGCATCAAGCCCAGTATCCTGTTTCCAACAGTGGTCAATCTAAGTCATACGTACCTAGCAGTATCCCCAAAAGACACAGGTTCCACAATGCTTGTATTGGGTCAAGCATTGATATCCTGGGTCCCTTTTTAATAATGGTTTATGGACCTTTTCTCCAGGAACTTGTCCAAACCTTTTTTAAACCCAGCTACACTAACACGTTGAGTGAAAAAATATTTTCTCTTATTTGTCTTAAATAGTTTACCCTGTAGCTTCATTACATGTCCCCTAGTCTTTCTATATTCTGATAGCGTAAACAATTGATCTACGTTTACCCATTCCACTCCATTCATTAATTTATAGACCTCTATCATATCTCCCTTCAGCCGTCTCTTTTCCAGGTTGAAGAGCCCTAAACTTTGTAGCCTCTCTTCATAGGAGTAGCCTTCCATCCCCTTTACCATTTTGGTGGCTCTTCTCTGTACCTTTTCTGATAACGCTATAGCCTTTATAAGATACGGCGACCAGAATTGCACACAATATTCAAGGTGCGGTCGTACCATGGAACGATACAGAGGCAATATAATATCCTTTGTTTTATTTTCCATTCCTTTCCTTATGATACCTAGCATTCTATTTGCTTTCTTGGCCGCCGCTGCACACTGGGCGGAGGGTTTTAACATGTTATCCACGATGACTCCTAAATCTTTTTTCTGGGTGGTGGTTCCCAATGTGGAACCTTGCATTGTGTAACCATAGTGTGGGTTGTTCTTTCCTAGGTGCATAACTTTGCACTTGTCCATATTAAATTTCATCTGCCATTTGGATGCCCAGTCTTCCAATTTATCCAGATCCTCCTGCAGTTTTCCACAGTCCTCTTGGGTTTTAACAGCTTTAAACAGTTTTGTGTCGTCTGCAAATTTCATAACCTCACTAGTTATTCCCTTTTCCAGGTCATTTATGAATATGTCAAAAAGTAGCGGACCCAGTACAGATCCATGGGGTACTCCACTATTCACCTTTTTCCATTGGGAAAATTGGCCATTTAGCCCTACCCTCTGCTTTCTATCTTTTAACCAGTTCCCGATCCACAATAGTACACTGCCTCCTATCCCATGACTTTTTAGTTTTGCCAAAAGTCTCTGATGAGGGACCTTGTCAAAGGCTTTCTGAAAGTCCAGATATACTATATCAACTGACTCACCTTTGTCTACCTGTTTATTCACACCTTCAAAAAAACATAACAGATTAGTAAGACAAGATCTTCCTTGTCTAAAACCATGTTGGCTGTCTCCCATTAGGCCATGACTATCTACATGCTGTGTAATTTTGCTCTTTATGATGGTTTCTACCATTTTCCCCGGTACTGACATCAGGCTCACCGGTCTGTAATTTCCCGGATCACCCCTGGAACCCTTTTTAAAAATTGGCGTTACATTGGCGATCCTCCAATCTTCAGGTATTACAGATGATTTTAATGAAAGTTCACAGAGTACTAATAGCAGGTCTGAAATCTCATATTTCAGTTCTTTCAACACTCTTGGATGTATACCATCTGGTCCAGGTGATTTGCTACTATTCAGTTTATCAAATAGTTGTAATACATCTTCCCAGTGTAGTGATATTTCTCTCAATTCCTCTGCAGTATCACCTTTAAATACCACTTCAGTCTTGGGTAACATCCCTACATCTTCCTCAGCAAAGACCGAAGCAAAGAATTCATTCAGTCTCTCCGCTATAGCCTTGTCTCTTCTTACTGCCCCTTTTACCCCTCTATCATCTAACGGTCCAATTGACTCTCTCACAGGCCTTTTGCTATGAATGTATTTGAAAAAGTCTTTATTTTGTGTTTTTGATTCCGTAGCAAGTTCCTTCTCAAATTCTCGCGTTGCCTGCCTTATCAATGCTTTGCATTTAACTTGCCAGTGCTTGTGCTGTTTCCACTTTTCGTCATTTGGCTCTTTTTTCCATTTCCTGAAAGATGCTTTATTGGCAGCAACAGCCTCTCTGACCTCACCATGCTGGCAGTTTTTTTGGACTTTCTTCCACTTTGTTTAATGCGTGGAATACAACTGGTCTGGGCTTCCAGGATAGTATTTTTAAACAACACCCAAGCTTGATGTAAGTCTTTAACCTTTGCAACCGCTCCTTTTAGTTTTTTCTTAACTATATTCCTCATTTTATCATAGTCTCCCTTTCGAAAGTTAAAAGGTAGTACTGTGGATTTCTTTACTATCCCTCCTCCACTAATTAAATCAAACACAATCATGCTATGATAACTATTGCCCAGTGGTCCCAACACCCTTATTTCTTGCACCAGATCTGGTGTTCCACTAAGGGCTAGGTCCAGTATGGCTTCCCCTCTGGTCGGTTCAAGAACCAGCTGCCCCAGGAAGCAGTCATTTATTTCATCTAGAAACTTTATCTCCCTAGTATGTCCTGCCATGACACTGACCCAGTCAATACAGGGGCAGGGGCGGCCCAAGGGGGGTGCGGGGCCATGTGCGGAGACTCGGTGCGGGGCCTCATTTTCATAAATATTTGCATAATGTTACCATACACTAACATTTAGTAAACATGCCTCTTCATGAGTGTATGGATAAAGAAAGACAAAGATTTCTACATTACTATAATCCAGTGCCAACCGCCAGGCACATTAGGAACTACTACAAACACTGCCCATTTAGAACCCATAGCAAACCCACCGTATCCTAACAGCACTACCAGGACTCATAAAGCACCATACCCTACCTATCAAAAGGCAACACTACAAATATTAAACCAATACATTTCAGAGAATAACAATACATGACCTACTGGGGAAAGAGAACAAGTGACAATGTCAAATAGGAATTACATAAACAGAATACCTCAGCTCAGTTACACATGCAGAACATAGACCATCACCAAACAAGGAATCACAATTTAAAAACAGGAAGACAATAATTAAACTGGGAACCCTAAAAGCCAAACTTGGAATGTACAACAACAATGTAGAAATAAAACTATAAATTAATTTCCTCTTGTACTAAACAAAGCACAGACATTAATGATGCACATTTCCCAGAGCTGACATATTCCAGTTAATAAATTCAAAATAAAGAGATATCTTTGTACCTTTTGTGCATTTTTTTTCAGTTGCAATTGTTCCAGCCACTTTCTTCTGGTTTATTTGTGTCTTCTGCTATCTCTCCATCGTCTGCTGTCCATTTGTCCTTTCTTCTCTTCTAGTTTTTTTCCATTCTCTCTCTACATCTGCTTTAACATAATAATCTTTCTCCTTTTGCTCTTTCCTCATTCCTATTTCATCCACTCAAATTTTACCCCTCCATCCTCAATCCCCACTTAGGGGTCTGTTTACTAAACGGCGCACTTGTACGGGGCGCACATGAGCGCTCTAAAAGATGTATTTAAGTGCTCTTAAGCGCCCCGTACGAGTGCGCGGCACATTAACGGGTCCCGCAAGCGTGCGCCGACAACGCGCACATTTGCGGGGCGGTAATGTGCGAAAGAGGCGTGCAAAGGCGAAATGAGGGCGGAGGAAGGCCCCCTAGGGGCGGAGAGACGGGGTCAGTGGGCGGAATGTGGGAGGGGAGAGACTCGCCGCACAGGAGCGTGCCCGAATCTGCAAAGAAATATAACGCCAGTGAAACACTCGCGTTAGAGGTGCTGTGCCGGGAAAAGAAACCGTTTCCGTCAGCAATGTGCAGCACAATAGTGGAAGCCCAAAAACCGTGAGCAGTGTGAACCATGTGCACAGATCAAACTCCGTAATGTCACAGGGCACTAACCACACGGGCGCCGCGCACCTTAGCGCATCTGTCAATCACAGCTTCTGTTCTTCACGACGGAACGCCCACTCCTTATACGGCACCCGCTCGGTACCGCGGACCGCACACCACCGGCCTTTTAGTAAACAGACCCCTTAGTCTCCCAATACCCGGCCAATTGTACATTTTTCTTCCCTCCCACACAAAATATTTTTCCCCTCTCCATTTCACTCTCCCAGCCCCATCCCCTTCTAATCTCCCCCAACATCAGCTCCCTTTTAGTTCCAGCCCCACCCAGTATCCGCTCCCTTCTAGTCCCCACATCAGCCCATTTCCAGTCCTGGCCCCCCATCAGTCCATTTCCAGTCCTAGCTCCCCCATCCATTTCCAGTCCTATCCGAGTCCCTTCATCAGCTCATTTCCAATACCAGCCTCCCATCAGCCCATTTCTAGTCCTTTCCTAGCCCCACCATCAGCCCATGTTAAATCCTAGCTCCCCTCCACTCAGCCCATTTCTAATCCAAGCCCCCATGAGCCTACTTCCAGTTCTAGCCCCTCCATGAGTCCATTTCAATCCAAGCCCCCACCACAGCCCATTTCCAATCTTAGCTCCCCCAACACCCAATTTCCAGTCCTATCCTAGCCCCTCCATCAGCCCATTTCCTGTCCTAGCTCCCTCCCCTAAGAGTCCATTCCAAGCCCCCCTTCCCATCAGCTATTTGCAGTTCAAGCCCCCTTCCACTCAGCCCATTTCCATTCCAAGTCCCCCTCCCCATCAGCTATTTGCAGCTCAAGCCCCCCACTTCCCCACAGCCCATTTCCATTCCAAGCCCCGTCCCCATCAGCTATTTGCAGTTCAAGCCCCCCACTTCCCCTCAGCCCATTTCCAGTCCAAGCCCGTCCCCATCAGCTATGTGCAGTTCAAGCCCCCTTCCACTCAGCCCATTTCCAGTCCTAGCATCCCCTACCCATTACCAGTCCTCGCCCCCCATCAACCCTCTTCCTGTCCTAATCCCTCCAGCCCATTTCCAGTCCTAATCCCCCATCACCCAATTTTCAGTTTAAGCCCCCCCCATAGCCCATTACCAGTCCTAACCTCCCCATCAGCCCACTCCCAGTCCTAATCCCACCAGCCCATTTCCAGTCCTAATCCCCATCACCCAATTTTTAGTTTAAGCCCCCCATAGCCCATTACCAGTCCTAACCCCCCATCAACCCACTTCCAGAACTAATCCCACCAGCCCATTCCCAGTCCTAATCCCCCATCACCCAATTTTTAGTTTAAGCCCCCCATAGCCCATTACCAGTCTTAACCTCCCCATCAGCCCACTCCCAGTCCTAATCCCACCAGCCCATTTCCAGTCCTAATCCCCCATCACCCAATTTTTAGTTTAAGCCCCCCCATAGCCCATCACCACTACTAGCCCCCCCAGCACCCAGCAACAATACTAGCCCCACCCCAGTGCACATCACCACTCCTAGCCCCCCCAGCGCCCATCACCACTCCTAACCCCCCCCCCCAGTGCCCATCACCCATCACCACTCCTAACCCCCCCCCCAGCCCAGCCCAGCCCAGCCCAGGGAAAATTTAAAATAAAAAAAAGCTGTCTGCTGCCGCTTCCGGGGCCGCCGCGGCAGAATCGAGTGTGCCGCGAGGCCCCCCCTGTGCCCGGCAGAGCCTGCCCTCCCCTGTATCACCTCTCTTTCAGCTGCAGTCAGTCACATGCGCCGGCTTTCAGAGCGCGAAGGGACTAGTTTCCCTTTCGCGGCTCTGTTAAGCCCGCGGGGGCTGATGGGAGTTCCCATCAGCCCCCGCGGGCTTAACAGAGCTGCGAGGGAGAAACTCTCCCCTCGCGCTCTGAAAGCCGGCGCGTGTGACTGACTGCAGCTGAAAGAGAGGTGATACAGGGGAGGGCAGGCTCTGCCGGGCACAGGGGGGGCCCCGCGGCACACTCGATTCTGCCGCGGCGGCCCCGGAAGCGGCAGCAGACAGCTTTTTTTATTTTTTTTTCATGTTACTTTTGAATCAGAATGTTTTTTTGTGCGGGGCCCCCTGAAACGCGGGGCCCTGTGCAAAAAACATTCTCGCTCAATGGACGGGCCGGCCCTGTACAGGGGTAATTGAAATCACCCATTATTACTACTCTGCTGTGACTTTTGTTAGCTTCCTTGATTTCTTTGAGCATTTCATCATCCGTTTGTTCATTCTGTCCAGGCGGTTGATAGTACACCCCCACTGCCATCACCTTCCCCTTCATACATGGAATGTCAATCCATAGAGATTCTACAGCAAATTTTGTTTCCTGCAAAACTTTAATCCTTTCTGACTCAATGCCCTCTCTAACATAGAGCGCAACCCCTCCACCAATTTGATCAGTTCTATCATTACGATATAGTTTGTATCCAGGTATCACAGTATACCACTGGTTATCCTCCTTCTACCATGTCTCTGAGATTGCAATCATATCTAACCTCTCATTTAGTGCTATATATTCTAACTCTCCCATATTCATGTTTAGACTTCTAGCATTTGCATACAAGCATTTTAGAGACTGTATTTTATTAATATTAATCTGGCTATTGGTAGGCATGGGTAATTTGGAATCTTTACGCTCTGTCTGCACCATACTCAAGGGCATTTGGGCTACTTTACTCTTTTTTGGAACCTCACTGCTTTTGGTAGTATCCTTCAAGGATACCTTCTTCCGAACTATGCGCTCTTGGGTGACTGTCGGTTTTCCCCTATTTTCTAGTTTAAAAGCTTCTCTATCTCCTTTTCAAAGGTTAATGCCAGCAGTCTGGTTCCATCCTGGTTAAGGTGAAGCCCATCCCTTCGGAAGAGCCCCTCCTTTCCCCAGAATGTTCCCCAGTTCCTAACAAATCCAAAACCCTCATCCTTGCACCATCGTCTCATCCACACATTGAGACTCCAGAGCTCTGCCTGCCTTTTGGGTCCTGCATGTGGAATGGGAAGTATTTCGGAGAACGCTACCCTGGAAGTTCTGGATTTCAACTTCCTACCTAAAAGCTTAAATTTAGCCTCCAGAACTTCCCTACCACATTTTCCTATGTCATTGGTACCGACATGTACCAAGACAGCAGACTCCTCCCCAGCACTATCTAAGATCTTATCTAGGCGGTGCATGAGGTCTGCTACCTTCGAACCAGGCAGGCATGTTACCAGGTGATCCTCACATCCACCAGCCACCCAGCTATCTACATGCCTAATGATTGAATCACCAACTATAACAGCTGTCCTAACCCTCCACTCATGGGCACATGGCCCTGGAGAAACGTCGTCAGTGCGAGAGGGTTTTACATCACCTGGAGGACAGGTCCTAGTTACAGGATCACATCCTTCCACACCAGGGTGATGCTCTCCTGTCACGTGACCTCTCTCCTCCATGACAACAGGGATGCTGCCAGGCTGGATGTGGGACTTCAGGACTATATCCCTGTAGGTCTCGTCCATGTACTTCTCTGTCTTTCTTATGTCTTCCAGGTCTGCTACTCTAGCCTCTAGAGAATGGACTTGTTCCCTGAGAGCAAAGAGCTCCTTGCACTTACTGCATATGTAAGACCTCTCACCAACTGGGAGAAAATCATACATGTGACACTCAATGCAAAAGACTGGAAAGCCCCCATCTCGCTGCTGGATTGCTGCCTGCATCTTAGTTTAAAGCTTGTGTTTACGTCTTTAAATTCTGTACTTACTAAGGGTTGGTGTAGATGCTTATACTAATAAAAGTGTATCTAATACCTCTAATATACCTTGTTCACCTGAAGCTTAATTAATCCTTAGATCTCCATGATATGTTCGCCCTAATACTTACAATGTTACTACCAAAAGAGAACTTATGATAAATCTTTAATGTATATATGTAAATAGTTTCAAATATTGTCAATACTACCTATATATAGTACTGATTACTGTTCATTGTACCTGATTTTAACTATTTATATATAGTTTTGAATACTGTTCAATGTACCTGCTTATTACAGCACTGTTTTATGTATTTCATGTTGTTTAATGTAAACCGCCACTGATCTTAGGAAATGGCGGTATATAAAAGATTTGCAAATAAATAAATAAATAAATAAATCTCAGGTCCTCAGTGTATGACTGATTTGGATAAAGAGCTGCACCTGAGAGCAGCCCCTTTCCTCTAAGACGTGTAAGTACCTATAAAGCTACAATTACCCCAGGGGCAGGTGGGTGTTGGGGAGGGAGGGAGGGAGGGAGGGAAATAAGACCTATTAAAAGAGGGCTGTTAGAAGGTACCCTGTCCTGTACCCTCAGCAGGGGGGGAGGGGGTTAGTCCCTCAGGTAGGTTAGAGCAGGAAAAAAAGTTTAAAACGCAGCAAGTTCTGGGGACAGAGCAGGGAGAGATATTTAATTTAAAGTAACAGTTAACCTGGCTACCACACAAAGGACAGTTAGTTGAGAGAGGCAAGGTAAGTTATACAGCTGAGAAAGCTGAAGTGCAAAACTAAAGGGAACAGGGAGGTGAAGTAGCACACCAATAAAGACAACAATAAATAAATAGACAGCTAGAACTCACAGCAAAGTTGTCACAGGAGTTAAATATCCACCTCTAGCAGAGCACTGTGAGGGCACTGCTCTTCCCAGAGCAGAGAGAGGCAAACAGAACAGACTATGCACACGTGGGAGGGGGAGACAGGAAGAAGGGCTACACAATACCTCAGCAGGGGGGAGGGGGGTAGACCCTCAGGTAGGCTAGAGAAGGAAAAACAGTTTAAAACGCAGCAGGTTCTGGGGACAGAGCAGGGAGAGATATTTAATTTAAAGTAACAGTTAACCTGGCTACCACACAAAGGCCCATACTCCTCTCTAAGATCCTCAGATCTAGCAAAGGCTCCCTCCCGTACTAATTGCCCCATCTTTTGCAGGTGTCTTGATTCCCAGTATTGGAAGACCGGATCAGTCAGACCTGCTATAAAGTTGCTATTACCCTGTATTGAGACAAAACGTACATGTCCTCCCTTACCCAACCATTTTAGTTTCCATTTATTCCAAATCTTCAATGTCAAGTCCATGAAGGGTGTGTCCCTTCTCACTGTCTCATACCCATAATCTGTTGGATATTGGCAGTCCATCCCTCATAAGTGTTTCCAAGACCATCCATTTCTTCTGCTCGGCAATCTGCCACTCTAAGGTCACTCGCAACTGTGCTGCTTAGTAATATTGTGCTAAATTCAGGATTCCGAAGCCCCCCTGTCTCTAGTATGGCATAAGGTTTTCCTAGATACTCAAGGCAATCTTTTGCACTTTTTCTAAATATGTTTTAAGGACCTCCACTGGTAACCCATTTAACAAGTACAAAACGTTTGACAGCACTGTCATTTTGACACTAGCCATTCTTCCCAACCAAGAGATCTGGAGCAGCCTCCATCTATCTCGTTGTACACATACTTTCCACTACAATGGACTATAGTTTAGATCAAAGAGCCGATGGAGCTGGGTGCTCAGCTGTACCCCCAGATATCGCAGGCTTTTCTTAGCCCACAGGAAGGGATGCTCCCTCCGCACGGCCTCGCACAGCTCTGAAGAAGCCAAGCCATTTAACAGCCCAGACTTAGTAAGATTTATTTTAAAACCTGAGACAACCCCATAGCATTCCATTTTAATACGCAATGCCCCCAGAATTGTTAATGGGTGTGTCACAGTATATAATATGTTATCTGCAACATAGATATTTTATGTATCATTTGACCTACTTTTACTCCCACAATATTGGGGTTTTGCTGCACTCGGTAGGCTAGAGGCTCCTTTGCCAAGACAAATAGCAATGGTTAAAGTGGGCACCCCTGCTGAGTGCCACGCTGCATCTCAAAGGGAGCTGTATAAGTGTCATTAATTTTTAAGCAAGCTAGGGCTTTCATATTAAGGATGCAAATCCACTTTATGAACTCCTGCCCCAATCCCATGCATTTGAGGATCCTAAACAGGAATGGCCAGTACACTCTGTCGAAGGCTTTTTCAGCATCGATTGCCATTAGCAAGGCTGGTGTCTGGCTGTATTGCATCTGCCACATTAGATTCAAGACCTTCCTAATATTGTTTGCCGCCTGGCGGCCAGGTACAAAGCCAGATTGATTCTCATGCACTAAGGAGGGCATATGAGGCAATAGTCGGTTTGCCAGGACTCGGGTGAATATTTTTAGGTCATTACCAAGTAGAGGTATAGGGCGATAGGGTCCACACAGGGTAGGATCCTTCCCCTCTTTGGGAATAATTGTAATTCCTATGCTTCACATGCTATTGGGAAGTGCCTTCTCTACCAAGAAGCATTAAATGCCCTAGTTAAGGATTCAATTAGCTTGTTTCGAAAAAGCTTGTAGAATTTATTGGTGTACCCGTCAAGCCCCAGGGCTTTCCCTGTTGGGAGATCCTTAATCACCTGCAATACTTCACGAATGGTAATAGGCCTTTTTAACAGTTCTCTATCCGCATCCGCCACTGTGGGCAGTTTAACAGTATCCAAGTACTCAGAAATATCTGCCACAGAGGCATCACTCTCTGGCTGATAGAGTTGTTTGTAAAATTCCACAAATTGATCTCTGATGGCCTCATCCTTCCAAATGACCTCCCCTGTGGGTGCTATAATATGTATTGTGAGTTTGGAGTCTCTTTAGCTGATGTGCTAGGAATCTGCTGGATTTATTTCCAAACTCAAAGTGGGTCTGCTTCAGCTTCTTAAAGCTGCTGCCATTTCACTCAGTTGAGGTTATTTTAATGCTGCTCTTGCCTTCCCTAATTGCACCCTCTTGGGAGCCTCCAATTCTCCCTTTTTCACTTTACTTTCCAGCTGGGCCAGCCGTTGCTCACATTCTACCTACTTATGATCTCTCTCTTTCTTTAAAGCTGCCCCCTCGCAATAAATTGACCGCGGATTGCAGCCTTCAAACACTCTCATATGGTCAGTGGGATCATACTGCCATCATCATTGAGCTCCAAGTGCTCGCCTATGCACTTCTTTATATAATCACAGAGGCCTGGCTCTGCTAACATGGTGTCATTTAACTTCCAGTAGCTCTGTCCCCTCCTTCTGTCCAGGATGCTGAGCGTGCACCACACCAGAGTATGATCAGACCATAGCCAATCATTGATACCGTAACCCTTAATGGATGGTAGCAGTTGTTTGTCCAATAAAATCAGGATAGTAGAAAACCTTTAAATTATATAAAACCGTTTGTTCAAAGTGACACAATAGATGGCTATGAGAAGTTCCCTGACAGTTTAGTACCCACGACAATGAGGATATAGCATAATTTTTTGCAATATGCTACACTGGAGACATAGAGAAATGTTGATAAAGGGGTATGTTTACTAAACCGTCTTAATCTGCGCCCGACGACGTTATCGTGCGATAAGGTACCTTATAGTGCAATAATGGCGCTTTATCGGGTGCAGAGGTACCTTATCGCGCAATAATGGTACTTTATCGGGCACAGAGGTACCTTATCGCGCGATAACGCATGCAGCGGCGCAAACGAGCGTTGAGGGTGGAGAAAGGCTCCCGGAGGGCGGAGGAAGGCTCCCCAGGGGCGGAGAGAGAGGGTCAATGGGCGGAGAGTGGGAGGGGAGAGGCTCCCTGCACACTAATGCTGTGGAATCCGGTGCTGAAAACTAACGCCAGTGAAACCCTGGCATTAAAGCAGATTTAAAGGGAAAAGAAACCATTTCCATCAGCAATGTACAGCAAAACCAGGGAAACCTACAAAAAGTGATAAGTGTGATACATGTGCACGGAACAAAAGGGCAAATAAACATTGAAAATGACCAGATGAAAATGTAAAAAAAACATAACAAAGCTGGCCAATAGTGATATTAATGGGAAACATCAAAAAACATGACCAAAAAAGCTCCAAAATAAAGATATTAATTTTGGAAGGGTCTATGCTCTGTCCCCATACAAGGTGAATGATCCCACAGTGAAATAGCGCTGATCAGGGTTTTCCCTTTCCATTGGACAGGTTTCCTATGGCGTGCACATGTTCCGCAACAGCAGGGCGGGCATGTCGGAATGGGCAACTGGACAGATGCTGGAAAAGGGGACACAGAGGGCTGCAGGCGGCACATGCTGTGGTGCAGCTGGGCCACAGTGCGGACTAGGGTGATGCCTAGGTGGCCCATAGGAATGCTGAAACAGTAGAGCAGCCAGACAGCAACTGATGAGGGCCCAACATGGGCACGAGTGTGTTTCCCACAGTGTCACAGGGGATAGTACCCAGCAGGTACCCCCAAGGGCACAGAACATTGGCAGGCGGTGCTGGGGGGAAGCATGGACAGCCATGCAGGCACCCCTACCCCAGAACCCGCACCATAGGCAGCCGCCTACCGGCACACTGGATGGCCTGAGACTGCGCACCACCAGCACCACCAGCAGAAGGGCATGTCAGCATAGTGGCGGAGGGGTACTGGTGGTGGAGGGGTCAGTAGCAGCTGCCCAGAGCAGACCATGGCCTAGCCCTGTGTAGGTGGGTGCCATGCACTGCAAAAGACAGGCCCTGTCTAACGAACAGTCATGGTATCCCCAGGGAATGCACTGTCTCTGTGGCAACACAGTGGTGCAGTACACACAGCCAGTGTGTTCAGGAGTGGACGGTCACAGGTTCAAGTCCCAGCTGTGGTTCCTGCCAACCCAGTCCCCATATTTTACCCACTACTAAAACGTGGTAATACAGTCAGAACCTTTATGGCAGAAACGTAAACATGCCCAAAACGCCTACATTTTACCCTACAGAGCACAGACACCATAAACATGCACATTACCTAGAGCAGAGTCTCCCAAATGTAGTCCTGGAGGGCCAAACACCATTCAGGTTCCATGCTGCCTCTAATAAATATTGCTGTGCTGCATTTCTATGCACCGGAACCATGGTATGCAGATGTATCTCATGCATATTCATTAGGGACAGCATGAAAACCCAAACAGTGTTTGGCCCACCAGGACTGGAGTTGGGCACCTCTGCCCTAGAGCAGTGGCCAACAGGGGCAGACACACCCTCACCCACAGGCTCCATCTAAACCTGGGAATACAGTACACATCTATCAAAAGGTTGCTATGATTACTGGCAGATAGCAATTCCTAAGTTAAGCACAATTTGCTGATTGAGCTGCATCATAGCAACCTTTCTGATGTCTGTGGAGTGTGCTTCAGGTCTGGTGTCTGACAGTGTTTACCACCCTGGGGAGTGACCCCAACAGTATTGCGTACCATAACCATGCCTGCACTGTGCCCAGGACTGGTGCGGTGGCCAGGGCTGCCAAACACCTCTATAGTTGCACAATGCTGGCATAGGTGTGGGGAGTGTGTGTCTGTCTATCCAGTGTGTGGTGGCTGCTAACACCTTCCTCAGCCCACACTGCTAGCACTGTTGCCAGTATTGGCCTGCCAATGTGCATAATGAGGAGCAAGGTACTGTGGGTATAGCCTGGACAGGGTGGCCTGGCCTGGATGCATCAGCACAGGGCATAGGGCAATGGCTCGGATATTGGAGTTCCTGGCCACAACCTGCACCGACATGGTGGCCACAGCATGTCCTACTGGGAGGTCACTCTCACCCTGACTGAGCACTGACCATGGCATGGCTATGCTCCCCCATAATGTTATATTGTATTTCTCTTAAGTGAAATATATAGATTCTCTTCTCTGGGGGGCCTAATCACTGACTTATCTGCTTGGTGGGTGTGCTCACATCCCAGCTTTGGGTGCACACATTTCCTCCAGGATCATTCACTGTGGACAAGCTAGCAGGCTGTCTGCAGTTATATGTGTATGGCTGGAACACCTTGCAGGGTGCAGTGGCTGGTGACTTGCTGTGCTTGCTGCTGGAGAATGTCATATGGTGGTGGGGGGCAGCTGAGCATTTCCTGACCTACTGTCTTTCTACCATTGCCTTATGGATGTGTACAGCTCTGCATTGGCTGCCCTGTAGGGTGTCTGTTCCCCAGCAGGACTGGGGTTGATGGCCCCCCTCTACTACCACCATTGCAGCGAGGTAGAATGTGGATCTGTTGGTGGTGGATCCTGTCTCTCACCCTGAGCCACAGAGGGTGGGTTGGGTGGTGGTACATAATTTGCCTATAGGTCCAACCCCTCCCCATGACACCAACACAGAATATGCACTATTCTGGGTGCATCATAGCCCATAAGGGCTAGACCTGATTGACAACTACAGATGGACACTAATGTATCCTAGGTGTGCCTGCAGGAACTACCTATCTCATACACACTAACACTGATGGGCACCTGCAACATGATCTATTCCTGCCATGAAAGGTGCTGAGGACCTGGTGCCGGCCACCCCACTGCACCCTCAGGGTGAGCAGAATACCCACACAATGTGACGGTCTGTTGCTACTCTATGCCACTAACACAAACTGTCGGCACCCCCTACTAGGCTGAGGTGCTGTGGGGGTGCACTCGGTCAGTTGCCCCTTCCAGGATGAGGTGCTTCGGGGTGCATACCCCATCTTGTGATCATCTGTAGACTGCTGATTTGCATTTGCTGTGCATCATGGGTACGGGTGGGTTGACCCTATCCTGGTAACCACAGCAGAATGTTTGTGTGGTGACGTGCAGTCCTTCTGTAACCAGCCAGGGGTTTGTTAGCTGCTGTAGCCCACTGGTTACTTCACTGCCTATGGAGCCAGAGATTGTGGGTTTGATCCCACATTTGGGTTATTTGATAAGGCTGTCAGAGGCATTGTCTATTTTTAATGTAAATTAGTGCTGCCAGCAAAAACACCCTCAGAGTACTGTAACCATAAGGTGCCTCATAAGGCACCTTGTAGGGCGCCCTATAAGGTGTCCTATAGGGTGCCTTGACAGACAGTGCACTTTATAATGTGCCCTATGGATTCCCTATAGGGTGCCTTATGCGGCACCTTAGGTTACGCCACTGTGAGGGTGTGTTTGCTGGCAGCACTAATTAAAATAAAAGTAAAATGCCTCAGAAAAGCACTACTTAAACATAAAGGGTGATGCCTCAACCAGCCTTATTCATTAGGCACACTGGGGGATCAAACTTATGACCCCGTACCATCAGTCAGTGTATTAACCATTGTGCTACACCTCTGCTGCTCTGTTTGTATGTCAGAGCGCATACTTAAGATTAGCGTGCGTTAATGTGCATAGTTCACTCCATCGCACGATAATCCCGGTTTGCTACGTTTAGATCGGAACGCCCACTCCTTTTAAGGCATCCTGCACACTATCGCCGGGCACACATTAAGGCGGTTCAGTAAACATACCCCATAGTGTACTTGCATTCACATACGCAGTTTCTCTCATGCTCTTTTTCTTGCAACAAAGGATGTGTTACATGGTTTCAACACTTCTGATTTCTCTTTTTCTTGGTTTAGATGTAATAAGGAAAAAGGATATTCCTGAATGTGAATCATTAATGGTTGGTGGTATTATTTCATTTGTACATATGTTATTAAGTAGTAGTTTACATCTCCATTTTTTAACTTGGGCTTTAATATTATTTATTTATTTTATATTGTTTAACTTTTTATGCTTTCAACTAAAGTTTTAATTTGTTCATGAATAGCATGTTTTTGTGTGAGGACTTTTATATGTTGTTTATAACCTTTTAAGTCAGAATTATTCTATATTCATTGTTTGGTATATCCTACAAGTCAGGATTGTTATATGAATTGTATGTTTTAACATTCATTTACATTCATGTTTCTAGAGTGCCAAAAAACCCCTGAGGAAGGCATCACTGAAACACAGCTATGTCGGGTTTGGCTCTTAATAACCCCTGATTGATGAATCCTTTGAATAAAGTATGTTCTTGGAATTACCACGCCTCAAACAGTAAACTGTGTACATGAATTATTTTGACTTGTTATAATTATTGTGGGGTCAGGTCAGGGGAGGTGTTGGGTAGTAGGATCATTGCATTCAGTAATCAGGATGATTTTTAGGTGTTTACGAAATGTGGAGAGGTCTGTTATCCTCCTTATTGTGTCTGGTAAGGTATTCCAGAGTGATGGTGCAAAGAATGTGAATGCTTGACGGCAGGTTTTTTGGACTTTATCTTTGAATGTGGTATGGCAAGTATGTTTGTTGTGGTTGATCATCTAGGTCTGTCTAGGATGAATAGTTGTAGTAGGGATTGCAGGTGGTGGCTGGGTGGAAGCATAGTGATTTGTCAGTTATAAGAGTAGAGATTTATATATATTTATATATATTTGATTCTGTCAGTGAGGGGCAACCAATGGAGCTTCTCTAGGAGAGTGAGTGTTTGGAGGGCTGAGCGGATGTCTGTTGGCTCGAGAAGTGGATGTAGTCATCGTAGGGTTTTGTTTTAAGAGTATTGTTTTGTTTGTTGCTGTAATCTGTTCCTTGAAGGTTAACTGCTGGTCAATAATGATTCCGAGGTATTTTATTTTTGGACAGACATTTATCTCTGTTATTTAGTGTTATCATGGGGGGAGGGAGGAGAATGATGAGTCTTTGGTAATAAATAGTGCTTCTGTCTTCTTAAAGTTGATTAAAAGTTTGTTTGCTCCAAGCCAGTGGGTGACATCTGAGAAGCAGTCTTGCATCTTGGTGTATAAAGGTTGCTTTGTTTGGAATGGACAGTATAACATGATGTCATCTGCATATATGTTGAAGTTGACATTGTGTTCTTTGATGATTGTGCATAGGGGTTTGAGGTATAGGTTGAAGAGAGGTGCAGAAAGTGTGGATCCTTGGGGTACTCATTGCATTTGTTGATATGGTTTAGAGACATTCGTACTCAGATTGATCTGTTGTTGTCTTTCAGAGAGGTAAAAGTGGAACCATTTTAGGATTGTATCTTGTATGCCATTGGATTGAAGACATTGTAGGAGAGTGTTATGGTCGACTATATCAAAGGCTGCGGAGATGTCCAAGAATAACAGAATGAATGATTGGAAGTGGTCCTGGATGCCTTGCTTTAGTGTGTTGATAAGAGAGATCATCGGGGTCTCGACTCCATGTAATCGGTGGAAGCCATTTGTTGGGGGTCCAGAAGGAGGTTTTCATTGATGTGGTCCTGTAGCTGAAGTTGTGCTGCTTTCTCAATAATTTTTGCCAGGAATGGAAGGCTGGCGATGGGTCTGTAGGAAGCAGGGTCCTTGGGGTTAAAGTTAGATTTCTTTAGGGTAGGGTGAATTGATGACAGTTTGAGGGATTTTGACATAGTTCCTTGCTGTAGAGATTCATGAGCAATTTGGGCAAGGATTGGACTGAGCTCTGCTTTAGCTGTTTTGATCCAGTTGGGTGGACAAGAGTCAAGAGGGGAGGTGGAGGTGTTGAGTGATGTTAGGATTTTCTCAATGTTCTTGCTGGTGATCGAGTGGATGGACCAATATCTGGGGAGGGGGATGGAGTGAGATGGGGCAAAGGGGGTGAGATGGGGCAAAGGGGGTGGGGATGTGGATCTGGAGTGGTTGGAGCTGCTTGTAACATGCAGCTAATTGATGGTGGTCGATGATGGGGTCTGGGGGTTGGTTTGTGGGTGGTTCTGTAAGGCTTTTGACAATGTTGAATAGTTCTCTTGGCCTGTTGATGAAGGCTGAGATGAGCTTTGAATGGCAGTCTCATTTGGCTTTGTCAGTTGCTGTGTGGTAGTTTTGTAGTAATGTTAAGTAGTTGTTGAGGTTGTCATTCTGAGTGGGGGGGTTTTGCCATTTTCATTCTAGTCGCCTTAGCTTGGTTTTTAATTTCCTCTGGGTGGAGGAGTACCAGGGGTTTTTTCACATGCATCGTGTTGAACAGGTGGTAGTTCAGCTGATTTTCTGAGTATGTTCCAGTTTTCTGTGAGTGTAGTTGGATCCATTGTATCTATCTGAAGGTCTGGCATAATGTCATCTAGGAAGATGTCTATATTGTATTGTCTGAATCGTCAAGGGAATCATCGTGCTGACTGTGGTATTGTGGATTTGAGAGGGGTTGAGAAAGTAATGAGGTTGTGGTCAGTCCAGGGGATTGCATATGATTGTAGTGTGTATAAGGGACTGGTGTGAGTTGAGAAGATAGGGGTGAATATGAGATCCAGAGTGTTTCTCTTGTGCGTAGGTGATGTTACACTTTGGTGGAGGTCCATCGATGCCATGGTAGTGAGGAAGGTATCAGCTAGGTCAGGTTGCAGAGAGGGGAGATTGAAATCTCTTAAGACGTGAAGGTCCCTGTTGATTTTGGACTTCTTTAGTATGTTTTCTATTATGTTGGATATATCCTTAGATGATGAGTCACAACTAAATCTTTTAGTTTAAATCTTTGTTCATTGTAAAACAAACTTGCTTTGTTTATTGTTGTTCACTGTAAACCGCAACTGAACTCTGGAAGATGCGGTATATAAATGTGTATAAATAAATAAATAAATAAATAAAATGACTCTCTGTATTGCTAGAATAATGCATACATAGTAACATAGTAAATGACGGCAGATAAAGACTCACACAAAAAATATGTAGGTCCAAATATTTAGAACAATCAAAAATCACACTTAGAAAAAAATATCGTTCAATTTAACCACTGTAAAGGATCAGGAACAACTCAAGAGGTCTCAGTACATATAGAGCACTGCTGCTAAGGCATACACCAAATCACAGCTATAGTGCGATGTCACATCAGCGACCTCGAGAATAAACTTTTCAAAACTAAGCTCTAGTCCATGTAGATCTTTCTTATAAAACAGTTGTAAATTAAACAACTCGATGTACTTAACGTATTCAGCTTCCACAAATGGACTAGACGCTGCAACACACTATAGTCCCAAAGTACATCCCCGGTACCATCAAGACGTTTCATAACACTTTCTTCAGGGGACCGATAAAACCCTACAAAAACAAACAAATAAAACCATCACCTTCACATCTAAAAACATGCTTATCACTACTACCAAGAATAAGAAAATACCAAATAACAATCACAAATACCTTCCGATAATGCTGCCCACGTTTCCTCACTAAACGGCTCTCCGCAATGCACTTGAGTGACTGCTATACTCATGCGGGAAACTCGCTAAGACTCCATTTTTAAAGCCCCTAGCAAAAATCAACCAACGTTGCTAACCTATCGCCAACCTCCACGTCAGTGATTCCATGATGACCCCCAGGCAGACTATCAAAACAAGTGCCCCCCTATGCGACCTCTAAATCGAGACCAACATAAGGAAAAAACAAAAATAAACAAACCATAACTCCATCTGTCAAAAAAACAACGATACTACCCACATTACCAATGAATGACACATATGCAAAAACCATAAAGAAACTCCCATCATTGACAGTCTAAAAGCATGCCGACCACTCAATGCTATTATTTAAACCCATCGGGATTAAGGTATGTAATCGATAAATCAATCTCTGTTCCCTCTTGATCAATACCTGATCTAAAGTTTTCCCTTACACAGTGTTAGTAACTTGTTCTAAGCACAAACAGCGCAGTTGCTCAAAGATATGGCCCTTCTCTACACAATGTGAAACCATAGGTGCCTCAGAAATCTTGCGATTCAAGCGACTGTGGTGCTCACGCATACGAGAACGGAAAGGGCGTATTGTTTTACCTATGTAACACAGACCACATGGGCACACTATTGCATACACAACATTAGCCGAATCACAAGTAGTCTGACATTTCAAGCGTACTGTTACATCATGATGACTAAGAACGTCAGCCGTGATTGTGATATCACAAATATCACACGTTCCACAACTGCTATGTCCTACTGTCGGCAAAGATGATGATGCACCCGTTATGGGTGGCAAAAGAGCGGGACTCAACAACTCCTTCAAATTTCGGTCCCGTTGCCACACACACCTAATTGTCCTATTCTCAAGACCAGGGACAACGGTCAAAATATTACCATGCTTTCGAAGAATCTTTTGAATTCCAACACTCAAAGGGGAATACTTCGTGATCAAGTTTACCTGGGACCCATCTACATCCGTCTTCTCACGGGGGGATTTCACATGTAACAATGCGGTCCGATGGTTAAACAACGCCCTGGAGTAAGCTTGCCTAACTATAGAGCCCGGGTAGCCACGCTGTACAAAGCTACTGGATAACAATTTGGATTTCCTCTTAAAGTCAGCCTTATCAGAGCAGTTTCGTCTAAAACGTAAAAACTGAGAAAAGGGGAGTCCAGCCTTCAGCCGTTGAGGGTGCATGCTCCCAAATTGAAGAAAAGTGACCCTATCTGTGGGTTTTTTAAAGACAGTCGTAGACCAACCATTCATAGACCTAACCACACAAACATCAAGGTAAGTCAGTGTGTCATGATGATAAACATATGTAAATTTTATATTTACATCACAGTTATTCACCCACTCTAAAAAAGCCCTCAGACAGTCCACAGTCCCCTTCCATAGCATGAAAATGTCATCTATGTACCTCCGCCACAACACAATATGGGAAGAATACATAGACGAAACAATCCATTTCTGCTCAAAAAACCCCATATAAAAATTGGTTATAGAAGGGGCGCATGTAGCACCCATGGCTACACCTGAATTTTGTTGATAAAGGTCTCCCTGAAAATCGAAATAATTATGGTAAATTGCCAATTTTGCCAAGCTGATAAGGAAATCACGTTTGGTCTCTGACACATCCCCTCGTTGGCGTAACACCTGTTCTACCACCTCTAATGCTGCCCCCTGTGGTATATTGGTATATAGTGAAACGACGTCCAATGTAACTAACAAGACATCAGTGTGGCTGGCCCACAGACGAGCCTCCTCAAGTATATTCAAAAAGTGAGTAGTGTCCCTCAGGTAGGACGGAACTGTTACAAGCAAAGGACGCAAGTAAGAATCCACTAACATGGACAGCGGCTCTAAGACGCTGCCACGGGTGGACACTATCAGCCTGCCTGGGGGTTTCACAATATTTTTGTGAATTTTGGGGACTAGATAAAATTTTGCCGTACTAGGGGCTTTGACATTCAAAAACTGAAATTCCTGTTTGGTGATAAGTTGGCCCTGTAGGGCTACTGAAGTAAGTTGATGAATCTCTTTCTGCAAATCCTGTAAAAGGTCAAACTGTAAACAGGAGTAAATGTCAGGATCTTGTAATTGAGACATCGCCTCCATAACATAATCTTCTCTCGCTAGTACGACTACTGCTCCCCCCTTATCAGCCCTTCTTATGACGATATCAGTCCGAGTGCGCAGATTGGCCAATGCTTTACGCTCATCAGCAGTAAGCGCTGTTCATCGTAATGGACAAGTAGCTTCAAGACGCTGTACATCCTGTAGTACTAGCTCCTTAAAAACTGTCAAAGCTGGGTGGAGAGGGCCCGGGGGCGACCATGTAGACTTAAACGGTAGCCGAGTTCTACCCAGACCCTAAGGAAGTCATGGCAACCAAATTGAAGAAACTTAAACGGGATCACATGGACTATACCGTGGGATACGTCTATCCCTGGATGAACAATAAACGTAAATTGAAAAAGTCTGCCAAGCGAGTGAATTTTGAAAGTTTGTCTGATGATACAGTATCCACAGATTCAACTAGGTCTTCAAAGAATGGCGATGATTTTTTAGACAGCGACAAAGACGAGATAAAAAAGAAAAAGGAGTCCGACCGACTTAAACAGCGCGAACGTACCCTTGTGAAGAAGAAATGAACATTGTGCATGATGCGTCGTTGGGTCAAGACCTGGTGGTGAACATCTCAGGAAAAGATCTTTCTCATACAGAGCTGGCTTTATTAAATAAAGGCTTGTCATTCGTGCCGAATATGTGCTTTGATTCCTTTCAATTTAGAATAGATTTCGAAGCCCTCATACGAAAATTAAATTTGAAAAGTTATTTTACAGTGGCTTCTACCAGTAGGTCTGATCATAGTCAACAGAATCCATCTGAGCAGGGTCTGGGTAGAACTCGGCTACCGTTTAAGTCTACATGGTCGCCCCCGGGCCCTCTCCACCCAGCTTTGACAGTTTTTAAGGAGCTAGTACTACAGGATGTACAGCGTCTTGAAGCTACTTGTCCATTACGACGAACAGCGCTTACTGCGGATAAGCGTAAAGCGTTGGCCAATCTGTGCACTCGGACTGATATCGTCATAAGAAGGGCTGATAAGGGGGGAGCAGTAGTCGTACTAGCGAGAGAAGATTATGTTATGGAGGCGATGTCTCAATTACAAGATCCTGACATTTACTCCTGTTTACAGTTTGACCCTTTACAGGATTTGCAGAAAGAGATTCATCAACTTACTTCAGTAGCCCTACAGGGCCAACTTATCACCAAACAGGAATTTCAGTTTTTGAATGTCAAAGCCCCTAGTACGGCAAAATTTTATCTAGTCCCAAAAGTTCACAAAAATATTGTGAAACCCCCAGGCAGGCCGATAGTGTCCACCCGTGGCAGCGTCTTAGAGCCGCTGTCCATGTTTGTGGATTCTTTCTTGCGTCCTTTGCTTGTAACAGTTCCGTCCTACCTGAGGGACACTACTCACTTTTTGAATATACTTGAGGAGGCTCGTCTGTGGCCCAGCCACACTGATGTCTTGTTAGCTACATTGGACATCGTTTCACTATATACCAATATACCACAGGGGGCAACATTAGAGGTGGTAGAACAGGTGTTACGCCAGTGAGGGGATGTGTCAGAGACTAAACGTGATTTCCTTATCAGCTTGGCAAAATTAGCAATTTACCATAATTATTTTGATTTTCAGGGAGACCTTTATCAACAAAATTCAGGTGTAGCCATGGGTGCTACATGCACCCCTTCTATAGCCAATTTTTATATGTGTTTTTTTTAGTAGAAATGGATTGTTTCATCTATGTATTCTTCCCACATTGTGTTGTGGCGGAGGTACATAGATAACATTTTCATGCTATGGAAGGGGACTATGGACTGTCTGAGGGCTTTTTTAGAGTGGGTGAATAACTGTGATGTAAATATAAAATATACATATGTTTATCATCATGACACACTGACTTACCTTGATGTTTGTGTTGTTAGGTCTATGAATGGTTGGTCTACGACTGTCTTTAAAAAACCCACAGATAGGGTCACTTTTCTTCAATTTGTGAGCATGCACCCTCAACGGCTGAAGGCTGGACTCCCCTTTTCTCAGTTTTTACGTTTTAGAAGAAACTGCTCTGATAAGGCTGACTTTAAGAGGAAATCCAAATTGTTATCCAGTAGCTTTGTACAGCGTGGCTACCCGGGCTCTATAGTTAGGCAAGCTTACTCCAGGGCGTTGTTTAACCATCGGACCGCATTGTTACATGTGAAATCCTCCCGTGAGAAGACGGATGTAGATGGGTCCTAGGTAAACTTGATCATGAAGTATTCCCCTTTGAGTGTTGGAATTCAAAAGATTCTTCGAAAGCATGGTAATATTTTGACCGTTGTCCCTGGTCTTGAGAATAGGACAATTAGGTGTGTGTGGCAACGGGACCGAAATTTGAAGGAGTTGTTGAGTCCCGCTCTTTTGCCACCCATAACGGGTGCATCATCATCTTTGCCGACAGTAGGACATAGCAGTTGTGGAACGTGTGATATTTGTGATATCACAATCACGGCTGACGTTTTTAGTCATCATGATGTAACAGTACACTTGAAATGTCAGACTACTTGTGATTTGGCTAATGTTGTGTATGCAGTAGTGTGCCCATGTGGTCTGTGTTACATAGGTAAAACAATACGCCCTTTCCGTTCTTGTATGCATGAGCACCGCAGTCGCTTGAATCGCAAGATTTTTGAGGCACCTATGGTTTCACATTGTGTAGAGAAGGGCCATATCTTTGAGCAACTGCGCTGTTTGTGCTTAGAACAAGTTACTAACACTGTGCAAGGGAAAACTTTAGATCAGGTATTGATCAAGAGGGAACAGAGATTGATTTATCGATTACATACCTTAATCCCGATGGGTTTAAATAATAGCATTGAGTGGTCGGCATGCTTTTAGACTGTCAATGATGGGAGTTTCTTTATGGTTTTTGCATATGTGTCATTCATTGGTAATGTGGGTAGTATCATTGTTTTTTTGACAGATGGAGTTATGGTTTGTTTATTTTTGTTTTTTCCTTATGTTGGTCTCGATTTAGAGGTCGCATAGGGGGGCACTTGTTTTGATAATCTGCCTGGTGGTCATCATGGAATCACTGACGTGGGGGTTGGCGATAGGTTAGCAACGTTGGTTGATTTTTGCTAGGGGCTTTAAAAATGGAGTCTTAGCGAGTTTCCCGCATGAGTATAGCAGTCACTCAAGTGCATTGCGGAGAGCCGTTTAGTGAGGAAACGTGGGCAGCATTATCGGAAGGTATTTGTGATTGTTATTTGGTATTTTCTTATTCTTGGTAGTAGTGATAAGCATGTTTTTAGATGTGAAGGTGATGGTTTTATTTGTTTGTTTTTGTAGGGTTTTAGCGGTCCCCTGAAGAAAGTGTTATGAAACGTCTTGATGGTACCGGGGATGTATGTTGGGACTATAGTGTGTTGCAGCGTCTAGTCCATTTGTGGAAGCTGAATACGTTAAATACATTGAGTTGTTTAATTTACAACTGTTTTATAAGAAAGATCTACATGGACTAGAGCTTAGTTTTGAAAAGTTTATTCTCGAGGTCGCTGATGTGACATCGCACTATAGCTGTGGTTTTGTATATTCCTTAGCAGCAGTGCTCTATATGTACTGAGACCTCTTGAGTTGTTCCTGATCCTTTACAGTGGTTAAATTGAACAATATTTTTTTCTAAGTCTGGCAGATAAAGACTAGCATGGTCCATTTGGAGTGGAGGAGTAGCCTAGTGGTTAGAGCAACTGCCTAGTACTCAGAAGATCAAGAGTTCAATTCCCACTAGTACTCCTTGTGACCTTGGGCAAGTCACTTTACTCTCCATTGCCTCAGAAGAATAGGCTGGTGGTACATTACATAAAAACATAAGATATGCCATACTGGGTCAGACCAAGGTCCATTAAGCCCAGTATTCTGTTTCCAACAGTGGCCAAACTAGGTCATATGTACCTAGCAGTTTCCCCAAGAGACACATTACCAAGAAAACCCAGAGGTAGCTGGGTCACTATGAGTCAACACTGACTTGATGGCACTAAAAAAAAAAAAATGGTTTATCTAGCCTGCCCAGTAAGATGGCAAGAGCAGGTGCACCTGCCACTCCATGCAAGCCACCCCTCTCAGTGTCTTTGTTTAGGAGTGAACCCACTGCTCCATGTAGGACACTGCTATTTGTTGAGAAATTAGATAGTTAAGTTTATTATGATTTTATCCTGTTGCTGTAAAGGGATCCACTGTGTCTGTCCCATGCCATTTTGAATTTTGTCACTGTATTTGCCCCCACCACTTCCATCAGGAGGGCATTCCAAGCATCCACCACCCTTTCAGTGAAATTGTATTACCTGACATTGCCTTTCAATTTACCCCCTTGCAGCTTCATGTTATGCCCTCTAGTTTTACAGCTTCCCAGTCTTTGGAAGAGGTTTGTTTGTTCATTATTTCTCTTTTAGCATTTAAAGGAATGAATGATATTTCCCCTATCCCTGCTCTCCTCCAGAGTGTACATATTTAGGTCTTCAAGTCTTTTCTCATAAGGCTTCTGATGCATGCTCCAAATCATTTTGGTCGCCTTCCTCTGAACAGTTTCCAGTCTTTTTACATCCTTTGCAAGATATGGTCTCCAAAACTGAACACAGTATTCCAAGTGAGGCCTCACCAGTGACTTATGCAGTGGCATTAATACCTCTTCCTTTCTGCTGGTAATTCCTTTTTGTATGCAACCCAACATCCTCCTGGCTTTTGCCACTGCCTTGTCGCACTGTTTTGCCACCTTGAGATCCTCAGAAATAATCACACCAAGGTCCTTCTCCTGGTCCGTGCAAACCACCCTCTCGCCCCCTATCACGTACATTTCCCTTGGATTTCTGCTTCCCAAATGCATGACACTGCTCTTCTTTGCATTAAATCTTAACTGCCAAGCATTAGACCATTCCTCCAGCTTTTGTAGACCTTTCCTCATGTTATCCACTCCCTCGGGGGAGTTCACTCTGTTGCAAATGTTTGTGTCATGAATGAACTTCTGCACCTCTGTTTGAAATAATTAGCATTGAGCTGATCTGGTTAGGAGGACCTGTTAACCGGATGAGCCCGAGAAAGCCCAATATTCAATGGAACTCTCCATCCAGATAGCTCCACTAAATATTTCTTCTAACTACTGCAACACTACCCAGATACGACTGCTATGGTCTGTGGGTGGAATCGGAGAGGAGTTGTCACTTATCTGGATAGTGGTGATTTTCAGTGATGCTATACAGATAAGTAAAAAAAGCTGTCCTAAGTATATGTAGACTGACTATCTGGATAGTGGCTAAAAATAGCTGCTATTGGGAAGGTCACTGACACCGACTGCAAAATCCAGATATTCAGCAGCAGCAGCAGCTATCTGGTTACTGCAGCTGAATAGCTGCCTTTTTTTTTTAACTTGCAGTGGCTGGCATTTGAAAACGCTGACCACCGCAGGCTCAGTATTACTCCACCTGCCTTTTGTAGTGTACGAGAATGGACACAGATCTTTCTTACAGCTCCCTAGACTGAGCATGGCTTTTAGCTATCCACAGTCTGACTCTGCAGGCAGCCCCAGAGTCCGATTCAGCTGTTTGCATAGGCGTGTCAAGGCACACCCCATTTTTTAAATTCTTACAGATCTTATATCATTATCATGGCAGACAGAGTATCATCTTTCACTTTTAGGCTTCAGGGCTTCAAAGCAGTCCCCCCACCTTTTGCAGAGGTGTACTGAGTGTGAAGACAGAAAACATCCTGACTAACTGAAGGCCTTTTTCGCATGGGTGGGGAGGAGGGTGATGGATAACAAGAACGTTGTTGAATTAGTTGTATCATTTATACAAGATCCGTTATAACCAACATACTTTTATTTATTTTTTGTCTCCAGTAGCAAAGCAGCAAATACTGTGCCCTGGAGGAGTGGCTACAGTACAGTGAGATAGAAACTTCTGTACATAGCCAGATTTGGGATACAAGACCCTAGAACAATCCATTTGTGCGATAACGGCAAATTAAAGTTTCTGAATACATGTCTTAGCCACTTCCATATCCACTATTATGACTCTTGGAAAAATGGGACGCCTTTGTGCTAGCACATCACCAGAAGCCCATACGGGCTTCACACTGCTATTTGTAAAGTGTGAAAATAATATGAACAACCGAAGCCTGGAGTCTTCTGAGGAGATTTGCAAAAACTGGGAGGGGGAGGGGGGGTATGACCTTCATAAAGAAGCACACGCTCTTTAGTCCAAAACGTTGTGAAAATGTAAGAAAAAAATATATACAAGAAGATCTGAGAGTAAGCTCCCAAAAAATGAAACAAGAGGAAAAAAAAATAAAGCAATTTGGTATTCTGTTTATTTAGCTAATGCTGCTACTTACAGGATAAGCCAGAATTGTATCATGTTTTTTCCCACATGTGAAGCATGCTTTACACATGGAAAAGGCTCCTGTGAAATGGTGCAGGGATACATACGTAAGAACTCGCTGAATGGAAGGAGTGTGCTTCCTTTTGCATTATCTATGTGTAGGTGTTCCTGAGGGTGTAGTTTTGGATGAACAGGGGCAGAGTTGCTATGTATGCATCTATTTTATAAAATACGCATGTACCTGCACAGAGAACACACACCAATTTACGCCTTCAGCGGATTGTAAATGTGTGTGTTTCTAGGCCTGGTTCTGGTTGTCTGTGTTATTAAGGCTCATAGACACCTTTGATATTTCCTGCTCTTATTGCACCTTTCCTCTTCCTCCTCGTTTCCAGTCTTTGGCAAAGGTCCTTCTGGTTGTTCATTGGATATGAAGAAGAAGGTTTGAACCTTTGAAAGTTAGTCTACAAATGTATTAAGTTGGTCCAATAAAAAGTATCATCTTATTTTCCTTTTTGTTTCTCTTTTTATTTAACAACCACAATAAGTTGAAATGTCCAAATTAGACGTTTCAAGTTCTATCTGTCTGGACTGGTGCTAGAATTTCTGGTGTCTCTATAAATTGCAATCTATAAATTGGTGCCCTCTCCCTAGTGAAGCATTATCCTCACCGTCCCCCCCCCCCCCCTTTCCTGTCCAGCATCTCTCTGTGTTCGGCCAGGCACAATCCTTGCCTTTTTTGTGTGTGTGTATTATAAAGTTCCTTTCCCTGTTTCCTGGCATACAGACCCTCTTCCTCTCCAGCAGAGATCCTCTTCCTCCTGAAAAGACCCCCGGAAGACATCTCTGAACCTCCCACACCCACCAGGAGTTTCTTGATGTCTAAAGGCAGGGGCAGGAATGATCGCCAGCCGCTCTTCCAGGAAGGCACCTATGAATGTGGGCTGGCACTCCTGTCACAGCTCATTTTGCTTTGGGAAGGGCGTGAGCACGTGAGGAGCAGAGGCTGAGGAGGTGCTGCCAAACAATGGCACCCCCTCTGCCATGCATATCTTGTTTACCATGTTGCACCGGCCCTGGTATCTGTTATTTGTGCTAACCATATAAGCCCCACTGACCGTGATATTTGGCGCCACAATCCACATAATGCCACTGAATACCACCACTACCTCAGAGCTCTCTGGATTGTACCAGGGCAGTCCAGGGGTAGAACTGGAAATTATCCTGCTAGCAGCAATTTTCAGTGCCGTTATGCGGATAGTTATCTGCATAACTTATGACAGTACAAAGGCTCCTACATGCTATATGCATAGCTATTTGTAAAGCGAGCTGAATATCGCTGCTATCTTTATAGCACCTGCCAGCTAGATGTTCAATACCAGTCACTCTCCAGATATCCCAGAGATCTTTGCTGAGTCTGCTGCTTTTTAACATTTTCATAGATGACCCTGGAAATGGGAATAATGAGTCAGGCAATCAAATTTGCAGATGGCACAAAATTATTCAAAGTTGTGAAAACACAAGAGGATTGTGAAAAATTGCAAGAGAACCTTGATAAATTGGAAGACTGGGCGTCCAAAGGGCAGATGAAATTTAATGTGGACAAGTGCAAAGTTATGCACTTAGAGAAGAACGACCCAAACTACGGCTACACAATGCAAGGTTCCACATTAGGAAACAGGAAAGGGATTTAGGCATCATCGTGGATAATATATTGAAACCCTCTGCTCAGTGTGCAGCGGCAGCCAAGAAAGCAAATAGAATGTTAGGAATCATAAGGAAAGGAATGGAGAATAAAGCAAAGGATATTATAATGCCTCTGTATCATTCCATGGTGTGACCACACCTTGAATATTGTGTGCTATTTTGGTTGCCATATCTTAAAAAGGATATAACAAAATTTTAAAAAGTACAGAGAAGAGCTACCAAACTGGTAAAAGGGATAGAAGGATACCCCTATGAGGAAAGGCTTAAAAGGTTAGGGCTCTTCAACTTGGTAAGAGACAACTGAAGGGAGATATGATAGAGGTCTATAAATTAACGAATGGAATGTAACAGGTAAACGTAGATCTGCTGTTTACTCCTTCAAAAAGTAAAAAGACTAGGGGATATGCAGCGAAGCTACCATCCTTACCCCACGATAAGCATTGTGGAATTTGTGCACCTTTTGGGGAACCTGACAGGTACTTGTGACCTGGATTGGCAACTCTTGAAACAGGGTACTGTGCTTGATGGACCTTGGTTTGACCCAGTATGGCATGTCTTATGTTATGTTCTTATGTTATGATATTAATACTGAATGTCTGGATTTTATTTGAATGCTGTGGCTGGCATTTAATAAAAATGCTGACTCTTTCCTAGGTCAGAAATAGAATGAGCAAAAGATGACATTAGCAGAAAAAAATGTAAATCATAAAAAGCATTCCAGTGAAACTGTGAAGTGTAAAGATGGGAGTGCGGGAAATTTGATGGGCAATCAGAAGCAAATGAGAGCACAGCACACTCACAGTTAAACAGAAGTAAATTAAAAAATAAGTTGCTCTAAAATGGAAGTAAAGTTATCTTCAGTGAGTAGAGGTGGAAGACTAGTTTAACTCACTCTAACCACTGAGTGGGTGGGCTGTAGTAGCTGGAGGTTGAATGGTGAGTGGGGGTAAATGTGTAGATTAGTGAGGAGGGGGGTTGGTGGCTGATTAGGGATGGATTAGTGGATAGGTAGGCTAGATTTGTGAGTGGCAGAGGTAGGTAGGAGGGCAGGAGATGTGTTAGTGGTGGGCTTAGGAAGTGGGGTCCATCATGGCAGGGATTTGTGACTAGATGAGCTTAGAGGATGGTGGAACATATTGCAAGAGAAGAGGGGAAAGATGAGCTTGGTAAAGGTAGGGTAAGGAAGTGAGGCCTCCTGATTCAGGAATCCCAGGTACAGGGCTCCCAGACTCAGGTCTACCAGGTTCAATAGTCCCAAACTAGAGCTGCCTGGGTATGAAAATTTCCAGATTGGGAAGCCCTTGTCGAAGTGTCCATATTTGGAGATCTCAAGTCTGATGGTTCAATTCTCTACTTACTTCAGAGAATGTAGTAAGTTTCAGCACTAAAATAGAAGTAAAAAAGTGCTGATTTTTGTGTACTTCTGCTGCATTGGAAGTAATTCCATATGCAGCTCATTAACATGCATTAGCATGCCCATTATGCTAAAATTGCCACACTTTTTATTTCCCACTTTGCACAGATCTTTGTCACACTAAAACTCTCTCTACACATAGTAAATCATTATGCTAAGCATAAGACAATTTATTTATATAGTTTGTATATAGTTTCCCCTGTTATCTCCAAGTTACTGTCCCTGTTATAATGTAAGCAAAGGATTGTTCTAATGCGAAAATTTGTTATCTGTAAACCGCGCTGATACCAAAGAGCGCGGTATATAAAAACTGTAAATAAATAAATAAATAAATAAATTACATCGGCCCATTCGTTTGTACCTGAAGCAATGCGGGTGTGCCCAAGGTCACAAGAAGAATCAGTGGGAGAAGCAGGATTTGAGCACTCCCTTCTCTGATTCTCAGCTCAACAGACCTTTAACAACCCTATGGGAAAAATGAATTTGGGGGTGGGGGGAGATGTTCTGATATGCAGGTAATTATTTAATATAGAGTGTAACTCCCCTGGGTCTCATGGGTGGCAGGCAGGTCCTGTCAGGACTCCGGGTTACAGGATAGTTTATCCTGAGCTCTCTCTCCCATTCCTTCACTCAGACATCACATACTCTTATCTCCTCACCATCTCTTTACAACTTTCAACTCTCCATAAGGTGCCTCTGCCTCCAATCCCTCCTTCCCTTTCTGCCCAAACTCTTGCTGACTATTTCCATGGCAAAATCCAGAAGATCATAGGAGGTCTGCTACTTCCCCTCTTCCCACTCTTCATTCCCAAACTTCCTCCCTCCCTCTGCTACTCTTTCTTCCTTTTTTTTATCTCTGAAGAGGAAACCACACACCTTCTTTCCTCCTTCAAACTCACTACCTGCTTCTCTGTTCCTTTTCCCACCCGCCTCCTAAGCCCCATCTCCTCCACTGTCATCCCTTCCATCTCTCATATTCTCAACCTATAGCTATCCACTGCAACTGTCCCTGCAGCCTTCAAACATGCTCTACTCAAGAGACCCTCATTAGACCCTACCTGTCCTTCTAGCTATTGACCCATCTCCCCCCTCCCCTTCATTTCTAAACTACTTGAACGTGCGGTTCACCACTGTTGCCTCGACTTTCTCTCCTCTCAAGCCCTCCTGGATTCTTTACAATCTGGCTTTTGTCCTTTACATTCTACCAAAAAAGCTCTTGCCAAAGTCTCCAGCCACTTGTTCCTGGCAAAATCCAAGGGTCTTTACTCAATCCCCATCCTTCTTGACCTTTCTGCTGCTTTTAACACTGTTTATTACAACCTTCTCCTCAATACTTTGTCCTGACTTGGTTTTAAGGGCTCTGTGCTATCCTGGTTTTCTTCTTATCTCTCCCATCGCTTCTTTAGTGTTTGTTCTGGTGGATCCTCCTCTGCTGCTATCCTACTCTCAGTTGGTGTACCCCAAGGATCTGTCTTGGGTCCACTCTCTCTATACCCAGTCCCTTGGTGCACTCATCTCCTCCCATGGTTTTTAGTACCATCTTTACACTGATAACTCTCAAATCTACCTCTCTACACCGGAAATCTCTCTGGCAATCCAGACCCGGATCTCTGCTTGCCTTTCTGACATTGCTGCTTGGATGTCTCACTGCTGCTTGAAATTGAACATGGCCAAAACTGAGTTTCTTATTTTTCCTCCTAAACCCTCCTCTCCGCTTCCTTCTTTCTCAATCTCTGTGGATAACTCTCTACCCCTCCCTGTTTCCTTAGCTTGCAACCTTGGGATCGTCTTTTACTCCTCTCTCTCCTTCTCCACACACATCCAACTGATAGCTACAGTAAAACCTGCCGTTTCTTTCTCTATAACATCAACAAAATCCATCCATTCCTTTCTGAACACACTACTAAGACACTTATCCACTCTTTAGCCACCTCCTGTCTAGACTATTTTAACCTACTCCTTGCTGGTCTCCCTCTGAATCATCTCTCTCCCCTTCAATCTATTCAACACTCTGCTGCGTGGTTAATCTTCCTCCAGCCTCATCATGCTCATATTACCCCTCTTCTCAAGTCACTTCATTGGTTCCTTATCTGTTTCCGCATTCAGTTCAAACTTCTCTTGCTTACCTATAAGTACATTCACTCTGCAGTTCCTCACTACCTTTCCTCTCTTATCTCTCCCTACTCCCCTCCTCGGGGGCTCTGCTCTTCTGGCAAATCACTTCTATCTGTGCCCTTTTCTTCTATCGCTAATTCCAGACTTTGGTCCTTTCACCTTGCTGCTCATTATGCCTGCAACAAACTACCTGAGTCTTCTCTGGCCCTTTTCAAATACAGGCTGAAAACTCATCTCTTCGCTGCCCTATCAGATCTTGACTCACCTGGTCTCCTTTGTGTTTCCTTACCATTCCTCCTAGATGTATCCTGTGTCTACAGCTACTGTGTTGTCTGTCTTGACTAGATTGTAAGCTCTGATGAGCAGGGACCATCTTTTACATGTGTCTGTGCAGTGCTGTATACGTCTTGTAGCGCTATACAAATGCTCAGTAGTAGTAGTAGTAGTAGTAGGGGAAAAGATTCTTCATGGTGGGGGCGGAGACAAATCTTTCAAAGGCCTTGACATATCAACAGGGCTAGTGCTACCCGGTAAGCAGGGTAAGCACGGTGGGGGGGGGGGTGCTGTCACTAGAGGGCTCCACCCCCCCCCCCCAAGCAGGGCTGTCCCTAGGCATGTGTGGGCATGAAGGCCCTGTGCGCGCCTGACCGGCTTCAGAGGGAGCCAGTGAGGCATCTCTACATAGCCATAGTAGGAGTGTTTTCCTTTAATCTCACGGCTGTGCTGAGTGCCTTGAGGTTAAACAGGGCCACTTCCTGTTTTGCACAAGAGGCAGGATGTACCCCTGTTTAATCTCCAGGAACAGCAGTGCTGGTGTCTGTAACTTATTACAGCTGTGGGAGTAAAGGAAAATGCCACTGTTTACTCCTGTGGCTGCAGAGGTGAGCCGGGGAGCCAGGCTTTAGGCCTCACCAACTTCCTCTGAAGCCAGTCAAGCACACAAGGGGCCCCTTATCAGATGGGAGCCACTGGCACTGTAAGAGGACTGAGGGCAAGAATGGGAAATAGGCTAATGTTGGGGGATGGGGAAACTGCTATTGAAAGGGAGATAGTGCTGGGAGGGGCTGGGACTGGAGGGGGGCTGATGCTGGGGGATGGAGGGACTGGAAGGGAGCTGATGCTGGGGGTAACTGGAGGGATACTGCTGGGCTAGTATTGGAAATGGTATGATGCTGGGGGATGGGGAGCCTGGGATTGGAAGGGAAATAGTGCTGGGAGGGACTGGGATTGGAGGGGGACTGATACTGGGGGCCTAGAACTGGAAATGGGCTGATGCTGGGAGATGGAGGGACTAGGACTGGAAGGGATATGATGCTGGGAGGGTCTGGATCTAGAAGGGAGCTTATGCTTGGGAAGGACTGGAAGGGGCTGGGACTGGGTGGAGAAAAAAAAGAAGCTGGGGGGTGAGGATGGAGAGGGGGACAGATATTTGTGTGGGAGGGAAGATAAAAGGTCATACAGCAGGAACAGTTGAGAGAGAGGGACATAAGAATGCTGGGGTAAAAAGGAGGAAAAGCAGGGTTAATGAATAGTGGAGAAGGAAGTAGCTGGGTGGGTGTGCAGAAGGGATGTAGGAAGTGGTACTGGGGAAAGGGAGATGTGGAGAACAGGGACTGAGATTTAGGTGGAGACTGTAAATATGGCTGGGTAGGGGGAGAGTAAGTGGGGACTCAGATGGTGGACCCAGGTGCTGGCACAACTCACTGTGCATGCAGCTCCAGCATCATGGAGCACCATCCCCAGCTTCATCTTTCTTTCTCTGTGCCAGCAACGTCAGTCAATGCTGCCCATGGCATTCACTTCCAGTGCACGGGGCCATTCACTGGAAGTGCCAATGCTACAGGCAGCACTGGCTGCTGCGTACTAACTCGGAGAAATAAAGATAAAGCTGGGGATGGTGCTATGAGATCTTTCTGCCGCTGACTCGTAAAAACAGAAGAAGCCAGGGATGGTGTTGCGCAATACTTTTTTCCCAGGGGGGAGGACAGAGAGGGAGAAAAAGAGAGAGTGAGTGAGAATGGGGGATAATGGACCAGGAAAAAAGAGGTGGGGAATGGGAGGACTGGTATGAGGGTTAAAAAAATGGTAGGTAGATGGAGTAAAAAAGAGGAGGATTGAGGACTGGAAGTGATTAGTAGTAGTAATAGTAAGAAAGAGTAGTGAAGTCTGAGTGGACAGAGAAAAAAATAGAAGAAACCTAAAGGGAAAAGATCAATATCCAAGATGGAATGAAGACAACAAAAGAGGAGTCATGAAATGGCAGATGGACTACAGACAGCTAAGAGAAGGCAGAGGAAAATAGAAACCTCAGATTGGAACGAGCATGATCAGAGAATAAAATGGTCAGACAACAAAGGTAGAAAAAAAAATTTATTTTCAATCTTTATATTTTATACAGTACAGGGAAATGCATCTCTTTCTATTTCTCTGGTGCTGCATTGTATGCAGAATCTGGCTTCTTGGGGTTGCGGTTTCATTTTTATTTTCAGCTTGTGGTCACTTATTCTGTACTTGGTGAGGGTCTGTGTTCTGAGTATGTGATGAAGGCCAGGTGTTCTGTTAACATTGAGTTTGTATGTAGGGATCTGTACTGAAGTAATCAGAATTGTTCATCTTTTCAAATAGGTGTATGGATGTTCCAGGGCCCGTTGCAGTATTTACAGTCCTGCTTTTTTTGGGTAGGCTCTTTATAGAGGAGGGTGGAGTCTAGCCAGCATTAATAATAATGAAGGAGGGGGGCGTCGATCTATAAGTTGCAGGGGGCACCAGAAAACCTAGCACTGCCCCTGCATATCAGTCAAAGAGGCTCTTGACTCTGATTTGTGTACTCCAGTTCTCTTTATTGTAGAAACGTCCAGTTCAAGCAGTAAGGCTGTAATGTTCCATATAACAACTACACGATCTTTGTTAACAAGGACAGTGTCCTGTTGAGATATTTGTCTATGATCCCAGTGTAAATATTTATTTGTTCTGCCTCTGGCAAAAGGATCATGGATTAGGGCTCTTGATAGACCAAAATGTCCTTTCTTCCTCCTCCCTGGGATCCTATTCCTCTCCTACTTTTAGCACTTGGAAGCAAGCTTTCCTATTATACCTTCTCTAATAGGCAAAGTCCACTCCAGTACTGTAGACTCCTTTTTAGCTTGGGAAGCAAGCCAGCAACTCCAATCTTTGTTGCACAGGCAGAGGGGGGTGAGTAAAACCTCTACCAGGATCTCACTCGTCACATGCAGAAAATTCAAGAATCAAGGGATGATTCCACACTGGACACAAATAAACTAAAAGAAGGCCCAATACTAGGGCTACAACACAGACTCCAGCAGATAGATCCACAAGCTAAACCGAAACCACTAAAACGAAAACCACACCTCACATCCTGAGCACTGAGGTTATATAGAGGGAAGGCAGAACAAACAGTCATCCATAAGGGGGATGTTACAGCTAGATGGCAAGCCCCTACTGCTAAGGCTAGAAGTGGCATGGCCCTACACTCAGAGAATGCTGGAAGGGTGAGGGTCCTGAAAGAATCTTTCAAGAGCTATAAGTGTGTATGTATGTTTAGTATGCTCTGTGTAAAGATACTATGTAGTTTTTATGTTGCATTTCCAGTTTATGTATTATACCAGTGATGTTTTTATTTTGTTCTATTGTAGCAGATAAACGAGTGAAGAAAGAAACACCCAAGGAGTCTTAGAAGGAAACAACAGTTTAATGTGCACAGACCCAGAGAAAATAGTTTTTTCAAATTCTGGGCCTCCACCAAAGGGCTCAGAGAGATTATATAGACCACTTATCAGGTTATTACAGCATTTCTTCATGATTGGTCATTTTATTACAGTATTGTCCCGATTGGAGAAAGTCTACTGTACTCTTATCTCTAGCGAAGCAGAGGAAGAGTAGTTATCTCTAGCAAGCAGAGAGAGCAGCAGGACAAAGGAATAGGGGAGGGACAAGCATGTACCAGGGTATGACTTCACCAAGAGGGGTGTATCCTTTTCACTTAACCCTTCCAGCTCTCAGCCCTGCCTGGATTTCTACCTCATTCGCCACTTTTTAAGGGAAAAATTTGCCTTGTAGTGAAGGAGGCCAATTTTTCCTCATAGCAGTTGATTTGACTTTGGAAGGGATTTGTATTTGCATACTGCCATCACATGGGCAGCAGTTTTCCGCTCCACCATGGTCTCAATGGTGGAGGTAATAAATCGGATAAGGATAGGGATACAGCATGGCAGGATAATACATAGCAGGAGAATAAGGAGAACCCCTACCCCTAGGGTTTTAAGTCCACCTAACCAATTGAACCATTCCGCAAACCACCCAGCACCTATAGAAGTGGCGGTGATATGATTAGCTAGATCACGTAGGTCTTGAATAGAGCGTTCAATGGAAACACCCTCATCAGTGAGATTAAAACAACACATACCCTCAAATTCCTCACAGCCATGATTTAACCGTAGGAACAGAAAATCAATGGTCATCCTATTCTGCAGAATCGCCATCCGCAGACCGGACATCTCATGATTCATAGTGACTAGGATGGTTGAGGTAAGATTAATGGATTTGGCCAAGGAACAAGCAATACGGCTTACTTCCATAGCGTTGTGCAAAGCTAACCCAGGTGCTCCTACAATGGATATTGCCAGTCCTAGAGCTATCTGATAACTAAAAGGTTCCACATCAGAGTTACAGGTAGGAAGCATAGGTTTTGATCGAGGATAGCATGAGTGGGAACTAATCTTACTAGGGGTATGAGAGAAAGCAGCAGTAGCAAGTCTGCCAAAAATGCAAGGACCTCCAGTAGCGTTTATGGGAACATAAGTGTAAGCAGTTTTACCACATAACAAAAACCATCCTAAGGGAAGATACATTTCTGAGTAAGCATAAGATACCTTCGTAATAGACTTGCATGATAATACGTTGTTAGACACATCAAAAACCCCTTTAGTTGCATTTACAAAAATAAAGCAATCTGTAGCTTTAAGTGTGGAGACAACCTGCAAGGAGAAAGGGGCCTTGTTAAAATAGGCTGAGGTAGGACGAGTAACACCAATGAAGTAGAAAAAATGTAGAAAAGGTTAGCATTGGCTGTTTGCAGTTCAGATTATGCATTACAGTAAACGTTTGCATTTCACACAAAGTAGTGGGTACAGCAATAAGGCATGTTCGAATAAACTTCAAAAAGACTGAGGTCCTATTCATCACGAAGAACAAAAGCTTTTCACCCCCCTCTGCCCTAAAAGTAAGAGATTTATTTATCTGCTATTCTGTATCAGTGTGGTTTACATTGAACAGGGCATTATAACTTGGAGATAACTATTTTGCAGGGAACATGGGCTATAGAGGGATAAGTGGCTTGTCCAAGACCACAAGGAGCACCTGTGGGACTTGAAATCCCAGTCCTTCTGGCCCAAGGTTGCTGTCCTCTAGTGGGATTTGAACCCCTAACCTTCTGGCCTGAGGTACCTTGCCCCAACCACTAGGCCACTCCTCCACTCCATGCTGAGATGCTGAGCTTCCAAGCAAGCCCACCATACGCTACCTGGGTGTTAAATGTAGAAAAATGTAGAAAAGTTTAGCGTTGGCTGTCTGCAGTTCAGATTATGCATTACAGTAAATGTTTGCATTTCACACAAAGTAGTGGGTACAGCAATAAGGCATGTTTGAATAAACTTCAAAAAGACCGAGGTCCTATTCATCACGAAGAACAAAAGCTTTTCACCCCCCTCGGCCCTAAAAGTAAGAGATGCTGAGCTTCCAAGCAAGCCCACCATACGCTACCTGGGTGTTACTCTGGATCAACAGCTAGACTTCACAGCTCACATAAGTAGCACTGTTAAGACCATATACTACAAGATCAAGATGCTACGTCACCTGAGACCCATGTTGGACCCAATGAATTTCCGCACAATATTCCAAGCGCTGGTAACACCCCATTTTGACTACGCAAACATTATACTCCACGGCCTCCCCAAGAGCACCCTAAACCCGCTACAATTAGCGATGAATGCGGCTGCCCGTGTCCTCAGCGGAGCACCCAGGAGAGACCACATAACCCCCACCCTAAGAGACCTACACTGGCTTCCGATAAACTCCAGGATCGTATACAAAGCCCTCCTCATTACCTTTAAATCCATTAATAAAATATCCCCATCCTCAATTTCAGCCCTCATCACTCACAGCCCCAACAATAGACTAAGGAGAACATCTGCCTCCAATACACTTATCATCCCGATGGAATCCACAAAATCTACACAATCAACTAATAACAGAGCCTTCGCTTTCTACGCCCCCAGATGTTGGAACAACCTCCCTCCCAGCATCACATTGATCAGTGACCTCAAGCAATTCAGGAAAGCCCTCAAGCATCATCTGTTCCTTCTACACTTCTCACAACCCAACAGCACCTTCCTTCCGCCCACCCCACAATCCAATCCTGTGATGTCACACTCATCACAGACAAACTAGGCTGGTCCTAACCACAAACCAATCTGTACACAATATTAATCTACACATTCTACTCTGAACACAATATTTATCTAGAAAGCCTTAGATATTAAGCCACGTCAGTAATACTATTAACTCTGTAGCTCTAGAATATGCATTTACAGAAATATGAGAATATATACCTGAATGCATTATAAACAATCAATTGGACTAAATCCAGCTTACAGATGTGCACTATTGTAAATAGCTACCTACCCCCATCTTTCACTGCTTGAATGTACATAGTTCCCCCAGCTCAACTCCATGTTATCTTCCCTGTTATATGTAAACTCAGGGCTGCTCTGTTACCGCCCTAGAGTCAAATTGTTATCTGTAAACCGCACTGATAATAAAGAGCGCGGTATAGAAAAGCTTCTAAATAAATAAATAAATGTTGATAAAGAAAACTCCAGGCTACGATGAGCTGCGTACACAAAAGTCCGAAGTATTCAAAGCAGTCCCGGCAAGTAGTGTTACTACATTTATAGTTCCTGAGACCAACAAGGGAAGGCCCCACATGAATGCCAGAACAAAAGTCAGCATAAGCAGGTGCATACCGACCATGGAGCTTATGCCCCACTAACAGTATCTGAAGATGACTCCTCGAGCTTCTGCCGTGCGTAGACTAGCCGGCTTCCGGTATGCGGCTAGTGCAGGGCTCCGTCGTCTGCCGATTCCCTGGTTCTCCACAGCGTGAGGCGTAAGAGATCCTGAGAATGTTCGTGCGCTGTCCACTTATCATCCCAGTCAGGAGCAGCTTTCTTAAGACGAGTATAATGAATCCATGGGGTAACCTCTGCGACCTTGACTGCAGTCAGTGTGGCTAGGAGAACTGTGTAAGGACCTCTCCAGGTAGGGCACAGTGGTTCACGTTTCCATTCCTTAATCCACACACGATCTCCCGGCTGGTGGGGATGGAGTGGCTCTGACAAAGAGATAGGCAGTCGCTCTTGTATCCACCTGTTCAAAGACTGAAAAACATATCCCAATGCCAGTAGGTGTTGTCTCGTAAGTTCATTACCTATCTGCTCTAGGTCTCCCTTAAGGCCTTGAACAATAGGTGGTGGTCGACCATACAGTACTTCATAAGGGGATATTCCCAAGGTCTGAGTTGGGGAGGACCGGACCCGGAGAAGTGCTATCGGCAAAGCCTGATCCCTCTTAAGATGAGCTTCCTGACAGAGTTTAGACAACTGAAGCTTCAGAGTTTGGTTCATCCTTTCCACCTTTCCTGAACTCTGTGGGCGGTAAGCAGTGTGAAGTTTCCAGGTGATCTGGAGGGCCTTAGAAAGGTCTTGAAGGTACTTAGCAACAAACTCAGGACCATTATCTGACCCTATAGTAAAAGGTAGGCCAAATCTTGGAATGATCTCTTTCAGCAGGGCCCTGGTAACCTCTCGGGCTGTCTCTGTTCTACAAGGGTAGGCCTCAACCCATCCTGAAAATGTACATACTATCACCAGCAGATATCGATAACCCCTTACTCGGGGTAACTCAGTGAAATCAACTACAATATTCTCCATAGGGGCAGCACCAACCGCCTGTATGGAAACTAGGGGTAGAGGCCCTTGGCGGGGGTTATTCCTGGCACATTGGAGACAGCGACGTGCTGCAGCTGCCATTAAGGCAGACAGATGTGGGACATAGAAATAAGACTGTAGAATGGTGTGCATGGAGGTCTTGCCTAAGTGGGTGGTCTCATGAAATCGTTGGACAAATGCAGGTGCTAGACTCTCGGGGATAACATATCGGGGTGGATCTCCCAGTAACCGTAACCACCCAGCAGTAGTGAGAGTAGCCCCTTCCTGAGTGAAGAAATCCATCTCTTTCCTGGTATAACGTGGGTCCCACTCTGACATAGGAATTTGAAACAGGGGGGTTTGAACACTTACTGAGACTGTTCCTTGCTGGGCTGCTAACTTGGCCTCCCTATCTGCCCTGCAGTTACCCTGGATGACCAGAGTGTCTCCTCGTTGGTGTGCCTTGCAGTGAACAACAGCCACCGCTTCTGGTGCCCACACAGCCTCTAGTAACTCCAAAATTTCCCTCCCATACTTTATAGATTTCCCGCTTGAATTTATGAGTCCCTTCTCTCTATAGAGGGCCCCATGGGCATGGAGTGTAGTGAATGCATACTTAGAATCAATGAAAATGTTTGCCTTCAGACCTGCAGCTAACTGGAGGGCTCGAGTAAGGGCAATGAGTTCAGCTTTCTTGGCAGAAGTCCCTAAGGGTAAGGGCTCAGCCTCCACAACAACCCCAGGAGTGACCACAGCATATCCGGCCTTCCGCTGTACATCTTCCATGAAACTGCTGCCATCGGTAAAGTATTGAACATCAGGAGAGGCCAGCGGTACATCCTTCAAATCCGGATGGCTGGAGTACACTTCATCCATAACCTGGATACAATCATGTTCAGGTAGCCCAGGTGCTACAGGGAGTAGAGTAGCAGGATTGAGTGTTTTCACTATCTGCAAGTGAACCTGAGGATTCACACACAGCATGCTCTGGTACTTTGTCATCCGCTCATTGGTAAACCAATAATTGCCTTTGAACTCCATCAGTGTCAGTACTGCATGCAGCACTTTAACATACAGTTCTTGCCCAAGGGACAATTTATCAGCCTCTGTTGCCAAGAGAGCTGTTGCTGCTACTGTGCAGAGACAAGAAGGCCACCCTCTTGCTACTGGATCCAACTGTTTGAACAGATAAGCCACGGTCGTTGCCAGGAACCTAGGCTCTGAGTGAGGACACCAACTGCCATCCCCCTTTCTTCATGGACATACAGATAGAATGGTTTTTCCACGTCGGGCAGTCCTAGACTGGGGGCTGATAGCAAAGCCTTCTTCATATTCTGAAAGGCCTCCTTTTGGTCCGGGCCCCAGTTGAAAGGATCTCGTTCTCCCCCTGTTGTAGCTGCATACAGGGGCTTTGCCAACACTGCATAGTTGAGTATCCAGATTCGACAAAAACCGGCAGCCCCTAAGAAGCCTCTTAACTGCCTGCAATTTTGTGGCTCAGGAATAGAACAAACGGCCTCCCTCCGCTCAGAGCCCAATCTTCGAAAGCCTTGGGCAACATGGAATCCCAAGTAACTGACTTCAGTCTGGCACAATTGGGCCTTACTTCGGGACATCCGATAGCCAGACATCCAAAGTAGGTGTAGAAGTTCTGAAGTAGCGGTTAGACATTCTTCCCGGGAAACAGCAGCAATGAGTAAATCATCCACGTACTGTAGCAACACGCATTGAGAAGGGCAAGACTGGAACTGACGCAAATCTTGACTAAGTGCATCCCCAAACAGCGTGGGGGAGTTATTGAATCCTTGGGGTAACCGTGTCCATGTCAACTGACCCTTACTGCCAGTAATAGGGTCTTCCCATTCAAATGCAAACAGTGGCTGGCTAGGAGTGGCCAATCTCAAGCAGAAAAGTCATCCTTTAAGTCCAGAACAGTGAAGCAGGTTGCTTGTGCAGGAATCAAACTCAGTAAATTGTAAGGGTTTGGCACAACAGGATGGATGGTAACAACAGCTTCAATGACCTTCCGTAGGTCCTGTACAGGTCGGTAATCATTAGTACCTGGTTTTTGAACAGGCAGCAAAGGGGTATTCCAAAGGTGATTGGCATGGTTTCAGGAGCCCAAATTCGAGTAATCGCTGGAGATGTTTATGAATGCCCTCAACAGCTCTTCGGGACAGGGAGTATTGCATAACACAGATGGGACAGGTGTTTGGTTTTAGTTCCACTATAATAGGTGGGATATTCCGGGCAAGACCAGGAGGATTACCTTCTACCCATACCCCAGGGTAGTTTTGCAGTTCTGATGGGAGGGGTTGTTGTCGATCAGCTTGGGAGTACAGCCGCCACTCTTCTTCCCTTGGAATCTGTAGAGAAAATAATACCAATACTGGAGGCCCCAAAACCATGTAGCCTCTCCTGTGGAGGTAAAGGAGATCTGGGCATGTAGCTTTGATAGGAGATCCCGGCCCAGAAGTGGTATCGGACACTCAGGCATGTACAGAAATTGATGGGCGATTTGCTGTCCACCTACTTCGCAGACTCGGGTATGGAAAAAGGGCCGGACTGCCCGGTTTCCGGTTGCCCCACCACTGTGACAGTCTTTTCGGAAGCACTTGCTAGCGGTTAGGACACAACGGAATGCTCTGCCCCAATATCAACCATAAATGGTATTTGCTGGTCCCCGATTTTGATTGTGACCATGGGCTCATGAGGCCCGAGAAGAATCTGCGAGTCCGGTCTGTCCTATTCATGATCATTCTGGTTCTGGTCCATAGCGGTCAATCTAATGAATCCCGCTAGACCCTCACACTCCTCGCCGGCATCCTCAGCTGGTCTCCGAGTATATCTTCCTCCTTCAACTCGCCCTCGGAATGCTGGTCGACCACGGTTTCCTCTTCCTGCATCATTTCGGCCGCCTTTGTTGGGACAATCATTTTTCCAGTGGCCCATTTCTCTACAATAGGCACATTGATCTTGTTCCAATGGTCTTCGCTCCATCAATTCGCACCGGGTTCCTCTACCCCAGCCTCGGCCCCTCGGTTCCCACGTTGACTTTCCTTGTCCTTTCTCAACTAGCGCCGCTGCTAACATATCAGCTTTCTTTTTCATCTTTCGATCACACTCACGCTTCATCTCCTGATCTCTCTTCACAAATACTTTCATAGCAACTTCCATCAGCTGGGTTATATTCAATCCAGCAAAACCTTCAAGCTTCTGAAGTTTCCTTCGAATGTCCCCCTGTGATTGTCCCATAAACGCTGTATTCACCATCCGCTGGTTTTCAAGTGCTTCGGGGTCAAATGGAGTGTAAACACGGAAAGATTCACAGAGCCTTTCATAAAACTGGCCAGGGCTCTCATCAGGGGTGTGCAGGCCCTCAGATATTTTCTCCACATTCATCACTTTCTGGCCCCCTTTTTTAAGGCCTTCCAGGAGAGCCCAATGATAGCGATCAAGGGCAAGGCGGCCTGTATCACTGTTTTCAGCCCAGTAGGGTTCTAGGTCAGGAAAATCTCTCAGCGCTGCTTGCTGGGGATCCTGTTCACCTGGAGGGTTCTCTTCTAACCATTTCATGGCTGACCGAGTCACCCGGTATCTCTCTTCGGTACTGAGTAAGGTTAAAAGGAGCTGACGGCAGTCTGCCCAAGTTGGACGATGGGTCTGAATAATAGACGAAAACAAATCTATCATAGCTTGAGGTTTATCAGTACAGGATGGATAATGAGTTTTCGAGTTCAACAAGTCGGTTGTAGAAAAAGGTACATACACAAAAGTTGGGGGGCCTTCCACAAGTTCTCCCTGGGCATTAAAGGCAGCTGGTCCTCGAGCGTCTCGTAGGGGTAGGTAAAGACTAACTTCTGGAGTCTGTTTGCTAGCACGTATTGTGCGGTGATCTCTCCTGAAGTCGCAGTGCTCTAGTACGGGGGGGGGAGGGTGTACGAACGTAGAACTGACCTTCTTCAGATCTGGGACTCAGGGAACTTTCTGAAGTGCTGGGCAGGTCTGTATCTGAAATTGCCATTTGTATGCTTCCCTCACTGTTCTTCTGACTGTCAGAGAATGTAGTATCTGTTGAGAGGGGCAGGGGAGAACTAGCCGAATTCCCTGCTGAGACTGCCGACCTAGCTGAAGTCACAGAAATCTGACTGGGAGGAGGGAAAGGGGGGAATTATTCTGTCTCTGGTTCCTGTACTAAAACGGGCAATTGTGATTTTAATTTAGGCTGCATTTCCTGTGGGCTATGAGACAAAGTATGCAGCAGTTTTCCTCATGACATCTCCTGAGCCATTTAGGTCTCTGCCGACAAACATCCAGCCAGGAATCAATATAAGGGAATTGATCAGGATGTTTAGCTACCACAACTTGGTGCACTCGGCTAACCAAGTCATAATCAAAAGTTCCTTCATGGGGTCAACCAATGTTAAAGTTGGGCCACTCCCTCTGACAATATTTCGTTAACAGGGCGGGAGTCATACGAACACCACAATCTGCAGAGAATCCCTTCCTGAAATGCTTTACCATACACTCTAAGGGGCTGCATTTCGTCTCTGATCCCCCCATATCTTTCTTCCAGGCTTTGAAAACACAGAGGGAAAGGAATGCAGACAGCCAGGAATCCGGCTGCTCTACTCTCAAGAAGGGTAACTAATAAGATGGCGCTTTCACCACACCCTAACAAAATGGCACTTTCGCCATTTTCCCCCGTCCTGGGCACGGTCGCCTGGCCAGGAACTGCACTAATCAGGAGTCTATGCTCACTGCACAAGCGTCTGCTTGTGCCAAACACATAAATCAAGCACAGACCAACACATAGACAGCCTCCCAATTCCCTAGAAAACAGTCTAACTATTAGGAACGCAGTTTCCCCCAGCTCAGCTCAGCTCAGGGTACTGGGGCGATTCCCTCGAGAGGTGATCAAGCTCTCCTTCTCCCCGTAGGAAGTACTGATTTTTCTGAACTGCAGATAGACCCCCGTTATCACTTACCCCACTCAGATGTCCTCCGGAGTTGAATGGGTTGTTTCCTAGACCCCAGAGCGGGTTCTTAGGTGTCTGTCAGAGAAAGCCAGCGGCAGAGGCGAATCAGGAAGGAATACTTTCCAGAACAACTGGTCTGGTGGCGCCTTGTATTCCCCCCTGCGTTCGCCACCAGCCCGGCTCAAACCAATTGAACCTAGAGGTAGCAAGATAACCTTTTCTTTCTTATCTCGCTGTCTCAGCCGGATCAGGGAACCAAAAATGCAGCAGATAAATGAGTGAAGAAAGAAACACCCAAGGAGTCTTAGAAGGAAACAACGCTTTAATGTGCACAGACCCAGAGAAAATAGTTTTTCCAAATTCTGGGCCTCCACCAGAGGGCTCAGAGAGATTATATAGACCTCTTATCAGGTTATTACAGCATTTCTTCATGATTGGTCACTTTATTACAGTATAGTCCTGATTGGAGAAAGTCTACTGTACTCTTATCTCTAGCGAAGCAGAGGAAGAGTAGTTATCTCTAGCAAGCAGAGAGAGCAGCAGGACAAAGGAATAGGGGAGGGACAAGCATGTACCAGGGTATGACTTCACAAAGAGGGGTGTATCCTTTTCACTTAACCCTTCCAGCTCTCAGCCCTGCCTGGATTTCTACCTCACTGTTGATTTGTTATTATTTATTTATAGAGGTCCCAATCTCCTGAAGAAGGACCCCAGCAAAAACATGTCTTGGGCTGACCTCATGTGGTTTTATAAAGTTGTTCTTACATGGTGAGTTGTGTCCTGATTTTTGTCTGTGCCTGTTGACGCTGCAGGAGGGGTGTCTTTCTCTGGTTCTGTGGTTTCTACACTATGTTTACCCCCTGGAAAAACATTCTTAGTTACAGCGAAGATGAGATTCAACAAATGCTACCGGAGGAACCTTTTTTAATTTATTTAATTTATTTAACTGTATTTATATCCCGCTTTTCACCGGGTCAAAGCGGTTTGACATAAAAAGGGGGTGGGGACAATCAAGTTGATAGAGTGAGGGAGGGGGGCATCACCAGGGGGATAATCAAGTTGATAAAGAGAGGGAGGGGGGCCGTCACCAGGGTTAACATAGATGATCTTTACAGAGAGTAACAGTACTAGACAGTTGACATTTTACAAAGTCAGATGACTGCTGGGGGGCCAGGGGGATAACATAGTTGATCTTTACAGAGAGTAACAGAAGGATGATGATATTCCTAATACGGACAATATCTGGAAGGAGGTTGTCCACCTCACCCAGAAAAATGTAAGGGAGGAGATGCAGCTGCCTCCCTTCTTGACTATTGCAGGGCTAAGGTCATACCTAGGGACCTTTGTATGTACAAGACTCCAGATATGTATTTAGATGACAATTCATTTGTTAATAGTTGGAATGCAATACTGAACAAATGTTCCTTGGATCTCATGATCTTCCTCATTCAGACATCTAAGAAGATGACTGAAAATACAAGGAGGACAATGAGACCAAGTTACAAACTTTACAAGAACATGATACTAGGTACGAAAAGATTTTGGCAGATTACAACAAGAACGTAGATGATTATAAAAAGGAGATTAAGGACAAAAAATTGTCCAAGTTTAGATGTGATGAAGAAGATTATAAATTTGGATGCATTTATCCTTGGAGGGGCTTTTTTTTGTGTCATCAAGTCAGTGTTGACTCATAGTGACCCTGCTACCTCTGGGTTTTCTTGGCAATGTATCACTGGAAGTAGATTGCCAGCCTTTTCTTCTGAGGCAATGGAGGGTAAGCTGACTTGCCCAAAGTCACAAGGGGTGCTAGTGGGAATTGAACCCTTGATCTTCTGGGTACTAGGCAGTTGCTCTAACCAGTAGGCTACTCCTCCACTCCTTGGAGTAAAAAAGGATATATTGATGACAATTATAGGACGTTTAGGAACAACAATAGGAAGAGGTAACCAGCTAATAGAAAGGAACCTATGGAGGAACCAGTTACACCAGTTAAAAAGCGGAGTAGAAGCCATTCTGAGGATCCCCTTGATCTCTTTGAACCCTTTTTAAATTCAGACAAATATATGAACAAATCAGATTTTTTGATGGACATATTATGGAAGGGCGGAGGGGGAGTCCAACTCCGCCCACTGCCCAAGAAGTCAGAACTAGAGTACAAAGGAGATCAACACAGGTTTCAGTACAAAGGGAGAGGCAGAGGGGGGAGATGGCAAACAGATACCCGAAGGGTCTCCTATCGGGAATAAATGACAGTGTAATAAATTTATCAAATGTCTCGTTAACAGTGACACAGTTGGAAATTTCAATTAAAGGCTTCTCCTATGTCCCCTCTCTACGGTATGACTCAATACACGAGTTGATGTATAGGGAAACTCAGGATTAAAGACTTTTTAATAAACAGCCTGATTCTTACACTGATCTATCCATTATACATGGCTGATCCACTTGGATCCCCCCGTCCGAGTTAACTCTGCCATTGATTTTTTTGAATAGACTGTTCTCAAACAGATTTCTGACCTTGAGACTAGTCAACATCGTCCCTATTATAACACCTCTCATGAACAGAAGAAAGCCTTAGATACACTAACAGCTAATCACAAAATTGTTATAAAACCAGCAGACAAAGGAGGAGCTACAGTGGTGATGAACTGTGTTGATTATGTTGCTGAAATTAAGAGACAATTAAGTGATAACCAATTTTATACCAGCTTAGATCGGGATCCGATTACATTTCTTAAAAATAAGGTTGATTCCCTGGTATTCCTTGGCCGAGAGGAAGGCTACCTTTCTAAGAAGGAAGCTGATTTCTTAACAGTGTCTCATCCAGTAGTACCCATTAATCTATATTTTACCTAAGATACATAAATCTATAGTGAACCCACTTGGCTGGCCCATTATCTCTGCCATTGGTTAAAATATGTTCCATGTAACAAAACCTGTATGTAGTTAAAACATGTTCCATGTAAAATATACAGAAGTATGTTAATTTTTGTTTAATGTAAACCGCCCCTGATCTCTGGAAGGGGCGGTATAGAAGAAACTGTTAAATAAATAAATAAATAAATTGGTTCACTTTTTGAATCTCTTTCACAATTTTTAGATATTTTATTATGTCCATTTGTTGAGCAGATGCCCTCCTACACTAAAGATTCAGCCCATGTTATTCAGATTTTGCAGAATTTTTCAGGATACCATGATGGTTTTTTTTGTCACCCTTGATATTGAATCATTATATCTGAATATTCTACAATAAGAAGCGATATTGAGTTGGGCAGGCTATGCGCTGTGGTAGCGCATAGCCTGCCCACCGACCCCTACAACCCAGATTTTCACTTCTGTGCGGGCAGAAGTGAAATTCCGAGTTAGCCTGGATGCCCTGGCAGCCTCAGAGGCTACATGGGCAGCAGTGATTTTCAATGCTACCGCCCTCTGCGTCTTAAAGATAGGCGAGGCTTTTCCTCGCCTATCTTTAAGGCACAGAGGGCTATGCGGGTAGCATCAAAAATTGTACTACCCATGTAACCCCTTCCTCCACCCCTGCTCCACCTTAGAACACCCCTAATATGCCCCGATGCCATATGGATAGCATCTGGGCACGTTAGGGACTTAGCCGGGATTTTTGAAGATCACTACCCATTTAGGTGATCATCGAAAATCCCAGTTAAGTCCTTTACATGGGTAACTAAGGAAGTTACTCGTGTAAAGGGCTTTGAATATTGGGCCCATGATTTTTATGTCTATTTATGTCTAGCATTCTCTGTGTAAAGATGTTCCATTTCCAGTTTATGTATTATATCACTGATGTTTTGATTTTCTTTTTATTGCTTTTGTTTTTATTTTATTCTATTGATTTGTTATTATTTATTTATAGAGGTCCCAGTCCTCTGAAGAAGGCCCCCGGCCGAAACACGTGTCGGGTTGACCTCATGTGGTTTAATAAAGTTGTCCTTCCATAGTGATTTGTGTCCTGCTTTTTGTTTGTGCCTGTTGATGCTGCAGGAGGGGTGTCTTTCTCTGGTTCTAACATATGTACATATACATGATAATAGGGTTGGTGGTTTCTCAAAGGTGTGATTTTAGAGTGGTTGAGTCACTGGATCTGGGAGCATGTTGTATTCATTCGGAAAGAGGTATGTTTTATGCTTTTTTCTGAATTCAGATAGGTCCAGGTATTTTCTTAGTGCTGGAGGTAAGACATTCCATAATGTAGGGGTGAATAGGGAAAGGCTTGATTGCAGATGAATTGATTGCTCTTGACTTTCTGAGCTGGGATCACTAGAAGGTTAAGGGTGGTTTTTCTTTGCAACCTTCTGGTCATTGAGTCTGCCACGAAATCTGGAAGCAGGCTGGGAATTTCTTATGGAGGATTTTAAAGATCATGGCTAGGACCTTGTATTTAATTCTGGTGAAGATGGGAAGCTAATGGAGCTGTATTAGTATTAGGGGTGATGTGTGCTCACTGGGGGGCCCCCTTGTGATTATTTGTGCTGCTGTGTTCTGGGCCATTTGTAATGAGTGGAGGGTATTTTGGGGGAGACCTTGGTAAATGATATTACAATAGTCCAGAGCAGGTGTGATCATGGCTTGACAGACAGTTTGGAATAGTTCTGCAGAAAGGAGGAAGCGGAGATGTTTGAGAGTTTTAATTTATAATAGACATAGGATGTTAGGGTTTTTTTGTGAGATTGGAAGTTTAGTTGTTGGTCTATTATTATGTCCAGGTATTTCATTTCAGTTGACTTTGATTTCCACATCATCGAGTTTCAGCGTTGATGGTGAGGAGAAAGTTGGGTCAGTAGTTATGTATAGGTCTTCAGTCTTTTCACTGTTAATGTGAAGATTGTGCAGAGTAAGCCATGTTCTTGCATCTTTGAAGCAGTTTCAAAGGCTAGTGAGGTCAGGTGAAAGAAGGTTGATGGGGCAAAAACATTATATCATCAGCGTAAATTTGTTATTGGATTTTGTGAGATTTAAGTACTTGGCATAATGGTTGGATGAAGATGTTAAAGAGGAGGGCTGAGAGACTTGAGCCATGAGGAACTCCTGTTTGTTGGATAAATGGTATTGAGGTCCTTTTACAAATTCTGACTTGCTGTTTTCAAGAATTCAAGTAAGAGTGGAACCAGCTTAGAGTGATCCCCTAGAGTCCAAACTTGGAAAGTCTTTGTAGAAGCAGATGGTGTGGGATGAAATTGAAGGCAGATGCAATGTCAAGAAATATTAAGATGAAGCTATTTTCAAGGGTTTGTTTTTTTTTAGCAAGTTATCAGTGTGTTTAGTAGAGAGGAGATAAGAGTTTTGACTCCTTGATATTGTGTGAGTCCAAGCTGGTATAGGTCAAGTGGGGCATGTTTGGTAAGATGGTCTTGAAGTTGTGTGAGGACAATTTTCTCTAAGATCTTTGTGACAAATGGGATGCATGATATAGGTCTATAGGACTTTGGAGAGGCTGGGTCAAGTTTGTGCACTTATGTGTATCTTATCGTACTCTAGTCCCCAGTTTTGTGATGCTTTACGTCTTGATTAGATTTTAAATTCTAATAAGCAGGGACTGTCTCTTGCATCTATATGTACAGTACTGCATGCACCTTGTAGTGTCATACAAATGGTAAGTAGTAGTAGTAGAAGTCAAAGGCATGGTCGCACTGATAGTTTCTCCAAATGGGCTAGTTCTGCACATAATAAAACACCACAGCAAGGGCAAAAAGAACTGGTGACCAACTAATCACTCATCAAAATAAATCACTAACCAGCAATTTTAAAAACATTAAGGGCCCGATTCTGACAGGCAAATAGCGGGGATGGACATACTGGTTTGATGTCCAGCCCCACTATTTGCCGGGACTGAATGCTACCTCAAGTACTCCCCACATGCACAGAGCCACTGTGCAGGGAGCACTGGACAGGGGTGGGAGGGGGCGGCGAGTGAGAGGAGGGGGGGCAAGCCGCGGCACCCGGATATACAGGACCAATTCAGGTCACAGTCTTGTGTGTCCACTGGCGGCAGGGGAGACATGGGGTTTATACCACCTTAGAGGTGGTATAAGCTAACGGATGTGGCAGTGAGCGGGTCACGCAGTCCCACCACACAGCCAGTGGAGAGGCAGGTAGTCCCTGCTGCCTGATCCCAGTCCTAGCAGCTGCTGCTGAGGGTTGGGCAGTGGGGAAACGACGCTATTCAATGCAGTGGGCTTTCAGCGCCCCTGCTTAGCATCCTGGTGTCATGGCAATGGGACACCATGGCACCAGCACACCAGCAGGAGCATAGGGCAGGCTGGACAGGGTGCTGGTTGGATGTCTCATGCTGAGGAATAGGGGCAATGCTGGGACCATGTCCGTGGTCGATTCTGCAGCCGCAGGAACGTCTGGCTCCCCCGGTGACAGAATCGGGTCCACCTTGGTGCCGTCCATTTTTCGACTGTCCAGATGACCCAGACCTGCTCCTCACTTAATCGGGCTCCACATGTTCTTATTTCAAAAAATATGCCAGTTGTATGTCCACAGTAACTAAAACAAGGGGAAAATACCTCAGAGATGTCCCTCTGTTATTCCATAAGCAATTTAAAACCAGGAACTCTTCCTCACTGGTCATAAAAAACCCTTGTTGTTTTTTTGTAAAAATCATCCAGTTTATTAATGAATGTTTCATTAAACTTCATGTGTTCACTAAACTTATCTTTAAATGTGGTCATCGAAAGTATTGCCTCCACACTTCGGCAACAGTCCCATACTCGGCATGGCTGCGTTTTTCAAAGAAGTTGCATCAGGAGTGTATCAATTGAATTAAAAGAACTGCAAACACAACAGAAGTCCTGAAACTTTCAAAAATAATTAAGATTACCCTAAAAAATGTGCTAATGATGATAATGAAAAAGATATTCCAACAACATTTAAACATCAAAGGGAACAAATGTGCTGGATAAATAGAGCAAGACTACCTACAAAAAAACCCTCCGAGCACTCAATGAAAAAATAGAAAAGTGTTATTAAATACCTTAGGCAGTGTCAACATGCCAAAAAGCAACATGCAGAAAATACCATGGAACAAATCTGGGATGGCAACGTTATTGCTATTCAGTTGCCGAAATTGCTTTTAAAGCTGCCGCCGTCATGAAATCAGAGCCGGAACCCACATTCCAGAAGTACATCACATATTGATTGGATGAAACAGTACCTCTCCTTTTTTAATTCAATGCATGATGAATTAATCCAAAAAAGGTTCCTCCTACCCTCCCAAAATACTGTCCAAATTCAATAAAATACAGAATAGTCAATAGATAAATTTAGACCTTCAGGATGCAAAGTATGTAAAGTAAAAATCCACTTACAGTAGAGTCCAATTGAAATAAATGGTGACCTCTGTTTCCTCCTTGAACTGATGATGGAACATGATCGATTGCCATAATTCGCAAAGACAAAAATGGATGAGAAAAATCCAAACGATGTTGAACCAAAGGAGTCAGTTTCTTTCTATGATGAATATATCTGTGCTCATTTATTCTGACCTTTAAAGGTCTAGTTGTCTTGCCAATATACAATTTAGCACATGAACACTGAATGCGATAAATAACATGATCCGTAAGGCATGTGGTATAATACATCAAAAAGTGTTTACGTCCTATCTCTGTGTTAAGAAAATAATCCATTTCATCCATATTATCACAAGACTTGCAACTCTCACGCTTAAAGTGTCCCACTGTGGATCATGATTCATCAAATTTAGAATCAATATCTGTAAGGCTGAGCAGCTCTTTCAAATTTTTATTCTACTACAGTATAAGCAAAAAGCAAACATTCAAGAAAACAGTCACATAATTGCAAAAGAGACCATTTGTCCTTAATTGATGACATCTTATTAGACAGTGGTGAATATCGAAGAAGACAAGTAATCAGTTCTTCTGAATCAACATAGTATTTTTGCTCAACAGAGTTTCTCTGTTATTCTCTTTTTCTCACCACCACAGGTGGATAGCTTCTTTGTAAAAGCTTGTCACTCAACTTCTTACCCTGTTTCTTAAATTCTGAAAGATCTGAACAGATGCACCTATAATGCAACATCTGTGAAAATGGTAAACTATTTTTAAGGTGTTAGGATAGCGTAGTTACTCACCTGTAACTGGTGTTCTCCAGAGACAGCAGGAATCAGTCCTCACATATGGGTGATGGCGCCAACGGAGCCCTCGTGCGGAGCAATTCCCCAGCTTTCAAAGAAAGCCTTTAGGATTGCATCACGCATGCACGGTCCCCTTCCCGCCCAAGTGTGCCATCTTGCTCAGTCTAATGACATAGCTAAAAAGACGGCACAAAGAATAAAAATCAATAATAGGACTGTGACTCCAGGGGAGGAGGGAGGGTCGTGAGGACTGATTCCTGCTGTCCCTGGAGAACACCTGTTACAGGTGAGTAACTACGCTTTCTCCAGGAACAAGCAGGAAGTCAGTCCTCACATATGGGACTCCCTAGCTATAGGCTACCGAGAACCCATAGCTGAAAAATGGCTCCCTCTAGAAGAGCCGCAGCAGCTGTGATAGGAATCCAGCAGAGACACAACACCCCCGGTAGCCTGACATCAGAGGGCCAGATGGTTGGAATTGCCTAAACCTCAAATAAGTTGCGGAGTACTGCCCGGCCGAAAACCACTGTCTTGTCGGGACTTTCCATCCAAGCAATAATGGGCTGCAAAAGTCTGGCTTTAAGACCAGGTGGTGGCCCGTCAGATGTCTGCCAGCGGAACAGAGTGGAAGTGAGCCACTGATGCGGCTTTAGCCCTGACACGGTGGGCCGTGACTCGACCCTGCAACGGGAGGTCGGCCACCCTGTCCACCCAGGCAATGCAGTCTGCTACCCAGGTGGACAACGTGCACTTGGAGACAGGTAGCCCCAGCTTACTGGGGTCAAAAGAGACGAAGAGCTGAGGAGCCCTTTGATGCCCCCACGTACGCTCCAAGTAGAAGGCTAATGCCCTCTTACAATCAAAGGTATGTAGAACCGCCTCTGCCCGGCTGGCATGCGGTCTGGGAAAGAATGTCGGAAGAACCACCTCTTGGTTGAGGTGGAATGGTGAGACCACCTTTGGGAGAAACTTGGGGTGGGTGTGTAGGACCACCTTGTTCTTATAAAACCGTGTGTATGGTCTTTCTGAAACCAGAGCTTGTAGCTCACTCACTCGCCTGGCAGATGTGAGTGCCACCAGGAAGAGTACCTTCCAGGAGAGGAAGCGCAGATGGCAAGCGGACATCGGCTCAAAAGGTGGGTGAGTAAGCTGTTGCAAGACCACTTTGAGATCCCACTCGGTCGCCGGAGGATGAACCGGGGGTTTTAGTAGAAGTAGACCTCTGAGGAACCTGGACACCAAGGGGTGAACCGAAAGAGATTGTCCTTCCACTGGTGAGTGATGTGCTGACAGAGCACTCAGGTGGACCCTGACAGAGTTAGACTTGAGGCCTAAGTCAGAGAGGTGAAGCAGGTACTGCAACACCACTGGTACAAAGCAAGAGAAAGGGTTTTCATTGTGTTGGTTACACCACGCCTCAAATCTCCGCCACTTGAAGGCATAGGTTTTCCTAGTGGACTGCCTCCTTGAGGCCAGTAACACTTCTACGTTCTTAGGTAGGAGGAGAGGAGCCAACACTACCCTTTCAGCAGCCATGCTATCAGGTTGAGAGACCTGAGGTTGGGATGCAAGATAGAGCCCTGTTCCTGGGACAGGAGGTTGGGCCTCGTCCCCAGAGGGAGTGAAGTCTCCACTGCCAGCTGGAGGAGAAGTGGGAACCAAGGTTGTCTTGGCCATCTGGGGGCTACCAGGATGACCGAGGCCTTGTCCCGCAGGATTTTGAACAGAGTTCGGGCCACCAGAGGTGAGGGAGGAAACACATACAAGAGGCCCACAGACCAGGAGATCAGAAAAGCATTGGCAGCCATCCTTTGAGGATGTGGCTGTCTGGAGCAAATGTTGGGCAAGTGATGATTCTGCGGGCTGGCGAAGAGATCTATGGACAGATGTCCCCAGCAGAGGAAGATCTGCTGGGCCACTTCTGGATTCAGTTGCCATTCGTGAGGTTGAAGAATTCTGCTTAGTTTGTCTGCTAGGCCATTCTCTTGACCTGGCAGGTAAACCGCCTTGAGAGACATACCCTGTCTGATGGCAAAGGAACAGAGGTCCAGTGTCTCCTGGCACAGGATATGGGACCCTGTCTCTCCCTGCTTGTTCACGTAGAACATAGCCACTTGATTGTCTGTCTGCACCAAGACAAGACTGATGGGAGAGAACATCGCAGAAGGCTCGAAGAGCTAGGCGTATCGCTCGTAGCTCTAAGAGGTTGATTTGTTGTGTCCTCTCTTGGTGAGACCACAACCCTTGAGTGCATGAGTTCTAGCAATGGGTTCCCCAGCCCAGCAGGGATGCATCTGTCGTCAGGACTCTTGAGTACGCTGGAGGCTGAAAAGGCACTCCTCCCAGCAGGTTGGGTGGCTGAAGCCACCAGGCCAGTGACTTCAGCAGTCGTTTGGACACCCTTATCCTGTCTCGGAGTTGCCCTGTGGCTTGTGTCCACTGATCCCAGAGGCACCACTGAGCTGTTCTCATGTTGAGATGGGCGTTCGGGGTCACATGCACTGTGAAGGCCATGTGTCCTAGAAGGCGCAGAAAATGCCTTGCTGATATCTGAGACTTGTGGCTGATTTGGTGTACTAGCTCCAGAAGCCTCTGTGCCCTGTCCTCTGGCAGGTAAGCCTTTGCTTGAATGGTGTCCAGCCTCGCCCTTATGAACTCTAAGTTCTGTATGGGGAGCAAGAATAACTTTGCCTGATTTATGACAAAGCCTAGATGCTGCAGTATGTTGATAGTGCGAGCTGTGGCCTGTTGGGCCTCTTGAGGCAACGGGGCCCTGATGAGCCAGTCGTCCAGGTACGGGAAGACAAAGATTCCCTGGTTCCTGAGAAAGGCCGCCACCACCGCCAGACACTTGGTGAACACTCTGGGGGCGGAGGCTAAGCCAAATGGAAGTATTCTGTACTGAAAATGGTTTCCTCCCACTACAAATCTGAGATATTGTCTGTGGTCTGGATGTATAAGGATGTGAGCCTTCAGGTCTAAGGAGCATAGCCAATCTCCCTGTTGGAGATAAGGCAGCAATATTCCAAGGGAAAGCATCTTGAACTTTTCCCTCAACAGGAACTTGTTTAAGTTTCGCAGGTCGAGGATGGGCCTGAGGCCTCCTGTTCTCTTTGGTATCAGAAAATACCTGGAGTAGAAGCCTTGCCCTTGTAGGCTGTGGGGCACCAACTCCACCGCCTGATCCTCTAGAAGACCGGCCAACTTCTGTAAGAGGAGGTTCCTGTGTAGAGGGGGTCTGAGAGGCTCCCCTGGGAAGTAGGAGGGAAGTACCTGGTTGAAGTGGAGCAAATAGCCCTTCTGGACTATTTGTAGGACCCAGGTATCTGCAGTGATTGCTGGCCACCTGTGGGCGTACAGGGCCAGCCTTCCTCCAGTGCCAAGTCTCACCCCTAGTTGGAGAGTGACTATGCTGTGGCTGTCAAAAAACCCTACTGGCTGGGAAGGAGCTGGTGCCTGGGGCTTGGGGGACTTCTGCTTACGCGGGCCATGCCCCTGTCCCTTGGCCTGCTGCCCCTGGTGGGGAGCCAGGGAGGCCTGGTGAGTGGGGTAGTTGTGGTAAGCAACACCCTTCCTTGGGAAAAAGGGCTTTTTACCCGAGCCCTTCTTTTTAGAAGGGGCCGAAGTCTTTTTGGAGAGTCTTGTCCGGGTCAAGTACTCGGACTCGATTTCGGCAGCCTTTTCAGTCATGAGTTTGCCAAAAAGGTTGTCACCTCGGCATGGGACATCGACCAACTTGTCCTATATCCATGGCTCTAGGTCCGACGACATTAGCCATGCCTGGCATCAGGTCCCGATGCCGGCTGCAGCTACTCGGGCCGAAGCCTCGAAGCTGTCATAGGCTGCCTGAGACATAAACTTCGAGCACTCTTGAATCCCCATGGACAAGGCCTTGAATCGCTGCAAGGGTTCCTCGGAGAGGCCAGCTGAGAACCCGGCAATCTCCTTTGCCAGGTCCCGCAAGTACATGCCCATGCACAGCTGGTATGTTTGGACACGGCAGGACAACATCAAGCCCTGGAAGCACTTTCTGCCGAGGGCGTCCAGGTTCCGGGCTTCCCTGCCAGGAGGCACCAAGGAGTGCATTTTTTGGGCTCTTGAGCCTGTGCATGGCCGATTCCACAATCATGGAGTTGTGCCGCAGCTGTGCCTTCTGGAACACAGGGCTCTTGCGGACTCGATAGATGGAATAGACCCACCTGCTGAGAACCCGCATCGAGGCCAGTGATTCCCACATACCTCGGAGGTCGAGGGAGACCTTGGCTGAGGATTGACCCGAGTCCGAAGAGTCTTGAGGATCGGCTCGGCCTCCGGGGTCGACTTGGACGTCGAGGTCCCAGTGGTCGGGGCGAATGGACTGGTGAGACCAGCCATCAGCGCCTCCTGCTGCTCTCTGAAGGCAGACATGCTGCACTCCAAGGCTGCCATTCTGAGACCAAGCTCAGAAGGCTCCGCAACCTCCAGCTCGGGTCCCGACGCCATTGGGTCCGATGCCAGTTCTCCTGGAGGAGAGTCAACGAGGGCAACAGCAGTTACCTTCATTGGCGTCTCCGGCTCCATGCGAGCTACCTTTGCAGGTCGATCCGACTTCGAGGACCTGGGGCGGCAGTCAGGACTCCGCAACCTGGTCCGTGAGGACCCAGGCCTATCAGAGGCATCCAATGACGCCGCCCTCATGAGCTTCTTCTTCCTCCGGTGTTCCCTCGAGGGAGACCCCTGTTCAAAAGACCCCCGACGATGCTCGGAGTCAGACAGCTCCCAAGACATCGAGTCTTCTGACGAGGTCCGGACCCAGGTGGATGCGGACTCGGAGAAAATCCTTTCACGCTGCTGCTACCTACTTCTGAGTGCCTTAGAAGACATCTTGCCGCATGGGCCACAGGCCATCGGGTCATGGTCGGCCCCGAGGCAGCGGAGACAGCAGTCATGTGTGTCGGTGAGGGACATTAGAAACATAGAAATATGACGACAGAAAAAGACCACATGGCCTATCTAGTCTGTCCTTCCATATCAGCAACTACAACTACAATTAACTTTTTACACCAATCACACTTCTTAAACCCGCTGGCAGCCATTGAGGGAAAAAGGGCCCCTGCGAGGTCAAATGACCGGGCTGCCAGTGAAAAAGAAAAAAAAGGCACGAATGCTAGTCACTAAGGAAAAAAAATGAAAAAATACTGACCGGACTCGATACCGGTGTACTGAACCGAGGCGGGAAGGGGAACCGGCGTTGAACCGGGCCGAAAAAAAGACTCTTCAGGAGATTTGACACACTTTTTCCATGAGGGAATTAGGACCACGTCCATTGGGCTCCGCAGAAAAAGGGAGACTGAGCAAGATGGCACCCTTGGGCGGGAAGGGGACCACACATGCACGATGCAATCCAAAAGGCTTTCTTTGAAAGCTGGGAATTACTCCGCACGAGGGCTCCGTTGGCGCTGACGTCACCCATATGTGAGGACTGACTTCCTGCTTGTTCCTGGAGAAGATAGTCATACTTTAAAAAGGAGTTTCTATCAGTTGGCTTAGTGTACATTGTGGTACAAAACCCCTCTCCCATCTGAATCACTGCAACATCCAAAAAATGTATTTCCTCTGCACCCATGGTCATTTCAAAATGTAAATTAGAGTCATAGCCATTTAACCAGATATGAAATGCCTGCAGCTGTTCCAGAGAGCCAGACCACAAGACAAAGATGTCATCTATATATCTCTACCATAAAAAACATATGAGTTGTACATGGAAGAATGTAAAAATTGTGTTTCAAACACTTCCATGTATAAATTCACTAAAGATGGGGCAAAAGAGGCTCCCATCGCTGTTCCACAGATCTGAAGATAGAACTGGTTCTGAAAAAAAAAAAATTCTTTAACGCAATCTCAATAAGTTGTTTCGAAAATATTGAAGGAACCAGATGTGGACATGGGCGTCTTTCCAACGCATTAAACAAAATAGAAATGGATTGATTCTATGAAATCACAGTATATAATAACTTAATGTCAAAGATGATCATCAAAAACTGAACACCTGTAGAATGTACTTTGCTTAAAACTTCAAAAAATGTGTGGTATCTTTAAGATAAGATGGAATAGACCCTACCAATGACTGTAGAAACCTATCAATATAAATACAGAGGCGTTCCAACAAAGATGTGTTTGAAGAAACTATAGAATGCCCTGGTGGACGTAGCAGAGACTTTTGTGAACTTTAGGGACTGTATATGTAGTGGGGACACATGGGTATGGATGATTCAAAAAAATTAAATTCATGTTTAGGGAGAAAACCCACATCATGAGCCTTTTGAATAATGGTTTTAATGTGTTGTTGGTGCACAGGTGGTGTTCTCTTCAATCCTCCCTTTTGAGGGTAAAGGCAAAGGCAGAGAGGCTCGCATCCTGGAGATGAATGCATGGCTGCGTGGATGGTGTCTTCGAGAGCGTTTTGGTTTCCTAGACCATGGGATGCTGTTCCAAGGGTTGCAGAGCAGAGATGGCATCCATCTGTCCAAGAAAGGTCAACGCATCTTTGGTAGTAGACTGGCTAATCTACTGAAGAGGGCTTTAAACTAGATTCATTGGGGATGGGTGAAGAAGGCCCCCAGGTAAGTGAAAGCCCCCAGGTAGGTGATACATTAAATACCTTTATGGAAATGGGTAACAGGGGTAACACATGGAAAGCAGTGTGTATTAATGCCCATAGCATGGGAAATAAGATCCCTGAAGTTGAAGCTTTGGTGGGAGTTGCTGACTTGGATTTAGTGGCAGTTACAGAAACATGGTTCACAGAAAACCATGACTGGGATGTAACTATACCTGGCTATACTTTATTCAGAAAGGACAGGGTAGGAAGAAGGGGAGGAGGAGTGGCACTATATGTAAAAACTACTATTAAAGCTTTGGAATTACAGAGCTTAAAAGGGAGAGAGGAGGCATTGTGGGTTAAACTAGAAAGAGGGAAAGAGAAATCTATTTGCATTGGTGTGATATACAGACCTCCCTCACAAGAGGAAGAGGTGGACAGAGAGTTAATTGAAGACATACGCAGCATTGCTAGGAAAGGGGAAGTGCTACTGCTAGGAGATTTCAATATGCCAGATGTTGATTGGCACATTCCTGTTGCAGTATCATCTAGAAGTAAGGAGATCCTGGATTCTCTACAGGGAGAACTATTCAGGCAATTGGTAACAGACCCCACACGTGAAAGGGCCATACTGGACTTGGTGCTTACCAATGGTGAAAGTGTTTCTGATGTTGTAGTGGGAGATCATTTTGCATCCAGTGATCACCAAATGGTGTGGTTCAGTATTAGGACTAGGGCTGTTAGAATCCATTCCAAGGTGAAGATCTTAGACTTTAGGAAGACTAACTTTGCGAAGATGGGCCAATACCTCAGGGAGTCGTTAGTGGGATGGGAACAGCTGGGGGATGTAGAAAAACAGTGGGCAAAGCTGAAAGGGGATATTTTAAAGGCAACCAACCTTTTTGTTAAAATGGTAAATAAAGGCAAAAGGAACAGGAGACCGCTATGGTTTTCGAAGGAAGTAGCTGAAAAAGTGAAGAAAAAGAGGGAGGCCTTCATGAAATACAAGAGATCACAGAGAGAGGAAGACAGGCATCTGTATTTGGAAAAACTTAGAGAAGCTAGCAAAGTAGTCAAGAAGGCAAAGATTTAAAAGGAGGAGGAAATAGCCAATGCAATAAAATGGGGGGATAAGACATTTTTCAGATATATTAGTGAGAAGAGGAAGGGCAAAAGTGGTATTGTCAGACTCAAGGATGCAGGGGGGGAATATGTAGAAGCTGTTAAGGATAAAGCGGAATTGCTTAACAAATATTTTTGTTCTGTGTTCACAGATGAAGAACCAGGACAGGACCTCAGAAAACACCCACAAATAAGAACAGAAGCGAGGGACATCTTGAACAATTTTCAGAAGACTGTGTTCATGAGAAACTAGCTCAACTTAAAGTAGACAAAGCGATGGGACCGGATGGGATACACCCTAGAATACTGAGGGAACTTGGGGACGTTCTAGCAGCTCCACTGACTGACCTTTTCAATGCCTCGTTGGAGTCGGGAGTGGTGCCAAAGGACTGGAGAGAGGCTCATGTGGTGCCTTTACACAAAAGCGGAAGTAAGGATGTGGTTGAAAACTACAGGCCGGTTAGTTTAACTTCGGTGGTGAGTAAATTATTGGAAACGCTGCTAAAAGAGAAAATAGTGAGGTTTCTGGAGTCCGGCGGATTACAGGATCCGAGGCAGCATGGATTCACCAGAGGCAGGTCTTGTCAGACAAATCTGATCGATTTCTTTGACTGGGTGACCAGGGAGTTGGACCGAGGGAGAGCTCTAGATGTGGTGTATTTAGATTTCAGTAAAGCCTTTGACACTGTTCCTCACAGGCGACTTATAAACAAACTGAGCACCCTAGGGATGGACCCTAAAGTTACTGCTTGGGTTAGAAATTGGTTGGGTGGGAGGCGACAAAGAGTACAAGTAAATGGAGCTCACTCTGAGGAGAAGGATGTTACCAGTGGTGTGCCCCAGGGATCTGTCCTTGGTCCGATTCTTTTTAACATCTTTGTTAGTGATATAGCGGAAGGGCTGTCGGGTAAGGTTTGCCTCTTTGCGGATGATACCAAAATCTGTAATAGAGTAGACACCCAGGAAGGTGTAGATAACATGAGGAGGGATCTAGCTAAACTTGAAGAATGGTCTAGAATTTGGCAGCTGGGATTTAATGTTAAAAAATGTAAGGTCATGCATTTGGGCTACAGCAATCCAAGGGAGCAATACAGTATAGGAGGTGAAGTACTTTTGTCCACTAAAGAAGAGTGGGACCTAGGCGTGGTTGTGTCTGATGATCTTAAAGTAGCTAAACAGGTAGAAAAGGCGATGGCAAAAGCTAGAAGGATGCTTGGCTGCATACGGAGAGGAATGGCTAGCAGAAAAAAGGAGGTGATAATGCCTCTGTATAAGTCTTTGGTGCGACCTCATTTGGAGTATGGTATGCAATTCTGGAGACCGCACCTTCAAAAGGATGTGAACAGGATGGAGTCGGTGCAGAGGGTTGCTACTAAAATGATTAATGGGCTTCATTATAAAGCATATGAGGACAGACTTAAGGATCTTAATATGTACACCTTAGAGGAAAGGCGGGATAGAGGTGATATGATTGAGATGTTTAAATACCTCCGTGGCATAAATGTTCAGGGAGAGAGCCTTTTTCAATTGAAAGCAAGTTCTGCTACGAGGGGACATGGGATGAGGGTGAAGGGAGATAGATTCAGGAGTGATATGCGGAAATATTTCTTTACGGAAAGAGTAGTGGATCCGTGGAATAGTCTCCCAGTGGAGGTGGTGGAGATGAGGACAGTGACTGAGTTCAAAAAAGCATGGGACCAACACAGAGGATCTCTAAAGGTAAAAAGGGAACTGTTGTAGTTGTTGTTATGGAAGGACAGACTAGATGGGCCTTGTGGTCTTTTTCTGTCATCATGTTTCTATGTTTCTATGTTTCTATCTATTGACTATTCTGTACTTTATTGAATTTGGGCAGTATTTTGGGAAGGTAGGAGGTACTTTTTTGGATTAATTCATCATGCATTGAATTTAAAAAAAGGGGGAGGTACTGTTTCATCCAATCAATATGTGCTGTATTTCTGGAATGTGGGTTCCAGTTCTGCTTTTACGGTGGCGGCGGCTTTAAAAGCAATTTTGGCACCTGAATAGCATTAATGTCACCATCCTGGATTTGTTCCATGGTATTTTCTGCATGTTGCTTTTTGGCATGTTGACTCTGCCTAAGGTATTTAGTAATACTTTTCTATTTTTTCACTGAGTGCTTTGAGGGGTTTTTTCTACGTTCTGTAGCCTCTATTTATTCAGCACTTTTGTTCCCTTTGATGTTTAAATGTCATTGGAATATCTTTTTTTATTATCATCGCTAGCACATTTTGAGGGTAATCTTAATTATTTTTGAAAGTTTTTGAGGACTTCTGTTTTATGTTTGCAGCTCTTTGGATTCATTCAATATACTCCTAATGTAGCTCCTTTGAGAAACACGGCCAAGTTGAGTGTGGGACTGTTAACTGCCAAAGAGTGAAGGCAACACTTTTGACGAGTGTGGGACTGTTAATTGTCAAAGTGTGGAGACAATACTTTCGACAACCAGATTTAAAGATAAGTTGCAGTAATATTTCATAGATAAGTTTAGTAACACATGAAACATTCATTAATAAATTGGATGATTTTTTTTACAAAAAAACAAAGGGTTTTTATGACCGGTGAGGAAGAATTCCTGGAGCCATTTTAAAATGGCTTGTGGAATAACGGAGGGACACCTCTGAGCTCTTTTCCCCTTGTTTTAGTTATTGTGGACATACAACTGGCATATTTTTTGAAATAAGAACATTTAATGTTTTTAAAATTGCTGGTTGGTGACTAGTTTTGTACATACCATGTCAGTCATGAAACTCACTCTTCAGCCAGATATGTGGAATATGATCTCAGTCTCTCAAATTTATTGCTTGCGCTCGCTGTACTACTTGCATTGTGCCACTGAGAGCTTCTTTCTGGAGTTCATAAGATGCAACATGTATGGGTAATTTCTCAAGATGTGATTGGAAATTCTTCTTAATCAGGCCTGTGTTTCCCATTACCATGAAAAATATTTCTGTATCTGTCTGGCACATTTTCCTAGTCTCTGATTGCATTTCTTGGTACTTCAGGATCTTCTCCCTCAATCTAAGAGGTGTGCTTTGTGGCCTCTTTCCCAAGAGAGCCAAAGTATGAGACGTATGGAGAAAGTACCAGCCGGGAACTGACTCACGTCAGTACCGGGAAAAATGGTAGAAACCATCATAAAGAATAAAATTACTCAGCATGTAGATAGTCATGGCCTAATGGGAGACAGCCAACATGGCTTTAGACAAGGAAGATCTTGTCTTACTAATCTGTTATGTTTTTTTGAAAGTGTGAATAAACAGGTGGACAAAGGTGAGTCGGTTGATATAGTGTATCTGGACTTTCAGAAAGCCTTTGACAAGGTCCCTCATCAGAGACTTTTGGCAAAACTAAAGAGTCATGGGATAGAAGGCAGTGTACTACTGTGGATCAGGAACTGGTTAAAAGATAGAAAGCAGAGGGTTGGGCTAAATGGCCAATTTTCCCAATGGAGAAAGGTGAATAGTGATGTACCCCAGGGATCTGTACTGGGTCCGCTGCTTTTTGACATATTCATAAATGACCTGGAAAGTGGAATAACGAGTGATGTTATCAAACTTGCAGATGACACAAAACTATTTAAAGTTGTTAAAACCCAAGAGGATTGTGGAAAATTGCAAGAGGATCTTGATAAATTGGAAGACTGGGCATCAAAATGGCAGATGAAATTTAATGTGGACAAGTGCAAAGTTAGGCACCTAGGGAAGAACAACCCAAACTATGGTTACACGATGCAAAGTTCCACATTAGGAACCACCACCCAGGAAAACGATTTAGGCCTCATTGTGGATAACATGTTAAAACCCTCGGCCCAGTGTGCAGCGGCAGCCAAGAGAGCAAATAGAATGCTAGGTATCATAAGGAAAGGAATGGAAAATAAAACAAAAGATATTATAATGCCTCTATACCGTTCCATGGTGAGACCGCACCTTGAATATTGTGTGCAATTCTGGTCACCGTATCTTAAAAAGGATATAATGATTTTAGAAAAGGTTCAGAGAAGAGCCACCAAAATGGTAAAGGGGATGGAAGGATACTCCTATGAAGAAAGGCTAAAAAGGTTAGGGCTCTTTAACCTGGAAAAGAGACGGCTGAGGGGAGATATGATAGAAGTCTATAAATTAATGAACGGAGTGGGACTGGTAAACGTAGATCGATTGTTTACCTTATCAGAATATAGAAAGACTAGGGGACATGCAATGAAGCTACAGGGTAAACTATTTAAGACTAATAAAAGAAAATATTTTTTTCACTCAACGTGTAATCAAACTCTGGAATTTGTTACCGGAGGATGTAGTAAAGGCTGTTAGTGTAGCTGGGTTTAAAAAAGGTTTGGAGAAGTTCCTGGAGGAAAGGTCCATAAACCATTATTAAGAAGGGACCCAGGATATCAATGCTTGACCCAGTACAAGCATGTGGAACCTGTGTCTTTTGGGGAAACTGCTAGGTACGTATGACCTAGATTGGCCACTGTTGGAAACAGGATACTGGGCTTGATGGACCTTGGTCTGACCCAGTATGGCATATCTTATGATCTTATGACTAAGAGGGAATATATAGGAAAGGTGGATAATAGCAGAGTAAGGAAGAAGAACACAAAGCAACCTCATATCTAAGGACTTTGAACTACTCCTGACACTTTGTTTTTGTCTGCTTATAGCTGTATATTGTTTTGTGTGCTTTGAAGGACTGTAAATACTGTATTTGGAGGTATCTTTATTTTATTTAAACAATTTATTTAACAAAAATTTTTATACCGCAATTTCCATGGATCATTTGCGGTATCGCCTAATATAGTGTTTGATGTAAATAATTCTTTTGATTCCTTTACATTTTTGCATTTGTCTTTTTAGTGGCTGCAGTTTAGGTCTTGAGTTTTGTCTCCCCCCCTAACAGGACCCTTTTTACTTTCTTTATGTGCTCTATGATCTGATCTTATCTTCTGTTGTTTTTCTCCATTTAAAGCAACAGGTGCCTTATAAATTTCTTAGCAAGAGGTCGTATGCATTGTTTGGCCAGTGTTAGATCAGATGGTATCAGACACAGTTAGGGCAACAGGTGAGGGCTACAGAGTCCACTGTTCAAAGCTCGGTGGACTTAGAGAACTTGGGGAAACAGCTGTCCTGTGTTTTTTTTAGGACTGGAGACCAAGGTCTGAGAGGAAATGGCTTGCGCCTGCTTGGTGCACGACTGCAGCAGGGCACATGACTGTGGAAGGCTTGACTTGAGGTATAGCACTGCATGTGTGAGGGAACTCTGCTGGTCTCTAGCAATTGAAGACCTGACATCCTTGAGAGCTGCTGTTATTTTAGAGAAAAACATTAAACGGCATACACCAAAGGAAAGCAAAAACAGCCCAAGCAGCTGGGAGAAACTGAGCACTAAACTATGTTTGGCGTGCTAAAATGAAAATAAAATTGTGTGAATGGGAATGAATGAATTTAGAGAAGGCAAAGTTGACAAGAAAGGTAATAAGAGTGTTTGAATTCACAGAAAGAATCAACAGGTCCACAGGAAAATAATAATCTATTGTTTGCATGTCTTGTGGTTGTGAGAGATTTGAGGCTGCTAGTTCACATGACAGTGAATCTGAAAAGAAAAATCTGATTTTCCAGGTTATTGACAGATTATTAGAATTAATAATCTCAAAGAGAGAATATGTTTAAAGGGGAGTATATAAGTAATTTGAAATGGAGACCTGAGGAGATAAACGGACTTTGAATTATTTGGAATGTGAGCAGCAGGTTGACATTATCGATAAGCTCATCCAGCTTGAACTAAGTCTAAGCTGGTGGCAGAAGGTTGGTGTGTGTGTGTGAAAAGGTGACCTGAAGAGAGAGAGCTTCTAGTTTTTCTTATAAAAAAAAATAAACAGTATTAGCACTAAACTCGAATAGTGATTGTAGCACTGTTTAATAAGAACATTAGAAGTGCCATACTGGGCCAGATCAAGGCCCATCAAGCCCAGTATCCTGTTTCCAACAGTGGCAAAGAAAGCTCAGGACTGGGTTACAAGACACATAGCCCAAGTCCATTTCCATTCTCATGAAGACATTATGGACAGTCCTGGCACAAGATCAGGAGATAACAATCCAGAGAACCATATGAAAACTAACCTTGGATAAAAGGGAGCATTTTAGATTTAGAATAAGAGATAAGGAGATTGTGTATGAATGTTATCTATGCAAGAGGGAAGATACAGATAGTAACACACATTCAGTTATGGGGTTAAAATCTAGTGAGATGACAAAAACAGTTCAGGAATCCAATGAATGGGGCTTATGCATATCAATGACTGTGGAAGAAGTACCTCACGAGAGGGAGATAGGTAGTAGGATTTCTGGAGTGCTTGAAAGTGGATCTGAGAAGGAGAAGGACCAGATCAAGATAAGAACCTGAAGGCACACTCAATCCACACTAGTTTCAGAGATAATTAAGTGACACGGATCACATTACACAAAATTGCCTTAGGTTTATGTAGAATCCACAAAAATACAGGTTCCATTCCACAAAAAAACAAACCAATTTCCAAACAAAATAAATTTTTGTCGGACCAAGAACCTCAGGCAAGGAACCCCTAACTGAAGGTTTGCTTCCTTTTATTCAAAAAGCAGTAACATTTTAAGCTGCTATATAGAAATTTTGATTGAAGAAGTACTTAACTGAACCACTGTACTTATGACACAGTCCTGTGTTTCGGGTTGTCAAACTTCCACACCCTGCTTCAGGTTTTGTGCTAAAAGTCAAGGAAATGGTATGTCATTTAAACCCATGGCATCTGACATCACTTCCGAACAAAAGGTTACTGCCTAGCCGGCAAAAAGGCGGGAGCAACAAAGATGCTGACACCATATTGCCAACTAATTTGATCCCTTTATAGAAGACAATGCCAATCTAGCTCCAAATTTAAACCACGTGACATGACTGTTCAAACGGAAGATCCACTGCTGTTCACACTTCAATAGGTGAAATAAACGATTACCCCCAAGGGGCAAAGGAGGTATTTGATCAATCACCCGCCAACTAAAGTTGGTAAAATCTGGAGTACATTGCAGAGCATGTTGAACTATAGGAGCAGAAAGGGTCTATGTACGGATCTGAGATGCATGCTCGGCAAGTCTTCTCCTAAAGGGTCTAGACGTACAACCCACATACTTTAACCCACACGGGCATATAAGTAAGTATACAATAAACATTGAACCGCAAGTGGCAAGATGACGGGACATTCAAATCTCACCAGTGGCCGGATCCATCCAAGACTCCCTTGTCAAAGAGCCAGAGCAATAAAGACAGTGGCTGCAGGGGAAATGGCCAGGTATCTCCGCAGATTTCACAGTATATGGCGAGGGATGTACCAATCTATCTCGCAGGATAGGGCTTATAAATGGGCCCTCTATAACCATAGGGAATGGCTTTTGTCTCCTGTTTTGAAGCCTACAAATTCTTCGATGGAAGACAGGATAGTGAGAGTTTTACCTTACACTAACCGATCTATGTCTTAAAATGTTACTGCTTTTTGAATAAAAGGACGCAAGCCTTCAGTTAAAGGTTCCTTGCCTGAGGTTCTTGGTCCAACAAAAATGTATTTTGTTTGGAAATTGGTTTGTTTTTTTGTGGAATGGAACTTGTATTTTTGTGGATTCTTTAGGATTTGGGTGACAGCGTTCCTCTATGCCCGGGAGGTTTTTTGATTTAGGTTTATGTAGGACATTATTCCTATGGCCAGGAATAGTAAACCCCTTACTTGAAAAGGACCAGATGTTCTCACTTTTAAAATCCTTAAACATATGGAAGTATGATGCAGACAGAAGATACGAGAACTTTTGAGAAAAGAACCCAATCCTTGATTATTGCAACAATGTGCAAAGTTTATTTAATGTAATTAGCAGATATTTATTTGGATCTCTGACATACTGGCTGAATGCATAGGCAAAGAAATAAAAACAGTTAAAAGTACAAACCAAGAATATTAGAAAAATAAATAGAGGGAAGAGAGAGAGAGAGAGAGAAAAAATACTTAGCATGAATTTGTCCAACAGAGTTAAAGACATTTTTATTGTGAAGAAGCAAACACTTTATTGTGAAGAGGAAAACATTTAGGGCCCGATATTGAGTTGACAGCTAGGTGTGAGTACAGTGTCTAGCCGTCGCTGCCATCCTCTAACCCCAGCTATTCAATGATGGGGTTATATGCGGCACTGGCATTGAATAGCGGGGGTCGCCGCACATGTCCGGAAGCCGCAGAGGCTAACCAGGTAGCAGCGATATTGCACTGCTGCCCGGGTTTGCTTCTACAAGTAAAGATAGTCCAGCTTTTGCAGCGCCTATCTTTTACCCGTAGAAGCTAACTGGGTAGCTGTGAAATATCGCCGTTACCCAGTTAGCCTTTATTGCCACCCACAAAACGCTCCAGAATGTCCACAACATGCTCTGTTGCTAAGCGGTTAGCATCGGGGCATGTAGGGGAGAAGATCGGGGATATTCAGCAGCGTTAACCGTGTTGGTGCCGTTGAATATCCCGCTGAGCGGCATTTGCATGCTTTGCAAGGCTATAAGCCATATAAATGCCTTTCAAATATCGGGCCCTTAAAGTTCATGTAATATACTCTTGGTCAGGGCTTAATTGTAGGCAAAAAGGAAACAGACTTGTGGACTAGGGGAGGGGTGGGCGGACTAGGTCAAGAGCAACAGGAGAAGAGAGATTGCATTAAAGAGCAAAGTGACTGCTCTCTGTCCTGCTCCAGGCTCATCCCCTGCAGGTCATCTGCAAGGGAAGGGCTGGAGAAGGACACTCCTGCTGCTCTGGAGTCTGAAAAGAAGTGGTGGAACTGTGTTCTAGGCTGTTCCTCCAGAAATTAAGACCTGCTCTTGGTGACTAAAAGAAGAGAAAACCAGAAAGATTTTGGTTCAAAGTATGAATGATTTACTACTGTAATACAATTATCTTCATCTTGGCAAATGTAGTTTCCAACATTGATATTTAAATCTGTCAAAATATTAGTTGATTTCTCCAATATTTGATTGTCTTTTACCTTCATTTTTATAATATAAAATTTGTAATTTTATTTTACATACAACTTCCCCTAACCGCAGCCGCTGAGATAAAATTAAATACTGTTACTAATTACAGACCAAAGGGGAGTTGCTATTTCTGTACCTTCCCAAATCTATGGGGCTATTTCTGAGACTTTGACAACCAAAAGGTGCTGTGACAACAACTGGAAACCAGTTGGCAACAGACCATCCGTGGTGTGTCGAAGGATTACAATAAGATCACATGCCACAGAGGTGATACCTCCATGGGAAAGTATTTTTCAGAGCAGACCACTGCATCGGTGACCTGTGGAGAAGGAGCACTGTAATGGTTAGCGCAAGGTGCTTGAGAAGAATAGAAGCCTGGTTTCAATTCCACTGTTGCTACTTGTGATCTTGGGCAAGTCACTTAATCCTCCATTGCTTCAGGTACAAACCTAGGTGCCCTTTTACTAAAGTGCATTAGGTTAATGCACTTAATGTGCATTTATCCCTAAAACGAATGTGCGTTAAGTGCAAAGCCTCTGCGGTAGCTGTTGGGGGCATGGCTAGCATGTTCCTGGAAGTTATCGCGGGGACACATACTCTAATGTGTGGTGCAGTTACCATGGGCACACCTAAAGCCATCCATCAGTGCACCCATAATTGCAGCATTGACAGCACATGATGTGTTCCCCTGCACTAACTGCAATGTGCTCTACATGCCCATTCTTCACCCCAACACATGATTTGCAGTTAGCGTAGGAATTAGTGCATGGCAACTGTCATGCCCACATGGTAACAGTTACTGCAGACCCTTGTGCACAGTTACCATGCATGAAAATGTGCTTTAACTGCTTAGTGCTCTTTAGTAAAAGGGCCCCTTAGACTGTAAGCCCTCCAAGAAAATCACCTTACCTATTGTATCTGAATGCAATTTACCTTTAACTACTTCTGAAAAAGGTGCAAGCTAAATCCAAAACCTCTTTCATAGTAACACAGTATATGATGGCAGATAAAGACCAGTATGATCCATCTAATCTGCCCATTGTATTTATTTATTTATGTGTTCTTTTATACCACGTTATCTAAAATCAAAGTGGTTTACATGGAATGGGTAAAAGAAAAGTTACAAATAACAGATAACGTGCACTAACTAGGGAAAGCAGAGAGCATTTTAACATTGATCAAATATAATCAAGCATACAGCATGATTGTAACTGTGTAGTAATAGGATTGAGGGATGAAATGGGTCCATGATAGCTGTCAATCACCTGACATCAAAAACTCCCTTTATTCTTTATACTTCCTCTAATACTGAATACTAAATATGCTTCTTTTCTATTTTTATCCTTTTTTCTAGTTTTTATATAACTATAGAGAGGAAAAGACCTCAGCTAGTTCCTTTGGTCCACTATAGTTATATAAAAACTGGAAAAAAGGATAAAAATAGAAAAGAAACATGTTTAATAGTCAGTATTATTGGAAGTATAAAGAATAAAGGGTGTTTTGATGGCAGGTGATTGATGGTTGGATGATATATTTGCACCTGTATTAGCCTTTGGATATTGGTGATCCATGGTAGCTTTGCCATCTGAGAGGAAGGTAGGTCTAATAGAGAAGGGAGTGAAATGATAGAGAGGGGAATGGGAATGATAGAGAGGGGAATGGGAATGATAGAGAGGGGAATGGAGTACATGGTCCATCCCTTTGGGCCAGGATGTTGTTGTTGTTAAGTGCCGTTGAGTCGGAGTCGACTCATGGCGACCCTCTGGATAGCTATCCTAAATTGTGTTCGGTCTTCAGTCAGGCGGCTCATTGTTGACCACTTCGAGAAAAATTTAAAGTTATCCTGGAATGAAAGATTTTGAAGTTATAATAATCAGATATCTTGGAAATGACAAGATAAATATCTTGGAACTGACTGATTAAGGATATGGTGGGTATATAAATCTGATTAAATAAATAAGTAAGTAAGTACTCAAAGATCTGGGCTTTCTAACTTATTGTGAACCATAAAATTCTATTGCCTGTTATCTTCTGATTATCCATCAACCTCCTCTCCTCTCCCCTTTCATAGTAACATAGTATATGATGGCAGATAAAGATCAATATGGTCCATCTAGTCTGCCCAGCAAGGCGGCAAGAGTAAGTGTACTTGCCGCTCTGTGCAGGTCACCTCTCTCCATGCCTTTGTTTAGGGATGTACCCACCACTCCGTGTAGGTCACCCCTATTTGTTCAGATATAAGAGATAGTTATGCTTATTTTTATTTTATCCTGTTGCTATAAAGGGATCCACTGTGTCTGTCCCATGCCATTTTGAATTCTGTCACTTCCATCAGGAGGTCATTCCAAGCATCCATTACCCTTTCAGTGAGAAAGTATTTCCTGACATTGCCTTTCAGTTTACCCCCTTGCAGCTTCATGTAATGCCCTCTAGTTTTACAACTTCCCCATTTTTGGAAGAGGTTTGTTTGTCCATTAATACTCTTTAAGTATTTCCCTTTCACACTGTCATTAAGTGTGCTTATATTTTCTGGCAATGTCAGCTTTTGCTCCTTCTGTTCTTACCTAAGGAAGATGGTATTAGTTCCCAAAAGATGGTCAAGGAATGTATTGAGTTAGTCCAATAAAAAGATTTGGGATAGAGAAGAAGAAAATCAAGACCAAACAGGGCCCTGAAATCCAAGTAAGAAAAGCAGCAGATAGGTCAAGAAGGATGAGGATTGAGTAAAGACCCTTGGATTTGGCCAGGAAGGGCTGTTTCTGTAGAATGTAGAGAATGAAAACCAGATTGCAGTGGATCTAGGATGGTTTGAGAAGAAAGAAAATCAAGATAGCCATAGTAAACCACACATTTGAGTAGTTTAATGTGAAAGGGAGGAATGAGATGGGCTGACAGTTGGAAGGAGAGATAGGATCCAGTAAAGGTATTTTGAGGAGTGGTATAACCGCAGCATGTTTGAAGGCAGTAAGAACAGTTGCTATGAAAAGCAATAGGTAGAAGATATGACAGATGGAAGGGATGACGGCAGGGAAGATAAGAGCTTAGTAGAAGGATAGGACTGGGATCAGAGGAGCAGGTAGTGAGTTTGGAGGAGGAGAGGTGTGCTGTTTCCTCCTCAGTTATTTTAGAAAAGGAAGACAAGGTGGCAGGGGTTGAAGGAATCTGAGAATGAAGCAGAGAAAGGGGAGACAGAAGTGACTTGGTGAAGAACTCAAGACTAATCCTGTGAACTTTGTCATGGGAGAAGTCAGCCAATATACAGTCAAAGGTCTGTCTCCAATAGTCTGTCTCTCTTCCACCCCCAGCTAGGTTCTAATACTCACTCACATTCACTCATTCATTGACTCTCCACGGAGCTCCAGCCAGTCCCCATCAATCTCTTTCTTCCCTCAAGCTAGTCCCCATCATTCACTTCTCTCCCTCCCAATCAGTTCCCATTACTCTCTCTCTTCCCTCAAGCAGTCTCTATCTCTTTCTCTTCCTCTTCCCTCCTCCCATAATTAAGCTCACCATCTATCTTTCTCCTCCCCTTTTCTCCCAACCAATCTGTCTTTTCCCAAGCTTCCACCACCACCCCCATTGTCTCTCCCTCACCTTTTCCTGATGTATTGCAATTGCTGGCCCCGCAATCTGCCAATGTTCTCACTGCTGCTACAGCTCCTTTGCGGGATCCATGTTGCTGCCACGGATTGGACCTCTACTGCTCTTGTTGATTTAAGCTGCACAGTCTTCACAGACCTCAAGAGCTTTGGGTCAGGTTACACAATCAGCTTTAGGCCTCCACTGCTTCAAGTTCTGCAGTCCCTGCAGCCTCCGTCGGGCTGCTGTTGTACTTCAGGTTGCCCAGCTACTGCTGTACTCTCTTTGCCCTTGCTGCTGATGTGGCAACACTGATGTCAGCAGAACTGTTGATGGATGCTATGGCTGACTTTGTCAGCTCCCTGGGAGGCCTTCTTGTGACAAATGGCACTTTACAGCTGATAATGTATTTCTCCTTCCTACTAAGTTCTGCTAATGGGAAAGGGCTGATGTGTTAAGCAATAAGACACAACAGACAAAATGCATTGCTTTGTTACATCTTAATGGATAATATACGTGATAAATCTTAGGATCTTGTAAATGTCATCTTACACCTGTTGCAGATGAAGCTGTGGGGATGATGTCTGCCTGCGTCAGATGAGATGAAATCTCTTATACAGTATGAATCACCTTCCCTTTGTACTGTAAGAGACATTGCTTCCTGCTGATGTTGGCAACATAGGGGATGATTTTCAGTGTCCTTTCTGTGCATAAAACAGTGGTTTATGTGTAGAAATGGCTTGTTATAAAATTGCCCAGACTTTAGGTATATGTATATGTAAGCCCTCCTCTGGATACTTCCTATAGATAAAGAGTTCACAGGGTTTCAGGTTTCTATTTCCAAGAGCTGATGGTGTAAACCTGGTGTGGATTCTTTGACAAGGATTTAATTAATCCACTCTAAAGCCTAGGCATAGTTCTCTCATTTACACTTTAAGCAACAGGTGTGGTGTTCCATATTACTGCTAATCTACTACTATTAATCATTTGTATAGCGCTACAAGGCATATGCAGCACTGACATATAGATGTAAGACACAGTCCCTGCTCATCAGAGCTTACAATCTAATCAAGATGAAAAAATAATTTCTTTAAGCAAAATAGTCAGTGGTACAGGTTTCAATGCAGGAACAATATATATGCAGAGGCAAGCAGAATAAGGGTCATATCCTTTTCTTTTCTGCTTCTGTTCATGGGCATAGCATCAATAGTGCAAGAGTGGTCACGTGTGCCACCAGCTTCTTAACAAAGTGTGCCATGCACCACCAAGAAACTGTGGAGGCATCACCCCCCCCCCCCCACCCCCATGCAGGCAGCAAGAAAGAGAGAAGCTGTTCCCCTGCAGCAGGTGCAGCAACCATTCCCTGTCTCTGTGCATGCTGAGACCACCTGCCTGTCGTCTACCCCAAACCGATGAGGGTATAGCTACTGCAGGCGCCATGACCGACAACATCATATGCTGCTATAGTCCAGTCCAAGGCATGGCGATCTTCATGGTGAGGGACATACAGGAAAGATCTCTATATCCCAAGCAGTTTTAAGGCCGATGAACATGCTAATTAAAATGAACTGTTTTGTGTGGAAACCACAAGGAAACAAGTCTATGAGAGATGCCCAGAAGTGATTGCTACTCTCTTACCAAGAGTGAAGTAGAAGACACGGTTGGAGGGCAAAGGCATTCCTAGCATTCAACATAAGAACTGCTTTGGAAAACTCTATTAACGAATCAAGCTCAGTTCATTAAATTTTAAAACATTTTTGGAACATGTAGAATTGCATAAGAATTATTGTAAAGGGGCTATTTTTGGCCTGCCTGCACAGATATAAAGGCTTATGAGATCTTCTTTTTCTCCCTTTTCTTGAGATATTCTCATTGATTACTCCCATTCTGATTTTATTCAGTCTTTATTTGAACAATCTTGGGATAAACATGGGTGTTTGATTTGATGCACTAGAGGTTTAGCACTAGAGCGAGTGTCTGGAGTTCCTGCTTGTGGTACCTGGGAACTAAGCAAAAGGTTGCACACAGCTTCAGTATCTCCCACCCTCGCCCTCAGGGCCCACAGGAAGAGAGAACCTAGGGGTGGGAGTGCAGAGATGGGGAGAGAGGGAAAGAGAGACTCTGGGACTAGCTGATGGGGGTGATTTGGGCTGATGTTAGACATGTAGGGGCCCAGGGAAGAAACTGGTGAGAGGGCTCCAAAGTCCACCTATAGGCTATGCCTTCTTCAGTTTGAGGCAAGCTTGGGGCCCCTCTGGCCTGGGGGCACTGGGCAATTGCCCTGTTTGCCCAAGCTAACACCAGCCCTGGGGGTGATCTCAGCTGGGAAGGATGGGTTTTGGGGTAAAAGAGGGATGGATGACAGAAATGGAGCTTGAGGTGGGTTGGGGGAAGTGAGAGAAGAGCTGAGGGGAAAGACTGAGCATTGGGTGGTGAGGGAGAAACTAAGGGGAGAGATAAATACTGGGAAGCTGATTTTTTTGTAGGGGAGTGGTGCAGAAGAGTAAATGTAGAGATGAGTTCACTGGGAAGAGGGGAGAGGGACTGCTAAAAGTGGGAGAGACATGATGTGTTGCGAAATGGGGTAAGGAGTTTACTGGAAAAAGAAAGAAATAGAATAAAAAGACAGAGGAACTTAAAGGAATGAGAAGTGAAAGATGCAGAGGAAAAATACAAGTGTAGAAGTGGTGATGAAAGGAAGAGAAGAATAGAGGCAAAAAAGGAGACAAAAATAGCAAGAAGTGACATGGATGAGGTGAAGGCCAATTCCCACGGGAGCAGAATCGGGTGCAATGGGCCTGGATGAGCAGGATGCACCCCAATTCAGGTCAGCTGTACGTCCAGTCCATTCCCCATACATATCACCTGAGGACCCTGCATGGAGCCCAGTGCCCTGGTTTCCCATCACCATGGCACTGGGACATCATGCAAGAGCCCAGATCCACCACAAGCCATTCCAATGGCCTGTTCTCCGCTGCCTGACCCCCACTCAGGCCTGCCATGGCCAGGATTGGGCTGCAGGGAAACCCTTGTCCCTGGTCATCTCCTCGCCGGGTCCCTGTTTCATCCTATGCAATCTTTGAGGGAACTTATTCCACCTCTGAGGTCAGGGGTCAGGGTCACCCCTCTTCTCAGATCACTTCATAGAAGCATAGAAACATGATGGCAGAAAAAGACCAAATGGCCTATCTAGTCTGCCCTTCCATATCAATTACAAAAGCCCCCTTTTTTCCTTTAAAGATCTTCTGTGTTTGTCTCATGCTTTCTTGAATTCAGATACTGTTCTAGTCTCTACTTCATTGGCTCCCTATCCGTTTCCGCATCCAGTTCAAACTTCTCCTACTGACCTATAAGTGCCTTCATTTGGCTGTTGCTCACTACCTTTTCTCTCATATTCTCCCTACACTCCTCCTCGGGAACTCCACTCTTCTGGCAGATCCCTTCTATCTGGGCCCTTCTCTTCCACTGCCAATTCCAAACTGATCTTTCCACCATACCTGCTCCTTATGCCTTGAGCAAATTACCTGAGTCAGTACGTCAGGCTCCATCTGTGTCATCTGTCAAATCCAGGCTAAAAATTCACTTCTTTGAGACTGCCTTTGGATCCTCATCTCCTTAGTCTCCTGTTCATCTCCTATGTGTTTCCTCACCATTCTCCTAGATAGATCATGTCTCTTGTAACTACTGTCTATCTGTGGTGATTGCCTATATTAAACTGTTGCTGTCTCCTTTCTCCAGGCTTTGTTTACCCTCTGTTGTTGCTGCTGCTTTCCCCCCCGTGCAGCCCTACTAAACCGGAAGTTTAGGTATGTGGTGGTTACGGTCTTTGCAAAAATAACATAAGAACATAAGATATGCCATACTGGGTCAGACCAAGGTCCATCAAGCCCAGTATTCTGTTTCCAACAGTGGCCAGTCTAGGTCATATGTACCTAGCAGTTTCCCCAAGGGACACAGGTTGCACAATGCTTGTATTGGTTCAAGCATTGATATCCTGGGTCCCTTCTTAATAATGGTTTATGGACCTTTCCTCCAGGGACTTGTCCAAACCTTTTTTAAACCCAGCTACACTAACAGCCTTTACTACATCCTCTGGTAACAAATTCCAGAGTTTCATTACACGTTGAGTGAAAAAAATATTTTCTTTTATTAGTCTTAAATAGTTTACCCTGTAGCTTCATTGCATGTCCCCTAGTATTTCTATATTCTGATAAGGTAAACAATCGATCTACGTTTACCCGTTCCACTCCGTTCATTAATTTATAGACTTCTATCATATCTCCCCTCAGCCGTCTCTTTTCCAGGTTAAAGAGCCCTAACCTTTTTAGCCTTTCTTCATAGGAGTATCCTTCCATCCCCTTTACCATTTTGGTGGCTCTTCTCTGAACCTTTTCTAAAATCTCTATATTCTTTTTAAGATACGGCGACCAGAATTGCACACAATATTCAAGGTGCGGTCTCACAATGGAACGATATAGAGGCATTATAATATCTTTTGTTTTATTTTCCATTCCTTTCCTTATCATACCTAGCATTCTATTTGCTCTCTTGGCCGCTGCTGCACACTGGGCCGAGGGTTTTAACATGGTATCCACAATGACGCCTAAATCTTTTTCCTGGGTGGTAGTTCCTAATGTGGAACCTTGCATCGTGTAACCATAGTTTGGGTTGTTCTTCCCTAGGTGCATAACCTTGCACTTGTCCACATTAAATTTCATCTGCCACTTTGGTGCCCAGTCTTCCAATTTATCAAGATCTTCTTGCAATTTAACACAATCCTCTTGGGTTTTAACAACTTTAAATAGTTTTGTGTCATCTGCAAATTTGATAACCTCACTCGTTATTCCACTTTCCAGGTCATTTATGAATATGTCAAAAAGCAGCGGACCCAGCACAGATCCCTGGGGTACACCACTATTCACCTTTCTCCATTGGGAAAATTGGCCATTTAGCCCTACCCTCTGCTTTCTATCTTTTAACCAGTTCCTGATCCACAATAGTACACTGCCTCCTATCCCATGACTCTTTAGTTTTGCCAAAGGTCTCTCATGAGGGACCTTGTCAAAGGCTTTCTGAAAGTCCAGATACACAATATCAACCGACTCACCTTTGTCCACCTGATTATTCACTCCTTCAAAAAAACATAACAGATTAGTAAGACAAGATCTTCCTTGTCTAAAGCCATGTTGGCTGTCTCCCATTAGGTCATGACTATCTACATGCTGAGTAATTTTATTCTTTTTGATGGTTTCTACCATTTTTCCCGGTACTGACATCAGGCTCACCGGTCTGTAGATTCCCGGATCACCCCTGGAACCCTTTTTAAAAATTGGTGTTACATTGGCGATCCTCCAATCTTCAGGTATTAGAGATGATTTTAATGATAGTTCACAGATTACTAATAGCAGGTCTGCAATCTCATATTTCAGTTCTTTCAACACCCTTGGATGTATACCATCCGGCCCAGGTGATTTGCTGCTCTTCAGTTTATCTAATAGTTGTAATACATCTTCCCGATGTATCGATATTTCCTTCAATTCTTCCGCACCTTTAAATACCACTTCAGTCATGGGTAACATCCCTACATCTTCCTCAGTAAAGACCGAAGCAAAGAATTCATTCAGTCTCTCCGCTATCGCCTTGTCGCCTCTTAGTGCTCCTTTAACCCCTCCTTTAACCCCTATCTCCAGGAACAAGCAGGAATGAGTCCATATGGGTACGTCGGTACTGACGGAGCCTGCGTGGGAACGCTTCCCAGAAGGAAAGCTTTTGGGAGCATCCCACTGCGACTGCGCGCTGCCTTCCCGCCTTTCCTGACCAGCTCTCCTCAGTTCCTCTTTGCCGCGGAGCCAGCAGGTCAAGCCCTGTCACCGCTGAAGAAGTTCTTTATTTTATTTTATTTCTTGGTCGCGTGTCTGCCTTCCCCGACTCCGGACCGGTACCGCCGGTCTTTTCTTTCTTCTTTTAAAAAAAAAAAAAATATCTATACTTTTCCCCACTTAGTGTAATTTTTCTTCTAGGCCTCAGGGCCCAAGAGAAAATTTCCCTCATGGAAAAACCAGCCTCCGGGTTCAAGAAATGCACTAAGTGTAGCGGTACTATTTCTGTTACAGATACCCATGAATGGTGCCTTAAATGTTTGGGTCCTGAACACTCCATTCCGGATTGTCCATCCTGCTCTCTAATGTCTAAACGGGATTTACAGAACCGAGCAGCTAAGCTCCATGTGCTGTTTTCCGCTGATGCAGCGTCGGTAGCATCGACCTCTTCCCGGTCTTCTTCTCCTGATGGATCTCAGGTAACCAAACATAAGTCTAGCAGGTCCTCGAAGGGTAGATCTCCCTCTAAGCATCGAGATGCCTCCGGGCTTGCCCTCGAGGACCCTGCACCAGCCAAACAACCCCGGCGGGAAGCTCCGGCTTCCAAAGCTCCTCCTATGGGGTTACAGGTTGACATCTATGGCACGGCCTCGACCGATCACCTGTTAGAATGCTCTGGGATACCGGCACAATCTCCCGGTACCGATCTCCAGGCATTCATGGCGTCGATGGATCAGAATGTTCTGTCCATGCAGCAGGCTATTTCAGCCTTCATTCAAGCTGCGATGCTGGTGGTACCGCAACAAGCTCTGTTGTCGGTATCGGCTCCAGTACCGGCACCAGCGCCGATACCGGTTCCAACCACATCGACATCGACTAGGACAGTGGTTCCTTGTCCAGGGCTGTTTCTCGGTACCGATCCGGTTCCAAAAACGCCCGATGTCGATACCGCTCGATACGCGTATCGAGCGCTGGAAGAGCACCCTGACAGGCAGTACTTCGATTCCTCTGGTGATTCTGATTCATCAGATGAATCACCTGAAGTATCCATAGCCCTTCCTGAAGAGCCTTCTTCTCCAAAAAGAAGAATGTCTCCTCCAGAGGACTTGTCCTTTCAAGACTTCATAAGAGAAGTAGCTAAAGGACTATCTATCTCAGTAGCCTCTGAATCAGAGCCTAGAGCAAAAAAATTGGATATTTTAGGATACCCTAAGGCTCCTAGAGAGGCAGTCACCTTACCAATTCATGAGATTCTTTATGAACACATGATTGATTTATGGGAGACTCCTCTCACTCTCTCTCCTCATTCTCGCAGGTTGGACACTATGTACCGTGTCCCTCCCTGTCCTGGCTTTCAAAAAACTCAGCTTCCTCACCATTCCATTGTGGTGCAGTCAGCTATGAAGAGGATAAAGAGTACAAAGAGACACTCTTCTGCTCCTCCAGGAAGAGAATGCAGAACCTTGGATGCTTTTGGTAGGAAAATCTTCCAGGCCAGTATGCTTATTGCCAGAATCAACTCATATAGCCTCTACATGGATATGTTTCTAAAAGAAGTGGCAGAAAAGCTGCACACTTTCCTCCCTTTTATTCCAGAAGATAGAAGGGAAGAATTCCGCATGTGGCTTAAGCATACTCAAGACATCTCCAAGTTTTCAAACAGGGCAGCCTTTGACTCCTTTGAAGGTGCCAGTAGAGCCTCAGGCATTGCCATAGCTGCTCGCAGAATTGCTTGGCTCCAGGCTTCTGATTTAGAACCCTGGGTTCAAGATGGCTTAGGAAATCTGCCCTGTACAGGTGAAAATCTATTTGGCAAAGAGTGGCAAATTAAAGCCACTCAAATGGATGCAGAGAATTCTGCTCTGGATAGACTTTCAAAGTCTACCTCCATTCCTACCAAGAAAAAGACTTTTAAAAAGTCTTTTTTCAAAAAGAGCAGGTTTCCTTCCACTTCTGGCCAACAATCTTCTACAGGTCGCTTTACCGCTAAGCGTCAGCAACCTAAGCAGGCCAGGCCTAAGTCTACAGGGGCTGCTGTAACTCAGCAGTCCCAACCCCCTCAGGGTTTTTGACTTGATGCTAGAGAACTTAGCCTTTCTGGCTTTAACACAGCCAGAACCTCTCACCATTCCAGGAAGGCTAGCTCATTTTGCTCCCAGATGGGAGCAAATCACATCAGAGCAGTGGACCCTCTCCATCATAAGAGAGGGCTACAAACTTCATTTCTCAGACCTTCCTCCCCACACCATGGTGAGACACTTCAATTCTCCCACATTTCTTCTAGACCTTTTAGGTCAGGAGATAATTACCCTTCTTGCCCAAGGGGCAATAGAAGAAGTTCCTCTTCTTCAACAAGGGTCAGGGTTCTACTCCCCCTATTTTCTCATTCCAAAGAAGACAGGGGGATACAGACCCATTCTAGATCTCAGAGAATTGAACACATTTCTATACAAGGAGAAGTTCAAGATGCTTTCCCTGGGCACTCTCCTTCCATACCTTCAAAGTCAGGATTGGCTTTGTTCTCTAGATCTCAAGGATGCGTACACACATGTTCTCATCCATCCATCTCACAGAAGATTCCTGCGTTTTCTTTTCCAAGGAAAACATTACCAATACAGAGTACTTCCTTTCGGTCTGGCCTCTGCCCCAAGAGTGTTCACCAAATGCATGGCAGTAGTTGCTGCATTTCTACGCACTCTGGGAATATTTGTCTTCCCATACCTGGACGACTGGCTCATTCGAGCCCCATCTCAATCATAGGCCCAGATTTCCTTAGACCGCACAAGGCGCATTCTGCAGTATTTGGGACTTGTGGTAAACCTCCCAAAGTCTCAGCTCACCCCTACTCAGTCCCTAGAATTCATAGGGGCCTGGTTGGATACCACCACTGCAAGGGCCTACCTTCTTCAGGCCCGTTGCCAGCATCTAGTGCAGTTAGCCTCCCAGATTCAGTCAAAGAGCCACTTAACTGCCCGGGAGATGCTGCAACTGCTAGGCCACATGGCTTCCACAGTACATGTGGTACCCTATGCTCACCTACACATGAGAGCAGCTCAGTGGACCTTGTCCACCCAGTGGACTCAAGCATCAGGAGCTCTCTCAGACCAAATAGCAACCTCCAAACATCTCTTTTGGTCTCTCCAATGGTGGATGTCCACTCAAAATCTGTTGCTGGGGTCTCCCTTCCAACAGTTGTTGCCACAAGCAACCCACACAACAGATGCCTCCCAAACAGGTTGGGGAGCTCATCTACAGGACCTCTCCACTCAAGGCACTTGGTCCCCTCAGGAGACCTCTCTTCATATCAACCACTTGGAGCTTCGAGCAGTTTTTCTAGCTCTCAAGGTCTTCCATACCCTCCTCAGCTACAAGACAGTCCTCATCCATACGGTAAATCAAGTAGCTATGTTTTTTATAAACAAGCAAGGAGGAACTGGCTCTCTGTCGCTTTGCAACGAAGCTCTAAGATTGTGGGCCTTCGCCAGAGAGCATCAAATCCATCTCCTGGCAGTATATCTCCCAGGAATCCAAAACTCTTGGGCAGACAGACTCAGTCAAGTTCTGCTTCCACACGAATGGTCCCTGCACATGGATCAGGTACTCAGAATCTTTCAAGAATGGGGAACCCCGGACATAGACCTCTTTGCAAGTCCGTGGAATGCCAAACTTCCCCGGTTCTGTTCCAGAATTCCGTGTCAGGGGGTTCAGGCCAAAGATGCCTTCCTCCTTCATTGGGGTCAGGGCTTCCTGTATGCCTTTCCACCCATTACCTTGATTCCCAAGACTCTGTTCAAACTCCAGAGGGATCAAGGATCTATGATCCTCATAGCTCCACGCTGGCCACGCCAAGTGTGGTACCCTCTACTTCTGCATCTCTCCCAAGCCCCCTCCCTGGACTTGGGAGCTGCTCCAGACCTTCTGTCTCAGGAGGAAGGGACTTTGTGGCACCCAAACCCCAAGTCCCTTCACCTCAGAGCTTGGTTACTGAAGGCCTAGACCTTCAAGGCTTGCATCTTTCTCAGCAAGTGAAGGATATCCTTCATGCTTCCAGAAAACGTTCCACCAGGCGTTCCTATGCTTTTAAGTGGAAAAGATTTTCCATTTGGTGTGCTGAAAAGGGTCTTGACCCTTTAGCACTACCTTTAAATTCTCTGTTAGACTATCTCCTGCATCTTTCTGATGCAGGACTTAAGACAAATTCAGTAAGAGTCCATTTGAGTGCTATTGCAGCATCCCTTAAGCCCATCAATGGACAACCTATTTCCTCTCATCCTCTCATTGCAAGATTCATGAGAGGCCTAACTTTAACTAAACCTCCCATTAAGCCTCCTCCGGTGGCATGGGATTTAAATTTGGTTCTTGGTCAGCTTATGAAGCCACCATTTGAACCCTTAGCCACTACTTCCCTGAAGTTTCTTTCCTGGAAGGTTATTTTCCTCATTGCAGTCACTTCAGCTCGCCGCATCAGTGAACTGCAGGCCTTAGTGGCTAATCCACCTTATACAAGGTTCCATCATGACAAGGTGGTCCTTAGGACAAATCCACATTTTATGCCTAAAGTGGTCTCACCTTTTCATCTTAATCAGGAGGTATATTTACCTGTCTTTTTTCCAGCTCCTCATGCATCCAGTGCAGAGAAGAGTCTTCATACTCTGGATTGTAAAAGAGCTCTTGCTTTTTACTTACAAAGGACACAGAAACATAGAAAGTCTTCCCAGCTTTTTTTGCTTTTGATCCTTCTCATTTGGGACTTCCAGTCTCTAAGAGAACACTGTCCAATTGGATTGCTCAGTGTATTTCTTTCGCCTACCAGAGTAAGAACCTTTCTCTGGAGAGCCATGTCACAGCTCATAATGTGAGGGCCATGGCCACCTCTATGGCTCATCTAAATTCTGTGTCCATCGACCAGATCTGTCGAGCAGCCACCTGGGCCTCAGTTCATATCTTCACAGCCCATTACTGCTTGGACAAGGACTCCCGCCGGGATGCCTTGTTCGGTCAGGCTGTTCTCAAACACCTGTTCCACTCTTAAGCAACTCCTACCCTCCTTCCCTGGATGCCTGAGATCCATAGGAGGAAGTAGACCCCTTCCCAGGGTCTCATATCCTTGGGGATCTCCCAGGCATCTTAGCTAGGGAGTCCCCATATGTGAAGACTCATTCCTGCTTGTTCCTGGAGATAGCACAGTTACTTACCTGTAACAGGTGATCTCTGGGAACAGCAGGAATAAGTCCTCACCACCCTCCCACCTCCCCTAGGAGTTGTACATCTTTTTTCTGTCTTTCCTTTCCTCTCTCTCTCTATTGTCTCAGCTTTAAACTCGAACTGAGGAGAGCTGGTCAGGAAAGGCGGGAAGGCAGCGCGCAGGCGCAGTGGGATGCTCCTAAAAGCTTTCTTTCTGGGAAGCTGGGGAGCGTTCCCGCACAGGCTCCGTCGGTACCGACGTACCCATATGTGAAGACTTATTCCTGCTGTTCCCAGAGATCACCTGTTACAGGTAACTGTGCTTTATCATCTAATGGACCAACTGACTCACAGGTTTTTTGCTACGAATGTACTTGAAAAGGTCTTTACTTCGCGTTTTTGCTTCCGCAGCAAGCTTCTTCTCAAATTCTCCCTTTGCCTGCCTTATCAATGCCTTGCATTTGACTTGCCAGTGCTTGTGCTGTTTCCAGGTTTCGTCGTTTGGCTCTTTTTTCCATTTCCTGAAAGATGCTTGTTTGGCAACAACAGCCTCTCTGACCTCACCTTTAAACCATGCTGGCAGTTTTTTGGACTTCCTTCCACTTTTCTTAAAGCGTGGAATACAGCTGGTCTGGGCTTCCAAGATAGTATTTTTCAACAACAGCCAAGCCTGATGTACGTCTTTAACCTTTGCAACTGCTCCTTTTAGTTTTTTTTTAACTGTTTTCCTCATTTTATCATAGTCTCCCTTTCGAAAGTTAAAAGGTAGTACTGTGGATTTCCTTACTATCCCTCCTCCACTAATTAAATCAAAGGCAATCATGCTATGATCACTATTGCCAAGTGGCCCCAACAACCTTACCTCTTGCACTAGATCTGGTGTTCCACTAAGGACTAGGTCTAATATGGCTTCCCCTCTGGTTGGTTCATGAACCAGCTGCTCCAAGAAGCAGTCATTTATTTCATCAAGGAACTTTATCTCCCTAGCATGTCCTGACGTGACACTGACCCAGTCGATACCGGGGTAGTTGAAATCACCCATTATTATTACTGCGCTGTAACTTTTGTTAGCTTCCTTGATTTCTTTGAACACTTCATCATCCATTTGGTCATTCTGGCCAGGCGGTCGATAGTACACCCCCACTGCCATCGCCTTCCCCCTTTTACATGGAATTTCAATCCATATAGATTCTACAGCAGATTTTGATTCCTGCAAAACTTTAATCCTTTCTGACTCAATGCCCTCTCTAACATAGAGAGCAACCCCTCCACCAATTTGATCAGCTCTATCATTACGATATAGTTTGTACCCAGGTATCACAGTGTCCCACTGGTTGTCCTCCTTCCACCATGTCTCTGATATTCCAATCATATCTAACCTTTCATTTAGTGCTATATATTCTAACTCTCCCATCTTATTTTTTAGACTTCTAGCATTTGCATACAAGCATTTTAGAGAATGTATTTTATTCATATTAATTTGGCTATTGTTAGACATGGGTAATTTGGGATCTTAAAGCTCTGTCTGCTCCATACTTGAGGGCATTTGGGCCAGTTTACTCTTTTGTGGAACCTCTCTACTTTTGGTAGTATCCTTCAAAGATACATTCTTCCGAACTATCCGCTTTTGGGCGACTATCGGCTTTCCCCTAATATCTAGTTTAAAAGCTGCTCTATCTCCTTTTTAAAGGTTAATGCCAGCAGCCTGGTTCCATCCCGGTTAAGGTGAAGCCCATCCCTTCGGAAGAGCCGCTCCTTTCCCCAGAATGTTCCCCAGTTCCTAACAAATCCAAAACCCTCTTCTCTGCACCATTGTCTCATCCACGCATTGAGACTCCGGAGCTCTGCCTGCCTTTTGGGTCCTGCGCGTGGAACAGGAAGCATTTCGGAGAACGCTACCCTGGAAGTTCTGGATTTCAACTTCCTACCTAAAAGCCTAAATTTAGCCTCCAGAACCTCCCTACCACATTTTCCTATGTCATTGGTACTGACATGTACCAAGACAGCAGACTCCTCCCCAGCACTATCTAAGACCTTATCTAGGTGGCGCATGAGGTCCACTACCTTCGCACCAGGCAGGCATGTTACCAGGCGATCCTCACGTCCACCAGCCACCCAGCTATCTACATGCCTAATGATTGAATCACCAACTATAATGGCTGTCCTAACCCTTCCCTCATGGGCACATGGCCCTGGAGAAACGTCCTCGGTGCGAGAGGGTTTTACATCACCTGGAGGACAGGTCCTAGTTACAGGATCACTTCCTACCACACCAGGGTGATGCTCTCCTGTCAGTGACCTCTCTCCTCCATGGCAACAGGGATGCTGCCAGACTGGAGGTGGGACCTCAGGACTATATCCCTGTAGGTCTCGTCTATGTATCTCTGTCTGTCTTATGCTTTCCAAGTCTGCTACTTTAGCCTCTAGAGAACAGACTCGTTCCCTGAGAGCAAAGAGCTCCTTGCACCTAGTGCACACGTAAGACCTCTCGCCAACTGGGAGAAAATCGTACATGTGACACTCAATGCAAAAGACTGGAAAGCCCCCATCCCGCTGTTGGACTGCTGTCTGCATCTTAGTTTTAAGTTTGTGTTTAGATCTAAGTTCTTTACTTACTAAGGGTTGCTATGGATATTTATACTAATAAAACTGTACCTAATACGTGTAATATACCTTGTTCACCTGAAGCTTAACTAATCTCAGGTCCTTAGTGTATGATTGATTTGGGTAACGAGCTTCACCTGAGAGCACCTCCTGCCTTTTAAGATGTGTAAGTACCTATAAAGCTACGATTATCCCAGGGGAGGTAGGGAAATAACACTTATTAAAGAGGGCTGCTACACAGTACCCTGTCTTGTGCTGCTGAGGTAAGCTATATTCTGATTTGATTTAAATTATAGCTCTTAGCTGCTGCTAGGCTCTAACTTCTTATGAAATTTAAACTACAAGCTCTCTGCTGGGTTCTAAATTTAACCAGAAAGCTCTCTTCTGTGTTTTAAATTTAAGCTAAAAGTACTTTGCTGATGCTAGGCCCTGAGTGACTATTAAATTTAAACTACAAGCTCTCTGCTGGGTATGAAATGTAACCAGAAAGTTCTCCTCTGTGTTTTAAAACTAAAAGTACTTTTCTGATGCTAGGCTCTGAGTGACTATTAAATGTAAACTACAAGCTCTCTTCTGGGTTCCAAATGTAACCAGAATGCTCTCTTCTGTGTTTTAAATTTAAACTAAAAGTACTTTGCTGTTACTAGGCCCTGAGTGACTATTAAATTTAAACTACAAGCTCTCTGCTGGGTATGAAATGTAACCAGAAAGTTCTCCTCTGTGTTTTAAATTTAAACTTAAGCTGCTGCTACTAGGCCTTGACTGATTTAACAAAAAATAGTGGGTTCACAGATTAATTAGCTTTAATACAAAGAATTCCTTTTAGAAAATTACCAGAAGTATATACTCACAGTTGCAGATCTCTCTCCAGAAGTAACAGTCCCTTTTTCTAGTCCTTCAAGAAAGATCAGATCACCTACTGCAGCATTTGACGCCGTGGCAGCGTGCACCGAAGAAGCATGCCCAAGAAGCAGGATGTGCTCCTTGGGTGAGCTCCTTGGGGCGACTCCAGCGACGTAGGCTCTTGATTCTCCTGCCAGTATTCACCAGTCTTTTCTGTTTTGTTGGCCGGTATATTGCGATCTTACTTGGAACTAGGCCTTGCCTCCCACCTGGATCTAACGATCAGTTTTCTCTACCTAGTTTTCCTGCTTCGGGCCCACCCTCTCTGCCCATGGCTTCTATTCCTACCCACTGGGGGAGACGCCCTTATCGTGCGCTGCGCCCCCCTGGCCGCCTAGCCAGGGTGGCTTCTAACCTCTTAGTCTGTTGTCTTTTACCTTTGCTCTGTATCCCTGTTTCTCCAGCCCTTCTTGTCGGACAGGATCTGCACGCTAGTCTCCTGAATTTTAGAAACCTCAGAAGCAAGACAGCTTTAATCCAGGATCTTATCCTGCACTCCCACCTGGACCTTCTCTTTCTGACGGAAACTTGGTTGCGGGAGGGAGATGATCCCATCCTTGCTTTTTGTCTCTCCCCAGGCTGCTCAGCATTGGCCACCCATCATATGGGCGTTCGGGTGGTGGGTTGTCTGTCCGGTTCTGGTCAGACTTGGCCCTCGCTCAGCTTTCATTCTCTGTACTCCACTACCCTGAGTCTCTTCTCCTTCGTTTCAACTCCTCTCCATCCCTTAACTTTCTTTTACTCTATGCTCCCCCTGCTCTTCGTACTCATCTCTGGGGCTCCCTTGTTCTCACCATCTCCTAAGCCTCTCTTCAGTTTCCCATTTAGTTCTCCTTGGCAACTTCAATATACACTTCTACTCCCCATCCTCAGCTCGTGATTGGGCTTTTCTTGTCCTCCTGCAGGCCCTTAGCCTCACACAATATGTCACCTCCCCCACTCACGTAGCCCATCACACCCTGGATCTTCTCATTAAACCAACTGACTCCCCTTATGTCCCTTCTCGCATCCTCACTAGTCCCCTGCCCTGGAGCGACCACTTTTGTATCAACTTTATGATACTGTCCCTGCCTGTTCCTTCTCGCAAAGTTTCTACCCTGTGCCATAGATCTCTCCCTCCAACTAATGCCAAACTCTTCCACTGTCCTTGACAGATCCCACCCTCAGCTCTGTTGAACTTTCCATCTGCTGACCAGCTATTCCCCACGGATTTCCCCACCCTGGGGGCAGAAGCCCAAGCCTCCCTCTGGGACTTATGCTTATCCATCGCCCTTGATCTCCTCGCTCTGTCGCGTCCTCGTTAACCTCGTTGTGCCTCTCATAAGAACATAAGATATGCCATACTGGGTCAGACCAAGGTCCATCAAGCCCAGTATCCTGTTTCCAACAGTGGCCAATCTAGGTCATACGTACCTAGCAGTTTCCCCAAAAGACACAGGTTCCACAATGCTTGTATTGGGTCAAGCATTGATATCCTGGGTCCCTTTTTAATAATGGTTTATGGACCTTTACTCCAGGAACTTGTCCAAACCTTTTTTAAACCCAGCTACACTAACAGCCTTTACTACATCCTCCGGTAACAAATTCCAGAGTTTGATTACACGTTGAGTGAAAAAATATTTTCTCTTATTAGTCTTAAATAGGTTACCCTGTAGCTTGTGACATAGTGGGTCCTTCTAGCCCGTTTAATGAAGCTAAAAAGCCAGGAACAAAAGTAGAGCTGAGATGTAAACAGAAGCACATGGCCCCTGGTTACCGTGGGAACCAGCACAGAGGCAAGAAAAACGCCGGTGCTATCATTCAAGGGGTGAATCACAAGGTAATGCAGGACACCTGTTAGGGGGTGGAGTTGAGCACGGCCCCAGAATTCACCCTATTAAGGAAACTTCAGTGGAGCTTATGAAGTTAGGCAGAGAAGGAGGTAATGAAGAGTTGACTGAAGAAGCAGGAAGTGAGGCATATGAGCTGGAGAGAGAAGCTATTGAGAGCTACACCGAAGACAGCTATGCCCAGAGTAAGCCTGAGTCTCTATGGAAAGGAGAGACAGATTCCTTCTTGAGGAGAAAGAAAGAAACCCCGAGGACAGGATATAACAAGGGCAAAGGAGATTGTCTGCAATATCCTGGGGAGCACGGGAGAGACAGAAAGCCTAGGAGGCAAGTGAAATGCTATGAGCAGGGCTTAGGTTGGGAACCTACAGCTATTCAAAAGCACCAGAGAAAACCTCCACCAGTAAGGCTGAAAGGTAAGCCAAAAGGCTTGAATATACTTAATTACAGTGACTGTACCCAGAAGGGTGGTGCTGGGAAAAGAATACTGGGCCTGATAGTCTGTGTGAAAGCCAGTATTTGACCCAAGCATATCGTGTAAAGCCTGGAGCAGTAAGAAAGGGCGTGGCACCAGCAGTGCCGGTTCAAACATTTCCTTATGACCAGGAGGAATTGATGGACTGTGAACCAGAGTGTATTGATACTGGAGAAGATATAGATATAATGGACTGTACATTATCTCTGGCCAATGGAATAATTTCATTGCGTTGAAAACCTGCTTGAAAAGAGAGTACAGCACAGATAGCACGTGGAAACAGAGAGCTGTAAGGAAACAGCGTGGTTTTGTTTGAATGTTTGTTTTCACCTTGGTTAATGCTGAAGAAAGCCTTTTTCTGTTATGGAACTTTTGTTTGTCCAAATACCAGTAAATACCTGGATTGTGTTTTCTGTTCATGGTAAAATCCACCCCGGGAGGGGAAATAAAATCCTTTGGTTGCTTAACCACTTTTTCCACAACTGCTCCTTATTGATTGAGTGAAAAGATTACATTTCCCAAGGGGCATTGCTCCAGGATCTGTGAAATAGCTGTTTCAATAGGGAAAAACCCACTCCCTTAACCTCTACTCGGGGGTTTAAGGAGAGCTGGTGACAAGCTTCATTGCATGTCCCCTAGTCTTTCTATATTCTGATAATGTAAAGAATCGATCTACGTTTACCTGTTCCACTCCATTCATTAATTTATAGAACTCTATCATATCTCCCCTCAGCCGTCTCTTTTCCAGGTTGAAGAGCCCTAACCTTTGTAGCCTCTCCTCATAGGAGTAGCCTTCCATCCCCTTTACCATTTTGGTGGCTCTTCTCTGTACCTTTTCTAATAGCGCTATATCCTTTTTAAGAAATGGCGACCAGAATTGCACACAATATTCAAGGTGCGGTCGCACCATGGAACGATACAGATGCAATATAATATCTTTTGTTTTATTTTCCATTCCTTTCCTTATGATACCTAGCATTCTATTTGCTCTCTTGGCTGCCGCTGCACACTGGGCCAAGGGTTTTAACATGTTATCCACAGTGACGCCTAAATCCTTTTCCTGGGTGGTGGTTCCCAATGTGGAACCTTGCATTGTGTAACCATATTTTCGGTTGTTCTTTCCTAGGTGTATAACTTTGCACTTGTCCACATTAAATTTAATCTGCCATTTGGATGCCCAGTCTTCCAATCTATCAAGATCCTCTTGCAATTTTCCACTATCCTCTTGGGTTTTACCTTTAAATAGTTTTGTGTCATCTGCAAATTTGATAACCTCACTCGTTATTCCCTTTTCCAGGTCATTTATGAATATGTCAAAAAGCAGCGGACCCAGTACAGATCCCTGGGGTACTCCACTATTCACCTTTTTCCATTGGGAAAATTGGCCATTTAGCTCTACCCTCTGCTTTCTATCTTTTAACCAGTTCCTGATCCACAATAGTACACTGCCTCCTATCCCATGACTTTTTAGTTTTGCCAAAAGCCTCTAATGAGGGACCTTGTCAAAGGCTTTCTGAAAGTCCAGATACACTATATCAACCGACTCACCTTTTTCTACCTGTTTATTCACACCTTCAAAAAAACATAACAGATTAGTAAGACAAGATCTTCGTTGTCTAAAGCCATGTTGGTTGTCCCCCATTAGGCCATGACTATCTACATGCTGAGTAATTTTGTTCTTTACGATGGTTTCTATCATTTTTCCCGGTACTGACATCAGTCTCAACGGTCTGTAGTTTCCCGGATCACCACTGGAACCCTTTTTAAAAATTGGCGTTACATTGGCGATCCTCCAGTCTTCAGGTATTACAGATGATTTTAATGAACGTTCACAAATAACTAATAGCAGGTCTGCAATCTCATATTTCAGTTCTTTCAATACCCTTGGATGTATACCATCTGGTCCAGGTGATTTGCTACTCTTCAGTTTATCAAATAGTTGTAATACATCTTCCTGGTGTAGCGATATTTCTTTCAATTTCTCTGCAGTATCACCTTTAAATATCACTTCAGTCATGGGTAACATCCCTACATCTTCCTAAGTAAAGACCAAAGCAAATAATTCATTCAGTCTCTTCACTATAGCCTTGTCCCCTCTTACTGCCCCTTTTACCCCTCTATCATCTAACGGTCCAATTGACTCTCTCACAGGTTTTTTGCTACAAATGTACTTGAAAAAGTCTTTATTACGCATTTTTGCTTCAGCCCAGGGGTATCAGATGACCTAGGCGAAGCCGTCAGCTGTACACTCCCCTTTCCCCTGGGGCGGCTGGAAGCCCTACTGCTCTCTGAGGTGGCTCAAGGCTCTACCCCCTCTGTAGTCCAATATCTTCCCTCCTCCTACCCCCAAGGTGGGCAGCATCACTCCTTCCCCTTCCCCCCCAGGTAGCCAGCTTCACCCCTGTCCTCTCCCTCCATACCCCCCAGGTGGCTAGCATCATCCCTTCTCTCTCCCTCTTCTAGGTAGTCAGCATCACCCCTTCACTCCCCCTCCACCCCCAAGTTTAACCTCTCCTATTATTTCCCCCTGAAGTGTCCATCTCTCCTTCCATACCACTTTCCCTCCCCGCCCCCTGCCCCTGCTGTTGTTGCTGCTGCCAAACTTCCACTGGAGCCAATTCATCAAAACTAAGAACAGCATGGCAGCAGATCTCTGAGCACCATGCACCTCATGGCCACCCTCTCTGATACAAACTTCCTGTCAAAGGGGGTCATACGTGGCAGGCTTTTGATGAGTCGGCTCCAGAGGAGGTCTGGAAGCAGTGGCAGTGGTAGCAGGACACTCAAAGCTTGCTGCCATGTTCTGCTCTGCTGTTATTATGTCCCACCCTACCCCCCCCCCCCCCAGCCTACCGCCATAAGCAAACTTCTAGTTTACCTGGTGATTGGGACAGCCCTGCCTTCAACGTACACCAAGATCATCTCAAATGAATTATTTGATCATTCCTCTCCCATCACAGTGTCAACTGTGATCAACCTAGCAACTGTTCTGCTGCTTTTAGCTTTTTAGTTCCTTCTCTCTGGAATTCCCTCCCCATGGATGTACATCTCAAAAGCTCCATACAAAATTTAAAAAGGTGGGGAAAGCATGCATAGCATGGTTCATAGAAGTCTTTCCAAACCCTCTGTGTTTGTGTATGAGTGTGCGCGCGTGCGCATATGTGCACACATCTCTCCCTGTTGTGTGTTTATCTAGGGTTTTTTGTATGTATATCTCTATTTTGTGTGTGTGTGTGTATTTATCTTTGTGAACTGGTATGTCTGTGTCTCTTGGTATGAATATGCATGTGTTTGCGCATCACTATATATGTGTGTCTATGCATTCTTTCGTGTGTGTGTGACGAATGCTTGTATGTATCTTTCTATGCATGTGTGAGTATGTTATAGAGTATTTGTGTGTGTGTATTTATATCTATGTTTGTTTTCTGTCTGTTATTGGAAGAGGAGATGAGATGGGAGGGCTGTTTGACAGGTATAATTGCATAAATTACTATGTTACTATGAATCAGGGTTAGTATGCTGCAACTATTGGAACTGGCTTTCCTACAGAAATGAAGTGAGGCATTTTGGAGGGGTGGAGGCTTTATTTCTCTTCTGTCTCCCATCACACACAGAAACTAAACTTGCACAGCACAGAACATCCCTCAGCTCACTTCTTCCCCTATGACTAAAGCAGCATTCCAGCGCTCCTCCTCCATAGCTTTCCCATTGGCTGGAAACTACACCCAGTCTCTGTTGCTAGTTACACTGGAAGCAGGGAGAGCAGGCTTACTCACACAGTGGGGAGGACTGAAGAAGAGCAAACAGAGGTTTTAAACTCTGAAAAAAAAGTCCAGCATAATAGCCTTCCTTCTAGCTTCCAGACATTATTGTAAAAATCAGTAGAATAATGAAAAGAGCCAGATGGTAGTTAATTTCCCAAGTGCTGAGCACATCTGACAACACTCCCTAAACTTTGGACCGTTTGTATGTTCCTACCTTGCCAATGGTGGAGGAGTAGCTTAATGAGATGGAGGAGTAGCCTAATACCCAGGAGATTGAGGTTCAACTCCCACTGGCACTCCTTGTAACCTTGGGCAAGTCACTTTACCCTCCCTTGCCTCGGAAGAAAAGGTCTGGCAATCTACTTCCAGTCATACCTTGCCAAGAAAACCCAGGGACTGCTGGGTCACCAGCATTGGCTTGACAGCAATGAAAAAAGAAACCTTGTCAATGCCTTAAATCTAGCCCTGACCATGGCAACATAAACTAGCAGGTAGTATACATAGCAACCATTACAAAAGCACATTCTACCACGTGCAAGAAAATCCTGACAATCTACTACTGGTCACACCTTGCCAAGAAAACCCAGGGGCGGTATGCACTTTTACTTTTCATGAAAGCACTACAATTCAGTCAGCAGCTTTCATAGTAGAAATCACAAGAAAAAAATGAAATTTGTATGTCAAAGCGTAGTTACTCACCTGTAACAGGTGTTCTCTGGGAACAGCAGGAATCAGTCCTCACATATGGGTGACGTCGGTGCTGACAGAGCCCACGTGAAAGTATCTCTCCAGTTTTCAAAGAAAATCTTTGGGAGATGCACCACACATGCGTGGTTCCCTTCCTGCCCAAGAGTGCCATCTTGCCTCAGTCAAATGACATGGCTAAGACAGCCAAGGAAAACATAAAAGAAAATACCATAAGGGAGCAACTCCAAGGGGAGGAGGAAGGGTTATGAGGATTGATTCCGGCTGTCCCTGGAGAACACCTATTACAGGTGACTAACTACGCTTTCTCAGGGAACAAGCAGAAAGTCAGTCCTCACATAAGGGACTCCCCAGCTACAGGCTACCGAAAACCTGTAAAACACCACGGCAACCTGTAAAGGATGAGCCGTAATCAGCAGCAGTCAAGTTCCTACTGAGAGACTCTCGCAAGACCCAGGTGTCCAGCAGAGAACCAGTAGCCTGAACACAGAAGGATCAGAGGGCAGGAGTTGCCTACATCCCAAAAAGATTATGGAGTATGGCCTGGCCAAAGGCTCTGTCCCATCAGGCAGTAGTGAGCTGTGAAGGTATGGACCGAAGACCAGGTGGTGGCCCGTCAGATTTCAATCATGGAGACGGAATGCAGATTTGCCATGGAAGTAGCCATGGCCCTGATGAGCTAAACCATGCCCTCTGGTCCAGTGAAATCCCCGCCTGCTCGTAGGCAAGGATAATGCAGTCTGCCACCCAAGCGGACAGAGTTTGCTTAGTCACTGGGAGCCCCAGACGGCTGGGGTCATAGGATATGAAAAGCTGAGGTGCTTTGTGGTGGCCCTGAGTCTGTTGCAGATAAAAGGACAGGGCCTTTTACAATCCAGAGTATGGAGAACAGTCTCAGCCCTACAGACATGAGGGCTTTGGAAGAAGGTGGGGAGCACCACCTCCTCATTGAGATAGAATGCGGACACCACCTTCGGCAGAAACGTGGGGTGGGTGCGGAGTACCACTCTGTTCTTGTAGAAACTATGTAAGGGGCCTATGCCATCATAACCTGGAGCTCGCCAACTATACAAGCTGATGTGAATGATACAAGGAAGATGACCTTCCAGGAGAGGTACCACAGGTGGCCGGTAGCCAGAGGCTCAAATGGAGGCTTAGTGAGCTGCGAAAGCACCACACTGAGATCCCACTCCACTGCTGAGGGCAAAGTTTGGATAGCATGAGGCCCTGCAAGAATCGAGACACAAGGGGCTGAGCTGAGAGGGACTTTCCCTCAACAGGATGGTGATCTGCTGAGATGAAGCTCATGTGTACTCTGACCGAATTGGACTTTAGTCCCACCTGCGACAGGTGGAGCAGATACTGGAGTGCCACTTGTACTGAGCAGAATGGATTTGCCCTTCTTTCTGTGCACCACATTTGAAGGCGTATGCCCTTCTTGTGGAAGCCTTACGAGAGGCCAGAATAACCTCTTCCATGTCCCGTGAGAGGTTGAAAGGAACTAACGCTACCCTTTCAGCAGCCAAGCTGTGAGTGACAGGGACCCCATGTTGGGGTATAGGAGAGCGCCCTGCTCCTGTGAAAGTAATCCTGGGGCTTTGCCCAGGGGAATTAGTGATGCCGCAGATAGGGAGAGGAGCAGTGGGAACCAGGGCTGCCTTGGCCACCGAGGGGCTATCAGCATTAGTGATGCTCTGTCGCGCTGGACCTTGAATAAGGTCGTGGTGTCGGTGGGGAGGTGTACAGTAGCCCTTCCATCCATGGAATGAGGAACTCATCTGTTGCCACCCGAGACAAGTGTGGCTGACAGGAGCAGAATCGGGGCATCTGCGTGTTTTCTGGACTGGTGAACAGGTCCATCAAGTGGACACACCAGAGACAAAACAGCCAGGAGGCTACAAATGGATCCAGGTGCCACTCGTGTGGCTGGAGGACTCTGCTCAGTTTGTCCGCCAGGGCATTGTCTTGTCCCGGGACATAAACCGGCCTTGGGTGCATCCCTCTGTGTGCCACATAGGAGTAGAGGGTTACCGCCTCCTGGCAGAGGGGGTATGACCCTGTTCCTCCTAGTTTGTTCACATAGAAAATTGTGACCTGGTTATCAGTCTGGATCAGCACTGAGTGGTGCTGCAGCTGGTGACGGAAGGCTGGGAGGACTAGGAATATCGCCAAGAGCTTTAGAATGTTGATTTGCATCCGAGATTCCTTCTGGGACCAACTGCCTTGTATCTGGAGGCCCTTGCAATGTGCTCTCCAGCCCAGTAGGGAGGCATGCGTGGTGAGGAGCTTCTGGGGGGTGGGTGCCTGGAAGGGAATCCCAGCCTGAAGGTGGCGTGGAATCTGTCACCATCCAAGGGAGTCCACTAGCTGATGGGTCACTTTCACTCTGACACTGAACTTGCCTGTGGCTTGTGTCCACTGAGAGTGGAGGCACCACTTGGCTGTCCTCATGTGCAGATGGGCATATGGGGTCGTGAACTGTGGAGGCCATGTGTCCCAAAAAGCAGAGTAGAAGCCGGGCAGGTAGCGTCCAGTGTCAGTGCATCTCTGCGACTAACTCCCTGAGGCATTCTGATCTCTTCTGAGGGAGGAAGGCTTTCACCTGGAGGGTATCTAGTTGCGCCCCTATGAACTCTAGGCTCTGGGCCGGAGTGAAGTGTGATGGGGTAGTTTATGACAAACCCCAGGTGCTGCAGGTGTTTATGGTGTGCCCGGTGGCATAATGTGCCTCTGTAGCTATGTCCCCCTTTGTGAGCCAGTCATCCAGATAAGGGAAGATGAAAGCCTCTTGAAGTCAGAGGTGGGCTGAGACCACTGCGAGGCACTTTGTGAAGACCCTTGGTGACAAGGCCAAAGACAGGCACCTTGTATTGGTAGTGCTGTCCCCCCACCATGAACCGGAGGTATTTTCTGTGGCTGGGATGAATTAGGATGTGTGTGTAGGCATCATTTAGGTCTAGGAGCATAGCCAAGCTCCCTGCTGGAGGAATGGCAGCAGTGTCCCAAGGGAGAGTATCTTGAACGTCTCCCTCACCAGAAACCTGTTGAGCTCTCGTAGGTTCATGGGCCTGTGGCCCCCTGTCCTCTTGTGGACAAGGAAATACCTGGAGTAGAAGCCTGTGCCCCAGAGATGTTTCAGCACTGGCTACACTGCCTTGTCCTGGATTAGGCCTGCTAGCTCGGTAAGAAGCAGGGTCTGGTGGAGGAGAGGTCTGGTGGGTTCTCCTGGAAAGTACGAGGGTGGCACCCGCTGTAGGTGGAGGAAGTAGCCCTCCTTGACCACTTGTAGCACCCAGGTATCGGTGGTGATGGCTGTCCAGCTGTGGGCAAATAGGACTAGGCACCCCCCTGTGGGCCTCAGAGGACCCCTGGGGGGGAAATCATGCCCAGGAAGCCTAAAGCTCCCCCCCAAGCTGGGCCGGGTCCAGCACCTTTTGCTTTCGGAGGCCATATCCCTGACCATTTTGCTGCTGGTCCTGTTGAGAGGCCAAGAAAGCCTGGAAATGAGGGGTACCACCAAAGTCCCACTTCTTCCTTGGGAAGAAGGGCTTCTTCCCTGGAACTTTCTTCTGGGGTTGCACCAAAGTCTTCTTCGAGAGCCTGGTTATCATCAGGAACTCTTTCTATCTCTGCAACCTTGTCTGCCATGGGTTCCCGAATAGGTTCTCTACTATGCAGGGGACATCAATCAGTTTGTCCTGCACCCATTGCTCTAGGTCAGATGACTGCAGACATGCTTAGCGTCGTGCCCCGATGCCTGCGATTGTCACTCTGCCTGAAGACTCGAAGCTATCATAAGCTGCTCGAGACAAAAACTTCAAGCACTCTTTTACCGCATAGGTCAGAGACTTAAACCTCTGTAGGGGTTCCCCATCAAGGCCTGCAAAGAATCCATTGAGTTCCTTTGAACGTTCCTTCAGGTGCATGCCGATATAGAGCTGATAGGACTGGATCCGGCAAGTTAGCATTGAGCCCTGAAAGGCTTTCCGGCCAAGGGCATCAAGTGTTTGGGCCTCCCTGCCAGGTGGCACCGACAAATGATTTTTTGGGGCTTTTGAGCCGGTGCATGGCTGACTCCACGACCATCAAGTTGTGGGGAAGCTGGGTCTTTTGGAACCCAGGGCTTCTACGTACTCAGTAAATGGTGTTGAGGCGCCTACTAACAATTGGTAGTGACGCCAGTGTTCCCCACATCCAGAGGAGGAGGCGGTCAAGGATCGGAGGCACTGGTACCGTAAGGGTTTCCTTAGGGGGTGCCTCATATTAGAATATCTCCAATTCCTCAGTGCGCGGGTTCTCCTCAGCCTCAGTCTCGATAGTGAGAGCCTTGGCCAAGTCCCACACAAAATCAAGGAAAGCCACATCCTTGAGCAGGGAACAGTGTTGGGGCATCAGAGGAATCGGGTCCGAGGACACGTCTCGGTGTCACCTCATGTCTGAGGACTCTTCATCCTTGGTCTCCCATTCAGACTCGAAGTGATCACCTCGGTCGAGGTCCGTGACTTCCGGAAGATCTGCGGTCTGAGCCATGGGCACTTGCCAGGGATGACCGGTGCCCTGGGGAATGGGATCAGGACCTCAACTGGTGCCAGGGACTCTCTCGAGGCCGGTGGCACTCGAGGACTGGCTCGGCATCCGGGGAAGCCCTCGATGTCGAGAGCCCCATCATCGGGGTGGATGAACCGGGCGGGCCGGACATAAACACCTGCTTCATGGCCACAAGGACAGATATACTGCTCTCTAAGGTCACCATTCTGGTCTCTGTACTAGTTGGCTCTGCATCCTTCAACATGGGCACTGAGGGCTTCAAGCTCGGTGTCTGTACTATCAAGGTGAAGTCTTCAAAGATGATGGCCTCAGAGGTCAGAGGCTGGTCGGCAGGTGTCAATGACTCCTTACAGGGCAACTTGGGAGGCTGCTCCTGCTCAGACTCCTTGGACTCACACCTAAGACTTCGGGGCCTGGGGTGGGTTTTCCCCTTCTTCCCAGACCCGTCCTCTGAGGTGGTCTTCGAGCATTTCATCTTCTTGCATTCCACCTCTGGAGATTTCTGCTCGGAGGAACCGTGGCCACGGGATTCTGAAGAGGCTCAGGCTTTGCAGGGCCAAGGTATCAGAGGGCGCTCTGGAGCATGGTGTCGCCAGAAACTCTGGCGCGTTGTCAGACTTCTGGAAAACATTTTCCTGCTGCTGCTGATGGCTCTTTAGAGCCTTTGAGGTCATAGTTCTGCAGAGTTTGCAGTTGGAGTCGTTATGTTCCAGGCTGAGGCACTAGAGGCAGCAGTCATGCGGGTCAGTGATAGACATCATTTTGCTACACCACTCGCACTTCTTGAAGCCACTGAAGGCCATCAGAAAATGGTGGAACCTGATGCCCGGCAGGGGTCTGAGGCCTTTGGCTGAAAAAGGGCACGAATGCTGGTCGAGGGACACCTCTATGAAAAAAGAGAAAAACAAATGAACAAATCTGAGGAGCGACGCCGCTGGGAAGGAAATGGTATGCAAATCAGACAAAATGTAACAAAAATCACACTTTTTCCAGGGGAAAATGAGCAATGTCTGGAGGGCTCCATGGAAAAAAGGAGACTGAGGTAAGGTGGCATGGGAAGGGGACCATGCATGCATGGTGCATCTCCCAAAGGCTCTCTTTGAAAGCTGGGGAGATGTTTCTGCACGGGCACCATTGGCGCCAACGTCATCCATATGTGAGGACTGACTTCCTGCTTGTTCCCAGAGAATGTAAAATTCAGTACATCACAGCTAAGGAATTATTTGTAATCCCTTTGTGTGTGTAGTGTACATATGTGTGGGTATCTCTGTTTTGTGTTCTATGTGCACTACACATGTGTTGTGTCTGTGATGAGGTAATTGGGGGCAGGACTGGCCTATCCACAAGGCAAACAACGTGACCTCTTAGGGTAACACAAATCTAGGGGCAGTACCGACACCAGCAAGACAGTCCTCAGCAACCCTAAACGAAAGCTGCCATTGCTGCCACCGCCCTCCATCAAGTCATTTCTAAAACTTAGCAAAATTGGCCACTGCAAGGCCTTAAGCAGACTCATGTGCTCAAGGCCTGTGCATCCCACCCTCCCCCAAACAAGAAGTTCACAGGGGCAAGATGCGACCTTCCTTAAGTGCGCTTGTCTGCTCGAGACCTCGCAGTAGCCCTTTAGTTAAGTTTTAGAGTTGACCTGATGAAGGGCAGCAGCAGCAGTGGCAACTTTCTTTTAGGGCCGCTGAGGACTATTGTGCTAGTGCTGATGTCACCCTCAGCAGAGGCCAGGGCCAGTTACTTGAAAGAGGGAACAGGGTAGGGAAGAAGAGAAACTGAACACCTGAACGGGGAGGTAGGAGAGCAGAGATGCTGGACATCTGGGCGTGGGTATGGAAGGAAAGGCATGATGCTGGACACCTGAAAAGGGGCAGAGGGTAGGGAAGGAGAGTTGCTGAACACTTGGAAGTTAGGATAAGGTAGGGTAGGGAAAGGGAAATGCTGGATAGGGTGGGGGGGAGTGTATGGAAGATGTTGGGATACTGAAGAAGTAGGTAGAGCCTTCAGCCACTTTGGGGAGGGGGGGCCAGGACTTTGAGTCGCCCTGGGGAGGGGGTACATATGACTAAAGGTTCACTTAAGGCATCAGATACCCTTGAGCTGGTCCTGGTTGGGGGTGGTAGGGCATTTCAAGAAGATATAGTTTTGGAGGTTGGTGACAATTGTGGGAAGGTAGTTTTTAGGGTGGAGGTAGATTGAAGGGTGGTGGGGAAGTTACAGTAAGGAGATTTTAGGAGTGTTACATGTTTTTGAGAGTGGGGCAGTTTGAAAAAAGGATTTTTTTTATATGGGGTGAAGCAATTGTAGGGTGGTAATTGTTGGGAGAACAAAAAATGTTTATAGGGTGGTGGGGCAGAGGAAGGACATTTGATGAGGTGGTGGGTACATTTTAGGGGTAGTTTTTGGGGATGGGGCAGTTTGCAGAGAGGTAGGGCAGTTGTGAGGGGTAGGGCAGTTTTCAAGGTAGTGGGACAGTTGTGGAGGTTGTTTATTGGGGTGAGGTAGATGCAGGGTTGTAGTTTTCAGGGGTGGAGCAATTTGCAGGGTGGTGAGCTAGTTGTGGAGTGGTATTTTTTTGTGCTGGCAGCATTTGGAGCAGTGGTTCTCAACCCAGTCCTCTGGAATCCCCAGGCCAATCAGTGGAAGCAGTGCATGCAAATCTACCTCATTCATATTCATTGTGGATATCCTGAAAACCTGACTGGCCTGGGAGTCCCAGAGGACTGGACTGATAACCACTGATTTAGAGGGTTGGTAGGGCAGTTGCAAGAGTATTTTTGGTGGGTGGGGCAGTGTATGGGATGGAGTGGTAATTGTGGGGAGGGCAGGCTTTGGTGGTGGGAGACAGTTTGGAGGCTGGGAAAGTAGAGAATAGGAAGAGGGAGTTTTAAAGGAGCAATTCCCTAGCTGCGATTTTTTTTACTGTATGTAAGTTTCTATGCTATAGAATCTGGAATGCCTTGTCCCAAAGAAATACATTGGGGCTTATTTCTCTGGAACCCCCAGTCCGATTCAGCCTATTTTCAAACCTGATGTGTCCTTTTTTACCAGTTTTTCCTACAAGCAAAGTGTCATTCCATTTTGTTCAATTTTCCAAGAATTATTTTGCCCCCATATAGACAGACATTCTTGAACACTTTTATATAATTCTTTCCCATTTCCATTGGGCTGGAAAGAATAAAAAGATGCATGATAGTTAAAGGACTCAACTACAGATATAACCAGCCAGTCTCCAAGCTCCGTTGCTTCGCCCATCTCTCAGAGCCCAGGCTTCCTCAAAAGCTCCGAGCCGGTCATGGTATATGGCTGTCAATTTACTCATAAAGAAACATTCCTTACCCAGGGCTAGTGCACTATGCGGGTCATATACCATCCACACAGCAATTTAAGGCCATTCTCCACCAGGCCAGCTGAAATGGATATATGGTTGGTAGGCTTAAAAATGACCTTCCAGTCCTTTTTATCTAGTTCCTCACCAAAATTCACCTCCCACAACCTGAGATGTGGAGGGTTCCTTGAACAGCATGGCTCTAAAATCCTAAAGAGCTTAGACAGTAAACGCCATTGCACAGACACACCATTCAAACAGAGTAGTATCCTACATAAGATCCTCCTTACCTGCAGGGCATGACAAATTGTGTCACACTTGGTGATAAATAAAAAAAGTAATCATGGGGCAACTTGTAAAGGTCTTTGAGATTTGTAAATGTACGCACTAAATCCCAATCCAGGGTATGACTCACCACATTAAAACCTTTACTGGACCAAAAGGGTAATCCCACAGAACAGGTCCCTTCAGTAGTAATGGAAGAAAGTCTAATGAGGTCAGCTTTGATAATGTCTTGCCCCTCAAAATCTGTTGCCGCACACTCCCCCACACCTGAAATGAAAGTAACAGAGATGGGGGCAATTCCCTGCCCACCTTTTATGAATTATCAAGCTGATGAAATTGTCATAAGAACATAAGAACATAAGACATGCCATACTGGGTCAGACCGAGGTCCATCAAGCCCAGTATCCTGTTTCCAACAGTGGCCAATCTAGGTTATACGTACCTAGCAATATCCCCAAAAGACAGGTTCCACAATGCTTGTACTGGGTCAAGCATTGATATCCTGGGTCCCTTTTTAATAGTGGTTTATGGACCTTTCCTCCAGGAACTTGTCCAAACCTTTTTTAAACCCAGCTATACTAACAGCCCTTACTACATCCTCCGGTAACAGATTCCAGAGTTTGATTACACGTTGAGTGAAAAAATATTTTCTCTTATTTGTCTTAAATAGTTTACCCTGTAGCTTCATTACATGTCCCCTAGTCTTTCTATACTCTGATAGCGTAAACAATTGATCCACGTTTATCCGTTCCACTCCATTCATTAATTTATAGACCTCTATCATATCTCCCCTCAGCCGTCTCTTCTCCAGGCTAAAGAGCCCTAACCTTCTTAGCCTCTCTTCATAGGAGTATCCTTCCATCCCCTTCACCAATTTGGTGGCTCTTCTCTGTACTTTTTCTAATAATGCTATGTTCTTTTTAAGATACGGTGACCAGAATTGCACACAATATTCAAGGTGCGGTCGTACCATGGAGCGATACAGAGGCATTATAATATCCTTTGTTTTGTTCTCCATCCCTTTCCTTATGATACCTAGCATTCTATTTGCTTTCTTGGCCGCCGCTGCACACTGGGCGGAGGGTTTTAACATGTTATCCACAATGACTCCTAAATCTTTTTCCTGGGTGGTGGTTGCTAATGTGGAGCCTTGCATTGTGTAACTATAGTGTGGGTTGTTCTTTCCTAGGTGCATAACTTTGCACTTGTCCACATTAAATTTCATCTGCCATTTGGATGCCCAGTCTTCCAATTTATCCAGATCCTCCTGCAGTTTTCCACAATCCTCTTGGGTTTTAACAACTTTAAACAGTTTTGTGTCATCTGCAAATTTGATAACCACTAGTTATTCCCTTTTCCAGGTCATTTATGAATATGTCAAAAAGCAGCGGACCCAGTACAGATCCCTGGGGTACTCCACTATTCACCTTTTTCCATTGGGAATATTGGCCATTTAGCCCTACCCTCTGCTTTCTATCTTTTAACCAGTTCCCGATCCACAATAGTACACTGCCTCCTATCCCATGACTTTTTAGCTTCGCCAAAAGTCTCTGATGGGGGACTTTGTCAAAAGCTTTCTGAAAGTCCAGATACACTATATCACCTTTGTCTACCTGTTTATGCACACCTTCAAAAAAACATATCAGATTAGTAAGACAAGATCTTCCTTGTCTAAAGCCATGTTGGCTGTCTCCCATTAGGCCATGACTATCTACATGCTGCGTAATTTTGTTCTTTATGATGGTTTCTACCATTTTCCCTGGTACTGACGTCAGGCTCACCGGTCTGTAATTTCCCGGGTCACCCCTGGGACCCTTTTTAAAAATTGGTGTTACGTTGGCGACCCTCCAATCTTCAGGTATTACAGATGATTTTAATTGTCCATTCGCACCACAAGTTTCCAAGCCAACAGCTTCACATCTAGATTCAACATGGAAATTGGTCTATACAAGCTGCACTGATGAGCATCTTTCCCTGGTTTATGAATCACTGTAATACCTGTTTCAGACATAGACTCAGCTAGGGAATCCTCTTTCAGGATGGATTTGAAAAGAGAAGCAAGATATGGAGCGATATGGGGAGCAAAGCGCTTGTAAAACTTTGAAGGGAAGCCAACCAACCTCGGGGACTGACCAGACTTTAGATCCTTGATTGCACCTAATACCTCTTCTACAGAAATCTCATACTCCTCAAATATGAGGAGGGATCTAGCTAAGCTTGAAGAATGGTCTAGAATTTGGCAGCTGAGATTTATTGTTGTTGTTAAGTGCCATCGAGTTGGTGTCGACTCATGGCGACCCTCTGGATAGTTGTCCTAAACTGTGTTCGGTCTTCAGTCAGGTGGCTCATTGTTGACAGATTGGTACCCATAGCTGCTGTTATTGTATCGATCCAAGCTGAGATTTAATGTTAAAAAATGCAAAGTCATGCATTTGGGCTGCAGCAATCCAAGGGAGCAATATAGTATAGGGGGTGAAGTACTTTTGTCCGCATATGTATATAGTTTACCCTGAAGTACTTTTGTCCGCATATGTATATAGTTTACCCTGTTTTCCAAGTTACTTGTACCTGTTCAAATGTAATGACCTGACTTTTGTTTATCGTCGGATACTGTTTGTTTTATGTAAACCGCGCTGATCGCAAATAGTGCGGTATATAAGAAATGCAAATAAAGAAAGAAAGAAGAGCGGAACCTCGGTGTGGTTGTGCCTGATGATCTTAAAGTAGCTAAACAGGTAGAAAAGGCGATGGCAAAAGCTAGAAGGATGCTTGGGTGCACAGGGAGAGGACTGGCCAGCAGAAGAAAGGAGGTGACAGTGCCACTGTATAAGTCTTTGGTGAGACCTCATTTGGAGAATTGTGTACAATTCTGGAGACCGCAGCTTCAAAAGGATATAAACAGGTTGGAGTCGGTACAGAGGGTTGCTACTAAAATGGTTAGTGGTCTTCATTATATAAGGGAGTGGGAGGAGTAGCCTAGTGGTTAGAACACTGGCTTGGTAACCAAGCAACTAGAGTTTGATTCCTACTAGCACTCCTTGTGGCCTTGGGCAAGCCACTTAACCCTCCATTGCCTCAGAAGAAAAGCCTGGCAATCTACTTCCAGTAACACTGCTAAGAAAACCTAGGAGCTTCTGGGCCACCAGGAGTCAGGACTGACTCAAAGGCACACATTGCATTGCTTCATTATAAAGCATATGAGGACAGACTTAAGGATCTTAATATGTAAACTTTAGAGGAAAGGCAGGATAGAGGTGATATAATTGAGACATTTAAGTAGCTCCATGGCACAAATGCACAGGAGGAGAGCCTCTTTCAATTGAAAGCGAGTTCAGCTACGAGGGGCCCTCTGCTGGGTTTTAAACTTAAACTGAAAGCTACCTGTTGAGTTTTTAACTAAAAGCTCTTTGCTGATACTAGCCTGACTGATTTAACAAATACACTGGAGTCTAATTTACACATATTAATCAGCTTTAATCTAAAGAATTCCTTTTTTCCCATGATTTAGAAAAATCCCCAGAAGTAAATACTTACAATTGCAGATCTCTATCCAGAAATAGCAGACCGTTTTTGTCGTCCTTTAAGACTGAGGACCCTCTGGAGGTTTGTGGGCTGGAAGGGCATGCCCTTCTGCAGGTGCTCTATGCCCTGCTACCAGTTGAGCAACTCTGCTAGTTGACAGGACACTGAGACCCTGTCCCGGAGCCTGCCTGTGGCTTGTATCCACTGCAAGCAGAGAAACCATTGAGCTGCCTGCATGTGGAGGTGGGCATTGGGAACCACATGGAATGTGGATGCCGTGTGGCCTAGTAGGCGGAGCATGGACCGTGTCGGCACTGAGTGATGACGCTGTATCTTGGTGGTTAGGGCCATGAGGCTATTCGCCCTGTCCAGGGAGAGGAAGGCCCTGGCCTGGAGAATCTCCATATGAGCTCCTATGAATGCCAGCTCCTGAGTTGGAATGAGGTGAGATTTGGGGTGGTTTATCATGAACCCCAAATGCTGCAGGACCTTGATGGTGCAGGTTGTGGCCTGTTGTACCTTGGTGGCCATGTCTCCTTTCACGGGCCAGTCGTCCAAGTATAGAAAGACCAAGGCCCCTTATAGACAGAGATAGGTGGCTACCACTGCCAGGCATTTGGTGAAGACTCTTGGTGCAAAGGCTAGGCAGAAGAGTAGTACCCTGTGTACAGGTAGTGGTCACTCCCGACCATGAACCTTAAGTACTACCCGTGACTGGGATGAATAAGGATGTTGGTATAAGCATCCTTTAGGTCCAAGGAGCATAGCCACTCTCCCTGCTGGAGGTAAGGCAGCAATGTTCCAAGGAGCATCTTGAACGTCTCCCGCACCAGGAGCTTGTTCAGGTTTCACAAGTCCAAAATGGGCCTTAGGCGCGCTGTTCTTTTGGGGACCAGAAAGTAACAGGAGTAGAACCCCTTGCCCCTGAGGTGGAGCGGTACTGGTTCCAGAGCTCCTTCCCTGATGAGGCCTGCGAGTTCCTGTAGTAGCAGGGCCTGGTGCAGGGGAGTCCAAAGGGGCTCTCCTGGAAAGAAAGGGGGAGGCGTCCGATCCAAGTGAAGGAGTAGCCTTCTCTGACTGCCTGGAGGGCTCAGGTGTCAGTGGTTATGGCCGACCTCTGATGGGCAAAGTGGATCAGACACCCCCTTGTTGGTAGCTGCTCCCCCCCCCCCCCCGGGAGGACAGGCTATGCTCAGGGAGTCAAAACCCCAACCCAGCCTGGGCAGGAGCAGGTGTTTGGGGCTTAGAGCCCTTAGGTTTACACTGGCCTTGGCCCAATCCTTTGCCCTGGTGACCCTGCTGCAGGGTCTGGGGGGTATGGAATCGGGGACAGCCTTGGTAAGGCTGGTCTTTTCTGTGGAAAGGGGACCTCTTCTCCCACTGTTTCTTCTTGGGAAGGGTGGAGGTCTTCCCGGAGAACTGAGTTTGCATGATGTACTCTGTCTCAATCTTGGCTGCCTTGTCCTCCATCGGTTTGCAGAAGAGATTTTCACCGAGACAGAGGACATCGAGGAGTTTCTGCTGTACCCATTGCTCGAGGTCCGATGTTAGACTCAAAACCGTCATAGGAAGCTCAAGACATGTACTTCAAGCAGTCCCCAATGCACTACGTGAGGGTTTGGAATCACTGGACATGATCTCCACCGAGACACGCCGAGAAACCTGGGAGTTCTTTTGCTAGGTCTTGGAGATACATGCTGATATACAGCTGGTAGGCTTGGATTCGGCAACCCAGCATTGAGCCCTGGTAGCATTTGTGTCCAAGGGCATCAAGAGCATGGGACTCCCTGCCCGGGGGCACAGAAGAGTGAGTCTTTGGGCTTTTCTGTCAGCATGGTCAACTCCACCACCACAGAGGTGTGAGGGAGTTATTTATTTTATTTTATTTATCTCACATTCTTAAATACCGCCTTATCTAACAATCAAGGTGGTATACAAATTTATTTATTTATTTATTTTATTTAATACTCTTATATACCGCGCTATTCGACATCAATGCGGTTTACATGGAACATCAAAACAGTTTTACAGTGGGGTTACACCGTAAATTACAGATAATCAACAAAACAAATTACATTGAACATATTTAATTACATACAATAACAGAGTTAACTGTAAAACTATTTACATTGGTTGGTCTGGCAGGACTAGGGGGCAATGATAATTCAGGACTTCAAAGGAGAAAGCTGGAGGGGAAATGTGTATTAGTTGAATTGTGCAGGATGAGTGACGGGAAGGGTGGAATATGAAGTGGTATTAAGGCACCATCTGTTCACAAAATGTTACCCAGAAGTCATCCCGGACACTCACACATCTAGCAAGCTTCCCACATACCCCAGATACCTTAGCACCCTAATACAACCAGAAAATAGTTAGCCCACATGATAACCATTTACCTCCATTTACCTGCACCATCCACATGAAATCACTTACAATATACAAATGAGTTTAGAATATTGCATATAGTTAAAGTATATAGTTTAAAGTTAAACTGTACATAGTTATCCCATGTGTTATTTTCCCTGTTCTTTTTAAACTCAATGTTGCCTGTATGCATTGCAGTATGTTTTGTTCATTGTACACCGCGCTGATTTTAATAGCACGGTATAGAAGAAATGTTAAATAAAATAAATAAATAAAATAAAATAAATAAATAAATAAATGTGGTAAAGATTCTGGATGGGAATGACCATAGTGCTCATTAAAAAGAAATGTCTTTAAGTTGTGCCTTCCAAAAACCGGGATCCCGCTGAACCCAGTATATGGTGTTGAGGCATCGGCTAACTATTGGCACAGATGCCGGTGTCTCCCACATCTGAAGGAGAAGTTACCCGAGGATGGTGGGGATTGGGACCATCAGGGCCTCCTTAGGTGGAGCCTCATACTGGAGGATTTCCAGCTCCTCCGTGTGAGGATCCTCCTCCAACTCTGTGGTGAGAGATAAGACTTTCGCCGTGTCTCGGACAAACTCGAGGAACAATGTGTCCTCAGATGGGGACCAGCACTGCGACGCTGGGGGAGACAGATCCAAGGGGAGATCACGATGCTTACGCATCTCCAGGGAAGCCATGTCCTCGGACTCCCAGTCCAAGTAGTCAGTCGAGGACTTGAGGCCGGATGGCTCCTGAGGCGTTGGGCTCGGGTCTTTGATGACCCACGGCGGCTACTTGACCTGAGCCACAAGCGCTTGCTGGGGGGTATATCTCTCCCAAGGAATGGCAGCGGAATTGAGACGGCCTGGGGAGTCCTCGATATCGAGGCCCCTGTGGTCTTGGTATGAGCACCGGCAGGGCAAGACAGACATCGACACTTGCTGCGTTGCAATGCCATCATCCTGGCTTCCCACTCAGGACATGGACACAGGTGTGACCGGGTCCAGCGTCAGTAAGAAGAGGGAGTCTTTGATAGGACAGGCTTTGGGGGTCCATGACCCATTACCGCAGGCCTCAGCATCTGTTCTGGGCACCTTCACCAGACGCTCCCGCTCTGATTCCTCTGATACCTTCTGGGGAATGTGGGACCTGGCACAGGATTTTCCATGTGTGTGTGATTCCTAGAATGAGGTTCTGAGGATTTACTCTTCTTCTTGCACTCACACTCTGGAAAACCCTCGTCAGAGTGTCCACAGGTGCGATCGGGTGCCGCGGGGCCTTTACGAGATTCTGAGGATCTATGCAGGGCCTTTGAGCACAAGGTTACTGGGGGCATCGGGGCAGAATCTGATCTGTGGAAGATGTCGTCTTGCTTCTACTGAAGACTTTGGATGGCCTTTGTGGACATTTTCTTGCACGGGGCGCAATCCTCTGGATCATGGTCAGCACCTAGACACCGGAGATAGCAATCATGTGTATCGGTTAAGGGCATGTTCTTTGCGCATCAATCACACTATTTGAATCCATTGGCCATTGGGGAAAAAAGTACTCCTACGAGGTCAAAGACCCTTGACACAGCCAGTGGTTAGCAAAAGGCGCAAACCGCACTGGAAGAAAAAATTTAAAAGACTCGAAGCCAGGACAATGGGGCTCGGAGGTGGGAAAGGGATTGCTGCTTACTGGAGAAAGAAAGGCAGTTTAATGCACCAAAAAATCTACTTTTTTTCAAGGGAAAGAAGAAAGATGTCTGCTGGGCTCCATGTAAAAAGGGAGACTGAGTAAGGTGGCACCCTTGGGTGGGAAGGAGACCATGCTTGTGTGGTGGCATCTCCCAAAGATTTTCTTTGAAAGTTGGGGAGATGCTTCCATGGAGCTCCATCGGCACCATCACCCATATGTGAGGACTGGCTTCCTGCTTATTCCTGAAGAATGCAAGGTTCCACATTAGGAATCACCACACAGGAAAAAGATCTGGATAATACATTGAAACCACATTGAAACCCTCTGCCCAGTGTGCAATCACGGCTAGAAAGCAAATAGAATGCTAGGAATCATAAAGAAAGGAATGGAGAATAAAACGAAGGATAATATGCCACTGTATCGCTCCATGGTGCAACCACACCTTAAATAGTGTGTGCAATTTTGGTCGCCATATCTTAAAAAGGATATAGCAAAATTAGAAAAGATACAGAGAAGGGCCACCACAATGGTAAAATACTACTACTACTACTGAGCATTTGTATAGCGCTACAAGATGTACGCAGCACTGAACAGACATGTAAGAGACAGGCCCTGCTCATCAAAGCTTACAATCTAGTCAAAACAGGCAACACAGAAGGCATAAAGGGGATGGAAGGATATCCCTATCAGGAAAGACTTAAAAGATTAGGGCTCCTCAACTTGAAAAAGACACAGCTGAGGGAAGATATGATAGAGGTCTATGAAAAGTGGAATGGGTAAATGTAGAACAGTTGTTTACTCCTTCAAAAAGTAGAAAGACTAAGAGGGGCACAATGAAGCTATAATGTAGCGCATTTAAGACTAATTGGAGAAAATATTTTTTCACTGAACACGTAATCAAACTCTGGAATTCATTGCCAGAGGATGTAGTAAAAGCTGTTAGTGTAGGGGGCTTTAAGAGAGGTTTGAATAAGTCCCTAGAGGAAAAGTCCATAAACCATCATTAAAGAGGACCAGGGAAATCCACTGCTTACTCCTGGGATAAGCAACATGGACTATGTGTACCATTTTGGGAACTTGGCAGGTATCTGTGACCTGGATTGGCCAATGTTGGAAACAGGATACCGGGCTTGATGGACCCTTGGTCTGACCCATTATGGCATATCTTACGTTCTAGACATGCTCTCATACAAACTTACACCCACTTGAGGAAGGTGTAAATGTGTGCATGTACTCTATGTGTGTGTACATGTATTGCATAAAAAACGTGCATACTCTGCAACTCCACCCCAGCTTCACTCAAACTACACCCTCAGGAATACCTACACAGAGATCCCATAAAAACAGGCACTGTCTTTCAGTGCATCTACTTGTTATGTGCAGGGCCAGCCCGTTCACTAGGCGAGCTAGGCGGCCAGCCTAGGTGGGCAGTGGTGGCAGCACACGACAGGCCATGCCCCCCCCCCCAGTTACCTTCAATTCCATCACGGGGGAGGGAGAAGCAGCACTAGTAGTATTTCAGAAGGCAACCGCCGCTTTCTTCCCCGTGACAGAAGACCATTGTCTTTTGAAATACTGCTGCTTCCACCACCCCCCCCCCCCACGACAGAATGGGTGGCAGCTGAGGGGGCAGCAGCAGCTGAGGAGGGGTGGCAACGTGGCTTGGCAGCGCGGCCAGGGTTTCTGCCTAGGGCAGCAGAAACCCTTGGGCCGGCTCTGGTTATGCGTACATACACCCAAGCAATTTTATCATAGCTGTTTTCCATGCTTCACATGCTGAAAAAGCTTTATAAGATTATTTATTTATTTATTTTGTTTATTTAATTCTTCTATACCACCCCTTCCAGAAATCCAGACATGTTACATATAACAGTAGTAAAACTATTTACATAGTAAATTACCCTCTGTACGTCCTTGCTTGGATCAACCATTCATGTTAATGATCTTGTTTCTAACTCTAAAAGCATCAATGAGCCATAAGAACATACGTCTATATAAGTTAAGTTGATTTTTACTAGGGTTTATATCCAGAATGGTGAAATATGTATGAGCAGAAGGGCATGTTCAAACTAGTGATATTGGTGCTTGTAAGAATATGCCTGCCTAGCAAGTGACTCACCAACCGACCACCTATGAAACAGAAAATACACTTACAAGCAAAGAGTGCGTAAGTTTCAAGGCAAGCTGGAATAACGTTTTATTCTTATGCACTACTGACGGTTACATTATTAATAGATGACAAAGCTCTGAATGAGATAAGCATAATCATCCATAGCAAACAAGGACAGTGAGAGTCCCACATATAGAAATAACATGTCAAGAAGGAAGTGTGGGGAAAGAAGTAAGCACTATGGCAGTCTTGGAAAGGAAAGCTGGCACTAACATCCTCAAGAATGTTGTTCACCATCTCAAACAAAGAAACTAAATAGAGAATTAGTCATTGATATACAAAAGCTGGGAAAGGAGGAGGCGCAATTGCAAGGAGATTTCAACCTACCAAATGTGGACTGCAATATCCCATTTACAAAATCGGAAAGAAGTGGAGAGACTGGATTCCTTTTAAGGAACTTTCCTCAAGTAAACAATGATGGAACCAACAAAGGGGAGATGTTAGATCTAGTACTCACAAATGGAAGCATAGACACATGCAAAAATGATGGCAGAAAAAGACCATATAGACTAGTCTGCCCTTGCATATCAACTACAATAGTCTCCTTTTTTTCCTTTAGAGATCTTCTGTGTTTGTCCCATGCTTACTTGAATTCAGATACTATCCTCTTCTCTACTTCCTCTACTGGGAGACAATTCCACACATTTGCCACGCTTTCCATAAAGACATATTTCTGTATATTACTCCTGACTCTATCCCCTTTCAACCACATTCTATGTCCCCTTGTAGCAGAGCTTGCTTTCAATCAAAAGAGGCTTTCCTCTTGTGCCTTTATGCCACTGAGGTATTTAAACGTCTCTATCATATCTCCTCTATCCTGCCTTTCCTCTAACATATATATTAAGATCTTTAAGTCTGTCCCCACATGTCTTTAATAAAGACCACTAACCATTCTAGTAGTCCCCTCTATACTGACTCCAGCCTGTTTATATCCTTTTGAAGTTGCGGTCTCCAGAACTGCACACAATACACCAAATGAGGTTGCACCAAAGACTTATACAAAGGCACCATCACCTCCTTTTTTTCTGCTGGCCATTCCTTTCCCTTCTAGCTTTCGCTGTTGCCTTTCCTACCCGTTTAGCGACTTTAAGATCATCAGAAACAATCATGCTCAGGTCCTACTCTTCTTTTGTGAACAGACATACTTTGCTCCCTACACTGCGTCTGGAGAGGAGTCCATCTGGGCTGTAGTGATCATCACACAGTATAGTTTTCTTTAAATGCTAAAATGGAATCTAGACACACCAAGCTTAAAGTCCTGGACTTCAAACATTCTTACTTTAGTAACATGGGGCAATACCTGAAGGAGGAGCTGGGAGCTTGAGAAGAGATAAGGGAAGCGGAAGGCAGTGGGCCAAAAATGAAAAGAGTTAATAAAAAGGCAATTCATATTTATATGTAAGAAAAGTAAATGAAAGCAAAAAAAAATAAAATTATAATAGTTCTCCAAAGACAAAATAAGGGTCAAAAAGCTAGCATTCACAAAGTACAGCAGATTACAGGAAGAGGAACATGGCAACATAGTAAATGATGGCAGATAAAGACCAGCATGGCCCATAGTCTCCCCAGCAAGGTATTTTGGGTTGTAAATGCTGCTCTGTCCAGGTTATGCCTGGTCTATGCCTTTTATTTTGGGTTGTAATTGCCGCTCTGTAACACCTACCCCTGCTATGCTTCTTTGAAGTGTTTAAGTCATTTAAGTTTTGCTTTGAGCATGAATTCTCCCCTTCCTTTATAGGGATCAGGGTTTATCCCATGCCTTTTTTAATTCTGCCACCATTTTGGTCCACACCACCTCCAGTAGGAGGGTATGCCAGGCATCCACCACAGAAAAGAGCATCAGACACAGCAGAGAGAAACAACAAAAAAAGATCAAAAAGGCAGAAGAAAAGATGCCCAAAAATGTTAAACTAGGTGACAAGACTTATCTTTAGATACGGTCAGGAAAAGAGAAAAGGCAGAGGGAACTGTAAAACTTAAAAGTGTTGGACTGATAGATGGAGAATGATAAGGAAAAGGCAGAAATGCTAAACATTTCTGCTCAGTGTTTCTGGAAGAACCCCCTGGCAAGGGACCATGGATAACTAGCAAAATTACATTAGAGATTCTGCATCATTCATGGAAGGGAGCATCTGTGCATAAACTGCAGGGTTGAAGGTGGACATAGCCATGGGACCAGATGAGATAATCCCAGGATACTAGGGGAGCTGAGAGGTTCAATAGATCCCTCAAGGAAGGACTGGTTCTACAGGACTGAAGAAAGGCAAATGTGATCTTTCTTTACAAGAATGGTAACAAAGAACAGATGGAAAAAGCAATGAAGACGTTACTACTACTACTTATCAGTTGTGTATTTATTATTTATTTTATTTTATTTACATTCTCTTATATACTGCGCTATTCTGCATCAGTGCGGTTTACATTGAACAAACTGAAATTACATTGAACAGGGCATTATAACTTGGAGATAACTATTTTAGCGCTACATAACATAACAGTGCTGTACAGACACATGTAAGAGACCGTCTCTGCTCATCAGAGCTTACAATCTAGTCAAGACAGATAACACAACACCTGGGGACTAGGAAAGGATCGCGAACTATCTACAGTCTAGTGGGTTGCAAGATCCAATTGATGTTTGTTTTTAACTGATAGTTGTACACCACCTATAAGGCTTTGCACTTGGCGATATATAAATGTTTTAAAGTAAGAAAGTAAGTAAAGCAACAAAACTTTATCAGAGGGAGATTGTGATAAACAAATCTGATCGATTCCTTCGACTTGGTGACTAGAGAAATAAATAGAAGGAGGTGCTGGATGTAATCTACTTAGATTTCAGCAAAGACTTTGATATGGTTCCTCATAAGAAGCTAATGAATAAACTAAGCAGCCTGGGAGTGGGTCCCAAAGTGGTGAACTGGATTAAAAATTGGTTGACTAACAGACAAGAGAGAATAGTGGTAAATGGAATTCATTTGGAAGAAAGAAAGGTGACTAGTGGAATACCTCAAGGACTGGCCCTGGGGCCATTTCCGTTCAATATCTTTGTAAGTAATATTGCAAAAGGGTTAAAAGGGAAAGTTTGCCTTTTCGTGGGTGACACCAAGATCTGCAACAGAGTGGTTTGAGTTAAAATCCAAGGCAGAATCCAATCGCAGAAAATTCAAAGTCCTAGATTTCAAAAATGCTGACTTCAGTAAAATGGGAAAGTACCTGAAGGAGAAGCTGGCAGGGTAGGAGGAGATAAGGGAAATAGAAAGGCAGTGGGCTAAACTGAAAGAGGCCATAACAAGGACAACAGATCTATATGTAAGGAAAATATATAAAAGCAAGAAGAAAAGGAAACCAATATGGTTCTACAAAGAAGTGGTTGCAAAAATAATGGCAAAATGGCAGCATTTACAGTTTTCAGAAGATCACTAAGAGGAACGCAGAAAAGAGTACCAGATAACAGTGGTGTACCAAGGATAGGGTGGTGGGTGCAGCTGCGCCCCAAGGTTGCATCCTTGCTGGGCCCACAGAGCAGCACAGCAAACTTATGATTAAGCCGACTTGCCACAGTGCCTCATGCTCCAGAGGCTGGCTGCTCTTCTCTCCCAGCCGAAGTCTCGTGAGTCACGAGACTTTGGTCAGGAGAGTAGAGTGACCAGCTCCTGGAGTATGAAAGCACTGCGGCAACCCAACTTAATCAAAAGTTGGCTACACTGCCTCCATGGAGCTGGTTGTGGTTGGTGGGGGGGTGTGGAAAGTGGAGCAGGGGAGGTGAACTGGCAATGACACTCTCCCCGGAGGACAGGGGGCTAGGAACGCCATTGCCAGCTAAAGCTGAAAGAGGTAAAGAGAGGATGGCAAAGCACACACAGATGTGAAGCAAGGTGTCAAGACTTTTTTCTGGTATATTGGGGAGAGGAGGAAGGCCAGAGGTGGAACTGCAAGACTCAAAGATGCTGAGGACCGATTTGTGGAAAGTGATCAGGAAAAAGTGGAATTGCTAAACAAAAGCAGATGTTCACAAGTGGAATTGCTGTTCACAAAAGAAAATCCTAGAGAAGGCCCATGCATGTCTGTCAAAGCCCATAAGGGAACAGAGTAGATGTACCACCATTTAAGGAAGAAAATGTTTATGAACAGCTTGCAAAACTAAAGTGGACAAGGCCAAGGGAACAGATCAGATACATCCTAGAATACTGAAGGAGCTCAGTGAGGTTTTGGCAAGACCTTTAAAAGATGTGTTTAATAGATCCCTGCAGACCAGGTAGGAACTGCAGGGTATGAGAAGGGGTGGTGTGGTCCCTCTTCAGAAATATAGCAATAGTTAAGAGGTGGCAAACTACAGGTCAGTAAACCTTAGCTCATTGGCGAGAAAAGAAATGGAGATGCTGCTGAAAGTAAAAATAATAGTTTTACTGGAAGCCAACAGTTTGTGAGATGCAAGGCAGCATGGCTTTACCATGTGAAGATTGTACCAAACAAATCTGATTGATTTCCTTGCTTGGTTAACTAGAGAACTAAATCAAGGACATGTCATGAATATGGTCTACTTAAATTTCAGCAAAGTCTTTCATACTGTAATTCATAAGAGGCTTGTGATGGATCCCAAGGTGGTGAACTAGATCAATAATTGGTTGACTGACAGAAAAAGAAGGAGGTGATAGCGCCTCTGTATAAATCTTTGGCAAGATTTCATTTGGCGTATTGTGTGCAATTCTGGAGACCACACCTTCAAAAAGATATAAACAGAATAGAGTTGACACAGAGGGTGGCTACCAAGATGGTCAGTGAGCTTCATCGTAAGGCATATGGGGACAGACTTAAAGATTTCAATATGTATACTTTGGAGAAAAGGCGGAAGAGGGGCGATATGATACAGAAGTTTAAATACCTACATGGCATAAATGCACAAGGGGTGAGCATCTTTCAATTAAAAGCAAGGGCTGCAATGAGGAGACATAGGATGAAGGTGAAAGGGGATAGACTCAGGAGTAATATGCTGAAATATTTCTTTATGGAAAGAGTGGTAGATGCATGGAATAGTCTCCCAGTGGAGGTAGTAGAGATGAGGACAGTATCTGAATTCAAGAAAGTATGTGACAAATACTGAAGATCTATAAAGGAAAAAAGGGACTGTAGTAGTTGGTATGGAAGGGCAAACTGGATAGGCCATATGGTCTTTATCTGCCATCATATTTCTATGGTTCTAAGACAGACTACAAAGGGTGGTGGTGAATAGAACTCACTCTGAAGTAGGGTGAGTAGTGGCGTGCCTGAGGGATTGGTCCCGGGACCACTACTGTTCAATATCTTTATGAGTGATATTGCTGAAGGTTTAAAAGGAATAGTCTGCCTTGCAGATGCGACAAAGATCTGCAATAGGGTGGATGCTTCAGAGGATGTAGACAACATGAGAAAAGATCTACAAAAATTAGAATAGTCTAATGCTTGACAATTGAGATGTAAAGCAAAGAAGTGCAGTGTGATGCACTGTGATGTAGAAACCCAAAGGAGCTGTACACGATAGGGGACTGGAGGCTGATGTGTTCAGACCAAGAGGGGTGATAGCACCTGAGGATCTCAAAGTGGCAAAGCAGTGTCACAAGGCAGTGGCCAAAACCAGAAGGATGTTAGGTGCATACAGAGAGGAATAGCTAGCAGGAAGAAGGAAGTATTAGTGCCCCTGTAGAGATCATTGGTAAGGCCTCACTTGGAGTAGTGTGTTCAGTTTTGGAGACTATATCTTACAAAGGATATAAAAAGACTTGAAATGCTTCAAAGGCAGGCAACCAAAATGATATGGAGCTTGTGCCAGAAGGCATATGAAAAAAGACTTGAAGACTCAAATCGTATACCATAGAGGAGAAAAGGGACAGGAGGGATATAATACAGACATTTAAATACTTAAAGGATGTTAATGAACAAAGCTTTTTCTAAGATGGCTAAGCTGTAGAACTATAGGACATGAAATTAAGTTGCAAGGAGATAAAATTAATCGCAACATCAGGAAATACTTTTTCACAAAAAAGATAGTGAAAGAATAGAATATCCTACCGAAGGAAGTGGTGGGAGCAAAACCAGTGACGGAATTCAAAAAGACATGGGACAGACACAGAGGATCACAGAGGATGGAATCAAAGCAAACATATACTGTATAATTTCATAAACGGAGAAGGGTAGCCTGCCTGGAGCAGCAGGTACAATCTTAAGCAAAAGTATAGGGGGGGGGCGGTAATCTGCACTGAGCTTCAGTTGCAGCTCTACAACTCTAGCCATCTTACTGGACAGACTAGATGACCCATGATGGTCTTTACCTGCTGTCATTTACTATGTTACCAGGGGAAGCTGTCGAGATACAGAACCTGATATGAAGTTACAAGTAGATAGAATTGAAAACAATAATCATGTCTTGAAGGACTATCAAAAGGGACTGCTACAGATGGAAATAGATCTGCACTTGTAATTATTTATCTTCTAGAATATATTCTAAATCTTGGGGAAAATGGGAATTATTTGGGTTAAAGCTGATAAATCTGTTTATTTTAGAATTCAGTGTTTTTGCCTAGTCATCCCAGAGAGTTTTTCATTTAAATCAAATCATAGCTTAGCACAGAAAGTAAAATAGAATAAATAGTTACTGAAATAAATTTGTTTCTAGAAAACATTTTCTTTATATTAAATCAGAGTATAGCTTATCATACTGTACAAGTAGAATAAATAGTCTCTGAGTAGAAAGAAATAAACTTGTTTCTAGTGACCTTTACAAAGAGGCCTTCCAGTTAGGAGACAAAAGATCTGTGACGTTGTCTTCCACAGATATTAAAGTCAAGTGGCAGATCAAAGGGGCAATTTGAAAGACCCCTCTCTATCAAACCAAGGGCTGTGTGAATCACACAGGAAATTGATAAGTCTTTACCTTAGAAGCACAGGTCAAGGCACCATGTAGCAAGCCAGCTTTTATTAAGTCTTCTTTCCCTCCCACCTACCCCAACTCCCACCTACCCCAGGGATAATCTTAGCTTAATAAGCTCTTAAAGCTATTTAAGGGAAAGAGGTGCCCATATTCATTTTCAGGTGTGCTGGTTATCCTAATCAGGAACACATTAATTAAGAACCTGAGATTAATTAATCTTGAGGTGAGCAAAGTCCATTAAATGTATTAGGTATAGTTGTATTAGTATCAAGTATCCCCAGCAAACGTAAGTAAATAAAGAACTTAAATACCTAAACAAAACCTTAAAACCAAGATGCAGACAACAGTCCAGCAGCGAGATGGGTACTTTCCAGTCTTTTACATTGAATGTCACATTTACGATTTTCTTCCAGTTGCTGAGGAGTCTTACTTGTTCACCAGGTGCAAGGAGCTCTTTGCTCTCAGGGAACGAGTCTGATTTCTGGAAGATAGAGTAGCAGACTTCAAGGACATAAGGAAGAGAAAAAGGTATATAAACAAGACCTACAGGGACATAGTACTGCAGTCTGTGATAAGGAAGCTTATCATAGCTCAGGAAGGAGCTATAGAAAAGGTGAAGTGACTCTGAACAAGCAACCTGTCAGTTCTGGTAGAAATAAGAAAACAGAATTTTCTTATAAAAGACTACCAGTCCCAGAATGCACCAGGTTTCCAACAGCCATTAGAGGAGCTGAAGTGGGGGAACGTGTGTTCAATCAGGAGGGCTATGAGGTAATCCCTAAGCACTCATCTCAAAGGGCAGGGCCTGATTCAGCACAGCTGCGCTGTATTAGGGAGGAGCACTCATCTAAGCAGAATAAAGGTAGAGTTTATTCTACAGATGACCATCTTCATGATCACCTTGGATATCCTGAGAATCAGCTTGAGCTGGATCCTGAGGATCATCATCATCAGAAGCAGAAGCCAAACCGGACGGACAGAGAGGGCAGGAAACCCTTTGGAAGAAGGAAGAGAAAAGCCTTTGAGAGGTCTAGAAGAGTCCAGAGCAGTACGTATACTGAGAGGCATTCCAAGGGCCAGCATACACCATTGGACTGGGGAAAGCCAGAGGAATGGTGCTGCAGAGCTAGGAATCTCCAGACACTACCTGTGAGGGAGACGGCTGCATGTGGAAGGGACCCTAAGACCCGTGCCAGAAGGTATGTGAAGAGAGATCCAGTGTCCAGGGATCTGGATTGGAAGGCTGGACATAAGAACTGGACTACATACTGGCCAGGCTATATAGAGAGGACCTCTAACAGCAATGGAAGCTCAGGTATGAACACTGATCTATGCCCTAGCTATAACCTTGAAAGACAGCAGGGAAATAAGTATTCTCCTGAAAGTGCTCCAGTGGGAGATTCATCTGTGCCAATCCATGATATTGAACCCATGCTTGTTGAAGAAGAGGGAGTGATAGCAGATGAAGAATCTGTTTACATGGACTGCTCTCTGTCTAAACTCCTTTGGTGATTTTCTGTTATAAAGTACAGCAACCATCACAAAGAAATGCAAACTTGTTCTTTAATCTACTCAGAAAAGCTCCTGTGTAGGTTTTCTAGCCACGCAGTAGAAAGCAAGCCAGCTAAGGGGTTTCAGCTGGATAACTGCTAGCAATTGAGCCTTACCTAATTGCTTGTGAGCTAGGAGAGAATCACTTCTGAATCTATGTGGGAAGATATAAGAAGTTTACCGGAAAAGAACAGTTTTTTTTTCTTTCTTTGTGGCTTTTGGTTTGTTGTTTGATATATGCTAAGAAAACATTAGCTAGTGCCTACAGAAAAGACCAGTTTGTACCAACCAGGTCTTATTTCTTTTGCTTTAATTGCCTGACAAGTTTAAAGGTTGTTTTCCTGATTTTGTTTTTTTCAAGTTTAACACTGAAAGCAAGTAACCTGATTTATGTGCTACCAAGCATATCTGTGTTGGGAGAAATAACCCCATAAATAAATATCTTATTGGCTTTAACACTTGAGCACAACTAAATTATTGTCAGCAGCTGTGTCTGATGTGAATGAACTGCATTGCCCACAATCCCTTGCAAATCATATAGATATATGCACTTGCCAAGACTGTGAAGATTCTCACCCAGGCAGCCATCTGACAAGTCCCATCTCCAGTCTGGCAGTCTCCCTGTTGCCATGAAGGAGAAAGGTCACGTAACAGGAGATCACCACCCTGGTGTGGAAGGAAGTGATCCTGTTGCTAGCACCTGTCTTCCAGGTGATGTAAAACCCTCTTGCACTGAGGAAAGTTTTCCAGGAGGAAAGGGTTAGGACAGCCATTATAGTTGTTGATTCAATCATTAGGCATGTAGATAGCTGGGTGACTGGTGGACATGAGGATCACCTGGTAACATGCCTGCCTGGTACAAAGGTAACGGACCTCATGCGCCACCTAGACAAGTCTGTTGTCTGCTTTAGTCTTGAAGAAGATGTAGGGAAGTTACCCATGACTGAAATGGTTTTTAAAGGTGATACATTGGAAGAATTGAAAGAAATAGTGATAAACAGGGAAGATGTATTATAACTATTTGATAAAATAAAGAGTAGCAAATCACCTACTAATAAACTAAATGGTATACATCCGAGGATGTTGAAAGAACTGAAATATGAGATTGCAAACCTACTATTAGTAATCTGTGAGCTAGCATTAAAATAAACTTTAATACCTGAAGATTGGTGAAGGGCCAGTGTAACGCCAATTTTTTAAAAGGGCTCCAGGGGTGATCCGGGAAACTACAGACTCATGACATCAGTTTCGGGCATGACATCAGTATCGGGCAAAATGGTAGAAACCATTATAGAGAACAAACTTACTGAACATGTAGATAGTCATAGTTTAATGGGAGAAAGCCAAAATGGCTTTAGCCTAGAAGGTATTATCTTACTAATCTATTATATATTTTTGAAGGTGTGAATAAACAGGTAGACCAAGGTGATCTGGTTGATATAGTGTATCTGGATTTTCAGAAAGCCTTTGACAAGGTCCCTCATGAGAGACTCAGAGAAATTAAAAAGTCATCGGATAGGAGGCAGTGTACTATTGTGAATCAGGAACTGGTTAAAAAACAGAAAGCAGAGGATAGGGCTAAATGGACAAATTTCCCAATGGAGAAAGGTGAATAAAGGAGTACTCCAGGGATCTGTGCTGGGTCCGCTGCTTCTTAATCGTAAATGACCTGGAAATGGGAATAACGAGTGAGGTAATCAAATTTGCAGATAACACAAAATTATTTAAAGTTGTTAAAACCCAAGAGGATTGTGAAAAATTGAAAGAGGACCTTGATAGATTTGAAGACTGGATGTTCAAATGGCAAATTAAATTTAATGTGGACAAGTGCAAAGTTATGCACCTAGGAAAAACAACCCAAACTATGGTCACACGATGCAAGGTTCAACATTAGGAACCATCACCCAGGAAAAAGATTTAGGTGTCATCGTGGATAACATGTTGAAACCCTCCACCCAGTGTGCAGTGGCGGCCAAGAAAGCAAATAGAATGCTAGGAATTATAAGGAAAGGAATTGTGAATAAAATAAAGGATATTATAATGCCTCTGTATCGTTCTATGGTGCAATCGCACCTTAAATATTGTATACAATTCTGGTCACCATATCTTAAAAAGGATATAATGGAATTAGAAAAGATACAGAGAAGAGCCACCAAAAGGTAAAGGGGATGGAAGGATACCCCTATGAAGAGAGACTAAAAAGGTTAAGGCTTTTCAACCTGGAAAAGAGACAGCTGAGGGGAAATATAATAGAAGTCTAAATTAATGAATGTTGTGGAATGGGTAAATGTAGATTGATTCTTTACACTATCAAAAAGTAGACAGACTAAGGGACATGCAATGAAGCTACAATGTAACCCGCTTAAGACTAATAAGAGAAAATATTTTTTCACTCAACGCGTAATCAAACTCTGGAATTTGTTACTGGAGCATGTTGGAAAGGCTGTTAGTGTAGCTGGGTTTAAAAAAGGTTTGAACAAGTTCCTGGAGGAAAGGTCCATAAACCATTATTAAAGAGGACCCAGATAATCCACTCTTGCCCCAATACAAGTATTATGGAACCTGTGTGTCTTTTTGGGAAACTGCTAGGTACTTGTGATCTGGATTGGCCACTGTTGGAAACAGGATAGCGTAGTTACTCACCTGTAACAGGTGTTCTCCGGGGATAGCAGGAATCAGTCCTCACATATGGGTGACATTGGCACAGATGGAGCCCTCATGGAAGCATCCCCCACCTTTCAAAGAAAGCCTTTGGGAAATGCCACCACTCATGTATGGTCCCCTTCCCGCCCAAGGGTGCCACCTTGCTCAGTCAGATGACCAAGCTAAAAGACAGAAAAAATAAAAGATGGTAAAGGAGCAACTCCAAGGGGAGTTGGGAGGGTTGTGAGGACTGATTCCTGCTGTCCCCGGAGAACACCTGTTACAGGTAACTAAGCTTTCTCCGGGAACAAGCAGGAAGTCAGTCCTCACATATGGGACTCCCCAGCTACAGGCTACCGAAAGCCCATGGCAAAAATAGGGGTTCCATCAAGGGGAGCCGCAAGCAGCAGCAATTTAGTCTATGTACACAGACCACAGTAGGACTCCTGTGTCCGATGAACCAGCACTCCGGTAGCCTGAACACAGAAGGGTTGGAGGATAGGAGTTGACTAAACCCAAGAAAGGTTACAGAGCACAGCCTGGCCAAAGGCACTGTCCCATTGAGACTCTCTTTCCAGGCAGTAATGGGCTGCGAAGGTATGGACTGAAGACCAGGTGGTGGCCCAGCAGATGTCCACCATCGAGACGGAGCATAGGTTTGCTACTGAAGCTGCCATGCATCTGACATGGTGCGCCGTGACACAGCCTTCCAGTGGGAGCCTCGCCTGCTCATAAGCGAGGGTGATACAGTCCATCACCCATGTGGACAGCGTACACCTGGTCACCACCTCCCTCAGTCTACTGGGGTTGTAGGCGGTGAAAAGCTGAGAGGCTTTGCAGTGGCCCTGAGTGTGTTGGATGTAGAAGGACAAAGCCCTCTTACAATCCAAGGTGTGGAGGACCATCTCTGCCTGACTGGAATGAGGTCTTGGAAAGAAGGTAGGGAGCACCACTTCCTGGTAGAGATGGAAGGGTGACACCACCTTCAGCAGGAATTTGGAGTGCGTGCAAAGCACCACTCTGTTCTTGTAGAACCTGGTATAGGGCGCCTCCGCCACCAGGGCCTGAAGCTCGCTAATTCTGCAAGCGCAGGTAAGCACGACCAGGAAAATGAACTTCCAAGAGAGGTAGCGGAGGTGGCAGGTAGCCAGAGGTTCAAAAGCCGGGCGAGTAAGCTGCCCCAACAACATGTTGAGGTCCCATTCGGTTGCCGGGCAGGAGAAAGGGTCAGCCCTGTGTTCGGCACACTAAACAGAGAACCTGCGCCATTTGAGAGCGTACGCCTTCCTAGTCGAGGCCTTGCGAGAGGCCAGCAAAATGTCTTCCACCTCAACCGGAAGACTGAAAGGGGTGAGAGTCACCCTTTCAACAGCCAGACTGTCAGTGACAGGGACCCCAGCTTGGGGTGCAGGAGAGAGCCCCCCTCCTGAGATAGGAGTCCCGGGGCGGTCCCCAAGGGGATGGAGGTCTCCACTGTCAACTGCAGAAATAGCGGAAACCACAGTTGCCTGGGACACTGAGGAACTATCAGGATGAGCGAGGCCTTGTCGCGGAGGGTCCTGAACAAGGCCTTGGCAATCAGCAGTGTAGGAGGGAAGGTGTACATGAGGTCTTCTGCCCATGAGACCAGGAACATGTCCACAGCCACCCTGGAGGGGTGGGGCTGCCGGGAGCAGAAGTGGGGTAGCTGAAAGTTGTCCGGGCTGGTGAACAGGCCCATCATGGGTACCCCCAGAGCTGGAAAAGCTGACTGACTATCCTGGGATCCAGCTGCCACTCATGTGGCTGGGACTCTGATGAGCCTGTTGGCCATCAGGTTGTCCTGAAGTGGAAAGTACACTGCCTGCAGAATGTTACCCTGTTGGATTGCATACGAGCAGAGGACCAGTGCCCCCCTGTTTGTTCATGTAGAACATCGCCACCTGGTTGTCTGTCTGGACCAGCACCAGTTGGTGATGCAGGTGGTGACAAAAAACCCTCAGGGCTAGGTGTATGGCTCGGAGCTCCAAGAAGTTGATCTGCTGGGTGCTCTCGTCTGCTGACCAGTTGCCCTGAGTGTGGAGATCTCTGCAGTGGGCTCTCCATCCGAGCAGGGAAGCATCTGTGGGGAGGACCCTTGAGGGGCTTGGGGCCTGAAAAGGCATACCTGTGCCCAAGGAGGTGCCAGAGGAGCTGAGCAGGCACTGAGGGGCGGCACTGTATATCCCGAACCAGAGTCCTGAGATGATTGGCTCGGTCACTGGGCAAGAAAGCCTTTGACTGGAGAGCGTTGATCTTTGCCCCAGTGAACTCCAGACACTGTGTTGGGAGGAGGTGAGACTTGGGGTAGTTTATGACAATCCCAAGTGCTTCAGAACCTGGATGGTGCGCGTGAAGGCCTGCTACACCTCTGAGGCCATGCCTCCCTTTATGAGCCAGTCGCCCAGGTAGGGAAATACAAAGACCTGGAGCTGGAGGAAGGTGGCTACAACTGCCAGGCATTTTGTGAAAACTCTTGAGGCCAAGGCTAAGCCTGTATCGAAAATGCCTGCCCCCCACTACAAACTGTGTTTGGGGTAGATGAGAATGTGGGTATAAGCATCCTTGAGGTCTAAGGAGCATAGCCAGTCTCCCTGCTGGAGGTAGGGCAGCAATGTTCCAAGGGAGAGCATCTTGAACTTCTCCCTCCCAGGAATTTGTTGAGGTTGCGCAGGTCGAGGATGGGCCTTAGGCCCCCTGTTCTTTTTGGCACGAGGAAGTACCTGGAGTAGAACCCCTTGCCCTTGAGATAGTGGGGCACTGGTTCCACCGCTTTGTCCTCAAGAAGCCTGCCAACTCCTTCAAAAGAAGGTCCCGGTGGAGGGGGAGACTTGAGGGGCTCTCCTGGGAAATAAGAGGGAGGTGTCTGAATTAGGTGGAGTAGGTAACCCTCCCTGACTACTCTAAGTGCCCAGGAATTGGTGGTGATGGTCACCCACCTCTGGGCATAGAAGACCAGACATCCCCTGGTGGGCTGCTGATCTTGGGATAGACAGGCTATGCTCAAGGAGTCAAAAACTTTCCCCTGGCTGGGCTGGAGCCAGTGCCTGGGTTTTAGAGCCTTCTGCTTACATGGGCCATGCCCATGACCCTTGGCTTGTGACCCTGTTAGGGAACTGGGGAGGTCTGATAAGGTGGGTAGTTTCTGTAAGCAGCTCCCTTCCTCAGGTAGAAGGACTTTTTACCTGAGTCCTTCCGTCTGGGAGGGGCAGTGGTCTTTTTGGAGAGCCTGGTCCTGGTTATGAACTCAGTCTCTGGCTTGGCAGCCTTGTCAGTCATGGGTTTGCCAAAGAGGTTCTCTCCTTGGCAAGGGACATCGACCAATTTGTCCTGAACCCACTGCTCGAGGTCGGACTGTAGCCAAGCTTGGTGGCATGTACCGATGCCAGCCACCGCTACTCGAGCCGCCGACTCAAACCCATCATAGACTGCTCAAGACATGAATTTGGAGCATTCACAGACAGCTTTGGCCAGGTTCTTGAACTACTGCAAGGGTTCCTCGGAGAGACCAGCTGAGAACCCGGCGAGTTTCTTCGCCAGGTATCGCAGGTACATGCCCATGTACAGCTGGTAGGCCTGGATGCAGCCGATGAGCATTGACCTCTGGTAGCACTTTCTGCCAAGGGTGTCCAGGGTGTGGGTCTCCCTGCCAAGGGGCATCGAGGAGTGTGTCTTCTGGCTTTTCAGACAATGCATGGCTAACTCCACCACTATGGAGTTATGCGGCAGCTGTGACTTTTGAAAACCCAGGCTCCAGCAGACTTGATACATCGAGTCAAGCCGTTTGCTCACCACCGGCACCGAAGCTAGTGCTCCCACATTCGGAGCATCAGCCATTCCAGGATGGGAGGAATAGGCACCGTTAGCAATTCCCACACATGGGCCTTGTACGGGAGGATTTCCAACTCATCTGCCCAAGGGTCCTCCTCCGACTCGGTCAGGAACACCAGGGCCTTAAACATGTCCTTGACAAAATCAAGGAAGCCCATGTCCTCGGGTGGGGAACGCCATCGAGGCTCCGAGGCGGGAGAGTCCAATGGGACATCACAGTGGTTATGGGTATCAGGGGACTCCTCGTCCTCTGTCTTCCACTCGGAGTAGTCCATTGAGGACTCATAAGAGGGCTGCTCTGCAGGCCTCAGGGTCCCCGACACCCTGTGGCTGGTGCCCGGCAAGCTTGCTGGGGATGACCGCAGTCCCGTCAAGCGGGACTTGGATTGCAACCTTGGCTGAGGATCGACTCGAGGCCAAAGGACGAGGATCAGCTCGGTCTCCAGGGACTTCTTGGACATCAAGGGCCAGGAGGTTGGGGCGGATGAACCAGTTATGCCAGACAACAGCGCCAGCTGCTGGTCCATGAAGGCAGACAAACTGCGCTCCAGGGCCGCCATTCTGGACTCCAGACCAGAAGGCTCCGCAGCTTTTGGGGTGGGCACCGAGGAACTCGGGCTCAACGCCGGCTCCCCCGAAGGGGAATCCTCAATGAGGATAGTGTCTGGGGACAGAGGCCAGTCCACAATTGGATCTTTCCGGGGGACCTTTGCAGGCCGCTCCTTCTCCGATGCCTTGGACGAATGCCTCAGACTGCGGGATCAGACCCAGGGAGTACCCGGCCGGTCAGAACCATCCAAGGATGCCGTCTTCGAGGGTTTCTTCTTCTTCTTGGGTTTCCTCGAGGGAGACTCCCTTTCTGAGGACCCATGATGAGGTTCGGGCTTGGAACGTTCCGCTCGAGATGTCGGGGCCTCAGACGAGGCACTGGCCTTCGGAAGCACCAGGGACTCAGGGAAAAACTTATCATGCTGCTGCTGGCGGCTCTTTAGGGCCTTGCTGTACATCCTCTTGCAGAGACCGCAGGCCATCGGGTCGTGGTCTGGCCCAAGGCAGTGGAGACAGCAATCGTGTGCATCAGTCAAAGACATAATTTAGAGCACCGATCACACTTCTTAAAGCCACTGGTAGCCATGGGGAAAAAAAGTACCCCTGTGAGGTCGAAGGCTCTCTGGGCTTCCAGTGGGGAAAAAAGGTGCAAAGATGTCAGGAAAGAAAACAACGAAAGACTACAAAGGCGGACCGAACTCGACGTCGCGGCAACGAGGTCAGCAGGTGAGAAGAATACTAGTGCAATACCAGAGGCGAGTATGAAACTTGGAGAGAGAAAAAATCAACTTTTTCCGGGGACAAGCCAGAGAAACATCTGAATGGCTCCACGGAAAAAAAGAGACTGAGCAAGATGGCACCTTTGGGCAGGAAGGGGACCACGCATGCATGATGGCATCTCCCAAAGGCTTTCTTTGAAATTTCACCCGTATATGAGGACTGACTTCCTGCTTGTTCCCGGAGAAAATGGGCTTAATGGACCTACGTCTGTCCCAATTTGGCATTTCTTATGTTCTTATGTACCTTTTATCTACCAGCTGTTTACTTCTCTCATTTCCCTCCTAGCCCTCTCATCCACTGTCTTTCACTCCTTCTCCAGCCTCATATTCCTTTATATCTTTCACTAACTCCCCATTTCCACCCTCTGTACTTAATCCGTTCCAAGCACTCATCTATTTACTTCTGTCTCTCATCTCATCGTCATCCCCAACCCCTTCCATGTTGGTTATCCCCTCCCTGCTTTTAGTCCCTTTCTTATTTCTCTTATTGCCAGCCAATCTCAAGTACCCCATTTCACCAATTTCCCAGCATTATTTGCAATCGCCTCTCATTCATCTCTTTGCCAACCTGCCCCCATGGCCTCTCTCAAATGGTTCCAGCATGCACCCAGAATCACCATGTGCAGACCTGCTCAGCCATCTCCCCTCACTCTCTCCTCGTCCTCACTATCTGCCCAGCATCTCCTTTTTTCTCTCCCCACCCATCCACCCATCACCTCTTTTTCTCACTTCCCCCATCTATTCAGCATCCCCCTTCCCTTTTTCTTCTGCCACCCCATATAGTATCTCCCTTTTTCTTATCTATCTTCCTCTGCCTCTCATCCCTTCACCAATCCCAGCTCCTTCCCTGTCACTCATCCCCTTTCCACTTCCTATCCCTATTTTGTGTCATACCTCCTATCCAGCCTCCCATGCCCCCTTTTACTTTCCTATTTCCAGTTTCACCTCATTTAAAACCCTTTCTTTGCCCATCACTCTCTCTATAGGCCTCCTTCCCCAGCATCCATCCATTGCTCTTGCCGCTTCCCATCCCCAGCATCCATTCCCCTGCCTCTTCCACCATCTCTCTATTGCCCCTTCCCCAACATCCACTTATCTACCTTGTGTCAGCCCTCAGCTCATTTCTCACACTTCCAAGTTCCAGCCTCTAGCCCCTATTCGCCCATCCCTATCCCTTAGTATATGCCTCCTTTCTCCCATCTCCAGCAATAGATCAGACCCTTCTCCTAGCCCTAACCCCAGCATAAGTCCCATTGCTTTCAAACATTGCAATCCCCTGCAAAATGGTGGAAGCTTGTTCCTTTGCACCTGTTGCTCAGAATACCTCTTCATCTACTTACCTCCTTTGCCTGTTGCTCAGACTACCTCTCAACCTCTGGTCACCAACACTGCATGGATGTTAAAACATGAGAGTATGTACTTCCTTTCTCTTGATAGTACAGGATATACTTGCTGTCATGTTTTAACACCTATGTATTGCGTGGTGCCAGCAGCCAGAGGCTAAGAGTCAATCTGAGTGATAGGAGTGAAGGCACAAACCTCTGCCAATCTACAGGAAACTGCAGTGTTTGGAAGCTGAGTATTTGTGCAGGCCAGCACCCAGGGGTCTATGGCTCTCCTGACCCTCCCTTGTTGTACCACTGGATGTTATTGATATTGGAAGATCATATGACCTCTATCATGCAAAACATGCAATAAAAGAGTAACTAGAGTTATGCTAGGGAGAAGTATAATTGGTAGAATAAAAGAGATGATAATGCCTCTGGACAAATTGTTAGTGAGTCCTTATCTGGATTACTATAAACCTTCGAAAGGATACAATGTAGAAGCAGACTAGAGAAGGGCTACTAAACTGTTACAGAGATACTCAAAACCCTCAAAGGTAGAAATAATGCACAAGAAGCAAGCATTTTTTCAGCACGAAGTTTGAGAACTTGGGCTGGCAACTGCTGACATGCTTGCTACCAGAAGAACCAGCATGTTGCACCCTGTGCAATGCCAGCACCCTAAAGAGCAATCATTTACATGGGCCACCTGTGGTAATCTTGTCATATATAAGACTAGCAGAGCTGGCCTTTTGAGTAGTGGCATTCCTTCTTTGTCTAGATACTGTGTCTTATAATCATCTGCTGCTGCTCCAAATATCTTGCCTTTTGACCTGCAGAAGGCTGGCATGTCACATAAGACTACAAGGCCCTGTGCAGTGCAAAACCTAAGATGGCTGGAGCCATTCCAAGTAATTAGAAGGTAGTTGAAGGTCCCTGCACAAGTCGAAGAAACACCATTTGCAACTTTTGAAAATATGGTATCGCTTTTAGAGTGGGAGTAGGGCTGAGGGCAGGTAGTGTGCTGGTAGGCCGTGGCTAGAAAAAACAGGAGTTTTAGGGGGTGGGGTGGGATATACGATCTTCTCAAGGGAAAGACCCCAGAGGCAAGGCCAGGATGCCAAGAATCCCTAAAAGCAGTGTTTCTTGGCCTTTATTTCTTTGCACACTCTCAAGCTTGCTCAGTGCTTATGGCATACTAAACCAAACTTCATAGGATGTCCTCTTAAGGCTGTAAGAGTTGCTTAGATTTTATTGTATTTTTTTAAATGCACATTGTAAGTCACTGTGTTTTTTTCTCTGGAACCGCAGAATCTCAATGAATCAATTGACTGGAAGGCATGCTTTACATAATCAGTTGTTGTCTCATTGCCTGCAGTTTTTCTGAGAGAGTGTCTAGTTTTGTCATGGCAACCATGATGGTTTTTTCTTTCTTAAAAGTCTCTACTCTCAAATTTCACTGGCGTTTAAGATGACGTCATTTTGGGTGTCCATCTCTTCTTAAGGCGCAGGCTTGGTGTTTATTGTCAGTTGACTTCAAACGCCATTGCCTCTGTTTAGCGGGGACCCTAATTTTTTAAGTTCTTTGACGGATCAGCTTTGTAAGTGACTCTGAGTGCCCCTTTCTGGATTTTTCTTTATTTTTGAATATTCAAAGGTTATTCTGAGCTTCCACATCTTCTTTGCTTCTTCGGGCTTTTTTCACATTTCTGGAGCGTTTCTTAAATTTTATGTATAATGGGAGCATTAGTGTTACACGGCATCATTATTCTTTTTTGTGATTTCAGCAATGCATGAACGGCGCTCCAGTCCCGCTCTGCGAAACATCTGATGTCAGAGCTTTGCTTATGGATTGCAGAAGGGGCCTTCACATTGAGAAGCCATTGAATGTTACATCTTCTTTAAGCTAAGTTGGCTTTTAGTTTTTGTTTTTTGGCTGAGGTTCAACTATATGCTGATTTTACATCACAGTATGCTGAATTTCTATCATCATGGAAAGTTCTTTTCTTTCTTCTGCTGTGCTGCATACAATTAAGAGGTTTTCTTGACCTTTGATGTTTGTGGCATCCCTTTCATGCTTGTGTGTGAGGTTGGCTTCTCCTTTGGGCAATTATATTTATTGCAGGAGAATAATAGAGGTCTTTTTTCCTCTTTTTTGATTGCTCTCTTTAATTGCATACTGCTCATCTTTCTATAGTGGGTTGTTTTTTTCCCGAATAATACACCATTTTTTTTATGAGGCATATAATCAAGTTGAAAAAATTATCCTGTCAATACCCCCTGTGCTGCCCTGCGTGATCCTCTCACTCCAGTCTTTCAAAGCAATTTTATCTCATTCCTCAATTCCACAAGATTTTTTCTCCTATTCCATGAGATCCACTTTCACCGGCTCATCCTTACTCATAGGAAGGGGATTTTGGATTTAGCTCACACTTTTTCCTTAATGTTCAAGGCAAGTTACATTCAGGTACAGTAGGTATTTTCCTGTCCTCAGAGGGCTTACAATCTAACAGGCCAATGCACAAAACCGGTGCCGAAGTTGCATTCTATCAACTCTTTACGCCTATTTGCAGCGTGCAACTTCAGCGCCAGCATGCAGAAAGGGGGTCATATACAAATAAGCCACGTCTTAAACTGTGCACAGTATGGCAGCATTGAACTGGGAGCCAAGCACATTTGCAAAGAAGTCGGCACTAGTTTAGCATGTTCTCCCAGAGAAACAGGGGCACTCTATGACTAATTTGCATATGAGCCCCGACAGTATTTTGATAGCAATGGGGGCTTTCTCCAATGCCTGGATGATCCAGGCATCAGGGAAGCCCCCAATGCAACAAAAATACTCTCGGGGGCCAGTGCCAATGAAGTGGAGTAGCCTAGTGGTTAGAGCAACTGCCTAGTACCCAATCAAGGGTTTGATTCCCACTGGCACTACTTGTGACCTTGGGCAAATCACTTTACCCTCCACTGCCTCAGAAGAAAAGGCCTGTCAATCTACTTCCAGTGATACCAAGAAAACCCAGAGGCAGCTGGGTCACTAGGAGTCAGCACTGACTTGATGGCTCTAAAAAAAACCCATTTGTGTAAATAAATAAAATAAGGGCTCAACCAATCTGAGGTCATTAAGACAACTAAAAAAATTCAGACCTAGCCCTTGGAGTTCAAAGTACATTTGAAGTTGCACACAGATTTCACATGGGTGGCTGACAGCTGCCCTTAGCATCAGCCTCTTTTTCCTGCCTACTTGACACCCAGGGCTGGCCCAAAGGTTTCTGCCGCCCCCCTCTGAGTTGCTGCTGCCTACCCAGATGGGCTGGCCCTGATGACACCTCTAAATTCACTGCAGATTGGCAGGAGCTTGGTTATATTTTTTCTCTCTGCTGCCGCTCTTCCTATCCTAAACCAGCACTGGCCACAAAGATCACTGAAAGAGTGAAAATTAGAGAACAACCACTTCATGTATCACATGAGAAACAGAAGAAGTTGTCCTCCATTTTCAACTCCTGTGTAGTGGCAGCCAGAGCTGGTCTAGATGAGGCACAGCAGCAGTGGCAAAAAAAAAGGCTCTCCCCACTCTGCAGTAAATTTAGAGTTGTTAGCAGATAGGATAATGAAGCTGATGCTAGCACAACTGGGAGAAGGAAGCAGACACTAACAGATGGAGATAGGAGAACGGGACTGGGGATAAGAGGAGGAGGCAGATATTAAGGGAAGGGGATGAGAGAAGGGATTTGATGCTGAAGGGAAATGGGAGAAATGGCTGGGCTGTGGCTGGGGCTGGAAAAAGAGGGCTCAGAACTAATACAGGGACTGGAGATAGGATAAAGGGCAGTTATTAAGGGATGAGGGTGGGAGAAGAAGTCTAATGCTGGGCCTAGGAGAAGGGGGAAGGAGGTTGAAGCAGGGGCTTGGAGCTGACAAGGGGGCACATGGGAGAAAGGGGCTGAGTGGACAGGCAAATGATGGTCGGAGGCTAAGGCTGAAGCTGCCAGGGTCCATGGGTGGTCATCGGTGCTCATAAATAAATATTCCAATCATTTTAAATCTGGCTGCTAAATGTTTGGCTTGGCTCCTTGGTCCTAAAAAAAATTTGTTGAGGCCTGAATATATATCTAGAAAAGAAACAAAAGGATATGCTTACTAAAGGGCATTAAGGTCGCACCTGTTAGCGAGCATAAACGGCAGCAGTAAGAATGTCATCATGCGGTAAAGGCCAGGGCGAGCAGTAAGTGTTCCGGTGGTAAGGGCACTTGGCTCCACTTATCAGGCACTAACAGGACTACAGGCGTTAAAGTGTCAAGCATGCACCTTAATGCCTGGAAATGGCAGTCACCTTAATGCAGGATAAAGGAGCCCCTGTGAAAGTCAAATATAAGGTGATGGATGGATGGATGGATGATAAGGTAAGAGCTGATGGACCCATCAGATCCAGATGTATCCTACATGTCAGCCTATAAGTGGGATGAGCATGTGGGAGGCAGCTGTGCTGTACCAGTGATGGGTGCCCATATAATATGCTGTAATGTCTGTGTGGCATTGGATTGGGAAGACATGCTCCCTGGTGGAGCTAGCAGCCCCAAGATGTGGGCATAAAAATGATGACCGAGCAGGAGTGGTGATGTGCAGATCAATCACAGGAGAGGTGTGAGTGATAAATTCAAATGGTTAAACTGTTCCTGTGTGGGCCATGGCATAGCAGCTGGCAGAAGACATGACTATACAAAGCAAGAAATAAAAAAATAACTTTTATACTTCAATAAATAGAGGGGGTGACCTGCATGGAGCGGCAGTTATAATTACTCTAGCCACCTTACTAGGCAGACTAGATGGACCATACTGATCTTTATCTGCTGTCATATTATGTTACTATGTTACTCTAATGGGCATATGCTGATGGATGGGCTGAAGGATGGATGCTGGTAGAGAGTGCATCATGGCCTTGCTACCCCGATGTACTTGATGTGACCACACAAATGCAGTTGTAGTGTGTGTGAAAAAAGTGTGGCTATGCCACAGGGAAGTTCCAATACCAACTATGTGGGTATTACAGCTGTGTCAGCTTTTCTAACCACCATACAATCTCCTGACACATGTGCAGGTAACAACTGGACAAGTGTTTCCCATATTGGCCATATGGAGCAAGTAGATACGTGTGATGATCCCTGCAGGTGGCCATCCCAGGAATGGGATGTGCCTGCATGTACTGCAGACATGTGATGGAGCCAAATATGTTCAGTCACAGGTATGATGAAATATTCCCAATCATGGAGAACTCATGCGTCATACATCTGCAGGGTGAACAAGTCAGACCCTTTGCAATGGGCTACACCAGAGCCTATAAAGTCATGCTGTTAGATGGGCACGAGTGCAATGTGCACATTTGCAGACCCAATGTGCTATTGTAACAAATACAAAAGTATAAGAATGCATGTCCTCCAGTTAATGCAAACCTCTGACTGTTTCTGGCAGTATTTTGAAGCGAGTGTCCCACAGCTACAAAGAGAACAAGATGGAGTCAAACCCTGGTCTTTGTAAGATTTGGTCAGTTATTCTTCTGTAGGTCCTAGGTTCATTTCACTTCACAGAGGCAGTGGGGCTTGTAATAAAACAAGCAAACAGGTGTGGCTTGGAGAAAGGTTTTTATGTAGAAATAGGCTTATTACATAGGTATTGAACAGAGGTATATAGTGATTGTTACAGAGCTGTTTCAGTGTGCATCAATGAATCTGGGTGTGCATGTGCATGTGCATGTGCATGTGTGAAGTGTGAAGTGTAAGAGAGAGAGATAGGCCCGAACATGTGGCTCAGAGCCTCATGGCAAGGGAGAGAGAGCAGGGGAGGGGTGAAGGGAATTGATTATCAGAGCCTCCTGTCCTTCATGTCCAAGGGATGGTGGGAGAGAGAGAGAGACAGGAAGTGTTTCTGTCTTTTATAGTGAATTGAATCCTTGCCAGCACTTCCCCTTGAGGTCTGCTAGTCACTCCCTTTAAGGTCTGCCATTCTTGATTTAGCAAGGAGGGGCTTCAGACAGGCCTTAGAGAATGAAATCATCAGGGGGTCAGAGTTAATCTCATCTTGTAAACTGTCCTATTACTTTTGGAAACTGAAGTCACCAGAGTCCACAGCTGCATGAAATGTATGCTGACATCTCCCACACCTTTTTTTACTGTCTCTAGTACTGTCTCTAGTGTTCTAGAGATAAACAAGTCTCCTTATGAGTCCAAACCTCATGTCTTAGGTAGAGCAGCCACTACTGGGGGCGGGGAACCCAATATGCTACCTCCATGCCCGTCTTAGAGAGAGTGAACAGTGCATAAGGTCTGCAGGAATTTTTGAGGAGGCTAAAGCAAAAAGGTACCAGGATGCTATGAGTGAGGATAGGAAGCAATACTAGACTGCAGCTGACTGGTATTCAGTGTAATAGGAAATGCCAAATTAGCAGGCCAAATTAGCCTGGATGTAGGGGTGGATGCTGGAGAGGTTCAGTGTAACTATCTTAAAATAGGGTTGCCAACTGGCCGGTTTTCAGCCGGCCTGGCCGGTTTTTCCATGGCCAGGCCGGCTGCCGGCGCAGAGGCAAAACCGGCCCTTGAAAAGCCGGTTTTTTGCTCTGGCCGCAAGATCGGGAGCGGCCAGAGCAAAAACCCGGCTTTTCTCCCAACCCGGAGGGCTTCAGAGGGAGCCGGGGAAGCCCGCGCGAGGCCCAGGCTCCCTCTGTACAGCCGCCAGCGTGAAGAGCCTTTTCCTTCACGCTGGCGGCTGTTCCTGTGAAGCCGCGATTGGTGGGAAAGGTTAAAGGCAATGCCCTTTAACCTTTCCCAGCATTTGAGGCTTCACAGGAACAACCGCCAGCGTGAAGGAAAAGGCTCTTCACGCTGGCGGCTGTACAGAGGGAGCCAGGGCCTCACGCGGGCTTCCCCGGCTCCCTCTAAAGCCTCAGACAGCCGCGGTTTTGTGGGGGGGAGGACAAGGACTGCCTGGGCTGTGATGGGGGGGAGGGGACCTGGACTGGAAAAGGTCTAGGAGGGGGGAATTGGACTGGAAATGGGATGTGATGGGGGGGGGGACGTGGACCGGAAAAGGGCTAGGGGGGGGAAATTGAACTGTAAAAAAATGGGGTGTGATGTGGGGGGACATGGACTGAAAAATGGCGATGGGGGTAGAGTAAAACTACTGAAAATGGGTTTTGATGGGGAGGGGGACCTGGACTGGAAAAGGGCTGGGGGGGGACATGGACTGGAAAAGGGCTGGGGGGGGGGACCTTGGACTGGAAATAGGCTATGGTGGAGGGAGGGGGAACTTGGACTGGAAATAGGCTGTGATTAGGAGGACTTGGACTGGAAATGGGTTGTGAAGGGGGGGGGGACCTGGACTGGAAAAGGGCTATAGGGGGGCATTGGACTGGAAAGAAATGGGCTGTGATGGGGAGGGGGACCTGGACTGTAAAGGGGCTATGTGGGGGGGGGACGTGGACTGGAAATGGGTTTTGATGGGGAGGGGGACCTGGAATGGAAAAGGGCTATGGGGGGGGACATGGACTGGAAATGGGTTGTGATGGGGAGGGGGACCTGGACTGGAAAAGTGCTATGGGGGGGGGGAACTTGGACTGGAAATGGGCTATGGTGGAGGGAGGGGGAACTTGGACTGGAAATAGGCTGTGATTAGGGGGGCTAGGACTGCAAATGGACTGTGATGGTGGGGGGGGTAGGACTGCAAATGGGCTGTGATGGTGCAGGGGGACTCGGACTGCAAATGGGATGTGATGGGGGGGGGGCCTAGCACTGGAAATAGGCTGTGATGGGGGACTTGGACTGGAAATGGGCTGATGAAGAGCTGGAATAGGACTGGAAATGGGCTGATGTGGGGCATGGGAGAATGGGATTAGAAGAGAGTGGATGCTGGGTGGGTCTAGAACTATAAGGGAACTGATTTTGGGGGAGGACTAGAATAGATGGGGAATGAGAATGGAGAGGGGAAAAAATATTTTGTGTGGAAGAAAAGTCTATGATGGGCTGGGTATTGGGAGAGTAAGAGGGGCTTGAGAATGGAAGGGTGAAATTTAAATGGATGATAAAGGAATAAGGAAAGAATTGGGGGAAAGAGCAAAAGGGAAACAATCAGTATGTTAAAGCAGAAATAGAGAGAGAATGGAAAACATCTAAAAGAGAAGAAAGGACAAATGGATAGCTCGCAGAAGACACGAAGAAACCAGAAGAAAGTGACTGGAGCAATTGCAACTGAAAAATAAAACGCCCAAACAGAAGGTAGAAAAATACTTTTTATTTTGAATTTATTAGCTGGAATATGTCTGGTCTGGGAAGTGTGTATTGATAACATCTTTGCGTTTTTGTTTAGTGCAAGAGGAAATTACTTTATAGTTTTATTTCTCCAGTGTTGTACATTTCATGTTTGGATTTTGGGGTTCCCAGTTTAATTATTATCTGACCAAGGAAGTTAGCCTACACGTATCCTCGGTAATTTTTGTGGGTGGGGCTGGGGGCGGGGCAGGGGTGGGACTAGGGGCAGAGAATGGGTGGAGCATGGCAAGTCACAGGTGTCGGGTTTTTCTCAGTGAAAAAGTTGGTAACCCTATCTTAAAATGTTTTGTTTCTGTTTGACATGTGCTGCAAGGATATGTACATTTGTTTCATTTTACAACACAGGAAAATTACGATAATGCATAGCAATATTTGTACAGCAGTTAAAATAATAGGGTGAATAAAAACATTAAAGACATGATCAGCAGTAGGTGAGTAACCAACTAACAATTCCCACACAGACACATGAGCAACTTGTAGCATGTGTCCAACAATTTGTTGAATGTGTCCATTCTCATAAGCGATGGTGTGATTCACTTCAGTGGATGTTGTTTTAAGGTGATCAATATAGGCATGGAGTTCTGTAAAGTTGAGCAGTTTATGTAGTGTCTCTTCTCCCATGCCAAGTGGTAAGGGATGCACAGCATATGAGATAAAGTCTGGAATGTCCATAGAGTCATTGGTAACCAGCGGTGTGGAATAAGTTGTCCCATTAATGGTGAGGGAGACCAGTGGTGTATGACTGCACCAGGTATTGTTTGGTAAATAGTTTGAACTGTACAACAAAGTGTTCTTGGGAAGGTGAATGTCATACATTCTGGGAGCAATCGAAAAAGAAACATTCTGGGGAAAGAACAGATGAAAACAAAAGTGTCCAGCTCCAAGGTAATACAAACTGTGTGAGGTAGTCAGGGAATATGAGAGCTTAACAGTCAGGGAGCAAGAGGAGGAATTGTTCCACAGGAGGTTTCAGCCTCTTTAAACTGGTGAGGTTGACACTTGAACTGAAATGTAGTCTGCTCACACAAACTGGGGTCCATCGGCTTGAATGAAGTCCAGGTGTCGTCCAGTGGCTGCACCCATGTGAGATGGTCCACAGGATACATAAGCATATTATAAAACTGCACCCCAATATTAACCATAGGATAAATAACTGTGTGTTGTCCTGACCATGGGATCAAAGTACAGATAGAGCAGCCTTGTGGTGAATAAATGGGAACACTAACTGTCCACCAATCAAGGTGAGCTATAGCAAATTCAGGTATTTTGGTACTAGCCATATGGATGAGAGATGGTGGCCAGTGTCCTAACTTAGCAGTGATCAGAATTTCCTTTAGTATAGTAATAAGCTCGATCTGTACTTGATCACAGGCAAGAGCCCAGGAAATATTCTTTCCCAATCTATATACTGCATGTGCTAAGGTAACAATTTTCTGTTCTATAATGGGAGATATAAGAGCAAAGGTATCTACAACTACATTGGACAGTTTAGAGGAAGCTTCATTAATAATATGTTGTGAGGTAAAACCATCAGCAGCATGCTGAGCAGTGGATCCCATTTTATTACGGAGCACCTCTATTATATTAAGGGCACCCAGTGCAGTCCCTGTGCCACCTAAAATTGTATCAATTAATTCACGCTTGTGTCGAAATTGCTTGGCTCGGGGTGTTACTGACTGCATATCAAACCAAGTATTGAGCATTTGTATGTGGTTGGCAACAAACTGAGAGCAATTTGGATATTTGTGAGTAACTAGAAACAATTTGGGAAATAGATGCCAAGTAAGAAAATGGTATTCCACATCATATAAAACATCGTGTGGAGCATCATATTTAATCTGAAAGGGATATCCTTCCTGAAATGGGTGGATATCAGAAAGGTAGAGTACAGGAGGAGCAGAAGTGGTGGGAGGGGTAGGATGAGGGGTGGTAGGTAAACAAGATACATCCAAAAGGAATGAAGTCTCAGTGATGTGCTGTTGATCACTCACAACCCATGTATAAGTTATTTTCCAGGTACCTCTGTCCTGACAGGAAATATTGTACAAAATCAAAGCAGGAGGACCTAGAAAGTAACGTTCTGGGCGTGCCCTCAATTCTTGTGTCCTTTCTAGAGAAGTGGAAACTGGTGGCTCCCACTGTACTTGAGTGATGTTTAATGAATAGAACACTGGCTTGTCCTGTACTGAACAGAAACTCAGGATGACCAGATCCTTTCCTTCCGGGAAAGGTGGGGGTATTTCTTGGTAGCGATACACTCCACCTGTGGAATTAGCCCAGCCAATCGTGCATATTCGGATGATAGTTCCTGTAATGAGACTTGAGCAGAAGAGAGCAGATACAAGAACAACAGGAAACCGAGACATAATAAAAGCTAACTTGTTTCACTCTACTAGATAGTGTTACAGAGCTGTTTCAGTGTGCATCAATGAATCTGGGTGTGCGTGTGAAGTGTGAGAGAGAGAGATAGGCCCGAACATGTGTCTCAGAGCCTCATGGCAAGGGAGAGAGAGAGAGCGGGGGAGGGGTGAAGGGAATTGATTATCAGAGCCTCCTGTCCTTCATGTCCAAGGGATGGTGGGAGAGAGAGAGAGAGAGACAGGAAGTGTTTCTGTCTTTTATAGTGAATTGAATCCTTTCCAGCACTTCCCCTTGAGGTCTGCTAGCCACTCCCTTTAAGGTCTGCCATTCTTGATTTAGCAAGGAGGGGCTTCAGACAGGCCTTGGAGAATGAAATCACCAGGGGGTCAGAGTTAATCTCATCTTGTAAACTATCCTATTACTTTTGGAGACTGAAGTCACCAGAGTCCACAGCTGCATGAAATGTATGCTGACAGTCTTCTGCTTACTGAGCCAGTGCTCTAACAATTAAGCTCCACCTCCACACACCTTTCCATAGCACTAGGCAAAGAGGCTGAAGCTCCCTGCTGGAATGGGCGAAACCTAGGACATGCAACAACATGGTTGGCACAGTCCGAGACAGTGGTACACCACACCCAGTGCCAGCCCACACTGGTGCACATGCAGTATGCACTGCACGGCACACTCAGTACACTAGCTGCACAACAGACACACAGCTGCAGAATTCATCTCTTCTGCAAAAGCCAAGCCACATGTGAGGTCAGGATACCCTTCTCCCACTGTACCTCCAATGCAAAACAACAGTTACACATAGAAGTCCTCTAAGCCGCACTGTATCAGTAACCATTGAGGCAGCACATGTGCAGGGTGTGCAGTCCCTTCTCACCTGCTGTACACTGCAAGATAGGTACACCTGCACAGTCATGACCCCTGTGGTCCATCACTGATCTTCCTGCCCTCCTCAGGGGGCCATGTACATGCCTACCATCATCATAGATGACAAACAGTACTGGGCAATACTCCAGTGATCACAGTCGCTGCTATGGATGCAACTAGGGCCCTGGGTGTAAGTATCGGTTAGCCCCTCCAATATCCATGATGCACCACACAATCTGAGTACAGATATGCAACTGATGGCTATATGGAGAATACAGCAATCCATCACATCAGCACTGTACCATGCAAGGACAATGTGTTCCTCATGCACATGACAGCTGCCATATGTGCAACTGACCTGTTTCTTCAGTCACTCTTATTGTGAGGGAGGGCGCACATCACCTGGTCTCCATGGCAAGCCCTGCAATTGATGGACTCACCAGATTCTAGAGCAGATCTCCATCACTACCAGTGCACTGTTAGTCTCTTGGTATGCTGCACAACTGCGACATGCCAGAGTAGCCTGTTCTATATGTGCCTTGTACCCTGCTACTGTTGGCCATGGACCCTCCTATAACAGCTTATGTCTTTTCCTAAGGCTGCAGCAGCTGTAGACAAAGAACCCAAATGCTGTGAGTGTTGTCCATAAACACTAAATAAGGGTCTAAATTGCAGAGTGTGTATAAATCGATATGCAGTCTAATGCACTCCAAATATATCACAATAAAGTAGACAATGTCATTCAAAACACTCAGGCAGGTAATATGCAGAAAGAAATACACTCATAATAGATCTCACGAGGTCTCAGACTTTGGGGTGATGTGGCCAAGACTGACCTACAATGACTCCCAATCTAACATCAATGACCTCTTTGCTGTTATTACAAATGTCCAGGTGTATCTTCAAACTTCACTCATCCTGCCAAAATGATTATCACATTATAAAATCCAATTTCTCTTCTAAACAATCCAATTTCTCTTCTAAACAAAACTGTTCAACAAGAAATATTCTTATCTCATTGGCTGTAGCGAAACTAACTGGCAAAAAATGGTTGTCGTGAACAAGTTGATCATCCAAAAAATCTTTCTTTGTTATAAACAATTAAATCACCCAACGCCGTTCACTGGCAATGCCTACGCGTGAGTGTTGTCCAGGCAGGAGGGGGGTGCCGACACCAAAGAGAAGGGCCTGCCAAGACCACCGTTACAAGCAGGTTACCAACAGCCCAAGAACAGCTGTTAGCCTCACTCCCTTCTAAATCAAATCACCCTGCTGTTCAATCCCAGGTAGCCTGCATATGTTGGGCAACACCGTTCTGTGTCAGCCATGCATAAACCATCTGTGCCCAGTCTGCTAGTCACCACATGTTGCATGTGCACATAGCCACCATGAACACAATGATTTTGTACAAACAGCATGGACAACCAGAAGCTTGAGTAGTGACTGGACTCCCATGAAAAAACAACCCACATATCACTACAGTTTGACCTTATATAGCACTATGTGGAGGAGGAGTGGAGGAGTGGCCTAGTGGTTGGGGCAAGGTACTTCAGGCCGGAAGGTCGGGGGTTTAAATCCCACTAGAGGACAGCAACCTTGGGCCGGAAGGACTGGGGTTTCTAGTCCCACAGGTGCTCCTTGTGGTCTTGGGCAAGCCACTTAACTCTCGATAGCCCATGTTCCCTGTAAAATAGCTATCTCCAAGTTATAATGCCCTGTTCAATGTAATTTCAGTTTGTTCAATGTAAACCGCACTGATGCAGAATAGCAAGGTATATAAGAGAATGTAAATAAAAAAACTATGTGCATACATAGCCGTGTCGTGTGCACCCAGACCATGCCCATGGCAGACCCACACTAAGATGGTTCAGCCATGGAGCTACCCTCTGACACATATAATCCTGTGCAAACTACTCTGTTCTAGGCAATACCCAGAATCCTCTGTTCCCCATTATGTACCGCTTTATCCTGGACCTGGGGATAGCTCATGCAATGTGAGGGACAGTGGAAAGTGGGCCAGAGACAGGCGTAAAATGCATGCTAGCCAACAGTGGTCTACATCTAGCACATACACAAATACAGTGTCTCCCTAAACAGCTCTGGGTAGTGGACATTGCCCCTAGTTCCATGCCTGTACTATCATATAATGTCATGTCTCTAGCCATGGACACTCCAAACCTGGACAGTGCAGCACATTCACTCTCTCATTTATTTATGTGCACTTATATACCGCCTTCTTATATCGAAGTGGTTTACAATGAACTCAAAAATTGCATTATTAAATGCTCTCATACTGCAGACACATTGCCGCCGCCGCCCCCCCCCCCCCAAAGAGCGTGTGGAATCATGGCAGGTTGTACATGGGATTGGATGTAGGAACAGTTGCTGGCAACACATATGCCACCATACCCTGTCTCCTTGTACTCAAACACCATCCTTGTGACCGTCACACTTGGTGCCCATAGGTAGCCAGTAAGGCTGTTATGCAGGCCATCTGATGTAAAACATGCAGACACCGAGTAAGCCCGCATAGGTTCTGGCCATGTGAACAAAAGCTTTGGCCAGCAATGGCACCTACGAAGGGCACATACTAAACATATATGGTACTGTTCCCTGTGCCCCTACGACCACCCCAACATTTACCTCCAGACACTGTCGTCCCATATGGTGGTGGGTGATGCAGAGGCTAACATGACATCCTTTGCCACGTTTCAGCAGCTGGAAGTGTGCTCGCACCATTCAGAGGTCAGTGTCTCACTGTTCCAATCAGGCACACAGGTGCATTTGGGATAATAGGTAATGTACTGCTTGATGCTTTGGCCAATGATCAGTAGACAGTGTCGAGATAGTGTTTCATGTGTGTGAATTTGCCCAATACATGCCTCCCTGTATGGGCATACACTGCATGGAGCACATAGTCCCCTTGCTTGCACTCTGTGAATGCAGCATGGGAGAAGAGCAACATGCATGCAGGGAAATCACAGATCCCTGCCAGTGGCACCAACTAAGTGAATGGATTACATGTTCACAGAGGCCAGCCCTCCCTCTGAGCCTAGTTCCCTAGAGGCTACAACTGTGCCAGGTGGGCTGACACTGTTGCTACGGAGACAGCTGTTATGGCAGTTAGCATTACTCTGATCTCTCACTTGTGGAAATGGATGTGTCCCAAGGCCTGGAGGATGAGTCAGAGGTGAGGGGTGCAACACACACACACACACGTCCCTGCTGCTCACTCCAGTCAAGCCAGCAGACAATTTGGGAGCTGCACAATAGTGTCATGTTGCGAGGTAAGTGTAGGGGAATGCTGTGGGGATAGGCCTTGTCAATAGTGTAACTGGGAATGCATTATGGCATCACAGCCACTAGTTGCAGCTATGTACTGCAAACTAACGTTCCACTTGTAAATGGTGTCTCATACAATATGTGGTGTTGCTGTATAGCTGACCTACAGCATGTTGTATGCACAGTCATAACGCCTGGGCACCATATGCATAGGCCATTGCTGTGGCTCACACTACCCTGGAGATACATACAGGCACACACACACAACCCAAAAGCAGTGCAGGTTGGCATTCTTACCTACCCCTTAGGTCTCCTTTAATGCTCCACCATTGATGACAACTGCTCAATGTGCAGGTGCTATTAACGTGCTCTGCAATGCTTGGCTGCTGTCAACGCCCACTCAATGTGTTGGTGCTATTAGCATGCTCTGCCATCCAGCCGTGGTTGGTGCAGCTTCTCAGTCAAGTGTATAGCCTCTTGCTGAACGAAATGTTGAAGATTGCACATACCGATACAGTTCTGTAAATGGAGGATAAAGTTAACCTTGACATACTCTTGATTACAGAGACATGGCTCTCCAATGATAACGTCCTACTTAACCAACTCTTACCAACCAATTTCTCAATACACACATGCCATAGAAACAACAAAGGAGGAGGAGTACTAGCCATCACCAAGTCGGACCTCCACTTCCAGATGATCAGCGCAAACAGCACAACACACCTCGAGTCAATCACAATAGATAACAAGCGCTGCTCCATCAACCTCCTATACAGAGCCCCATCAGCTGACCCAGATGTCCTCTCATCAATAATAGATCTTGCCTCCAATACCCAGAGCCCTTGCACACCCAACTTGATCCTCGGAGATTTCAACCTACCTTCCTTGCAAGAGGCTCAAGCTTCAGTCTTCCTCAAAGCTCTCACTGAATTAGGATACAGCCAACTGGTAAAGGAACCCCCCATGCGAAAGGAGGCATATTCGCTCCACAGACATCTCTCAATTCAAGCAACGTCCCTATTAAGTCCACTACCGCAGTCCCCTCGTCTGATCACAGGCTGATCGTATTCCAAATTCCCCTGCCCAGAAACAAGCAGAAGGAAGCTGGAAGGCTGAACAGCACCGCCAAGGCACCACCACGAAGGTTTCAAGCTTTCGACAAGGACATGATTCTAAATAAAGCCCGACCACTCCTCGCCTCGACAGCACTCAATCCTGAAGATATGGTTTCCAACTGGAACAAAAGCCTAAGTACTATTGCTCTATGTCCACCATCTAACAAGACTCCAGGGAAACGTATCACCGCAGCCTGGTACACCACGGAGCTGCGAGCCTCACTTACCATCCTAAGGAAGTTAGAAAGACAATGGCGTCGATCACACTCTACAGAAGACCAAATGGCATACAACTCTCACTTGGCAAGGCACCGCGAAGCAGTAACTGAGCATATGAAGTGATTCCACACAGACACCCTAAAACGATCTCTGAACAAACCGCACGACCTGTTCAGTCTCGTCAATAACTTAACTAAGGAACCAGCCCCTGAACATCCAAGTGAGATCCACCCTCAAGAATTTGCGGATTACTTGCAATCAAAACTATGTCAGACCAACATATCCCCAACACCCGCCATTGCAATCACATCGACAGATACAACACCCCTGACTATTTTCTCCACACCATCCAGGAAACACATTGAAGACACTATCACTGCTAACAACACTACCACTGCACAGACGGACCCCTGCCCTGCGTTCTGGATAAAAGAGCTACGCTCCAACCTTAGCCCTTCATAGCCAGGCTCATGGACCAATCCTTTGCAACAGGTGTGTTCCCCCAATCACTCAAATGCACATCAATCAGACCTCTGCTAAAAAACAGCAAGCTTAACCCCCAGAAGGTGGAATCGTATAGACCAGCGATGGCGAACCTATGGCACGCGTGCCAGCTGTGGCACGCGAAGGCCTTGCAGCTGGCACGCGGGAAGGTCCGCAATTGAAAAAAAAAAGAAAACCTGTCTGCTGCCGTTGTCGGGGCCGCCGCGGCAGAATCGAGCGTGCCGCGGGGCCCCCCTGTACCCACCCGGCAGAGCCTGCCCTCCCCGTAGCAGCTCTCTCTTTGGAGCTACAGTCAGACGCACCGGCTTGCAGAGCGCGAAGGGAAGAGTTACCCTTTCGCGACTCTGTTAAGCCCGCGGGGGCTGATGGGAACTTCCCATCAGCCCCCGCGGGCTTAACAGAGCAGCGAGGGAACTCTTCCCTTCGCGCTCTGCAAGCCGGCGCGTCTGACTGTAGCTCCAAAGAGAGAGCTGCTACGGGGAGGGCAGGCTCTGCCGGGTGGGTACAGGGGGGCCCCGCGGCACGCTCGATTCTGCCGCGGCGGCCCCGACAACGGCAGCAGACAGGTTTTCTTTTTTTTTTTTAATTTTCCCTGGGCTGGGCTGGGCTGGGGGAGTGGGGGTTAGGAGTGGTGCTGGGCTGGGCTGGGGGGGGGTTAGGAGTGGTGATGGGCTGGGCTGGGCTGGACTGGGCTGGGGGGGATAGGAGTGGTGATGGGCTGGAGGGGGGGTTAGGAGTAGTTATGCGCTGGGCTGGGCTGGGCTGGGGGGGGTTAGGAGTGGTGATGGGCTGGGCTGGGCTGGGCTGGGGGGGGTTAGGAGTAGTGATGGGCAGTGCTGGGCTTGCCTGGGTGTGTGTTAGTAGTAGTGAGGGGCTGGGGTGGGGGGGTTTAGGAGTGGTGATGGGCACTGGGCTGGTGGGGTTAGGAGTTTTGATGGACACTGGGATGGATTGGGGGGTTTAGGAGTGGTGATGTGCACTGGGATGGCTGGGGGGGTTAGTAGTAGTGATAGTCGCTGGGGGGGTTAGGAGTGGTGATAGGCGCTGGGGGGGCTTAAACTAAAAATTGAGTGATGGGGGATTAGGACTGGGAGTGGGCTGATGGGGAGGTTAGGACTGGAAATGGGCTGGTGGGATTAGGACTGGGAGTGGGCTATGGGGGGCTAGGACTGGTAATGGGTTGGGGGGGTTGCTAGGACTGGAAATGGGCTGAGTGGAAGGGGGCTTGAACTGCAAATAGCTGTTGGGGATGGGGCTTGGAATGGAAATGGGCTGAGGGGAAGTGGGGGGCTTGAAGAAGGGAATGGATGCTGGGTGAGACTGGAACAAGAAGGGAGCTGATGTTGGGGGAGGATTAGAATGGGATGGGGCTGGGAGAGTAAAATGGAGAGGGGAAAAATATTTTGTGTAGGAGGGATGAAAAATCTACAATTGGCCAGGTATTGGGAGAGTAATTGGGGATTGAGGATGGAGGGGTAAAATTTGTGTGGATGAAATAGGAATGAGGAAAGAGCAAAAGGAGAAAGATTAGTATGTTAAAGCAGATGTAGAGAGAGAGAATGGAAAAAAAACTAGAAGAGAGAAGAAAGGACAAATGGACAGCAGACGATGGAGAGTTAGCAGAAAACATGAAGAAACCAGAAGAAAATGGCTGGACCAATTGCAACTGAAAAAAAATGCACAAAAGGTAGAAAGATATCTCTTTATTTTGAATTTATTAACTGGAATATGTCAGCTCTGGGAAATGTGCATCATTAACATCTGCGCTTTGTTTGGTACAAGAGGAAATTCCTATTTGACGTTGCCACTTGTTCTCTTTCCCCAGTATTCTCTGAAATGTATTGGTTTAATATTTGCAGTGTTGCCTTTTGATAGGTAGGGTATGGTGCTTTGTGAGTCCTGGTAATGCTGTCAGGATACGGCGGGTTTGCTATGGGTTCTAAATGGGCAGCGTTTGTAGTAGTTCCTAATGTGCCTGGCGGTTGGCACTGGATTATAGTAATGTAGAAATCTTTTAGTCTTTCTTTATCCATACACTCATTAAGAGACATGTTTACTAAAAGTTAGTGTATGGTAACATTATGCAAATATTTATGCAAATAAGACCACTTATGCAAATGACGTGCTGGCACTTTGAGGAAATTCTTTGGTTTTGTGCGGCAGTTTGGGCACTCGGGCTCAAAAAGGTTAGCCATCACTGGTATAGACCAATATCGAGCATACCACTCCTGGCCAAAATAATGGAAAAAGAAGTTCAGAGGCAAATTCAAGAACACATCAAAACAGCTTTGCCACTAGACCCCTTCCAACACGGTTTTAGAGAGTCCCACGGTGTTGAAACACTCCTCGCCACCCTTCTCAATAACATAACTGTTGGAATTGATAACATCCGTCAAGGGTTTGTCCTCATTAGACATAGCAGCTGCTTTTGATTCAGTAAGCCACAATCTGCTCTTGGAGCATCTCAAGGAGAAGGGTATCTGTGGGAAAGCGCTAGATTGGTGCAAATCATACCTTTCAGATAGATGGCAGAGTGTACGATCGGGGAGTTTAATATCGGAACCATTCCACCAAAAGCAAGGTGTTCCACAAGGATCCTCCCTCTCCACTTTATTGTTCAACATATACATGCAGCCCATCTGTAACCTCATCAGGTCTTACGGTGTTAACTGCTTGATATATGCTAATGATGTACTACTGTACATGCCCTTCTTGACAGAGAACCTGGACCTTTCCCCACTGACTGACTGCTTCAAATCAATATCCATTTGGCTCCAATCTCAGAATTCAGCACAAGAAAACAGAGGTCCTGTTCATCACGAGGAATCAGAACTTCATCACACCGCCCTACCTAAAGGTCAAGGAAGCGGAACTACAGACTAAACCTATGATCCGGTACCTCGGAGTCACCTTAGACCAGCGCCTGGACATGAAGGTGCACATAAGCAACGTAGTGAGAGCGGTATACCATAAGATCTGCACCCTCAGGCACCTACGCTTCCTGCTGGAACCCGATGACTTCCGGACAATCTTTCAAGCGTTGATCATACCACACTTTGATTACACCAATTCAATCCTACATGGACTCCCTCAGGCCACCTTGAACCCACTACAGCTCACGATGAATACTGCAGCTAGAGTGCTACTTGGAGCATCCAAGAGAGACCATATCACGCCTATCCTGAAACATCTCCACTGGCTTCCAATACAGGGCAGAATAACATTCAAAATCTTGCTACTTACTTTCAAAGCCATCAATGGGCTCTCCTCTGCATCCCTAGCAGAACTTATACAGATCACTCCCCCAAACAGGTCCAGAAGATTGGTAACTGTAAACACACTGGTAGTACCGAAAGCAATAACGCAATGCACCCAGGCTACTACAAACAGAGCTTTCAATCTCTGCACACCCAGATGCTGGAACACCCTACCACCAAACATCCGCGCAATCCCTGACCTAGCCCAGTTTAGGAAGGCATTGAAGCACTACCTTTTCCTCATGTATTTCCCGTTAGTCAGCGATACAATAGCCCAATCCACGATCTAGACTGGCCTTACAGCCGTATTCTTCCTACAAGACAACCATGAATACGACTAGCGAGATAAGAGTTCCCATGATGCCTCAATGTACATAGTTACCCCAAGTTATCCAACTTTTATTACCTGTTCCTTGTAAGCACTGATCAGTCAATGTAATGTGCAAGTTTTATGTTTCATGTGAACTGCACTGATGTTGAATAGCGCGGTATATAAGAAAATGTAAATAAATAAAATAAATAACACATTACATGCATTTCCTGATCCACAGGCTGGTCTTGAACCTATGACCCTTCTCTCATACATACACTGGCCATGTGTTTGGAGCCACAGAGCAGCCACATGGGTTCACTGTTCCATGGGTATGTATATGATCACTGTCAGGATGCATGAGGGCATATGTTGGGGTATGCCTATGTCAGCTTAGATCTCTGCAGGCTCTGTGCAAAACATGTCTGACAAGGTATGTTTGGCAGGTGTGGGAGAGGGATATCTTGTTAGGTATGTATGTTGCACTGCCTTGCTATGCTGCTGGTTCAAATGACATTCATGTTTTACATATGGGTTCTGTCCAGTCAAAGGGACAGGCCATGATACATGAACACAGACACTGCAGACCATGGGTGTATCTGCTGAATGCCAACATTCCCATTTCCTGGTGGATGCTGTGGGATAGTCATAGAATAATCTCAAATCTGGCAGACCAACATATCTTATTGGGAATCACAAGTGGCTCTGATGGTTGTAACTGAGTGAGTACTTACTTATGGGGGGGATCACAGGTTCACACACAGATTATGGCTGTCATTTGGCAATAGAGGAGGCTGGGTGGGCATTTTTCCTCTGACATGGGCTGTTATTATATTGTATACTCTTCCTGCCTCTGTGGCACAGTTTTACCCCTGCATGCACATATCCACTCAATATGTGTGTGTGGGGGACATCCAGGTCCCAGGGACAGCCCATCCATTCGGAATACAAGCCGGGTGCCAGGGTCCAATGATCCTGGAGGACAGAGTGCCAGCAGTTCCCTCCCTCCCTGTCACCAGTGTTGCAGACAGCCGTAGTGAGGTTGCACATATGCAGCTGGGCACTCCTTGTGGCTCCTGCCTCCCTCCACCAGGGGATGTGGGCTCACTTGCTGCTGCTTTAGATCTCGGTAGGGAGGGATCGCCATATGCTCCTTTGTACTTGCCACTGACATGCTTGCTATCCAACCAAAGTGGCAATTGCAGCGCTGTAACAGACACACAGGGCAGGGTGAGGTTTTGTCTGCAGCAGGCCATAGCTGCTGTGACTGCTATTCCCACCCTCACACGGTGCTGACATGGCAGCATGGTGTCAGTATGGGTGTCGCGACTCCTTTCTGACTGCAGCAGCATAATGTGTGCTGCCACTGTCAGCGTGGAGTCATACCAGACATCACAGATGTACAGCCTAGGCGGCAACCTTATAGGCCTTGTAGGCCAGCCAGCCCCACCGCAACACCCACGTGACACCTCCTTTGCCAATTTTGCAACATCATGCCCTTTCTTAATAGGGCACAATGCTGTTGCTGCCAAGGGAGCACTACTATTGCATATGTGGGAACTATGGTGCATAAAGCACATTGCATACACTAAAATGCGCTCTCTCCCCTCAGAAAAGCCCTTTCTGCGAGGTTTCAGCTGGCGTTAGGGTTCCCAGTGCTAGGGGCTCTAATGCACGGTACCACAACCTGGCGTTAAAGGAGCAAACCCTATCCCCCACCCACTCTCCAACTCCTTTCACCTTAATGCTAGGGGGTTCCATTTCCAAACATTAATCCAGTACTATCGGTGCTTTCTGCAGCGTTAACTGCTCACAGGTACCGATAACACATATTAACGGCACACTTGCTCCCTTACAGCCCTTTAATGAACATACCCCAAAGTTGAATATGATGTCCAATTCAGTTTTACAGGATTGTCCTGGGATGATCATTCTCAGTGAGGTGGGCCTTAGGATTAGAGGTGTGTGAGCAAAAAGAAATATTATACAGTTCCCTGTGTCATTTGCAGGTTTTTTTGTTTGTTTCATTTTGGTTTTATACATTTTTGCTTTGTTTTCAAACTTTTCATTTCAGGGAAAATGTGTTAAGTATAGGTAGCTACTGCCCAAACCATAAATAAACAAACAGCTAAAAGTTACTAGAGGTTTCCAAGCAAATTAAAAAAATCTACTTTGTTAATAATAGTTGGCATGGCTTGGCCTCAAGCAAATGACCTTTGGGTTAGAAGACTTTCATCGTCCAAGATGATCTAGTCAGGGACAGTGTTAGACATGCAGGGGCCCAAATCAGAAACTAATGAGGCCCCAAAACTTGCCTGTAGTATGTCTTCTTCAGCTTGAGGCAGATTTGTGGCCGCCTGTGGCATGGGGGCCAAGGGCAATTGCCCTGTTTGCCAACCCCTAACCCCGGCTCTGGATCTTTTATTTCTCCTAAAGGGTTGGTTTTAGCCAGCTTGTTTGTAACAGTATCTTTTATTTCTTATGTTTATTATTCCTGTTTTCTGATTAGCCCAAAGTTTGATTGTTCTTGAACTCTGTGAAAAACCCTTTTTGGATTTATTTGCCTTGTAAATCTATTAACTCGTGCTTACCCTAGTAGGGGAAATTCATATTGAGGGGGCCCAAGCAAAATAACAGAAAGGGCCCCCCAGAGCAGGGGGAATTTACCTCAGAAGATATGGGGAGCAGTTATAAGTGGGCCCCCTCTTTTCCCTGGGCCCCCTGCACTACAGGGGTTGCTTGTGTAGAATTTACACCACTGCTCCAACAACGTTTCTTTTGGTATCCTCTTGTGCCAGACAGACATTCTGTGAAACCATGTCTATTACACAGAGACATTTACCAGATTTACTCCGGATCACTAATTGGACAACCAGGATCTGGACTAGGCTTGGTAGATGGCATGTTTGGATTAAAAACAATATGAAAATGTGCTGTTGATATTCCCCATGTCATTTCAAAAAAATAAACATTCCTACTAAAGACTGGAAAGTTTAGTAAGGGGAACACAAAGCTGAAGGTTTGCCTAGGATGCTGGGTGTAAGATTTTGGCACTTACAGACGAGACTAGACAGAAGATCCCAGAAAGCAGGAGTTGAGGGAAAGGAAAGGATGAGCATCAGAGATCCCAAAAATAATTGGAGAGCCAGAGGTTAGCCACAGTGCCACAGTGTCCCTTTAAACCAGGAAGTAGGCTCCTCTTTGGCATCTTCAAAATGTGGTTCCCTAGGCAGTTGCTTACATTGCATATACCTAAATACAAGCTTGCCAAAGGCTATAGATTGCTCAGATATGATTATTTGACTTAATATTCTGTTTCTATATACAGGATTTTGAGTTATCTGTATAATGTTTTAAAAATAAGCTACTAGGACAGTAGGAATCTAAATAACCTGGAAATAATAACTTTAAAAATTTCAAGGTGAGAGGACTACAGTTCACCTTTTTAATCTCAGAAACTGATCATTCGTGAACAAATTTCCAAGCCTGTAAAATAGAGTTATGTGGCCAGAGGCTTTTATAATCAGTTTTGTTTTGTTTTGTTTTGTTTAATAGCTTGGAGCCCGATTCTACGAGTAACGTGCACATCTAGCCCATGGGCAATCAAAGATGGGCCGAATTTAAACCCGTTTCACAACCACAGATGTAGATGCATCCAAGCTTCCGGAATAGAGGACACAGACGTTTCCGGCACGGCACGCACAAGCCCTGGGGCACGGGTATACGCAGTAAGTGGCCTGGATGTCCCTGCCTTCAGCGAATTCCAAAAAGATGTATGAATCCGATGTGACGCATCTCCGTGCGGCCACACCTTCTCAGTTAAAATGTGCATCCATGAAGCTGCTCCTCACACTGATGCTGTGGTGCTCATGCAAACTACCCATGAAAATGGATGATACAGATGTGTTGATGCAAAGCAGGCCGTATAAGCTAGTCCTTTGCATGACCAAAGCACTGCAACGTGATCTCGGTGAACTCAGAGATGTTACAGCAGCAAGTAGAAAGTGTATGTTTGTCCTGACATATCCTGCAGCAAAACATACATGGCAGTAGGTGAATGTTTTAGTTGTGCTTGCATTGGTCGTCTCTGACAACAGTCTGTACAATGCTATGTATGCACCAGAAGAACTCAGAAAAGGTCCTCTACAGCTAAATGTCAGAGCATATCCCTGCCAATAATTAGGGAACCTCAGCCTGAGTGCGTGCATCAGTGCAAACACCACTATTAGATGCCCAAGAGCACCAGCATCTGTCTATACAAAGGTGCATATTTTTGAGACTGCCGATGGTGTTGTGTGTCCTGTTGCATGCACTCATTCTGAGGGTCCCTTATCACTGACAGGGATATGCTTAGACATTTAGCCATAGAGACCCCTTTCTGCTGTATCCTGGCTGATCAGACTGGCACCTGGTCACGCTGAGGTCATCCCTACGGACCATGTAGTGGCCAGGCATTGATGTCCCCCCCAAAACTGTGGTTAAGCACACCAGGTCCTCCCCCTGAATCCCTCTAATCATACACACACACAGTCACTTGCAGTCGCACAAAACATACATCTGCAGTAAAGATGCCCTGCCCCTCTAGAAAACAGCAGGTAGAACATGACATGGAGTCCCAGTACTACTAATTTGAACTGAGTTTCTCACCCACACATGAATCCATCCTATACTCACCCACATACAATTCCTACATTAACAGTCCCACTTCTCAGAAGACAGAAGTTGTTAGGGTGCCCTAGATTATCTCCACTAGCTCACACAGCAATTGTCAGCATAGCCAGAATAATCACTAATGCACCTCAGAATATCTCTGTAGGGGTATTTATTAATTTGTCTTTACCATACAACCTTCCCTCATCTCTGCATTCTGTTCTCTACAACTGCATCCTGTGGTCTTCCAGACTGCAGACACACCGGTTCAAAATATCTTTGTCACAACCTTTCATCAATACGGGATGCATTGCAGAGCAGAGAAGTTTCTAAGTCCTGGCTTTATTCCACGTTTCTGCAGGTATAATGAGGATGTCCGCAAGAAACACACAGAACATACACAGGCCATTCCTGAATATGCATTGTACATCTCTGCTGCTGACCACACATCTGCCCCCTCCCGCCCACGTTACGAGATCCCCATGCTAGCATCGTGTACATGGCAGGGCCACAGGGGTTTCAGAATACAGTCAGACATTTTTGCTAGAAAAATGTCTACGCCGCACATCCAAAGAGTTTGTGTTCTGGAATAACCTCCATTGTGAGCATACCTTTGTGCTGAAGATTTAGTTCGTCATTTTGGTTTACTCCATTTGTTCTAAAGCAGTTAATTCTTAACCTCTTTTTTTCAGCACAAATTAAATTAGTCTGGATACTCTTGGGCTCTTGCCCATGTTCTCAAATAACGTCTCCTTTGGGTATGTTTGCATTGCTATACTCCTTCACATATGCACCTCCTCCCACCCCCAAATGCAACAATTAGAGTAGCCAGAAGTCTGTCACCTCACAATTACAGATAAATGTCCCAAATAACCGAAAACCTCCATTCACACCTGCTTTATACTTTAGCACCTAAGGGACAGGTTATGAACCTCCATACTGGCAGTGTGTGCATACTACCTACTTACCCACAAAATGCAGCACACCTTAAAGAGAGCATATATGGAGTGGAGGAGTGGCCTAGTGGTTGGGGCAAGGTACTTCAGGCCAGAAGGTCGGGGGTTCAAATCCCACTGGAGGACAGCAACCTTGGGCCGGAAGGACTGGGGTTTCTAGTCCCACAGGTTCTCCTTGTGGTCTTGGGCAAGCCACTTAACCCTCCATAGCCCATGTTCCCTGTAAAATAGTTATCTCCAAGTTATAATGCCCTGTTCAATGTAATTTGTTTGTTCAACGTAAACCGCACTGATGCAGAATAGCACGGTATATAAGAGAATGTAAATAAATAAAATAAATATATGCCAACATTTGAAATCCCTTACAAACAGGTTAGCTAAAATGACAGAGGCAGGTGGCACCTTATAAAGTGACCAATTTACTGAGGCATCAAACAAGCTAGCTAAATGAGTGGAAAGGTGAAATGTCTGCAACCATCATCTTGAAAACGCAGTATCAGGCCGATGCAGAAAGTGCACGACTTCAGCGCCTGCTATTAGCTATATATGCATTTTCATACACACTTTGATACCTGACACCTTTCTATACCAGACTAATCCATAGCCTTACTGATTAGGTCAGACATTCAGCACCATAAACCGCTATGAATCAAGGCAAGAGCTCTGGAGTGGTAACTATTTTTTGTATTTCATCTCTGCAAGTTGCTAAGATCTCTTTTTTTCAATTTCACGAGGCTTTATTATAGTAACTAGAAAAAACAAAAGTACAGATCATTGCATCATAACAAAGTGCAGAGCCACAACAAAGTACAAAAGCAATGGAACAGTCCCATTCTTTTTGGGGCTTTTTTGTGTTTGGGGAGTATTATCTCAGAGACCACATTCTCCTCCCCCATCCCCCTCCTCCCTCCTCTCCTTTCGTCCCCACCTCCCATCCCCACCTACCTAGTGTCCCTCTCAAGACTCAGCCTCTCCCTCTCCAGGGAGTGAGCCCCTCCAGTAAGTGCACCTTACTGGCTGCTTTAAATTACACTCCGTTTACAGTATAATTTTACAAATGGCTCCCAAATCTGCTCAAATTGGGGCACACTCATTTGCCTTATGGCCATCCCCCACTCCATTGTATACAGGTCCCACATATGCATCAACCAATGCACCAGCACGGGGGCACCACCTGTTTCCAAGCAGTAGCCAAGTTTAACTTGGCACTGGTGCATCATTGTATGAATGCTGCCAACGGCAAAGAGCGGGCCCCAGGGACCGACCTCCCAAACAGAAAGATCCCTGGGTCCCAGGGTATGCCTGGGCCTATCATTCGTTACACACAGTCCTGAATACCCTTCCAATAGCCTTGCACACACGGGCAGGTCTACCAAACATGCACCAAAGTCCCACGCCAGCACTGAACTGAGGCTCTCGGGAATGCCCTAGCAAGTCAGGCAGGAATCATATACCACCCATAAAGAAGTTTATAATTGGTTTCTGGCACGTTAACAACCAGCAAAACTTTTCCAAAGTCATCCCTTGATCTGCTCCCACTGCTGATTATGTACGAAAGCTGCAGTTCCTGAGTCCAAGCCACCTTACGTTTTCCCACCAAAAAGTCCCGACTCTGCAGGTTACTGTACAGCACAGTGACCAACCCTTTAGTGAACGTGTGTTCCTCACAAATGAGTTCCACATCAGTCAGGGTTCGAGCCACCCGTTTCTTAATATCACGGTGACCCGCCTAATGGGCTATTTGAGCATGGTAAAAGGCATTGGTGATCAGGGAGGGCAAATTCTTTCTGCAGTTCACAAAATGGGAGCAGCCTGCCATCCTCAAGTAACTGCCCCACTCTGCTCAGCTCCTCCCAATCCCATTGCCAAAATATGGTCAAGGAAGTGCCCTGCAAAAAAGCTTGGTTATAAACAACTGGAGACAAAGGTGATAGAGACCCCTCTAGGCCAAAAATATCAGTCCCAACAACAGATGGTATGTGCCACATTGGGGTTCCCAGACCTCGGATAAGCCCACAGTCCTGGCTCGCAACCACAACTGTTCTCCCAAGCCTAGTCTTTCCATTAAGTCTTTCTCTATCTGTATTCGGCATTTGGAGCTATCAGGGTTCATCCACTCAACACCATCTCGACATTGTGCCACCGCATAATGCCACTGAAGGTTGGGGACACACATCCCAATCCCTCCTTGGATGGGCAGAAGGTGTCTGCCATGACTGCCAGATGAACTTCATAAGCATTCTCTGCCAGGACTCTAAAACCCATCACAGCAATGGAATGGGAAGTATCTGGAACAGGTACAAGAAATGCAGAACAACCACTATTTTAGTCATTGCAATGCAACCAAACCATGATAGCAACAACCCGGTCCATGACTCCAAGTCTTTCCGTACCTGATAAATCAACCGGCCATAATTAGCCTAATACAAGGCTTCCAGTACCACAGTCAGATGCACCCCCCAGGTAGCAGATAGCTTTCTCAACCCACCACAGAGGAAGGCTCACACATAATCAAGAACAATCCTTCAGTCCTACCCCTATGTTCAAGATCTCAGATTTCGAGAATTAATCTTAAATCCTGATACAAGCGAAAAAGCCTCAAATTCTGTATCGCGCAGGGCAAAGAGACCACAGGATTGGTCAGTGACAACATGATATCATCCACGAATAACGCAATCTTATATTCCCGCATGCTCACCAGGACCCCGTGCAACTCCGGAGTGGGGCAAAACTACTGCACCAGTGGTTCCATTACAAGGGCAAACAATAGGGGTGATAACAGACACCCCTGGGGTGTGCCCCACCCAAGGTAAAAGCTTGCAGACCAGCCAACGCTTGCTCAAGGTTTCTGATATAAAGCCTCGAAATGAAAATAGGGCCCGAACCCCATCTTATCCAGAACTCCCCACAAAAATGCCCAGCAGACTCCATTGAAAGCCTTCTCTGTGTTTACCCCTACAAGGAGCATCAGCTGGGCATCACATTGAGCCACATGCATCACCTGAAGCATCTGGCGGATGTTATCAGCTGCCTGCCTCCCTGGAACGAACCCCACCTGGTCCACATGGACCAACCTAGGGAGCATGCGATTCACCTGGGCAGCCAGCAAAGCTGGCAAACCTTTCACATCCGACCTAAAATAAAAGATAAATACAATGCGATTGAGAGGTTTCTCCACTCTGACTGCTGAATTAAAAGGAGAAAGGCAAGCCTACCTGACTCTGTGCAAGTGCCCTCAAATGCAGAGTTTGTCCTACCATGGGTGGTTGCCAACCAAGCACTGCTCCCCCTGAACACCTTGTGCATTGCTGATTTCCCCTGCGCCTCTCTGGACAGTGCAAGTAAATCATCGCGGTTTCCAGGACAAAGCAGCAAACTCTCCACCAAAACCAGAACAGCTCAGCTCAGCTGTGACTGTGTGTGGCTGAGTTGCTCCGGTTCTGGCAGGAAGGTACACTGCTATGGGTCCCCCGGGGCAGTGTACCTTCCCACCAGAACCAGAGCAGCTTAGCCTCACATTTTGTCCCAGGACCCATGGTGACTTGCTTGCACTATCCAGAGAGGCGCAGGAGAGATCCATGATGCTCAAGGTGCTCAGAGAGAGTAGTGCTTGGTCAGCGACCACCCACGGTGGGACAAAAACTGCATCTGGGGGCATTTGCAAAGTCAGGTAGGTTTGCCTTTCTCCTTTCAGTTCAGCACTCGGTGCAGAGAGACCTCTCGATCGCACTGTATAAATAAAATGAATCCATAAAACAAACAACGCTATAAGAAGCAAAAAACATTTCTTCTTGAATGCCAAACTTTCGCTTATACATTGAAAAGATAAACGCAAACATTTTCACGTTGAAGGTAACTGTTCATCAGTACGTACCCTGAAACAGTCTTTCCCTACGCATGCAAGACATTTAAGCTACCTCAGACCAGGCATAGAGATATTGGCGCTCCTACTGGTTATGTAATTCTCTACGCGCTTATCAGCATCATCCGCACACCTTTATCAGCATCCATTTTAATACACATAGCTCATTTTCCTAGTATTTAAATATGCTTGGCATTAGTGTGTGCATACTTTTCCTATGTTGTTTCCGGCATGTCAATCTCTTTTTTGCACTTGGCCTGGTGGAACTTATGCATATAAGTTGCATTATCTGTATGCAAAAGGTGCGTTAGTCTTTCTGCATTGCCGAATATGCTGTAACTGTAGGAGACAGACAATTGTGGTAACTATATGTTTGCAGCTTGACGTGCTGTGAGGGCTTGTGTGCATCAGTGATGCTGAGAGCTAAACTATCAGTAGTTTAACTACTGGCAGGGTCTCCCAAGATGGACAGGTCTCAGCTGAGGTGCCAGACCAAGACAAACCACCCATCTGGGCAGCAGCAGAATGGGATAGTGTTGACAGCGGAGGATCACATTTCTGTGACAACAGCAACACCACCAAACAAACTACGCAGAGGAAAGGCCTGGCAATCTACTTCTGTATCTTGCCATGAAAACCCAATGGATAGTTACAACAAAACAAATTGTGCTATAGTGCTGGAAGATGAGACCCCCAGGTCAGAAGGCACTCAACTAGCTACTGGGGAAGAGCTGAAGACTTTTCAGAGTAAAGCCAGCATTTATGATGTGGATGGATCAAAGCCCTCGGGACGTCTGACTGCTGATGTAGCTACGCATGAAATGAGAGTCAGCTGTAAAGATGTCTTACACATTGGAACATGGAACATACGAAGCATGAACCAAGGGAAGTTGGAGGTGGTCAAGAATGAAATGGAACGTGTACAACTTGATCTGTTGGGTGTCAGCGAACTGAAATGGACTGGCATCGGGCACCTTGCATCAGATGATCACATGGTCTACTATGCTGGAAATGAAAGACAAAGAAGAAATGGTGTTGCATTTATAATAAAGAAGAAACTTGCAAGAACTGTAATGAAATACAATGCAGTCAGCGAACGCTTAATCTCTATTCGTCTACGAGGAATACCTATCAACACAACTATAATTCAAGTATATGCCCCAAAAACAGCTGCAGAAGAGAATGAAATTGAAGAGTTCTAGGAACAAGTACAAGCTGAAATTGACAGAACATGCAAACAGGATATACCGATAGTCATGGATGACTGAAACGCAAAAGTTGGCAACAAAGAAGGTGGCAAAGTAGTTGGAAAATATGGACTTGGCAACAAAAATTAAGCTGGAGAAAGACTGATAGAATTCTGCAAGATCAATGATCTATTCATCTCAAACACCTTCTTCCAGCAACACAAGCGGCGACTGTACACATGGACTTCACCCAATGGATTGTATAAAAATCAAATTGACTACATCTGTGGAAGTCAACAATGGAAAAGCTCTGTAACATCAACAAAGACAAAACCTGGAGCTGACTGTGGTACAGATCATCAACTACTAGTATGCAAACTCAAGCTAAAGTTGAAAAAGAGCAAACCACTCATGAATGCAGCAAAATATGACCTTGAGAATATACCACTGGAATTTAAAGACTGCCTGCAAAATCGATTTGCTGTTTTAGATACAAATGGCAGAGCTCCAGAAGAGTTATGGAATGACATCAAGAAGGTTGTGTTGTAAGAAAGCGAGAAGTCTCTACAAAGGGTGAAAAAGCAAAAACGGTCAAAATGGATGACGGAAGAAACTCTGAAAATTGCCCAGAAACGCAGAGAAGCTAAAGCCAGAGGAGAAAGAAAAAACAATCGCAGAACTCAGATTTCCAATGTGCAGCAAGACAGGACAAAGAAAAGTACTACAATGAAATAGAAGCAGAAACTATTAGAGGAAGAACAAGATCGGCTTTCCTAAAGCTACGAGAGTTAAAGAAAATGTTCCAGCCTCGAATTGGAATGTTACAAGATGCTCAACGTTCTATGTTGAATGATGCTGAGAAGATCAAGAAAAGGTGGAAGGACTACACAGAGTTTTTATATGATAAAGATCAAGTGGACCAACAGCTGTTTCAACCTGTACCTTATGATCAGGAACCACTGATGATGAAAGAAGTTGAAGCAGCATTGAAAGCATTATCAAAGAACAAAGCACTAGGCATTGATAGCATTCCCATAGACGTATTACAGCAATCTGATGCAGCTGTTACCATACTTACAAGGCTCTGCCAAGAAATATGGAAGACAACATCATGGCCAACTGACTGGAAAAGATCTGTGTTTATACCAATACTAAAGAAAGGTGATCCAACTGACTGTAGAAATTATCACACAATCGCTCTGATCCCACATGCCAGCAAGATTCTACTGAAGATTATTCAAAAGAGATTACAACCATACCTGGAACAAGAACTACCTGAAGTGCAAGCAGGGTTCAGGAAAAGGCGAGGAACAAGAGACATCACTGCAGATGTGAGATGGATCCTTGAAAAGACTAAAGAACACCAAAAGGATATCTATTTGTGCTTTATTGACTATAGCAAGGCTTCTGACTGTGTAAACCATGAGAAACTCTGGGCCACATTAAGAAGCATGGGTATACCAGAACACCTGATCGTTCTCTTGCACAATCTGTACACTTATCAAGAAGCAACAGTTCGAAGGGAACAAAGAGAAACAGAATGGTTTAAAATAAGCAAAAGGTGTAAGACAAGGCTGCATACTTTCCCCTTACCTGTTTAATTTATATGCAGAACAAATCATCAGAGAAGCAGGATTGTATGAAGACAACAGAGGTGTGAAGATTGGTGAAAGACTCAACAACCTTCACTATGCTGATGATACCACATTACTGGCTGAAAGTGAAGATGATCTGAAACATTTGCTTCTCACAATCAAAGAACATAGTCTCAAAATGGGCCTGCACCTTAATGTAAAGAAGACAAAGATCCTGACAACTGGCATAAATCAACAGGTTCATCGTTGAAGGAGAAGAAATTGTAATTCTGGACAACTTTAACCTACTTGGATCAGCTATCAATAAAGAAGCAACAAGCAGTCAAGAAATCAGACGACGCATTGCTCTTGGCAGAATGGCTATGAAAGACCTAGATAAGATTTTCAAGAGCAGAGATGTCTCTCTCCATACAAAGATTTGACTTGTTCAAGCCATGGTATCTTCAATAACATCATATGGATGTGAAAGCTGGACAGTGAAAAAGATAGACAGGAAGAAAATTGATGCCTTTGAATTATGATGCTGGCGGCGAATACTGTGTATACTAGAGCTACTCAAATCCAGTCCTGGAGGTCCGCAACCCTGCAGGTTTTCGGGATATCCCTAATGAATATGCATGAGATATATATGCATTAGAGATAACCTGACTGGTTTGTGGTCCTCCAGGGCTGGATTTGGAGACCCCTGCCTTACACCTGTCATTTAAGATTGTGAGTGGGCAAGGTGCAGATGTCCAAGACATCAAAAAGGTTAGATAGAATTTGTTACATTCCTCCTCGCTTCTCACCACCACCAAAATATTGTCTAGGACATCTGTTCCTTGCCCACTCACAATCTTAAATGACAGAAGTGTAAGGCAGGGGTCTCCAAATCCAGCCCTGGAGGGCCACAAACCAGTCAGGTTGGCAGGCTCTCTCTCTAATGCATATATACAGGGCCGGCCCGTCCATTGAGCAAGAATGTTTTTTGCACAGGGCCCCGCGTTTCAGGGGGCCCCGCGCAAAGAACATTCTGCTTTTTTTTTTAATTACATTTTAAAAAAAAAACCTGTCTCTGGCTGCTGCCGCGTCCGTCGCAGCAGCGGCAGAATGGCGTGTCCCGCGGGGCCCCTTCTCCTCGTCGATCCCTCTGCAAGGGCTTTCAGATTCGCGAAGGGAGAGTGCTCCCTCGCGTCTCTGTAAAGCCCGCAGGGGCTAATGGGAAATTTACCATCTTCCCCTTTAGACGCGAGGGGCTGATGGGAAATTTCCCATTAGCCCCTGCGGGCTTTACAGAGACGCGAGGGAGCACTCTCCCTTCGCGAATCTGAAAGCCCTTGCAGAGGGCTCGACGAGGAGAGGGGGCCCCGCGGGACACGCCATTCTGCCGCTGCTGCGACGGACGCGGCAGCGGCAGCAGCTAGAGCCAGGTTTTTTTTGTTTTTTTTTAATTTGCCGGAAGGGAAGGGAAGGGCAGGGGGGGGGGGGCTGATGGAGGCTGTCTGGAAATGGGGTGTTGGGGGGTTAGGACTGGAAATGTGCAAGGGGGGGGTTAGGACTGAAAATGTGCAAGGGGGGGGTTAGGACTGGAAATGTGCAGGGGGGGGTTAGGACTGGAAATGTGCAAGGGGGGGGGTTAGGAATGAAAATGTGCAAGGGGGGGGGAGTTAGGACTGGAAATGTGCAAGGGGGGGTTAGGACTGGAAATGGGCTGGAGGGGGGTTAGGACTGGAAATGGGCTAGGGGGGGTTAAGACTGCTAATGGGCTGGGGCTGATGGAGGCTGACTGAAAATGTGCAAGGGGGGGAGTTAGGACTGAAAATGTGCAAGGGGGGGGAGTTAGGACTGGAAATGTGCAAGGGGGGGTTAGGACTGGAAATGGGCTGGAGGGGGGGTTAGGACTGGAAATGGGCTAGGGGGGGTTAAGACTGCTAATGGGCTGGGGCTGATGGAGGCTGACTGGAAATGGGCTGGTGGGGTTAGGACTGGAAATGGGATGGGGGGGGGTTAAGACTGCTAATGGGCTGGGGCTGATGGAGGCTGACTGGAAATGGGCTGGGGGGGGTTAGGACTGGAAATGGGCTAGGGGGGGTTAAGACTGAAAATGGGCTGGGGCTGAGGGAGGCTGACAGGAAATGGGAGGGGGGGGGTTTAAGACTGGTAATGGGCTGGGGGGGTTAAGACTGGTAATGGGCTGGGGGCTGATGGAGGCTGTCTGGAAATGGGGTGATGGGGGGGTTAGGACTGGAAATGGGCTGGGGGGGTTAAGACTGGTAATGGGCTGTGGGCTGATGGAGGCTGTCTGGAAATAGGGTGATGGGGGTTAGGATTGCTAATGGGCTATGGGGGGGGTTAGGACTGCTAATGGGCTATGGGGGCGCTAGGACAGGAAAAGGGCTGATGGGGAGGGGTTAGGACTTGAGGTGGGCTGATGTGGTTAGGACTAGTAATGGGCTGTGGGCTGATGGGGGGGGTTAGGACTGGCAATGGGCTATGGGGGGCTGACTGGAAATGGGCTGATGGGGTTAAGACTGGAAGTGGGCTGATGGGGGGTTAGGACTGGTAATGGGTTATAGGGGGGCTTAAACTGAAAATGGGTTGATGGGGGGCTAGGACTGGTAATGGGTTGGGGGATTGCTATGACTGGAAATGGACTGAGTGGACGGGGAGGCTTGAACTGCAAATAGCTGATGGGGAGGGAGCTTGGAATGGAAATGGGCTGTGAGGGAAGGGAGCTAGAACTGAAAATGGGCTGATGGAGCAGCTAGGATAGGACTGGAAATGGGCTGTTGGGGGGAGCTAAGATTGGAAATGGGCTGTGGTGGGGGCTTGAATTGAAATGGACTCATGGAGGGGCTAGAACTGGAAGTAGGCTCATGGGGGGGCTTGGACTGGAAGGGGGCTGAGTGGCGGGGAGCTAGGATTTGCCACGGGCTTCTGGTGGGGCTAGGAAATGTCTAGCACTGGGCTGATGGGGGGCTAGGATTGGAAATGAGCTGATGAAGGGACTCAGACTGAAAATGGATGGGGGAGCTAGGACTGGAAATGGGTTGATGGGGGGCTAGGACTGGAAATGGGCTGATGCAGGGACTAGAAGGGAATGGATGCTGGGTGAGACTGGAACTAGAAGGGAGCTGATGTTGGGGGAGGATTAGAATGGGATGGGGCTGGGAGAGTAAAATGGAGAGGGGAAAAATATTTTGTGTGGGAGGGATGAAAAATCTACAATTGGCCGGGTATTGGGAGAGTAAGTGGGGATTGAGGATGGAGGGGTAAAATTTGTGTGGATGAAATAAGAATGAGGAAAGAGCAAAAGGATAAAGATTAGTATGTTAAAGCAGATGTAGAGAGAGAGGATGGAAAGAAAACTAGAAGAGAGAAGAAAGGACAAATGGACAGCAGACGATGGAGAGTTAGCAGAAAACATGAAGAAACCAGAAGAAAGTGGCTGGAGCAATTGCAACTGAAAAAAAATGCACAAAAGGTAGAAATATATCTCTTTATTTTGAATTTATTAACTGGAATATGAAAGCTCTGGGAAATGTGCATCATTAACGTCTGCGCTTTGTTTGGTACAAGAGGAAATTGATTTATAGTTTTATTTCTACAGTGTTGTTGTACATTCCAAGTTTGGCTTTTGGGGTTCCCAGTTTAATTATTGCCTTCCTGTTTCTAAATTGCGATTCCTTGTTTGGTGATGGTCTATGTTCTGCATGTGTAACTGAGCTGAGGTATTCTGTTTATGTAATTCCTATTTGACATTGCTACTTGTTCTCTTTCCCCAGTATTCTCTGAAATGTACTGGTTTAATATTTGCAGTGTTTCCTTTTGATAGGTAGGGTCTGGTGCTTTGTGAGTCCTGGTAATGCTGTCAGGATACAGCGGGTTTGCTATGGGTTCTAAATGGGCAACGTTTGTAGTAGTTCCTAATGTGCCTGGCGGTTGGCACTGGATTATAGTAATGTAGAAATCTTTTAGTCTTTCTTTATCCATACACTCATTAAGAGACATGTTTACTAAAAGTTAGTGTATGGTAACATTATGCAAATATTTATGCAAATAAGGCCACTTATGCAAATGAGGCCCCGCACCGAGTCTCCGCACATGGCCCCGCACCCCCCTTGGGCCACCCCTGCATATATATCTCATGCATATTCATTAGGGATATCCCGAAAACCTGCAGGGTTGCAGACCTCCAGGACCGGATTTGAGTAGCTCTGGGGTATACCATGGACTGCCCAAGAACAAACCAGTCGGTACTAGAGGAGATCAAACCTAAGCTTTCTTTAGAAGCTGATGACAAGACTTCGACTTTCATACTTTGGACATATCATGAGAAGAGAGAGATCATTAGAGAAAGACATCAAGCTTGGCAACCCAAAAGAGGAAGGCCAGCAATGAGATGGATCGATATAATAACAGCAGCTAAGGGTACCAGTCTTTCAACAATGAGCAGCCTGACTGAAGACGGAACACAATTTAGGATAGCTATCCAGAGGGTTGCCATGAGTCGACTTCGACTCGACGGCACTTAACAACATAGGTTCTCAAGGAAACACCAGGTTTAGAAAATCTACCTTCTGTTATTTGAAGGCTCCCAAAAAGAGAAATAACCTGGTAGGCGGACTCCTGCCCACGTCACCACCTTAGTGGCGAGTCTCACATTTTTCTACCTGACACCTTTCTGTACCAGACTAGCCCATAGCCTTAATGATTAGGTCAGACGTCCAGATACTGTATCATAAACCGCTACGAATCAAGGCAAGAGCTGTGGAGTAGTAACATTTTTCGCATTTAATCGCTACAAAATGCTAAAATTTATTTTAACCATTACATCATCATGACTAGAACAGCAACACCACCACCCAAACCTGCCTCTCTGCATTATTAGTCTGCTGCCAGCCTACCACGCCCAAACCCGCTGCTACTTGTGCTCTTTCCGGGAGGAGGGAGGGTTGGAAGCATATTACCATAGTAGCAGTGACGTTTTTCACCCTGTATCTAATTGGAGGAAACCCCGTGGCCCAAGCCGCAGCCTGAAATGCAACCTAACCAACGGAGGGAGGCCGAGTCTCTCCGCGCGCTCTCTTTTCATTGGCTGTCCTGCGATCAGACGGCTTAGCGGTAAAGGCATGTCTGAATCCAGATTGGTCAACTGGGAGATCAATTAGGAAATTGCCCTTTACCAGCCTGATTTCACAGCTAGGCTGATGCAGGAGGGTTCTCTTTTTTTTTCCGCCAAGCCAAAAGCGGATCGAATTGGTGGAGGCGAGTGGAGCCTGTGAAGGTGAGTTTGTGTCTGGTCGGTGCATTGCGAAGATTGTAGCCTCCGTTTTGTCATAAAGCTGGCGCTGTGATCGGGCTTTTCACGGTGTGGCTAATGTGATAACTGCATGCGTTCGCGGGCGTTGTATGGCTAGCTTGTCTATTTTTCTTGCATATTTCTTAGCCTCTGTCTGCTAAGGGGGCATGGTTGTTCCTGGTGCTTGAGTGGTTGTAAGATTTCCGCCAACGGGACGTGCGTGAAATAGCGAAAAACAGCGGTGTGAGCGGCGCGTAGGTTCGTCTCACAGGGTGGGAGGCCATGCCTTTGTGTGCTTTGATTCGATGATAGTCTGTGCTGGGTGAACTTGGTTTTGGTTCACCGAGCCTCGGTGGCACTTTCCTCCGCTCCCTCATCGTCACTAACCCGCCAAGGAGTGCTCCGCCCGCCGGCGGAGGGAGTGGGCTGGGCTGAGCGTTTGGACGGTGATGTGGGTGGGGAGGAAACCGGCTCGGGACGAAAGTTGGGAGATGGAGGGGATGTGAGCGAGATTGCTGAGGTTCTTACATTTTGTGACATTCGCTTTTCTCTCTTTCTAGGTTGTGAGCGCCGGAGAGCAGCTGCTTCCTGATCGTTTCGGGGCTTCCTTATTTTCTATACATCTCTAGTTTTTTGTGTGTGGTTGTCTTCGGGCGGCCGCTCGTCCTCTCTTCCCCCCCCAACCCCGTTGCTGGGCCATGGATAAAGCCGAGTTGATCCAGAAAGCCAAACTGGCCGAACAGGCCGAGCGCTACGACGACATGGCAAGCTGCATGAAGTTGGTGACCGAGCAGGGCGAGGAGCTTTCGAACGAGGAGCGCAACCTGCTCTCCGTCGCTTACAAGAACGTTGTGGGGGCGCGGCGCTCCGCCTGGAGGGTTATCTCCAGCATCGAACAGAAGACCGATGGTCCCGAAAAGAAACAAAAGATGGTTAAGGAGTACCGCGAGAAGGTGGAAGGCGAGCTCCGAGACATCTGTATGGCTGTCTTGGTGAGTACCCCTCCCCTTAATAAGAGCAGGGCATGTATTCAAAACAATAGTTACCACCTTGCTGGGCAGTTTGGCCGAACCTTCTCCTTGTATAAGTTAGCCCATCCCCTCCTCGCTATGCCTCCCATCTTTCACTAAAGACCTTTGGCCAGGGAGTGGTGAAGGAGAGTTAACAGTCCCTGGGTGCGTTAATGAGGATAGGCTGGATAAAAATCCATGGAAGAAGTGTGGGGTGGGGGTTCTTTATTTTATAATTTGGATTGAATTTCCTTTGGGGGTGGGTTGGTGGTAGTCTGTAAGACGAAGTCTAACTCAACCTAAAATTAGAGAAAATGTAAGTCTTAAACTGCATATCTGCTTTGTTCTGAAAATCTATTTTAAACAAAAAAAAGTGTAGTGAATCAGCAGTTGACGCCCTTGCTGTGTTAACACTGCACCAGTTTTCAGATCTCTCTAGCTACTGTGACTTGCTGCAATGTGGTAAATGCTCCTACTGCACTGCCTAGCACTGTGGGATCAATACCCTAAGCTTCAAGCTTCTTATCTGATGGAGGGGACTGGTATAGTTGTTATAGCCTTGAGCTAGTTGGTGGTGATGCATGAGTATGTAGGTGCAATTGGAATTGTAGTTCTCTAGCATATGACTTTTAACTACTTGATAGTTCCTGTGCAAACTATTCAACTGATGCTCATTTAGGAAATGTTTGTCTTGATCCAGTTTAGTGATGGAATTAGGATATTTAAAAAGATAAAACATAAAAAAAGTTTCAAGTGGGAGCTTTTCCGTTATGAACGTCCAGTAGTCTTAACTGTATCTAGCTGCTTTTTTACCACAGTGGTAAAGGGGTTTTATCCAGTATTTGGCAAATAAGGTTCAAAGGAAGTGTGGCAGATTACACAGGATGTCGTGCAACTTCTTTAGCATGGTTTTCTGAATATCTTAAATCAGCTTAGAGTATGTAAACTTAGCTGGCAGCTATGATGTGAGGTGTTTTTGGTTCTGCTTCAAAAGATTTCGATGTTTTTGTAAACACCACTAACTATGGTTATTGGCTGGTTTGAGCCCCACAGGCACTGATATATAGATCAGAGTAGGCTGGATTGGATGGCTGCTTTTGAAGTATGGCAAAGAGCAGTCAGAGCAAAATAGATCTTGACAGGCACAAACTCCATACAGGGAGAGTGAGCTCACACATTTATTTAACAATTTTTCTACACTGCCTTATCTTAAAATCAAGGCAGTTTGCATTGAAACTTCAACTTTACAGAGAACTTGTGAGAAACAATTTAAAATGTTGTTCCATTACAGAAAACATTCTTGGCAAACCAAGGGGGGGGGTGAACTAGGAGTGCTAAAGTATAACTAACGTACAATGTGACACACATGCAATAATTTGTGTGGGGTGTGCATGTGATTCAAGTAATATACATTCTTACAAACTCCAGAAGAAGGCTCTTTGGTATGATGAAAGTACTGTGCCGAGCATTATCTGTAAGTTTGAGACGGCGATTATATGCCACACAACCTGGCTGAGAAGTGAGGTTCATAACTGTCATGGTATGTGCAAAGCTAACCCCATTTGGAGAAATTACCAGAGTTTTTAACTTTTGAAAGCATGAGATCAAAATCATGCATTTCTCTTTATATTATTGTGGGAGGGGTGGTATAAAAAGACATAGGTTTGCCTAGGGTGCCCAGTACCCTTGTACTGCCCCTATATAATTTTGAATAGAGCACATATAACTGGCATGTACTCAGAGCATTTAAAACAGGGAAGGGAGGGTGCAGCAATTGTAAAAGATCTGCACTCTTTACTATTGATTTTTATATGGTGCTACTAGGCACATGTAACCCTATATACCTACATACAAGAGATGGTCCCTGCTTCACAGAACTTAGTGTCTGTCCAGGACAAGCAAACAGGACAATCGGGTAACTAGGGTAAATCATTATGTGAACTGGTTAAACACAAATGGGTGTCTAAGCAGGAAAATAAGGGGTTCTGGATCTAAAGGCAGCCTCGGAAGTGGATTTTTAGACTGGATTTGAATAGGACAAGAGATGGAGCTGGTATCAAATCAAGTAGTCTACTCAAGGCATACAGTGCAGCTTGGTGGAAAGAAGAGCCTGGAGTTGGTGGTAGAAGAAAAGGGTATAAGTGGTGAGCTAAATGAGTGGAGTTGCAAGGAAAGGGTGAGATAACGAGAAGCTACAGAATGAATCATTTTGTAAGTGAGTAGAAACTTGAGCTGTAGGTGGAAAGTGTTAGGGAGCCAATGAAAAGGCAAACAAACTTGAGAGCTGGCTTTGTGAGCAAAGTGAAATTGATAGATCAGCTGTGCAACTGAGTTTTGAACAGATTGAAGGGGAGAGGAGTGAGAAGCAAGATGCAGTGGTCTGGTCTAGGAAGATGAGAATGGATAAGGGGCTTGGTAGAGTGTGCTGAGAGAGATTCATTTTGCTGATCTTAGAGCACCTACCTCTGTACATATCCAGCGTATATCTAAGTTGAAGGTGATCACAAAGTTGAAGCAAGAAGGATGTCTGTCATCAAAAAAATAGAGAAGGTGGGAGGTGTAGCTCATGTTTGGTTCTAGGCAACAGTCAAGATGAGCAGGCTGAGATTTGGGCTTGAGTTCTTGGAGATATCTGGGATAGAGAGATTACTCTCATTTATGAGGATGGTACTGAAAGCCATGGGGAGGAGATAAGGGGACAAGCTTAGAGTGAGGTGTACCCCAGGGCTCTGTCTTGGAACCTCAACTGAAAGCAGGATAGTGGAGGAGGAGTCGCCAAAGCATACAGTGAAAGTGTTGTAAGAGAAGAAAAGAACAGAGCTCTGAAATACAAGCAAGAACAGGGTATCAAGGTTGTGGTCGTCGGTGTCAAAAGTAATTTTCAGTACGTTTATATTTGTGTAGCATCTGGGGGTGCATAAGGTCAATTGATGCTGAAATGGTGGGATTTATTTTTACAGTACCTGAGCACCTGACTGATCCTCCTATGGGATACCTTGGCTGAAAAATCACTGATGTGATGTAGGGCATTTGGGTAGCAGCTTAATTTCAAATATTGTTTTTAGAGCCTGCAAAGCTGTAGTCTGCCTGCATTTTTTATTTATTTTTTTTAGTTTACGATTTCATTGGTGTGAAGTGGTGCGTCTAGCTTGTGAAATAGCATTGCAATGTGTGCCTTGAGTTAATGCTGACTCCTTGTGACCCAGGAGCTGCTGGGTCTTAGCGCCGTCACTGGAAGTAGATTGCCAGGCCTTTCTTCCTTGGCAATGGAAAATTAAGTGACTTGCCCAAGGCTACTGGGAATCAAACCCTGGTCTCTTGGTTACCAAGCCAGTGCTGTACCTATTAGGTTACATAGTATATAAACTTGTTTTGACAAATAGTATAGGAAAAAGCTGTGTGCAGTCAGCTCATTTAACAAGAGGGTGGATGTTCTTGGGTGGAGCAGATAACTTATGATTTAGTCATAATACTAATGCAGTACTAAAGGTGGTTATCCTAGCTAAAACGTGCATTATATCTATCTGGTTCTAAATCTTTGGTAGGTGTTATTAACTAAAGAACTCTAAAATGTTATCTTTGCATTCCATTTTGTTTGGAATTGTATTGAGTTATTGGAAATAGAAGTAAGACACGTGTGTGTGTGTGTGTTCATTGTTCAGAGTAAATTAAGACGTAGAGGTGCTACCGCCAATGGTACAGAGTGAATTGCAGGTAGTAATAGTATTTATGCACACGCAATGCTGTACTTAAGCTCCTTGTGCAGGAAATGGTTGTGTGTGTCCGTTTCAGGGCAAACGGAACAAATAAGGGGGTAGAGCATTTTTTGAAGAAATTATATCATATGAGTAGTAGGGTCTGGATCCAAAAGCAGCCACAGAGGTGGGTTTTCAGCCTAGAGTTTTTAATGTGACTAGACATGGAGCCTGATGTACTGACTTAGCCTATTCCAGACAGAAGGTGGCATGAACAAGACTTTGGAGTTCTGAGTCCCAAGGAAGGTTATAGGGAAAGAGGACTAATGAGGAGCTGTAGAATGAATGAATGAAGTTACAGGACAGTAGAAGTTTGAACTGTATGTAGAAAGGGATAAAAACATAATATATGCCATACTGGGTCAGACCAAGGTCCATCAAGCCCAGTATCCTGTTTTCCAACAGTGGGTAATCTAAGTCACAGGTACCTAGCAGCTTTCCCAAAAGACACAGGTTCCACAATGCTTGTATTGAGGCAAGCAGTGGATATCCTGGGACCCCTTTAATAATGGTTTATGGACCTTTCCTCCAGGAACTCGTCCAAACCTTTTTTTCAAATCCAACTGCACTAACAGCTTTTACTACATCCTCCCAGTAATGAATTCCAGAGTTTGATTGCATGTTGAATGAAGAAAAAATTTTTTCTTATTAGCCTTACATAGGCTACCCTGTAGCTTCATTGCACGTCCCCTAGTTTTTCTATATTTTGATGGAATAAACCAGGCATATCCAACTTTGAACAGGTCGTGATCTACTTTTTTCCGGCCAAAAGTGCCAGTGATCTACCACCATGAAAATTTTAAGTTTCAAATTATTGGGTTAAAATTTAATTTTAAAATAAATTTTTATGTTTCCCTCCCCCCCCCCCCCCCCCCCCCCCATTTTTAATGAACCTTCTGTCATTTACTTGGATGTGATCAGCTGTTAAGCAAATTAAGCAAAAACAAAATAGATGAAGATCCAGTAAGAACTGCGAGGGGAAATAGAAACATAGGCCATGTGGTCTTTTTCTGTCATCATGTTTCTATCTAGTCTGTCCTTCCATAACAACAACTACAACAGTCCACTTTTTACCTTTAGAGATCCTCTGTGTTGGTCCCATGCTTTTTTGAATTCAGTTACTGTTCTCATCTCTACCACCTCCACTGGGAGACTATTCCATGGATCCACTACTTTCTGTAAAGAAATATTTCCGCATATCGCTGTTGAATCTATCCCCTTTCACCCTCATCCCATGTCCCCTCGTAGCAGAACTTGCTTTCAATTGAAAGAGGCTCTCTCCCTGAACATTTATGCCACGGAGGTATTTAAACATCTCAATCATATCACCTCTATCCTGCCTTTCCTCTAAGGTGTACATATTAAGATCCTTAAGTCTGTCCTCATATGCTTTATAATGAAGCCCATTAATCATTTTAGTAGCAACCCTCTGCACCGACTCCATCCTGTTCACATCCTTTTGAAGGTGCGGTCTCCAGAATTGCACACCATACTCCAAATGAGGTCGCACCAAAGACTTATACAGAGGCATTATCACCTCCTTTTTTCTGCTAGCCATTCCTCTCCGTATGCACCCAAGCATCCTTCTAGCTTTTGCCGTCGCCTTTTCTACCTGTTTAGCTACTTTAAGATCATCAGACACAACCATGCCTAGGTCCTGCTCTTCTTTAGTGGACAAAAGTACTTCACCTCCTATACTGTATTGCTCCCTTGGATTGCTGCAGCCAAAATGCATGACCTTACATTTTTTAACATTAAATCCCAGCTGCCAAATTCTAGACAGTTCTTCAAGCTTAGCTAGATCCCTCCTCCATGTTATCTACACCTTCCTGGGTGTCTACTCTATTGCAGATTTTGGTATCATCCGCAAAGAGGCAAACCTTACCCGACAGCCCTTCCGCTATATCACTAACAAAGATGTTAAAGAATCGGACCAAGGACAGACCCCTGGGGCACACCACTGGTAACATCCTTCTCCTCAGATTGAGCTCCATTTACTTGTACTCTGTCACCTCCCACCCAACCAATTTCTAACCCAAGCAGTAACTTTAGGGTCCATCCCTAGGGTGCTCAGTTTGACACTGTTCCTCACAGGCGACTTATAAACAAAGGCTTTACTGAAATCTAAATACACCACATCTAGAGCTCTCCCTCAGTCCAACTCCCTGGTCACCCAGTCAAAGAAATCAATCAGATTTGTCTGACAAGACCTGCCTCTGGTGAATCCATGCTGCCTCGGATACTGTAATCCGCTGGACTCCAGAAACCTCACTATTTTCTCTTTCAGCAACGTTTCCAATAATTTACTCACCACCGAAGTTAAACTAACCGGCCTGTAGTTTTCAACCACATCCTTACTTCCGCTTTTGTGTAAAGGCACCACATGAGCCTCTCTCCAGTCCTTTGGCACCACTCCCGACTCCAACGAGGCATTGAAAAGGTCAGTCAGTGGAGTTGCTAGAACGTCCCCAAGTTCCCTCAGTATTCTAGGGTGTATCCCATCCGGTCCTATCGCTTTGTCTACTTTAAGTTGAGCTAGTTTCTCACGAACACAGTCTACTGAAAATTGTTCAAGATGTCCCTCGCTTCTGTTCCTATTTGTGGATGTTTTCTGAGGCCCTGCTCCTGGTTCTTCATCTGAACACAGAACAAAAATATTTCTTAAGCAATTCCGCTTTATCCTTATCAGCTTCTACATATTCCCCCCCGCACCCTTGAGTCTGACAATACCACTTTTGCCCTTCCTCTTCTCACTAATATATCTGAAAAATGTCTTAGCCAATGCAATAAAATGGGGGGATATTTCCTCCTCCTTTTGAATCTTTGCCTTCTTGACTACTTTGCTAGCTTCTCTAAGTTTTTCCAAATACAGATGCCTGTCTTCCTTTGATCTCTTGTATTTCATGAAGGCCTCCCTCCTTTTTTTTTTTTTTTTTTCTTCACTTTTTCAGTTACCTCCTTCGAAAACCATAGCGGTCTCCTGTTCCTTTTGCCTTTATTTACCATTTTAACAAAAAGGTTGGTTGCCTTTAAAATACCCCCTTTCAGTTTTGCCCACTGTTTTTCTACATCCCCCCCCCAGCTGTTCCCATCCCACTAACGACTCCCTGAGGTATTGGCCCATCTTCGCAAAGTTAGTCTTCCTAAAGTCCTAAGATCCTCACCTTGGAATGGATTCTAACAGCCCTAGTCCTAATACTGAACCACACCATCTGGTGATCACTGGATGCAAAATGATCTCCCACTACAACATCAGAAACACTTTCACCATTGGTAAGCACCAAGTCCAGTATGGCCCCTTCACGTGTGGGGTCTGTTACCAATTGCCTGAATAGTTCTCCCTGTAGAGAATCCAGGATCTCCTTACTTCTAGATGATACTGCAGCAGGAATGTGCCAATCAACATCTGGCATATTGAAATCTCCTATCAGTAGCACTTCCCCTTTCCTAGCAATGCTGCGTCTGTCTTCAATTAACTCTGTTCACCTCTTCCTCTTGTGAGGGAGGTCTGTATATCACACCAATGCAAGTAGATTTCTCTTTCCCTCTTTCTAGTTTAACCCACAATGCCTCCTCTCTCCCTTTTTAAGCTCTGTAATTCCAAAGCTTTAATAGTAGTTTTTACATATAGTGCCACGCCTCCTCTCCTTCCTACCCTGTCCTTTCTGAATAAAGTATAGCCAGGTATAGTTACATCCCAGTCATGGTTTTCTGTGAACCATGTTTCTGTAACTGCCACTAAATCCAAGTCAGCCACTCCCACCAAAGCTTCAACTTCAGGGATCTTATTTCCCATGCTACGGGCATTAATACACACTGCTTTCCATATGTTACCCATTTCCATAAAGCTATTTAATGTAACAGGGGTATCACCTACCTGGGGGCTTTCTTCACCCATCCCCAACGAATCTAGTTTAAAGCCCTCTTCAGTAGATTAGCCAGTCTACTACCAAAGATGCGTTGACCTTTCTTGGACAAATAGAAAGTACTTTTTTTTTTCTTAATTTTATTGAGTAATTTGTGTTAAATTTAGGTAGAGTATTGATCCAGGCTGAACTTGCACAATCTTTAATATTTCGCTCTTGCTCATTTAGTGAGTCTGAGCCTTCATTTCATCCACCAACTTTTTGAAGTTGGGTGAATATTGCATGAGGGCCAGTCTCAGGGAATCCTCTGTCATGTTGGAACGTTATGTGTGAATCTGCTTTTTCCCATCTGAAAATGACAGAGTACAAAAGTTGAACCAAAATGGGAGTGTAGAGCTTCACTGCATCTTAAGTTGGGAAATTTTGTCTCAAGGCACTAGCTTCCAAAATGATTCTTGCTCAGCATGGGTCCTGAGAGAAATGTCATTTTTAAGAGTTAATATTTCGTTTTCAAGAGATGGCTTGTTCAATGAGTAGCTTTTACTGATAACAGCTGCAGTTTCTTTAATGTCCACATCTACTTTGAATGGGTATGACAAGTACTCCACAACTGTTCCAATATTTTGGAAGTCACAGAATCTACTATTTTCAATTTCCTGGATAACAGAACAGATTTCTGTCACATACTTCTCTTTCTGAAAAACAAAATTTGGGTATTGTTCCAGATGGTCCTGCTTATTAGGAAAATGATCAAAAGTGTTGCAAGGTCAGTCAGCTCAATTTTCTCTTGTAGGATGAAACTGTACTCATCTTGCCAATGCATTTGTTTTTTACCTTTTGTAGTTCAAGGTTCATATCTTAGTTTGCCTGTAAAGTCAGCAAGAAATGCCAGATCACATGACCAAGCAGAGTTGGAAGATGAGGAGTGGTTATCTCCCCTCTTCAAAAAAAACTTCTTATTTAATTTAGCAAATCACAAAATCTTTGCAGACATTTGTGCCTATTTAGCCACTTTACATCTATGTGCAAAATGATTTCTGCTGCCCCTTCATCAAGAGTAAGATTGAAAAGCCGTCTTTGACGTGATCTTGCATGAACTAAATATACAATTGTGAAAGTGATGTCCATGATAGTCTTTGTATTGAGTCTCTTGTTTGCCAAACTTTCTGGTGAATGATGCAGTGGTAAGAGGAAATCTGGGAAGTCGTCATGCTGTCTGCAGAGGGCTATGAAACTGTTAACCTCACCTGTCATTGCTCTTGCTCCATCAGTAGTGATGGAAGCAAGTCTATGCAGTAGATTACTTTGTCACAAAAGAATGGAAAGAACTGAATATTTCCTGACCGGTAGTTCTACCTTTTAAATAAATCATTCCAAGTAGTTCTTCTTTAACGCTGAAGTCTTCAAAAACCATCCGGATAAAGACTAGTAACTGGGCTATGTCTCTTATGTCTGTAGATTCATCCAGTTGGAGTCAGAAAGCAACCCAATTTGAAATATCCCCCAACAATTGTTCATTTGTCTCCACACATCTTTTTCTATTCGCTGCACGACGGTATTTCTTGACAATTGTACATCTTGAATAGCAGCTATGATCTTTCTTATTTTGAAATCCTTCAAAGATTGTCAGCTGCTTCAAGAAAACAATATTTTACAAATTCCCCTTCAGTGAAAGATGTGCATTTCTTTGCGATCAGGTTGCCAACATTGAAGGATGCTATGGTTGCATTGACCGAATGTGACCTTGGCTTCACCATCAACTGTTGCTAAGTAGCCAATTTCGATTTAAGTTCTTTGAGCTTCAGTTTACAAATTTTCACTTTTGGGTAAAAAATCAGCATCAAACTTATTGCTACGCAGAGCCTTATAATGATGGTCCAGATTACCCTTTTTGGGCAAGGATACTGTGGCATTACAAATTAGACAACAACACTTGTCTTTCACCATGATGAAGTAGTCATTTCCCATTCATCATGAAAGTGGTAGGTTTTGCTTTTCTTTGGAACATTCATCTTCGTTATACTGGGGTGGCTGGATGTAAGAAGGCCAAATCTGCTAAGTTAGTATAAACACTGGCTGAATCTTGTCCAAAACTGTCACTGTCCCAAAGTATTAAAGATCAACAGGAACTGAAAACCTCTGGATGTGCAATACAAGGACTGGAGATGCCAAAACACATGCAGGTCTAAAAGTAAACATCATACTGGCACCAATCATCAAACTCAAACACCTGTCCAGCAAACCAGATAAAATCAAATACCACCACATGCGATTTAATAATTTTTGCACACAGTGTAGAATCAACGCAAAGGTAAGGCAAAATAAAATTGCAGAGGCAAGCAAAGGTCACAAGTGGTTTGAACCAATTCGAAGGCAAGGCATAGGCAAGTTAGAACAAAATTGGAAAAGCCCGCCAAAATCACCAAATTCTTGACACTTTGTGTCCAAAAACATTTTAATGAAAGCGAACTATAAAGCGACCAGCACACGACACAACTAATATGGTAAGTGTATTCAGGTAAAGCCCAGGCAAATGGATATTGCCCGGTATATAACACACTTCTAAGGGGTGTTGGGGCGGGGGCAGGAATGTTTGATCCTGAGAGGCAGGATGCCGGGCCTGTGGCATCTCATCACGGGGCACAGGCGGCGGCCCTTTGGGGTACCCACAAACTAATGGCACAAATAACAAGTGCCCCTAATACACCCACAGGCAAGATTCCTGCAGGCAGGGGAAAAGACAAGCAAAGGATCAGCAGTGGCAGCAAGTCCTTGGCAGGCGATCTGCCGGCATGGGCGCTCTCCTAGCGACGGGGCGAGCTGCTGGTGATCTACCTCTGACCCCTCAGATCTACAGGTAGATTATGCCAAGCATGTCCAACAGGTAGATCGCAAACAGTTGATCTACACTAACCCATTCTACTCCACATTCATTAATTTATAGACCTCTATCATATCTCCCCTCAGCCATCTTTTTTCCATGTTGAAGAGCCCTAACCTTTTTAGCCTCTCTTCTTCATAGGGGTATCCTTTCACCCCCTTTACTATTTTGGTGTCTCTTCTCCATACCTTTTTTTTTTTTTTCTAATAATGATATATAGATATAATTTTTTTTGTTAGTGACCAGAATTGCACACAGTATTCAAGTTGTGGTTGCACCATGGAATAATACAGAGGCATTATATAATATCCTTTTGTTTTATTCTCCATTACTTTTCTTATGGTTCCTAGCATTCTATTTGGGGGTCTAACACATGCCGCAGCACCCTCGCAATGTTCTTTAATCTGCACTGTCCTCCACTGGTATTCCTGTCGGTGGGGGGAGGGGCAGAGCGTCAATCGCTCTGCACCTCCCCCCGTCGGCAGGAATGTTGGCGGTGTACCCAGCGCAAGTTAGCAGGAACATTGGACAGTATCTACAGCTCATGGTATTTCCTCACTCTGGTGATTTGTTTCCTCACAAAGATCTAGAATCCTGCCTTCCCTTACAGGGAAACCAGAGCTCTCCAAGGTTTTCCCTCTCATGTGGGTAGGTTTTAAACTTCCACTACCATTCACTTTTTTTGTTTTTTAACTTGTTCATTCCTCCCATGAGTCCAGCCCTTTCCCCTCTGAGAGAAGGCTGGTGAGAAGAGAAGGATTCCATGTCTCTAATAGGGGAACGAGCAGAGGAAGAAAAGGTTCATCTGGCACAGTGGGAGGATCTGTTAGCAATTCATTTAGCCAGGAAGACATGTCTCTACCCTGACTTGGATGCCATGGTGGCTTTACATATTACAGAGCCCCCTCCTGGTCAATGTTCCCTCTAATTTTCTGTAGGCTGTGTGCGCATAAAATATCAGCTGTGTGCAGCTTTTGAAGGAAGGTTAAATTTTTGTGCGCCACATAACGACACTCTGAGTTATATACTTTAAAATTTGACTACACGTCAGAATACAGTATGTACACCACATTGATTTTAATCAAATTAAATGAAAATAGACGATTACTAAATGAAGCGGGATATTTCTAGTAATTACAATCATAACTTTTAAATTTTAAGACGTCTGTGTTTTCTATCAGAATCAGAGACGTAATTTTTGTGCGCTCTGTGTAAAGTATGTGCGCTCGCTCGGCGAGGTGTGTGTGCGCGCGCACATGCGCACAGCTTAGAGGGAACAGTGCTCCTGGTTAGGTTTCATAAATGAGCCTTATCTTGAAGGGTTTGAGACATCTCATGTTTCTTTCCTCTCCCAGAGCACTTGCAGAAGCTCCATGGTCTCTCATTGAGAAACACTTAATGCTGGGGCTGAGGGTCACTAAGATCCTGTTGTGACTGTATCCTCTACCTCAAGGGGAGATGGAGCAACTTAAGTTCACTAGGAGTGGATGACCTGGTCGCAACAGTGACAGCACACTATCCTCCTTGCGGGGAAGCTAGTCTTTCTTGGAAAGAGACCCATAATAGGAGGGTTGAAGCCCGCTCAATGGCTTCTGCCTTGAGGACTTGGGCAGCACTTAGCAAATATGGGGTGTGGGGAAGATTTGTTTAAGCAGATGCCCTGTGTGATTTCATCAGGTTCTGCTCTAGGTCCACAGCCTTAGCTATGGAGGCCTGCAGGTGGCTGTGGATCCCATATCCAAATTGACTGAGCAAGTTGCCCTCTAAAGGCCAGCTGCATTTTGAGGACCCTTGAGAATTTCACTTCTAGAGACTCTCGAGGGATGCTTCTCTTATAAGGCCCAGTAGAGTGTAGGGACAGTCGAGGGCTGGTGGAAGCTATGGAATGGCTTATCCTGTGGGCCTAGGAACAATTAGTTCTTTTGTCTATATCAGTTCTCTTGTGATCCAGTAGATGCCACTTAAGGAGGCAGTAAGCCACCGCAATGAGGTCCATGGGTCCCTTCCAAGGGATAGGCAATTGGAGGTGTATCCAGCTGTTCTGTTCAGAATGGACCCATATCACATCAGACCTCTGGGCCCTCCAGTAGTATGTTCTGGAATTTTGCAGAGCCTCTCAGATACCTTTCTAGAGTCCCCTTGTGGCTCCTTGGCCTAAAAGGTGGTGGTCAAGGAAATTCTTCAGCACCACCTGCAGTTGCAGGGTTACGTCAGGAACAGTATTCCGTTTACTTCAAGGCCCCCTCAAAAATGGGTCCTTCAGGCCATACTTAACCTGAGGGAGAAGTTGAGTTCCTCCTTTTTTAACATGAGACCCTCAGGTCAGTCATTGTGTCCAGCAAAGGTTTCTAACTTCCTTGGACTGCTCCAAGGTGTATTTCCATATTCTCATCAGAGGTTCATCAGCTTCTGCGTTCCGGTCCATTCAGTTTCATGCCCTGCCATGAACAGTTTGGCCACAGCCCTGTCCAGCTTATCAGAAATTTTGATGGTAGTGGAGGCCTTTATGCCAAAGCAAGGGATCCAGGTTAACACTTACTTTGACTAGCTGATTTGATCCTTCTCCCTGGAAAAATCCAGGGAAGACATGTCCCAGGTGACTTGCTTGCTGAGATGAGTGATCAACTATCCTACAAATGGCCTATTCCCTCCCCAGGTCTTGGAGTATCTGCATGCCTATTTAGACACCCACTTGAAGGGTGTTTCTCACACAGATTTTTCCTTTCAGGCAGCTTCCAGGGTGGGGGGCTACCTCTCAGCTCCTGGGGTTGATTGGTTCTGACCTTGGGCCTGGGCACACATTCACCCCCTTGCAGAGACATTACTGGATCCAAGGTCTGCTCCCAGAATAGCATCTGCTGCTTGTTACCACCTCCCCCCCCCCCCCCCATCTTTCTGGGAACTGGCCTGGTTACTACAGACTTGCCCACTGAGTCAGGATGTCCTTGAAGGCACTGGCTTGGGTGGAGCCCATGGTTAGGAGTGGTTTTGTTTAGGGGTTCTGCTCCATTTGGGGAGGTCTCCTGGTCAGCAGGCTGGAGGCCATGGTGATTCATTTGTCCCTGGGGAGCAACACAGTCAATGTTTTCAGAAAACAGCACTGTAGTGGTATGTCAAGGCAGTATGCATAAATCTGCATTGCTTTGGCACTTCTATGGCCAATCTGGTAGCTCTGTCAGTGGCCCACATAGCAGAAGTTGAAAACATATAGGCTGACTAGTCAGAATGCTGGATTACATCATGTCCTCCCATCTTCATCCTCTTTTTCAGAACTGGAGTATGTTTTTGGCCACCCAGGTGAAGGCTAAGTCAACTTTATTGGTTGTGGATCTTTCCTGTGGCTATAGAGTCAGGAGGGGCTCCTGCAGGTCTTTCCTCCATGGCCCTTGGTGAGCCAGAATCTGTACAGAACTTGGTCTCACTCGGGCTTGGCCATTCTAGTGGTGCTAAACTAGCCAAACAGATCATGGTATAAGGATCTCCTGGGGCTGTTAGAGGGAGCCTTTCTTCTACCACAAGAGGGCTTTTGTGGCAACATCCTCTGATCAGGTAGGATTTTGTTCCCTTCTTGCTCACAACTTGGCCTTTGAGAAGCAAAAGCTGATTAAGAAAAGAATATTCTACGGTAGTTGTCTGTCCTTAAGGGCCAAGAGATTTGTGACCCCTTAGGGGCTGTTATCCTGAATATTTTGGCTTTCCTGCAGAGTGGTCTCCAAAGGGTTTGGCATTCAACTCCTTAAAGGTGCAGGTAGTGGCCCTGGCTTGTTTTCTGATGCTGAGTACAGGTTGTGTCCCTTTCCTCTCACCAGGAAGTAGTCTGTTTGTTTTTCTTCAGGGGGTCAAACACTTGAAACTGCTTTGCCATCTTCTGGCTCTGTACTGGGACCTTAACTTGTTCCCCTCTGCGCTCCATGGGAGCTCTGTTTGAGCCTTGGAGAGCTTCTTTGAAGGATTTGCTCCTCAAGGTAGTGTATCTGGTGGCTGTTTGCTTTGCACATCGCATCTCGGAGCTGTAGGCTCTCTAGTGCAGGGAGCCTTATTTTGGTGATCACAAAGGAAAGGGTGGTCCTTTGCCCAGTTCCTTCCTTCTTGCTAAAGGTCATTTGGGTGTTCCACCTTAATCAGGTAGTGACCTTGCTGTCCTTTACTTGACATCTGCAGGGCACTTAAGCAGTGTTTGAAGATGACAGTCCTTTTGGTGCCTCTAAGCATCTTTGGGCCTCGCAAGGCAGTGGCCAAAGTGTCTTTCCTATTTGGATTCAAGGTGCTATTGAATCTGCATACTTGCTAAAGGGGAGCATGGTTCCATCAAGGCTCCAGGCCCATTCTATCAGGGTCCAAGTGGTCTCTTCAGTGGTGTTCAGCCTTGTTCCATGGCAGGATGTTTTGTAGTCATTACATCTGGATGTGCAGACCCATCATGATGCAGATTTCAGGGCTCAGGTGTTACAGGCTGGAGTTTTCTTTACCCACCCCACAATAGTACTGCTTTGTTACATCCCACATGTCCGGACAGATGAACTGAGAAGAAAATAGATCTTAACTGCTAACTTTATTTTCCAGAGTCAGTCCAGTCACCTCCTGAGACTTCTGTCTTTCTGGTCTGGTGCCTCTTCTAAAGATGCTGTTAACTGGAACAGGTGATCTCTAGACCATTTTTTGTTGTGGCAGTTCTCCCGTTGTTTCATTGTGGTTCTAGGGGGTGCTGTTGCATTGTTTGCTCTCCCTGTTGTGGACTTCGGTCCCTTTTGTGGAGGGGAAAAAAAACAAATTCTTTAAGATAAGTTGAGATACTCTGACCAAGTGTGCATGCTGTTCTAGTGCAGAACTTGTTGCAGGGCTGGTGGAGCTGTTGGGGTTTTGGGACTCCATTCTGCTGCTCTGAGATTTTATATAGGGAAGCACAGGCTATTTAAGAGAAGTGTTCATTCAGCTTGTTAATCTACCCCCTACTGGTGGATGAGCATAAGAACATAAGATATGCCATACTGGGTCAGACCAAGGTCCATCAAGCCCAGTATTCTGTTTCTAACAGTGGCCAATCTAGGTCATATGTACCTAGCAGTTTCCCCAAGGGACACAGGTTCCACAATGCTTGCATACTCCTCTTCTCTTCTTCCCCCCCCCCCCCCCCCCCATGTGTCTGGATAGAGGGACTCCAGGAAACAAAATAGCAGTAGCTGATTTCACCTTCTAAGTTTAGTCACACTTTTTTTTTTTTTTTTTCTGCTTGGAAAGTGTCATGCTGGTAAGTCTCTGCTGCACCATTAATCACTGAAAGTTGCTCTGGTCTGCCTCATCTGCTGGTTGGAAAGCATAACCAACTTGTCTGGACTGGTCTAACAGGGATCTAGAGAATTTAACTAACTAAACTTCTCCTTGCCCAGCCCAACCACACCCACCTAGACATCTTAATGCATATCTAGAATTACAATGTATGTGCCTTTTAGGACAACATTGACAGCACAGTATATTTCTGAAAATGTCTCCAGGAGTTACTAACTAGTGATTACTCTTCAAATATAGACATAAACGTTTGCACATGACTAAGAAAATTGTCAACTCATTTAGAGGCTTTAGCCTTTTTTAACTATTTGTCATGGTGTGTGTGAGGAGGGGGGGGGGGAAGCTACTTAGCAAAAACTGATTTGGCTTTTTTTTTTTTTTTATTATGGTTGTGCAGTTTTGACATCTAAGATGTTTTCCTTTGGTGCAGGCTTTTTAAAGTGCGAGTGAGGCAATGTCTGGGGTTTCTAAACCATCCTTAAATTTTCAAGGAGAGAAATGGAAAAAGTAGATGGTGACTTTGGCAAACTTTCTACAAGCCAAAAACTTTTTTCAGCAGATTTCCACTATGCCAGCTACACATAAGAACATAAGATTTGCGATACTGGGTCATACCAAGGTCCGTCAAGCCCAGTATCCTGTTTCCAACAGTGGCCAATCTAGGTCATACGTACCTAGCAGTTTCCCCAAAAGACACAGGTTCTGCAATGCTTGTACTGGATCAAGCATTGATATCCTGGGTCCCTTCTTAATAATGGTTTATGGACCTTTCCTCCCAGGAACTTGTCCAAACCTTTTTTTAAACTCAGCTACACTAACAGCCTTTACTACATCCTCCAGTAACAAATTCCAGAGTTTGATTACACGTTGAGTGAAAAAATATTTTTTTATTAGTCTTAAATAGTTTACCCTGTAGCTTCATTGCATGTCCCCTAGTCTTTCTATATTCTGATAAGGTAAACAATCGATCTGCGTTTACCCATTCCACTCCATTCATTTAATTTATAGACTTCTATCATATCTCCCCTCAGCCATCTCTTTTGTAGGTTAGAGCCCTAATCCTTTTAGCCTTTCTTCATAGGAGTATCATTCCATCCCCTTTACCATTTTGGTGGCTCTTCTCTGAACCTTTTCTAATGCTATATCCTTTTTACGGCGACCAGAATTGCACACAATATTCAAGTTGCAGTCTCACCATGGAACGATATAGAGGCATTATAATATTTCTTGTTTTATTTTCCATTCCTTTTCTTATGATACCTAGCATTCTATTTGCTCTCTTGGCTGCTGCCGCATACTGGGCGGAGGGTTTTAACATGCTATCCACAATGGCGCCTAAATCTTTTTCCTGGGTGGTGGTTCCTAACTTGCATCGTGTAACCATAGTTTGGGGGGTTCTTCCCTAGGTGCATAACTTTGCACTTGTCCACATTAAATTTTCATCTGCCATTTTGATGCCCAGTCTTCCAATTTATCAAGATCCTCTTGCAGTTTTCCACAATCCTCTTGGGTTTTAACAACTTTAAATAGTTTTGTGTCTGCAAATTTGATAACCTCACTCGTTGTTCCACTTTCCAGGTCATTTATGAATATGTCAAAAAGCAGCGGACCCAGCACAGATCCCTGGGGTACACCACTATTCACCTTTCTCCGTTGGGAAAATTGCCCATTCAGCCCAACTCTCTGCTTTCTATCTTTTAACCAGTTTTTGATCCACAGTAGTACACTACCTCCTATCCCATGACTCTTTATTTTTGCCAAAAGTCTCTGAGGGACCTTGTCAAAGGCTTTCTGAAAGTCCAAATAAACTATATCAACCGACTCACCTTTGTCCACCTGTTTATTCACACTTTCAAAAAAAGCATATTAGTAAGACAAGATCTTCCTTGTCGAAAGCCATGTTGGCTGTCTCCCATTAGGCCATGACTATCTACACCTTCCACACATGCTCCGTCAGTGTAGATGCTGCCAATAGGACTGATTTCCTGCTGTCCCCTGAACGCCTGCTACAGGTGAATAACTATGCTAAATAGCACATACAAAGTTGAGGACAAGTTCTTCCACTAGCTTCTAAAAAGAAATTTGGGCTTCTATGCAAGTTGTCACTTCATTTATGGAAAATTTTGTGTTTAAAATGGGTTCAGCTGGAAATGCAGGTTGATGCCAGAGAGTGATTCCTTATGTTGCTCTTATTGCAGCCAGCTAAGTTTCTGGCATTGTTGAGTAAAGTGACAGCACGTGGTCTTGTTAGCTAAAATGGTGGCTGCTGGGTGTGGGTGTTTGGGGGGGGGGGTTCCCCTGAGTTGCTATTGATTTTTATCTAGTTTTAGCCCATGAAAAACACTGGAGCAACCCCTGAAGTCTTGTGCTTTGCCTACAGCAGGCAATGACACAATTTTTCTTGGAATTCTAGGTTGGTGAAGCACGCACCCCCCCCCCTTACTTTTTTTAAGGGCCTGATCTACTAAGCCTGTTTGGTTTCCATTTTCTATGGGGGGGGAAAGCTTAATCACTCTAAATGTGCCACTGCACAGTGCCAACAGAAGGCAGTGGCCCCACTCCTCCTCCCTCCCACTAACCCTGTAAGCTACTCCTATGTGTATGGTGCAAGAGGGGTGTGCCCTTACTTCCCAGCATTTTTTTTTTCAGCCTCCAACCCCTTGCACCCTCCCCACCCAACACCATTTCTTTAGAAATACTGTCTCTCTTTTTTTTTTTTTTTTTCATTCTTGTTAGCTGTCTGCCCAGCCTGTAAGAAAAACAGGGGGAGGGTAGCAGACACCACCATTCTTGACCATGATGATGACCTGGCTCCTGAGGTTTGTCAAGACCTGGCCTACAATATTTTATTTTTAAACTTAGAAGCTACAAGATCAGAAACACCTTTTTATCTTTTTGTGGAATTGTGGGGTGTGTGGGGGTGCTGCCCTCGCCCCCTCCCCCCCCCCCCCCCCCCAAAAAAAAGTAGAATTGGAACTCCTGCTCCTAGAGGCTGGGGAATAGTTATTTGGTGCTACTAGATATTAGTCCATAAATATCTGCCCTTCCCCATTCACTACAGTTTCAAATACCCTGAAGGGCCAAAACCCCCAAGAGGGGACATCTAGCTATCTGAAGGGCTGCATACATCTGAAGGGCCTCATCTGGATTGCCAGCGAACATGCATGCCATCTACCAGTACCTAATAACATACTGCTCTACTCCTCCTCGTGCAGAGGCCAGCCAAACATGTACATACCAACACCTATACACTCTCTCCCACTGACCAGACTGCCACCACACAAGGGTGCCATCGGCCCAAGAGACCAGTGAACAGACTACCAAACGGGCTGCAGGCCCCACCATCAGACGCATGCAGTCAGCCCATCAAATGTGCACTAATTAATGCAAGATCAATCCAAAACAAATGAAATACCATATTTGATTACATTATAGACCAAAAGCTGGTCATCTGCATCAGAGACCTGGCTCACAGACAGACCAAGTCATCCTGAACCACCAGACCTCACAGCATTCTGCTGCCACAGAGAACTCAAGAGGAGGGGGGAACCCTCATAACTAGAAAAAGCTACAGATTCAAAACAGTCACCACCAACATCTCAAATGAGACTAACACAATCATCATATCCAGCCATCACATCACATCAGCATTTGCCTCACCTACAGACACCCCCAATGCAACGAAGGAGCATCTCTTCAGCAGTACTTGAATCCATATGTGCTTGTAGCACCCAACACAAGCCATTGATCGCCCTGGGAGACTACAACCTTATCTCCTCGCCCACTAAAGAAACCAGAGCATTTCTCAAAGCCATGACTTCCCTAAATTACCAGCAGACAATCGAAGCCCCACCTCACCAACATGGAACCACACCTGACTTGATCTTCATGCCAATTCTGCTAATAAGGCAGAAACAAGCCACTAACCCACTACCCATTCCAGTTCCTTGGTCAGGCCACCACATACTCTTTCACCATATACATAAAGACACCACACAGCAAGACAAAGGAGAAACCAAACCAAGAAGATTCAAAACCTACCACAAGGAGACCGACCTTTAGGAAATAATGCCACAGCTACAAAACGATTGCAACAGCATTGATGAAACCATAACCAAATGGAACTCAAACCTATCCAAAGCTGCATCAGCAACTAACAAGGAAAAGACACACACCCAAAGGAAAACCAATGCCCCCTGGTACTCGGATGAGATATGGGAAGCAAAACGCACGCTCAAAGCTGGAGAGAAAATGGAGGCATATCAAGTCACATGAGGCTGCACTCCAATACAGAACCAAACAAGCCTACAACAACCACAGGCAACACCACACCAACCTCATCCTGAAATCAGCCAACAAACCAAGAGAATTATTTAACATAGTACAACTCAGAGGACACCCCACTACCCAATGGACATCAAGTAGACCCCCAAGAATTCACAAACTATCTGATAAACAAGAACACAAATCCAACAAACACCACACCTACTGCAGAACACACCTCAACATTGACAGATCACAACCAGACTTGTGAAGAATCGCACCAAACCTGGAATGACTTTTTTATACCAACAACACAGCAAATAGAAAACATTGTGGGCTCCCTTAATACAACCTCACCTGCTGACCCATGCCCAGTAGAGTGGATCAAGGCTTCCAAGAACCAACTAAGCCACCACCTACATAAAATCATACAGCAGTCCCTCCAGCAAGGGCACCTCCCACAGATTCTAAAGCAAGCTACCATACTACCAATCCTTAAAGCAACTTGCTAAACACCACCTGACCTGAAATCTTACTGTCTGATCTCAAGCTTACCATTTATCTCCGAAATCGAAAGTAGTACAAAGACAACTACAGGATCAGGTGGATCTTCATGCTCCGCTGGACTTGCACCAACATGGCTTCAAACCACATCACAACAGACTGCTCATCTCCCTCTTTGACACCTTACTGAAAGGAATAGACAACACAGAACAGTTTCCTACTAATTTTCATTGACATATCAGCTGCCTTTGACACAGTATCTCACCACATACTCCTACCGCGCCTCCAAGAAATGGGATTACACAACACCCTACCGATCCTGTGAGCAGTGAGTGAGAATCAGCTGTGCCTACTTAGTTGGGAACTGTGTGTGAGAGAAAACTGCAGCCAATCTGAGCACTTTTCAAATCATTTAGAATCCCTTCAGCAAAGGCTCCAACGATCCTGTGAGCAGTGAGTGAGAATCAGCTGTGCCTACTTAGTTTGGGAACTGTGTGTGAGAGAAAAACTGCAGCCAATCTGAGCACTTTTCAAATCATTTAGAATCCCTTCAGCAAAGGCTCCAACGATCCTGTGAGCAGTGAGTGAGAATCAGCTGTGCCTACTTAGTTGGGAACTGTGTGTGAGAGAAAACTGCAGCCAATCTGAGCACTTTTCAAATCATTTAGAATCCCTTCAGCAAAGGCTCCAACGATCCTGTGAGCAGTGAGTGAGAATCAGCTGTGCCTACTTAGTTGGGAACTGTTTGTGAGAGAAAACTGCAGCCAATCTGAGCACTTTTCAAATCATTTAGAATCCCTTCAGCAAAGGCTCCAACGATCCTGTGAGCAGTGAGTGTGTTTCAGCTGTGCGTTCTTTGTTGGGAACTGTGTGTGAGAGAAAACTGCAGCCAATCTGAGCACTTTTCAAATCATTTAGAATCCCTTCAGCAAAGGCTCCAACGATCCTGTGAGCAGTGAGTGAGAATCAGCTGTGCCTACTTAGTTGGGAACTGTGTGTGAGAGAAAACTGCAGCCAATCTGAGCACTTTTCAAATCATTTAGAATCCCTTCAGCAAAGGCTCCAACGATCCTGTGAGCAGTGAGTGAGAATTCAGCTGTGCCTACTTAGTTGGGAACTGTGTGTGAGAGAAAACTGCAGCCAATCTGAGCACTTTTCAAATCATTTAGAATCCCTTCAGCAAAGGCTCCAACGATCCTGTGAGCAGTGAGTGAGAATCAGCTGTGCCTACTTAGTTGGGAACGGTGTGTGAGAGAAAACTGCAGCCAATCTGAGCACTTTTCAAATCATTTAAAATCCCTTCAGCAATGGCGCGCCCGTGCCTTGCGGGCCCGCGCCTGAGGGCCTCGCAAGAGGGCCCTTTGGCGTGGCCCTTAGGCGGTGGACCGTGCGAGACCCACTATCTGCTGCTATATGCTCATTCTGTTCAGCGATATGCTGTTTGTAGTTAATGTAAGGTAATGTAATGTAAGTTATGTACTGTGTTCCCTGTTTGTACTCCTAGTGTTTTGTTATGTAATGATAATGCAATGTATGTTTCCCTCACCTTTGTTTAACTTTGTGCTGTATTAACCGCTTTGAAGGAAAAGGCGGGATACAAAACATGTTAAATAAATAAATAAACAAATGCACACAGCAAGTAAAATGCGGGGAAAACAAATCAGCTCGAAAATTTACCACCACGCAAGGAATACCACAGGGATCGGCCCTTTCATCAGTACTATTCTGTATCTGTATACAGCTCATATGCAGCATCATTAGACAACACAACATACAATATCACCTGTACACAGATAATATAATGGTGTACACCCCAATTAACCTGAGCACCCCTGACATAACCTTAATGACTCAGTGCCTTGAACATATGAACACCTGGCTCGCTGACAATAACCTCAAGGTAAACTTTGATAAGACTGAAGCAATGTTTATTTCCAGGAGCACAACATTCAACCCACCCCAAGAAATCAACATACTACACAGGGCAGTCACAACAAAGGTCAAAGTTAAAAGTATCTTGGTGTCATAGACAAGAACCTGAATCTCCATTCCCACATTAACAAGACTGCAGCAAAAGTGTACCACCGTTTTTAAAGATCAATTTGAGCCACTGCTCAGCCAAGAACACTTTTGCACCGTATGCCAGGCAATCATCACCCCCATACTGGACTATAGAAATTCACTATATCAGGGGTTACCCAAACACTCTGTACACACACTTCAGTTGGTTCAGAACACTGCAGCATGCACAAACACAACACCAGTACTCTGACAACTGCGCTGGTTACCCATAATGGCACAGGCAAAATTCAAGGCAACACTAATCATCTTCAAGACCATACACCACTGCTCAGCAGAAACTCTACAGACCACAATAACCAAAGACACAAGCAGCAGACCCAGGCTAACCCAAGGTAGCAAACGACTCCTCGCCCCGGTCGGATACCACAAAACAAACTTCCAGAAGAGCCTTCTCGCTCTCTGCGCCAGACCTATGGAACCTGCTCCCTGAGGAACTAAGAGCACAAAAGGACCTCAAGGTCTTCTGCAAATCCCTCAAAACCCACCTGTTCATGGCCTCATATGAACAAGTACCTTAACTCCCAGTCCACACAGCCTTGCCGATACAGCCAACATCTCAGACCTGGGACTCAATCCCCAGAAATATATGTATGTCTTGTCACCTATATTTAATGTAGACCCCTCGTTATATCCCTAACCACTTTGATTGAAGGATAAGGTGGTATACAAAACTGGCTAAATACATCGTTTTACTGCAGGGGCTACGGAAACTTTAAAGTGTTTTGTACAGGGCCTTCTGTTTAGCTAATATTTTGCAGTAGAATGATGTAGTACAAACACCTTCACAAAGAAGGGCGGTGTATGTTGACAAGCACTACATCTTTCCAGGTGGCGGCAAATGCAATGGGTTTGTGAAATGGTTGGAGTGTCAATGGAGACACAGAAGGCAAACCTCTTTAAGCCTTCATCAAAGGTTGGCTCTGGCCATTCAGAAGCATGGTATCTTATGGGAAAATTCCCAGTCTGAGACTCTGCTGCTTACATGGCCTGAGCAAGCACCTTGCCTGGAATAAACCTGTTAGTATGTTCAGTGTACAAGGTAGGAAGGATAGTAAGGAGTAAAAAGCACCCAAGACTGAGTTAAATGAGAGATTCTTGGTTACTACTTGTGTCGTCATCATCTAAAGTGTTCTACAGGCTTACCACCCTTTTTAAAATGTGTATGGTGGTGCCTGAAAGCACAGGCAACTTAAACTACTGCAAGTGTAAATGTCTGCCTAAATTATCCCACCCCAGGGGAAGTGATTTGAAGCTGCATTGGTGTGACAGTTCCACATTAAGCTGTAGTCTAGTTTGAGGGCTTCTGGGAGCGAATAAGCCCTTACTGTTAGGCATGTACATTCTTTAGTGCAACGTGCTTTTGTAGATTAAAGCAATTTAATGTGTTCATTATAACTTGCCCTTCATACAGGTTCCAGAGCAGGTAACATACAAATATTTTAATGAATAAAAACCAAGCAAAAATTTTTCAACTGAGGCAGAAGATCATGTAATCTATATAGGTCAGCAAGTGATTAAAGCACATGTTGCTACATTTTACAACCTACTCCACTAAATAGTAAAATGAATGTCTATTAGTCAAGTGGGCTCATATAACTGAACTACAGGCATTCAATCTGCATTTGTAGGTGTTTGTGGGGTGGGTTTTGTTTTTTTTTGGGGGGGGGGGTGTAATTCAGGTGTAAATGCTTGAATTTCACATTACACTAATCCATGAGCTAGTGTAAAGATATCTGCACTACAGAATTGTGATCCCACGTGCATAGACCAAAAATGACCACAGGTGAAACACCCAAAAAGTCTGAGTAAGGAAGAAATAGAAAAAGAGCACATGGCCTATGTTTCTGTCATATTTCTGTCTAGTCAAAATAAACTGCATGTATGCATATTCAGTGATGTAGAGTGGTTTGGACACCTTGAATTTCTTTCCAAATATCTGCTTTTTCTGATAGCTGCTTCACAGGCAAACTATTCCAGTAAAACTCTTGTCTACTAAAAGGCATAAGCTGTTAATGTGGGAAAAGCACACCACATTTGTGTTAACAGATAATGTGGGCCAAATGCACGTAGCACACTGAAGTTCCCTGTGCTGTCTGCATACCATGCATTAGCAGTGCACATGGGTGGAGTGTGTGGGCATGCCTGCCATGTGCAGTTAGAGCATTGGCAGCATGCAGTAACTGTACCTTTTTGCACACATCACAGGTACAGCTAATATCACATCAGTGGTGGGGAATGGCTGCATCCACAGGACTACCATTCCACAATCTTGGCATTTTTACTGTTATCTGCAGGGAAAATGCTATGCACGCCTTCAACAGAATAAGCCACCTTTTTGCATCTAATGCAGCTCTGTTTGCTCTAATACCTGGTGTTTGCTACAAAAGCCTAACTCCTTTTAGTAAACACTCCTTAGTGTGTGCTGTAGCAAAGATCTACTGCTGGGTCTGTATGGACCACAAAACGCTCTCTAGTCTCGGCTTTTGGAAAGACTGCTGGTTGGATTTTGTTCAGATTCTTCTAATGTAGTCCCTGGTTATAAAAAAACTAACTTTTTGTTCTAATTTTCGTGTCATGCATGCTCCTGTAAATTTTTGTGCTTTTTAAATTTAGAAATTCTGTGCTATTTTGAACTGTCCATCAAAATAGTAAACAGTGCAAATGGGATATAAAATGGATATACAAAGCACCCTAGGGATTGACCCTAAAGTACCTGACTGGGTTAAAAATTGGTTAAAGGGGGAGGTGAGAGAAGGGTACAGGTAAATGGAGCTTGCTCTGAGGAGGTTACCAGTGGTGTGCCGCAGGGGTCTGTCCTTGATCTGATGCTTTTTCAACATCTTTGTTAGTGATATTGTCAAAGGGCTTTTGGATAACGTTTTTGCCTCTGCAGATGATACCAAAATCTGCAATCGACGCCCAGGAAGGAGTAGATAAGGGACCTAGCTAAGCTTGAAGAGTGGTCAAGAGTTTGGCAGCTGAGATTTAATGCTAAAAAATGCAGTTTCATGCATTTATGCTTCAAAAATGGGCAGTAGAAAAATGGAGGTGATAGTGCCTCTGTATAAGTCTCTGGTGCAACCTCATTTAGAGTATTGTGTGTAATTCTGGAAACTGCACCTTCAAAAAAGATATAAACAGGATGGAGCTGGTACAGAGGGTGGCTACTAAGCATCTGAGGACGGAGGAAAGGCAGAATAGAGGAGATATAATATTTAAATACGTCTGTCATAAATGCACGTGAGGAGACATAGGATGATGAAAGTGAATGGGGAAATATTTCTTTATGGAAAGTGGTAGATGCATGGAATAGTTAACCAGTGGAGGTGGTAGACACAAGGACATAGCTGAATTCAAAAAAGCATGGGACAAACGCAGAAGATCTCTAAAAACAAAATAAATGGACTATTGTAGCTGATGTGGTCTTTCTGATGTCATGTTTCTATAATTAAAATCTGGGCATCAAGGGCCATACTAGGAGGAACATACAGCAGTTTACCAACCTTGTTTGTTCTTAAAACAAAAATGCTATTACAGTTGCTTCTGGATTTGAGGTGAAATAGAGTTGCTGAAACCTGCTTAAATGACATCTGCTCTCAGAGCAATGTTGCACGCAAGCTGGGCATGACATAACAATATTTGGGGGGGAGCCCTGGGAGTCTGGTCATCTGGTCACATGATGCACAATTCAGAGACAAAACCTCCCTCTCACAACTTTGCTTTTTGTTTTAAAGAAAAAAGTGAGAGGAGCTCTTTCAACCTCTGCCATGCTTGAACTTACATGCTGAATGGGAGGAAATTTAGTAACAGTTATATTAACTAGCCTAAATACCTGGCAGATGACATTGTAATATCTCCAGGAACAAGCAGGAATGTAGTCTTCACATATGGGTATCGTCGGAACCAACAGAGCCTGTGCGGGAACACTCCCCAGCGTCCAATAGGAACTGTTTTGGGAGCATCCCTCAGCACATGCGCGCTGCCTTTCCAACTGTCCCTCTTCAGTTCTTCTTTTTCCGCAGAGCCGACAGGATCTATTCCCTGTCACCGCAGAAAATTCTGTCTTTAAATTTCTTTTCTTGTGGTCGCGTTTGCCTTCCGCACGACGCCTACTGGTACCGCCGGTTCTTTTTCTTTTCATAAAAAAAAAACCCCAACCTAAGACTTTTTGTGTTTATTTGTTTTGTTTTGTTTTTTTTTTCAGAAACTTTTCTCTTTGGTGCTAGGTGCCATTTTGGGCACTAGGCCCCATATTCCTAAAACATGGAAAAACCAAGTGTTACGGTACCATCTCTGTCACTGACACCCATGATTGGTGTCTGAAATGTTTAGGACCTGAACATTCTCCAACTGAATGTCTCTCCTGTATGGGGATGACTAAAAGAGTAAGACAGAACTGGGCTGCAAAGCTCAGTACCCTCTCTTCTTCGGATGCCAGGTCCATTGCATCGACATCGTCAAGGGGGCCTCTTCTTCCTCCCATGGATCTCAGGTAACTAAACATAAAAGCCAGTCCTCAAAGGGTAGCTCTCCTGCTAAGCATCGAGAGGCCATTGGCATTGCCCTTGAGGGAACCACACTGGCAAAACAGCCTCGGCGGGAGGCTTCGGCTTCCAAAGCATCGATGGGGCTTCAGGATGTTCTCGAGGCCTCAGCCTCGCAAGAACTACCTGTGCCATGCTCAGAGGTTCTGGCTGTACTTACCAGTGCCAACACTCAGGCATCGGCAGTGTCGATAGACCAGAGGTTCCTTGCTATCGAGCGCAGAATCGCAGCTCTTCTTTCAGCTGCAGTACCGGTGGTCCCACAGGCACCAGGACCGACACTGACACTGATGCCGATACCGACACCAGTAAAGACACTGGTACCGACAGACGATACCGGTACCGGCCACGGTGGGAACTCTTCCCATGCCATCTCTGGCTGGAATTGACAGAGCGGTACCGGCTCAGCTCGGTACCGGGATCGTGCGTTGCAAGAGCATCAGGGTCAGGAATACTTGAATTCCTCTGATTCCGAAGACTGACAATTCTGCTGGCACTAGAGGGTTTCTCCTAGAAGATCCCTCTTCTCCCCAACGCAGAATGTCATTTTAGGATTTCATCTGATATGGTCAAAGGTCTTTCAATCACAGTTGCTCCTGAAGAGGAAAGGAATTGGAAATTCTCCAATATCCTAAAGCTCCTAAGGAGGCAGCCACTCTGCCTATCCATGAAATTCTGCATAACTTTGATGCTCAGAATGTGGGAGACACCTGACTACTTCTCCTCACTCTAGGAGACTTGATACTACGTATCGAGTTCCACCATGTCCTGGATTTCAAAAAAACTCAGCTGCCACACCATTCAATGGTAGTGAAATCTACCATGCTTAGGATAAAGTGCAAAGAGGCATGAATGCAGGACTCTGGATGCTTTTGGGTGCCGAACCTTTCAAGCTTCCATGCTTTCAGCTAGGATCAGTTCATATATCCTATATATTCCTATATTCCTCGAAGTCACCGGAGACTTGGAACTTATGAGCCCATTTCTCCCAGATGACGAGAGAAGATTTTCTTGCTCTAGTTAAGCATGCTCAAGATGTCTCCAAGTTTGTTAATCGTGCAGACTTTTGACTGCTTCGAATGCATCAGCAGAACCTCTGTTGCCATTGGTGCATGGCGGATTGCCTGGCTACAGGCATCAGACTTGGAGACTTGGGTAAAGGACAAGTTAGGCAACACACTTTGCATGGGGGAGAATCTCTTCGGCAAGAACTGGAAGGAAAAGGCTAACGAGTTAGATGCTGACAATTCTACCTTAGATTGTCTGTCAGTCTACAGCCACTCCGGCCAAAAGGAAGCCTTATAAAAAACCCTCTTTTAGCAAAAAGAGGAAGTTTTATTCTTCCTATACCCAGCAGAGTCAAACTCAAGGTCAGGTTGCCCAAAAGGGACAAACTAGGTAGCAAAAGAAGCCAAAAGGCCCGAAAGCCCAACCAGCTCTCCAGGTTCAGCCCCCTCAAGGGCTTTGACTCCTTCCTAGAGAGCTTTGCCTTCCTGCCTCTGAGGGGTCCCCAACCCCCCAATATTCCGGGCAGGTTATGCCACTTTGCCAACAGATGGCATCAGATAACACAAGAAGATTGGACTTTGTCCATTGTAGGAGAAGGGTACGAGCTTCATTTTCACAGCATGCCCCCTCCTACAATTCTAAAGCAATTCAATTCTCAAACCTCTGCAGACAATCTGCTAGATCACGAGGTCTCCACACTTCTTGCCCAAGGGGCAATAGAGGGAATACCCATTCCTCAACTGGGTGCAGGCTTCTACTCCCCCCCCCCCCCCCCCCCTATTTTCTTATTCCAAAGAAAACAGGAGGGGACAGACCCATTCTGGACCTCAGAATTGAAATATCTGTTTTGAGAGAAATTCAAAATGATTTCTCTAGGAACTCTTCTGCCATATCTTCAAAGCCAGGACTGGCTTTTCTCTCTAGACTTAAAGGATGCATACACTCAATTCTCATCCATCCAGATCACAGGAAATTCTTACGTTTTCCTTTTCAGGGGAAACATTTCCAGTACAAGGTTCTTCTCTTTGGTCTGGCTTCAGCACCAAGGGTATTCGCGAAATGCATGGCAGTAGTAGCTGCATTTCAACAAACCCTGGGGATTTTCATCTTCCCTTACTTAGACAACTGGCTCATTCGAGCCCCTACAGTTGCAGAGGCCAGCACTGCACTGTCCCGTACAATGCGAATCCTCCAGTACTTGGGATTGGTAATAAACTTCCCAAAATCTCTCAACTAGTTCCTTCCCAATGCCTAGAATTCATAGGAGCCTGTCTAGATACCAGACAGGCAAGGGCTTTCCTTCCACAAGCCTGGTGTCTTCGCATAATGCAACTAATGTCTCAAGCAGTAGGCACATCCTCCCTCACTGCTAGAGAGCTACTGCAGTTACTTGGACATATGGCATCCACAGTTCATGTAGTCCCATATGCTCCCCTCCACATGTGAGCAGCTCAGTGGACCCTCTCCACACAGGCCACAGGTCATTTGTCAGAAAAATAATCTCTCAATGACTAATTTTGCCCCTCCAATGGTGGCAATCACTAGAAAATCTGACAGTGGGGGGTCTCCTTTCCATCAACCCCTCTTTCAGGCCACCCTAACAGACGCATCACAGGTGGGTTGGGGAGCACACCTGAATCATCTCTATCCAGGGCACCTGGACTCCACAGGAGGTTGGTTTACACATAAACCACCTGGAATTAAGAGCAATCTATTTAGCTCTTCGAGTATTCCATGCCCAGCTTAGCTGTGAGACAGTCCTAGTCCAGACGGACAATCAAGTAGCCATGTTCTATGTGATCAAGCAGGGCAGAACAGGCGCTCTGTCGTTATGCAACAAAGCTTTACGACTGCGCCCTCGCCAGAGTATCAAATTCACCTTCTAGTGGTATATCTTCCAGGCATTCTAAACCTTTGGGCAGACAAACTCAGTCAAGTACTGCTGTCTCACAAGTGGTCCCTCCACCTAGACCAGGTGGCAAAGATATTTCATTTCTGGGGCACTCCAGACATAGACCTCTTTGCAAGTCCAGTGAATGCCAGACTTCCCCGGTTCTGTTCCAGGATTCCATCTCGCAACTGTCAGGCAAGGGATGCCTTCCTCCTTCACTGGGGTCAGGACTTCCTTTATGCCTTCCCACCAATTCCCCTTATCCCCAAAACACTCTTCAAGCTTCAGAGAGACACGGGACGCATGATTCTCATAGCACCACGATGGCCACGCCAAACGTGGTATTCCCTGCTTCTACATCTCTCTCAAGCAGCACCTCTGGAGTTAGGGCATGCTCCAGATCTCCTTTCCCAGGAGAACGGGACACTATGGCACCTGAATCCCCAGTCCCTGTACCTCACGGCCTGGTTGCTGAAGGCTTAGACCTCCAAGATTTCAGCCTGTCCCAACAGGTAAAAGAGATCCTTCAGGCTTCTAGGAAACTTTCCACAAGAAGATCTTATGCCTTCAAGTGGAAACGTTTTACTATATGGTGCTCCAAGAGGGTATTAAACCCCCCTGGTCATACCCTTAGAATCGATACTAGAGTATCTCCTCCTGGTCCCAGAAAGGTGGCAACATCTCCCTTGCACCACTGGTGCCTTAGGTGACAGCCTCATTCCACTAATGGTACTGCCAGCACTGGCTTGAGGCCAACTTGGTGTTTTGGGGAGAGAGTGGCAAGGGCGGTGTAGATGGACTTGCTTCTAAACAAACATCTTGGATTGTTAGAGAACACAACCAAAGATTCAGGAACCTTCTAAAATCTTTAGGGGACATAGGATGAGGGTGAAAGGGGATAGGGGATAGACTCGGAGTAATATGCAGAAAGTGGTAGATGCGTGGAATAGTCTCACATGGGAGGTTGTAGAGAAGCATAGTATCTGAATTCAAAAAAAGCATGGGACAAACAGGATATCTAAAGGGGACTGTTGTAGTGGTTGATATGGAAGGGCAGACTTAGATAGGCCATGTGGTCTTTCTCTGCCATTGTTTCTATAATAGTCTTAAATTTTTGTATGTCTGTCTGTATTTTCTATATCGCCTTTCATTAACATCAGAGCAGTTTTTACAATTAAAAATCTAAAACTAGAGCAGTGATTCCATCCTCTTTTTCTGTTTAATACACGACACCACTTTAAGAGTCTGCAGCTGAACAAAGAAAACTGCCCACACATCCATTTTGCTGTGTGTGGTGGTTTAAAAAATACAGCCGGTGGCAAGTGATCATTAAAGGTAAGGAGCAGAACTAGGAAATGGTTATAGGGATTTCATGTACCTGGCTCCTTCACACTTCTCCCAGCCTGCAGGCACACATGGTTGCTAGGGAAAACATGGGCTTGAGATAGATATAGATAATACAACAAATGCAAACACCACTTCACCAATCACCAATATTTCAAACTGACTAATCACAACTCTCTACCAATCATTTAAGATATTAACGACCTCAAGGTAATCTTTCCCCTACATTTGGCAAACTGAATCACCATAGGGTCAAGTAGCAGATCTCACATCACATGTCATAACCTATTTTCAATTCAAATTTACATAAAACTAAACCAAATATAATAAAACTACCTATACCCAAAAAGTACTTTTTAGGGATTCTCAAATCTTCAAAGAAATTCTATTAATATTTTAATTTATTCCAAACCGCCTGCACCTTAGAGGAGAGCCGAGGCTCACAAACTGCCCCGTTAGTTCCTGCAAAAGAGAAACACAATTCTTTTTCAACTCAATAGTATTATATACCATATTGGCATTTAATGCACTTATCTGATCATTGTGGCAGCAACAGCCTACGCCATCGGGAAGATGCCAATTCTTTCCAAATAGAGCGGATGTTATAATGTATTTGGAAAGAATTGGCATCTGTTGTATATTTAGTTTACCCTTTGGCAGTAGGTTGGTAGAATTTCTTGCTATCTATATGCCAAATATTTGGTGACACTAGTGTGTCCTGGCATACTGATTTGAGAACTGGGCTAGAGGAAAATCCTCCCTACCCATTTTGTGGTTCAACAATGCCAGTTATCAATTTAATGGTTTTGCTTGCAATTTTTGAGTGTTCATTAAAGGCAAAATTAATTTGAGTGTCATTTTGATGAAACTTCTTGCACGGTGGATTCCTCCTTTGAAAAAGCAACTGTGTTCACTTTCCTGGAAAGAATACGCAGACTGGCTATCTTCAAGCTCTGTATCTAAGATTTTTACCACAATACTGTATTTGCATTTCTCTTTGTTTCAGGGATTGCTGAATAAGTTTTTGATAGCTAATGCAACCAATCCTGAGAGCAAGGTCTTCTATCTTAAGATGAAGGGAGATTACTACCGATATCTTGCTGAAGTAGCAAGTGGAGATGACAGAAAACGTAAGTCATTAATTGAAAGGGGGGTTCTGTTTCAGTACAGGGCTTAACGCTTAGGCAGAACTTCATTGGGCCTCCCACTAAAAAAAAAAAAAAGTTGATCACCATAGGATTAGCTTTAGTGTGGGCAAATGAAGAAACTGTTTGTTTGCATATGTTTAGAGGGATGATCTTGAACCAAAAAGATTTGGACTAGCAAGATAAGGAATGGTAAACTCCCTCTCTCCATACCAGTTAAATTTCCCTTGATTTCTGCTAGAATAACCATGACTTCCCTAAGAAGACTTTGCCTACAGGTTAGACTTCAGCTGCCTGTTGTCAGTATCGGTGCCTTATGCAGAGTCAAGTATAGTAAAATATGAGAATTCTTGTTCTAGTTAAATACTTGCGTTTTTCGGTCTCGCTTTTTTGCTTGGGAAGGGTTATACTGGCAGGCCTCTGCTGCACCACCAGTTGTACAATCACTGATGCTGAAAACTGCTCTTGTCTGCTTGCATATGCTAGCTGGGGAGCATAACCCGCTCATCTGGACTGGTCTAGCAGGTATTATGAGAATTTTCTATATCCATTACTTTTGCTTCCTTAACTCCCCTTCCCACCTTTCTTCCAAGTGTATATATATTGAGATATTTGTCTTCCTCGTGTGCTTTGATAAAGACCACTGACCATTTTAGTAGCTGCTCTTAGTACCAACAACCTTATACCTATCTCTTTTAAGGCTCAGTCTCCAGAATCACACACAGTACTCCAAATAAGGCCTGGCATTATCCCTTCCTTTCCAATACATCCCTCCAGTCCAGGCAAGTGGGTTATTCTCTATCAGCAGGTGGATATTGAACACAACTGGCTTTCAGAAGACGGCTGCCTCACATATCCATGGTAGTGGAGTCTGTCATGCATTGGATAGAGAGTCAGAAGATGCACTCCTCGCTGCCCTCTGGTAGGGAGGCCCACACCATGGATGGCTTTGACAGAAAGCACTACTAGGGTTTGTTGCTTGCAGCCTGCATCCAGGCTTACCCAGCTGTACATGAGCATGTACTTCCGGGACTTGGTGAAGGAGCTCGCCAGGTTTTCATCTGAGCTGGCAGGTGATTCTTTCTAGAGTGCTTCAAAACCCTTGTCACATAGGCCATGCGGGGGGGGGGGGGGGTTGTTTTGTTTTTCTGCCATCATGTTTCTATCTCGTCTGCCCTTTTCATATCAACCACTACAACAGTCCCCTTTTATTCCTTGAGATCCTCTGTCCCATGGTTGGTTGTTTGAATTCAGATGCTATCCTCAACTCTACTACCTCTACTGGCAGACTGTTCCACACATCTGCCACTCTTTCCGTAAAGAAATCTTTCCGCATATTACTCATTCTAGCCCCTTTCACCCCCATCCTATGTCCCCCTCATAGCAGAGCTTGCTTTCAATAGATAAATGCTCTCCTCTGCATTTATGCCACAGGGGTATTTAAATGTCTCAATCATGTCACCTATATCCTGCTTTTCCTCTAGCATACATACTAGATCCTTAAGTCTGTCCTCATATGCCTCATAATAAAGGCCACTAACCATTTTAGTAGCCATCCTCTGCATAAGACTCCAACCTGTTGATATCCTTCTGCAGGTACAGTCTCCAGAATTGCACACAATATTCCAAAGGAGGTCACACCAAAGACTTATACAGAGGCACAATCACCTCCTTTCTTCTGCTGGCCATTCCTCTCCCCTATGCACCCAAGCATCCTTCTAGCTTTCACTGTTGCCTTTTCTACCTGTTTAGCTACTTTAAGATCTTCAGACACAATTATGCCTAGGTTCAACTCTTTTCCCTCACATAGTCCTTAGCCCCATGAGTGACACCTCAATCCAATGATGGCCAGCTCCCTCCCTTGATGTTAGGGGACCCCCAATGTTGAATCTCTTTGCCAGCCCTGGGAACCCACAGCTGCCATGCTATTCTGTAGGCCAGCCCCAGAACAAGTGGCAGCGGGCACTTTTTCTCCTGTCTTGGCCGGCTATATGCATACATGCCTTCTCCCCAGGTTCCCGACCTTGCTTAAGGTTCAGTCGGACTGGGCCTCTGTAATTCTTTGCTCCTTGGTGCCCCAGCAGCTGTGGTTCCTTCTGCAGCTGTCCTGCGTGGCCCTGCTACCTCTTGGCCAGGACCCTTCTCCATCCCAACCTCCAGTCTCTCATCCTGATGGAATGGATGCTGAACAGCTAGCCATAGCACACCTCCACCATGCCCATTAAGTGCAGGACATCCTACTGGTATTATGCAAAGACTCAACATGGCACCACGTATGCCTTCAAATGGTATAGATGTTCAATCTAGTACACAGGCAGGAATCTCAACCCGTGCTCTTGCTTACTGCAGGACATCCTACAATATTTTCTGTGCCTATCTCAGGCTAGTCTGAATTCCCAACTCTGTCAGGGTACCTGTCGGTGCTCTAGCAGCACATCACCACCTTGTCGGCTAGCCTGTCTCTGTGCACTCCCTTGTGGGCCCCTTTATGAAGGGGCTGTCCTCCCAGCCCCTCGGTCCAACCATTACCAGTAGCATGGGACTTGACTGTTGTCCTTGAGATGCACTTAGACAGAGGTTCAAAATGGGGAGTCATAAGTTTCCCATGTTATTGTCATGGAATGTAGTGATCCCAGTAATGCTTGCTTCAGCCTGGCTAGTTAGTGAGCTACAGGTGTTGGTGGCCTACAACCCTTACCCCAGGTTCCATTAAAAACATGGTCTCTCTCCAGACTTACTTGAAATTCCTGCCTAAGGTGATGTCTTTTTCACATGAACCAGGTGGTGGTTCTTCCCACCACCTTCCCCAGGCCTTAACACATCCTGAGCAAAGGCCTCTCTCTAGAGACCCTGGATTGCAAGAGGGCACTGTCCTACCTTCAGAAGGGACAGTCCTATTGCCACTCCTCGCAACAGTTTGTCTCCTATGATGTCAATAGGTTCAGGGTTGCAGTCTCTAAGCACAGTTTTCATCTACAAGTAGGCTGGACTCTGTGTCCTGTTACTGTGCATAATGCGTGCACCATGGTAGTCTCAGTGGCTCACCTGTACTCTTTCCCTCTGGACATATACCAGGCTGCCACCTGGTCTTCGGTCCATACCTTTGCAGCGCATTACTGCTTGGAGAGCTCACAGCATAATAGCACTTTGGCCATGCAGTACTTCATCACCTCCTCCAGCCCTTTGTGTCCAGGTTACCAGAGAGGTGATTCCATAGCCAATTTTGGGGCTGCATCACTGGACTTCAGGCCATTCAGTGCTCCTTGCTACCCTTCACTGTTCACCTTTTGGGTCACCTGTGGCTCCTACAGGTTTTTCCAGTAACCTGTAGTGTGTGGGAGTCCCATATTTGAAGACTGACTTCCTACTTGATCCTGGAGAACCGTCTGGAGACACAAGCAGTGCACCTGCCATATTGGAGCTTCTGCCCTTTGACTGCACTCTTATTGTCCTGTCGCAAATCATGTGGTGACTGGCTTACATAAACCAGCCAAGACATCATCCAGAGTGCAGCAATGATGGCAGAGGCAATCCTGTTGCTACAGTGGGCAGAGGTCCTCTTAAGGGTGCTTTTGGCAACCTATGTTGCAGGAAAGAGTAATGTCCAAGCAGATTACCTCAGTCACACCTCCTGGCATCCTGGGGAGTTTTCGCAGTCACAGGGTCTTCCAGCAAGTAGTGGCTCACTGGGGACAGCCAGTGATGGACTTGATGGTTACTCGGGCAAACACCAAAGCAGAGTGCTGCTTCAGCCAGTACAGGAGAGCACACGTGTTGGAGGGGCTTGATAGATGCCTATTTGGGGGAGGGAGGTGTTTATTGCTCCAGACTGGTACATGGACCTCATGAGGCAAAATTGGACCTGCTCATCCAGGGGCCATTCTGGATGCTGGACCTGGGTCAATTCTTGCTTATGGCTTGGCTCTTTGAAAGGACTTGGTTGAGGCATGGAGGCGACTTGCACTCAGATACCTTGCTACAGTCCTGCAGGCAGTCCACCTCCTTGGCTTATGGGTGGGTTTGGCACATGTTTTGAGGATTGGTGTGACGTGCATAGTATTTTTGTGCTCTAGGAGCCTCTCTCCCAGACATCCTGGCATTTCTATAGGAGGGGCTCAAAAGGATTGGTGCTGGGCTCTTTGAGTCTAGATGGAGGCCTTAGCATGTTTCCAGGGGTGTTTTTTTGGCAGCCCACGTTTGATTCATTTTGTTTCTTGCATGATGTGAAGCTGCTCCATCCACCATGCTATTTAGAGGTCCCCACATGGTATCTTAATCTGGTACTCTCCACTCTGGGGGCACCTTCCCTTTGAGTCCCTTTTGGGTGCCATGGTGAAGGATTTGACCTCAAGTGGTTGTCTTGGTGGCCATCTGCTCCGCACAATGCATTTCCAAGCTCAAGGCCTTGTCATGCAGGAAGCCATACTTATCTCTAGGGAGAAGGTGGTCCTGTTTGGTTCCTTCCTCCCCAAGTTGATGTCCATTTTACACCTTGGTCAAGTGGTAGACTTCCCTTCCTTCTCAGAGGCACTTGACTCAGAAGGCCATCTCCTTCACATGCTGGATGTCCATAGGGCACTTGAGATACTGCTTAAGGTCATCCAGACCTTTTGGGAGTCTGAATTAATGGTTTTCTTGTATTTGGCAGCCCTCACAGAGCCATGGTGTCCTCCATTTCCAGGGGATCCGGGAGGCCATTGCGTTGGCATATCTGAAAGGTTGTCTGGTATCGTTGTGGCCTGCAGGTACATTCTACACAGGCACAAGGATGGAGTTAGATTTGGTTGTCCCTCAGGATATTTACAGGGCAGCAGCCTGGTTGTCCCTTCATTGCTTCATGCAACACCATTGCCTGGATGTTCTAGCCCAGCAGGACATGGAGTTTGTGGCTAGGGTCCTGCAGGTGGGGGGGTTTGGCTCCCTCCTGTTAGTACTGCTGTGCTATATCCCCACTTGTCTGGACTGGAAGGATGCTTTTGGCAGGTAAAAATCAGACCTTGCTTGATATTTTTCTTTCCTGAAGTCCCTCCAGTACAGTCCAGGACCCACCTGGGGAATAGTGGCTGTGGGCATCTGTGTATCGCCTCTGACAGATTTTTGTCAGATGCTTAAGGAGTGGAGCGCATATGAGTGGCATGCAATCTTTTGGGTATCCAGCTGGCTTGGCCTCAAGGCAGTGTCCTTTTGTTTGGTTCTTATGGCTTACCTGATGTAAAATAGTGTAATGGGAAAGTGAGAAATATAAAGGTGATTTTGTGACCTTAATGACATGAAGGAAGTGCATCTTTACTGTCAACCCTTTGATAAGGTGGTTTGGAGAGCCTGAGCTCCTTGGGAGGGGGGGATTCTGGTGATCTACCCCCCCCCCCACCTCCTTTTTGATTGACTTAATGTTCCTTAAGTTGCAGGAAATTTTGAGGGTTACTCTATTTCTTCTGCTTTTGTGATCATATTGGCCTGCTTGCCTAGCTCACTTTAAGCTGTGTTCTCAGACTCCATCTGCTGGTAGAGGAGCATAACCCACTTGTCTGGACTGGAGGGGAGCTCCACTAGCAGGTAAAGTCTAACTCATCTTTTTCCTGCTGGTCATGGTTCTCAAGCACCTAAGAGGGGAGCTCTAGTAGTTCCACTCTAGCCCCATTAACTTTTTATTTTTTCTACTTCTGAAAATCATTCAATATCTGCCTCACTTCCATTCCTAAATATCACCCACTGATACCGTATATTTCTGCTAGAAGGTAACAAAACAGTTTTGTCAGACCTTAATGTAATTTGCTGGCCCAGTTAGCTAGTGTTGCCAGTGGTCCTTTTTTATAATATAATATAAATCCCTTTTAAAAATCAGTCATTTAATATTCTCAGCACTGAGAACAGCTCAAGTGCACAGAAGTCAAAATTGTGTTAACAAATTTTGTCAAATGTTTATGTAAAATTTGTGACAGTTCTTCAGGGAGACAGATTAAACCATGTACTTTATTATACCATGACTTAAATCTGTACTGTCTTTGATTCAATCTTTCGGTCCTCACCTGCTGTCGGATCTCCTTCGAGCATAGCTGTGTATGACTTTCCTTCTTAAAGGAACAAGTCATAATGTGTGCCACTTTCTGCATTAAATCCCAAGGGTATACTGTATCCAACTTTAAGTAGCTAGATTGAATATCTAATTGTATGGAGGAAATCTAGAAAGAATGTGCGCAATCCACCAACATGGTTGTCGGAAGGTGCGATTAATTTAAAACAAGCCGTATGGTCTATATATCAGAACGAGCCCTCACTGGTACACTGCTACAATCCTACGCTCTGTCAAGAAAACAAATACAGGTTGAAAATCTCACTCGGGGTTATTTTGCTTTACTCGGGTCTCAGACTTTACATTGGCAAATTGTTCCGGGTTTGTTTTATTCCCAGTACTATGCCTGTTAGCATCAACGACCCTTCATTTTGCAAAATTTACCCCTTTGTGTCCACAAAGACTAATATCGTGTTATAAACTTAGCTCTTGTTAATGAAATTCATTGATCATTTCTCTTGTGTCCACAAAAACAACGCATGTTGTTGCTTTGACTTAGCTTATCCGTGATGCTTCTAAGTCAAAGCAACAACATGCGTTGTTTTTGTGGACACAAGAGAAATGATCAATGAATTTCATTAACAAGAGCTAAGTTTATAACACGATATTAGTCTTTGTGGACACAAAGGGGTAAATTTTGCAAAATGAAGGGTCGTTGATGCTAACAGGCATAGTACTGGGAATAAAACAAACCCGGAACAATTTGCCAATGTAAAGTCTGAGACCCGAGTAAAGCAAATAACCCCGAGTGAGATTTTCAACCTGTATTTACATTTTCTTGACAGAGTGTAGGATTGTAGCAGTGTACCAGGAAGGTGTGATAAGACAGAGTTCCACTATGGGAGCTATTTTGCTGTTAAGGGAATAGTTTGTCCAAAAATCCCCATCTGTTTGCTGACAAATAACACCCTTGACATATTTTGTCCTTTAGTGCCATACATTATCCCTTGCTCTTTCCACATGACAGGAATTTGTCTAATGTTTTAGTGAAGTCTAATTGAATGTTCTTCAAGACTAATGGGTCTCCATTATCATCCAGTGATTATGAAATACTTCCACTAGTCTCATAGATTTTGACTGAAAAGGGCAAAGTGCAAACCAATTGATTTGCTCCTTGTGGCCCCTATGTTAGCAACAACTTTGCATATAAAGCTCTCTAAGCCCATTTTAACATCTAATGGTATAACCCTCAAGCTGTTTGTAGCAAATCTAAGTTTGAGCCTTAGGGGTATGTTTACTAAGTCCCACACTGGTAATGTGGGTTTGGGGCACTGTGCTAGATGTGGTGGGGGAGGGGGGAATTGCTGCCCCCCCCCCTTGAATTTAGCACACTTTGTGGTGGTAAGGTGGCTGCAGGGAGCAACTGCCAGTATTTGCTTCCTGCCAAGCACTGCTAGCATGGGCTTTCAAGGCCCATGCTAGCAGCAGGAAAGCTAGGGTGCTGCCCAGGTAGCACACTTCAGTAAAAATGCCCCTTATTCTTTGGTACTGCACAAAGTCTGCAAAAACTGGCTAGTAGATATTCCTGTCTTTTGAAAGGTAGGGATGATGACTTAGGCAGTTGGAGCGTAATGGGCTTTTTTTTGTTTGTTTTTGAAATCTCATTTTCTCTCCTGTGTATTTGAACATTGAAAAATGAAACAGTTTAGTCACTTATGTCACTCTGGAATTGAACATTAGATTTACAGGTATTGATAGGTGTGTGTGTGTGGTGTGGGGTTTTTTTCATTTCTTTTTTTTTTTAACACTGGTGTCTGATGGCACAAAAGTGTGGCACGAATGAGACTTTGGCACATGCATGGTAGACATGTCTATGAGTGCAAGATTACTGGCAGGGTATCCAGTTTAGGATAGAGCATGTATGGAACCGGGAGGGGGGGCAGGCAATCCATTGGCCAGGCAGATGCCACCCCTCCTCCGTGCAAGTGGGAAATAAAACCTTACATTCAGGGAGGGCCTACCACCTCCTCCCAATGAACCACAGCTCATACAGAATATACGCATACCTGGCACAAAATTCTCAGTTTCTTCTTACAAATAAAATCCTTTATTATATCACAGAAGCAAACAGACAGGAAGCGCGACCAAAACTAGCTAAATACAAAGTAACTTGGAGAATTCCCTCACCCTCTTCTTAGAAGTTTACAGCTATAAAGTAATTAAGAGATTTATTGTTTATCGACAGATCCTAGCACAGTGAAAGAGGAGGATATGTGGTTCCTAGCTACACTCAAAAGATACTAGTATGTGGTCTTATTTTATAGAGTAAAGTAACAGTTGAGCTGCATAAAACGCTATCTTACTCTAAAATATCTTAGAGTATTTTAGAGTAAGATAACGTTTTATGCAGCTCAACACTTAAAAGATAAACTAAGGGAACTCACACAGACAAGAATCAAAATCATACCCACTCACTCATTAGCAGACATACAGTGGAAATTTACAAACCACCTTCAGAAAATGGGGTGTAAATTCCCAATCTTTAAAAGTTCTGTCCTGTTATATATATAGTTTTCTCTCCTGACTAGTCCCTTTGTTTGATTCCAGGCATCTGGATTCTCTTTCATTCCTTCCTTTGTCCTGTCATATCTGCATTCCCATTCCTGTTGACCCTATGGCCTTGTGTATAAAACATGTGCTCAGGCCTTTGTCAGATTTATTCCTTGTTATCTGACACTTTTTTCCCACTTATTCAACCTTCCACCCAGTCTGTTTTTCCATCCCCTATTTTTAAGAAATATAGAAAATATATATCCTATTAGTTCTGATATTCTGACAGCTTCCCCACTAGGCCTCGGGAGGCCCCATGCCATACTAGCATAACCATGCTAATGATGCCTTCTCTGTCTCCTGTGCTCTGTAGATAAGTGTGTGTTTTTGTTTTCTCACACATTTTCCATCTGATGTTGCCTAATACCCATAGCATTCCTCCACGCACATGCAGTACAAATGCCAGCAATTTGGACTGTTAACTCCTTCCCTTCTGGCTCTCACAAGCGGCTCATTGGCAGAGACATTCCCTAGGACCCAGGGATCTGTTTGTTCAGTTGGTCCACGGAGCATCAGCCTGTGCTGGTGAAGCACTGTATGAATGTAGCTAAGTTGAACCTGGCTTTGGCCTTGAAAGCAGGAAGCACTCCTGGTGCTGATGCAATGGTTGGTGCTTCTATGGGATACCTATGCTGTGGAGCAAGGAATTGTTCTACAGAAGTAGGGTCAGACACGGTACAACCAAATCTGGGAACTTTTTTGTGCAATTATACAGGTTGGGTATTGTCGAATGAGGTCATAATGGGTATTTTTTCCTGAGGGAAGGGGGGAGGGTTCTGTTCTACTTTAAACAAAAATCTCTCTTGTAAAAATGAGGCTGTTCAATTGCTATGGACAATACTTTTTCAGTTCCCCCCCCTCCCCTTGTTTTCCCCATTCTCTACAGTTTGCTGTGTGAAATGTTGACCTATTTCATTTGTTCCTTGTTCTAAAAAGCCTTGAAATACCGGGAAAAAAAACCTTAACGGGTCTAATTCAGCTGTTTTTAGGAACCTGAAAGGGGGACACAACTTTGGACCAACTCATAAGTATCTCATTAGTTATTAAATATGCACATCTCATGCTAATCTGAATATTCTTTTTTGATGGGCTCATGTGAAAATGAGTTCCTAGTAGATTTAAATATGGATTTAATGTATTGGGATAGTGGAGAGGAGGGTGTGGTGGTTTGGGTGTTTATTTTTTTTTTGTTTGGTGTGTGTTTCTTAAAAGTGAACAGATCTTTTGAGTTGTCTCAGGTGCTTTACACCCTGTAGAAAGATTCCTCCATATCCATTAAGACTGTCAAGGGCCAGCCCTCCTGCTGCTACTGCTAATTTGTATAGCACTAGGTTTATGCAGCACTGTACAGACGCATGTAATAGATGGTCCCTGTTCATCAGAGCATACAATCTAGGCCCTCCCCCTGGCATCAGCCCCAACACCAGGCTCCCTGGCCTCGGGTAAGTCCTTAGCATCCAAGTTCTCTATCATGCACCTCGGGGTTCCGGTCCTCTGAGTTTCCAGGAGTCTGACACCAGGTCCTCCAGGGGGGAGCTTACCTTGGGGCTGATTCCTCTATGCCGCCAAGCTCTGACTGGAAGACAGAGGACGAGGCCTCCCCAGAGACCTCTCGACACTGGGACATCCCCTCAGAGCAGTCTCCCCTGGAGCCTCTGTGCCACTCCCTGCCTGAGGACATGGCCTTTCATGACTTCATGACATGGCCTGGACTCTCTCAATCCAGACTGAGTCGGAGGAGACCTTTGCACAGAGGAGCTTGAGATCCTACAAGGAGTCCCCTCCCAAGGAGACATTCACAGTGCCAGTTTCACTCATCCTCAAGAGATTGATTACTCCTCCAGATGTGGAAGTCCCCAGCTTCTGCCGGTGGTCAGTTGATGTCTGGATGGGCCCTGGTTTCCATATGCCACAAGTTCCCCAAAACTTGATGGTGGTTCAGTCCTCCATGCAAAAACAGTCAAGACATATTCTGTTCCCCCTGGCAGTGAAGCCCATGCCCTTGACACCATGGGGCACAAGTGATCTCCAGGAACAAGCAAGAATGAGTCTTCACATATGGGTACGTCGGTACCGACGGAGTCCGCGTGGGAACACTTCCCAGCATCCAATCGGAAAGCTTTTGGAAGCATCCCAACACGCCTGTGCGCTGCCTTCCCACCTTCCCAACTGCCTCTCCTCAGTTTTCGTTTTTCCGCTGAGCCGGCAGGACGTTCTGTCACCGCAGAAAATTCTTTTATTTTTTAGTTTTCTTGTGGTCGCGGCTGCCTTCCCCGATGCCACCAGTACCGCCGGTGTTTCTTTCTTTTCTTGTAAAGTTTTTCCTTTAGGAATATAAAATTTCTTCTTAGTGTTCACAGTTCTCAGGCCTTCTAGGCCTCTCCATTTTTTCCTCATGGAACCGCCAGTCATTTTCCCCAGGAAATGTACAAACTGTGGCGGTACAACTTTATTTTTAGACACTCACAATTGGTGTCTAACCTGCTTGGTTCCTGACCACTGTCCTCCGGAGCCTTCGGGCACCAGTGCTGTGAGAAGCAGTTTTCAACAGAGTTCCCCTCGACACACGGTCCCCTTCCAACTTCAGGTCACCGACTATATCTTCTACACAGGATCAGGTAACCCAAAAACAGTCTGTTAAGACTAGCCAGTCCTCGAGCGGCAGTTCTCATGCACAGCATAGAGATGCCTCCAGCCTTACCCTCGAATCCACTGGTTTCAAAACCCCGGTGGGAGTCTTCGGCCTCCAAAGCCTGTGTGGGGTTTCAGGTTGTTCCTGAGGTTCACCCCTCACAGAACATACCTGAGCCATGTCCGGTGGTGGCATCTGTTTCAAGCAGTACCGATACCCCGGCATCGGCACCGGTGTTGGATGAAATATTCCTCACCAAGGATCATCGTCTGGCGTCCCCAGTACCTATGGGGCCAGTGGATGCGCTTCAGATCAATTCTACAGTATCAGTGTCGTCACCGATACGAGTTCCGACGTCGGTACCCTCCAGACGTGCATCGATAGACTCACTTCCTTCGATGCCGAGACTAGAATCGATCTCCAGTCTGGAGGACTGGGTACCGATGCGCCTTGGTACCGACTCCCGTCTGTACCGAAGGCTCGGTTCCGCAATCCTCTGTTCCACCGATACCGTTGGAGTTGCCACCGGCTGGTTTTCTTCCTCCGGCATCAGATTCGGTACCGAGTCCGGTACCGACATCCACAGTACCTTAGTCGGTACCTTCCATGCTCCACTCATCAGGATCGCTTCCCTCGATGCCGAGTTTGGAATCGATTCCAAGCATGGACGATATGTTACCGACTTTTGCTGGTCCTGTCCTGCAGTACCAGCGACCACTATCGAAGGATCCCATTCTGCACCATTCAGGATTTTCTATTCCTATATGCTGGAATAGATCCCTTGGTGCCAATGCTAGTTCTTCATCAGATCTAGCTTATCCAGGGGGAATTCCCTCCAGGGATCTTTCTTTCCAGACTTTCTTCCTGGATATGGCTTAATCACTTGCCATTCCTGTCCTTGGACAAGATCCTACACGGAGTACAGAATACCTCTGTTCCTAACAAAGCAAAGGAAAATATAATGCTTCCTTTGCATCCTTCTTTGCAGGATCTTCTACGAATGTGGGAATCTCCTTTAAAGGTACCCCCACTTTCCAGAGCAACTGATTTCCTATGTCAGATGCCCCCCTCTCCAGGGTTTCAAAGGACTCAACTTCCTCATTCCATTGTAGTGGAATCAGCATTGAGGCGAGTGAAGAGTACTAAAAAGCACTCTTCTTGTCCGCCAGGTCGTGAGTCTAAGACACTAGATGCCTTTGGATGTCAAACCTTCCAGACATCCATGCTTTCAGCAAGGATTCTCTCATATATTTTTTATATGGGTCTATCTCTTGAGGAGATCACAAAGCAATTACATCTTTTGACTCCTTTGCTTCAGGAGCCCAGACGTACAGACTATTCCTCACTGGTTAGTCATATTCAGAATATCTCTGAGTTCCTTACTCGTGCTACCCTAGACTCCTTTTGAGTTTGTTAGCAGGACTTCTGCTATAGCTATAGGGGCACGACGTAGAGCCTGGCTTCAGGCCTCAGACTTGGACAAATGGGCACAGGAAAGACTGGGAAATACTCCTTGTACTGGAGAGAATCTCTTCAACAGGGAGTCTTTACTTCAGGTTACTCAGTTCTCCACTAACTTTCCTTTTTCCAGAGGCTGCTCTGCACCACCTTCTTTCCCAGTAGGTAGGAAATGTCCTACCAAACTTTCAACCCCTAAGGGGAGAAGGTTTTACCCATCAACAGCCCATCATTCAGATATCCCTAAACAGGGGAAACATCGTTCTAGTCTGAGCAATCCACAACCTCAACAGGGTCAACAAACCCAGCAGTTGCAGGGTTTTAAATAGCTCATTGCCCCTTTTGTTTGGGGGGTTGGGATGGCAGTCTGCTTCTTTTCACTTGACGTATCTGCACTAATTTATCCTAACCTACTTAGATATCTCTTCATGAGACTTCTTTTCTTAAGTATGGGCATGATCATCATGAAGATTATTAACAGATTTTCCTCTTCCTCGTGGAGGAGAGGGAGAGGTAACAGCTATCAATAGACAGTAGTTTCCATCTACTGGCATGTATCATCTCACCTGTCGGAGCTTTCCTCCATAGTTGGTCTCCTGAAACTCTTACCTCCTTCTTACTACAACATTTGCTTTTGTAAGAGTGACTTTCTACATCTTCTACCAGGGGATTCTCCCTTCTGGAGTTCTCTCCCCCTTGTTACCTTAGGGCAGCTCCTCAGACAATAGGAAGTTCTACCATGTCTGTTGGGTTTTCTTTTTCCCAATCTACAGAGTAGGAGAAATTCCCTATGCTGCCCTCATAGTTGCTGCAGATGCGAAACTTTCTAGTGGTTACGCCACAGGGTTTTTTTCACTACACAACCAGGGCTTTCTCTCCACTAGCAATCCTCCTAATCTCAGTACTAACTCCCAAGCAGGTTATCAACCTCGTTGGGAATTCCTGTTTTACAGTTTGGTTGGGTTATCTTCTATTCTTTGCCCTTTGTCCTTGGCAGAATAGTTGGTTACCTGCTGGTTGTCCACATTCCTCACCAGGGATTGTCCACAGCCAGTTTTTTCTTCTAACCAACCTGCAGCATGCTCTCTGCTGCTCTACAGGGTAGCTTTGCACTATGGGCCCTTGCTAGAGAGCATCAATATCTTGCCTAGCAGATAACCCCAGTTACAAGGGTTTCCCCCAGTCATATTCATGCCTGGCAGGTATTCTACCCTTTCCATTTTATCTTAAATCTCTGTTAAGGCATAAGCCTCAGTCTTTTCATTACGTGAAAGCCTAGAAGAGGGGCCAACTCCCTGGCTTGGCCCATATTGCCTGGGATTTTTCCCATCAGGGATAAAACTTTTTCTGGCAACTAGAGGACATCTAATACCCATCTCACCCTCATAGGCGAATCACTAGGGTATCTTCCTCTAGTAGCCTTCTCTATCCAATCTCCATACCACAATTCTGGAGATATCTGGACTTCTGGTCTGCAGACTAATGTTATCCTCTGGCATCTTCAGGTAGGCCATCCTGGTTATTCAACAGCTCAAATTCTACAAAGAATTAAGCCACCCCTTTGTCAAGGCAACCTTCCTCTGACTATAACAGTCATAACTAGGAGGAGAGGATTTTTTCCTGTTTTTATCTACTCAAGTAGGTGTCAACCTTCTTGTCAGATGAATCTCCCTCTCTCCCTATAGGGTGATGGGGATCTTTGAACATCTCTCCATCCATATACCTGGAGACATGTCCTATTCCTCTAGATCAGGGGTCACCAACCTCCAGAGGGCCGCGGGCCGCACAGCCGACTATGGGTAGACTCGCGGGCCGCACCCCCTTCTCCCGCCCCCGCGAAAAAAAACAATGCTCATACCTGAAAATTATTCCATGCCAGCTCCCTCCCTTCTGCAGCCGCGGCTCCCTGCCTCTTAGGGAACCGCGGCTGTGCTTGTAAAATCATCGCGGAGCCCTTCCTGTCTTGACGGGCTCCGTGCAGCATTGTCCCGCCTCTAAAGGAAGTTGTTTACCACTTCCTTTGGAGGCGGGACAATGCTGCACAGAGCCTGTCAAGACAGGAAGGGCTCCGCGATGATTTTACAAGCACAGCCGCGGTTCCCTAAGAGGCAGGGAGCCGCGGCTGCAGAAGGAGTCGATGAGTTTGCCGGTACTTTCAGCAGCATCCTTGGCGGGCCGCACCAAGGGACCTCGCGGGCCGCAGGTTGGTGACCCCTGCTCTAGATATAGATAGATAGATATATACTATCTATATCTATCTCTGTGTCTTCTGCCCATATATATATGTCTCTTATAGGGCATATATGCATATATCCATATGTGTATATATATTCGGGGGGTGTGTGTGTGTAGGCATATGAGAGATTTTTAGATCTGTATCCATCTACTTATCTATCTGTTAGGTTCAGATATCCTTACATTCCTATAGGATCCTGACAGATGGGCACTACACCTATCAATGCTGTTCCGGCATATTTAGGGGGCTACACCTATAGCCACTTCCTGTGGTAATTAATAACCCTTTTCTTTACCTTTTAACCTTTTCGGTTTAGGTGCTCCTGAGGCTCTCCATGTACCTTCTCTTCCCTAAGTGACCCCATTTAGGAAAGACATTGCGGAGCTTCAGTTGCTCTAAAGCTTAGCACTTCTGAGTCTGTTCTTACTTTCTTATCAGATACAAGGGTCTTCATACCCTTTCTCCCTATATGGACTGATCCAACCCCAGTCCACTTAGGGCAGACTCATTTTTTCTCTTAGACCAAAACAGCTTAAGCTTTAATTCAATAGTAACTTCTGCATCTCTGCTGAAGCTCTACTTTTTATACTACCCCAGTTTTTTCCCCTGGGGCTATTTTTTTTCTAACCCTAAAGGGTTCTGGCCTCCACTTGTGTTTGGTCTACTTTGTTACCTTTACTTTACAGTAAGGTACCCCTTGAGCATATTCACTGGCTCTTTTTTTCAGATCCATATGCAGCTCAGTGCACCTGTGCAATACCAACAAGGGAGGTCCAGATCACAATATTTTACTACTAAATGCCCTCAATACAGGGTCTTCCCCTGAAGCCCTGTTCTAGCCAGCTGTTCTACAGCTCCTTTTCTATATTCAACTCCTGCCCTCCATCCCCAGGATGCCTGAGGTCCTGAGGTATAGCATGGCTCGTTCTAGACTTGCAACATGCTAGGACTCCCTCCGGGCATATGAGCTGGGGAGTCCCCATATGTGAAGACTCATTTCTGCTTGTTCCTGGAGATAGCACAGTTACTTACCTGTAACAGGTGATCTCTGGGAACAGCAGGAATAAGTCTTCACAACCCACCCACCTCCCCTAGGAGTTGCCTTTCTCTATCTCTTTCCCTTCCTTGCTTCGCTCTCTCTCTTTGTCTCAGCTGTGAAACTTAACTGAGGAGAGGCAGTTGGGAAGGCAGCGCGCAGGCGTGTTGGGATGCTTCCAAAAGCTTTCTGACTGGACGCTGGGAAGCGTTCCCGCACGGACTCCGTCAGTACCGACGTACCCATATGTGAAGACTTATTCCTGCTGTTCCCAGAGATCACCTGTTACAGGTAAGTAACTGTGCTTTACCAGGGCACCATGCTCAGGTGTCAAATTCAGGCATGCAAATTATACATTGGCATATACCTTAAGTGCCTGATAACAGGAACTCTCAGCTCTTGGCGAACCTCCCCAGGGAACTCTGAAAAGATTCCAGTCTCTAGCAGCAGGCATCCGGGACTGTTCCAAATTCCTCTCCAGGGCCACCTACAATGGGTTTGAGTCTGCAGCAATGGGCATTGGTGCCAGGTGTGGCTACAGACCTTGGACCTGGAGCAGTGGGTGCAGGATAAGCTCCTGGATGTCCCCTGCAATGGTAAGAACCTATTCAGGAAACCGATGTCTGATAAGGCTGTCGAGATTGAGGCCGAGGTAGTGACCCAGTTGGGACTGTCCAAAAAGACCTCAGCTCTCCCCAGGAAAAGATCCTCAAGGAAAAAGGGCTACTCCAGGCTGGCCACTGGCAACCTCACCAGGCCTCACAGCCAAAAGGCCAGGGACGCGGGCCTAGGAAACCTAAGGCTCCCAAGCCCCAGAAACTAGCTCCCACCCAACCGAAGGGGAAGCTTTTGACTCCCTGGGCTGGGCCTCAACTCCCCCAGGAGGTCAACTGGCCTCATTTGCCCACAAATGGGCCAGCATCCCCACAGACCAGTGGGTTCTGTGGGTGGTGCAGGAGGGGTACTTCCTCCATCTGCAGCTGAACCCTCCAGACTTCTTCCTAGGAGAGCCACCAGGCCCTGCTCGCCACAGAACTCAGGCTTGCACAGGGACAGGGTGGTGGAACCTGTACCCTATTACCTCTGGGGGGGAAAGGGGTTCTACTCAAGGTATTTCCTTATCCAAAAAACAGGGGGTCTCCATTCCATCTTGGACCTGCACAACGTGAACAGGTTCCTGGTGCAGGAGAGGTTCAAGATGCTTTCCTTTGGAACACTGCTGCCCTAGTCTGCCAGGGAGACTGGCTCTGCTCCTTGGATCTCAAGGATGGTTACACACACATCCTTATCCACCCCTCCCACAGGCATTACCTGAGATTCATGCTGAGGGGTAGCACTACTAGTACAGGGTGCTACTGTTCAGTCTTGCCTCCTCTCCAAGGGTCTTTATGAAATGCCTGGCAGTCTTAGCCACCCATGTGCACCTCCCAAGGGGCCCACGTCTTTCCTTACTTGGAGGATTGGCTCATCAGCTCATCAAAGGCAGCACACCTCTTGAGGCCAGGTGGGTCACAAGGCTCACTATCCACACCCTGCAGCATTTGGGGTTCACCAACAACTACCCCACGTCCAGCCTCTCTGGCCCAAGACCTGGCATTCATAGGGACCCAGCTGGACACTCTGCAGATCAGGGCCTTCCTCCCTGTGGAGAGAGCCCACCGCCTGATGCAGCTGGCAAGGGGCATGCAGAGCTCCAGTTTGGTGCCAGCTCGCCTACTTTCTGCACCTGTTGGGCCACATGGCCTTCACAGTTCACGTTGTGCCTCTGGGAGCAGCCCAGTGGTGCCTGCATTCCCAGGGGAGGTCACTCACCAGCTGGCAGCCTCTCACCTGGTGGTAGTCCCTACATCACCTCAGGGCAGGGATGCTCTTCCAGGCACTGACCCCTTGGAGGGTCCTGACAGATGCCTCCCTTGTGGGCTGGGGTGCACATCGCGAGGGCCAGTGCACATGGCCATTACCGTACTTGCAAACTCATACCCATTAACATAATTCCCAACCTTAAGCCCAACTCTCCCTCTAACATCCCCTATCCCCCCCCTCAAATGTGCCCTACTCAATGTTCGCTCTGCCAGAAATAAAATCCCCTTACTCACTGACCTTATAACTATGACCTCTATATTTTGTCTCACCAAAACCTGGTTTCAAGACACTGACATGGTTCTAATAAACCAACTATGTCCTAATGCATACTCAATATATACATGCAACAGAACACAAGGCAGAGGTGGAGGTGTAGCTATTATTGCCAGATCTAACCTACAACTTTCTATAGTTGTCTACCTCAACATCAGGCATGGACACCATAACAGTCTCTAACTCTACCCTATCTTTACACCTCTTATACCGTGCACCCCAGACAGTCTCATCTGACCTCTCTACGATTCTAGACATAGCCTGCTCCCCCCCCCCCCCCAACCTGCCTTACGCCCCCTTATAATCTTAGGTGATTTAAATTTACACTCTATAACCCCTAATCAATCGTCTACCTTCCTCCAAGCTATGAATGCCCTCCACTTCACTCAAATCCTAAATCATCCCACACATTCCAAAGGAAACATCCTTGATTTAATATTTATTCCACAACAAGCTCCATTCGCAGAACAAATCCTTCACACCATTCAACCTATTCCTTGGTCTGATCATGCTCTCATCCTCTCTTCCTTCCCCTACTCTACTCACAAAGCTCAACCTCCTACCCACCCTCAACACACTCATAAATTTAGACAATTCAATGCGGCCATCTTCCTAGAGCAAACGATCCCATCCCTCGACCAACTAAAGGATATGGGACTTAATCAAGAGTCTCACATCTCCAAATGGAATGAAATCCTATCTGCAGCCTCTCTCCTCCCACCTAAAGAATTCCCTCAAAAGCACCGCAATAGAGCACCTTGGTTCTCTACAAAACTAAGAAATCTCAAAAGAGAACTTAGGTGTTTGGAATGTATCTGGAGATGCTCACATAATCCCAATGCACATTCTGCCTACATAAATAAACTCCAAACCTACTGCTCTGAAACCCTCAACCATAAAAGGGAATATAATGAATACATAATCCAACAGTCTCTCAATAAACCTAGGGAACTTTTTCTCCATAGAGAAATTCTTAATAAATGAACCTTCACCGCAGGACCAACCCCTGAAAATATCTGCACAAACTATTGCCAACCACCTTACCACTAAATTCCTCCCACCCTCCTCAATCAATAACTCCTATTTTACTCCTGACTACAGCACCCAACCACCTGAACCTACCCTCCTAACCTCTTGGAACGAATTTGAGCCCATCACACTAGAAAATGTTTCCAATGTTATGAAAGACCTGAATACCTCCACTTCTGCCCTTGACCCCTGTCCTGTCCCTTGGATCAAGTCTACTAGAGGTTCCCTCAGCCCCTACATCCTATCTATTATACAAACCTCCCTCCAGACTGGTTTTGTTCCACCTCCTCTTAAGCACGCCACTATCCGGCCAATACTAAAAGGAACAAAACTTGACCCCACTTCCCCTACCTCCTACAGACCCATTTCTAGCATCCCTTTTCTTGCCAAAATAGCCGAGAAACTAGTTCAAACCGAACTTCAAAACTATATTGATGAGCACTCTCCCCTCGACCTATTCCAACATGGTTTTAAAAAGAACCATGGTGTTGAAACCCTCCTTACCTCCCTACTAGACTCCCTGTACTTGCACACCCAGAATCCTACCCAAGGATGCCTACTCATATTCCTTGACCTATCTGCCACTTTTGACTCCCTTCCTCACCATCAACTCTTATGCAGGCTCCACGAAATAGGGCTCAGAGGCACAACCCTAAACTGGTTCCGATCCTACTTAGATGACAGAACCCAACAGGTTCGTATTGGCAATGATACCTCTCTCCCATTTACACTAAAACAAGGTGTCCCCCCAAGGATCTAGCCTCTCTGCTCTCCTTTTCAATATTTTCCTTCAACCTGTTTGCAACATCTTTCAGAGCTTTGGCTTTCAGTTCCAATTATATGCTGATGACATGATGTGCTTCACCCCATTTAATCTCTCCAACCCCGACTTTACTAAACTAAGTGATAGCCATGATTTTAGTGTAATTAAGCAATCTCAACATAACCTTCTAATTAATCAAGCTAAGACACAAGTTCTACAGGTGTTCTCCGCTACCTCATACACCCCTCCTCCAACCATCACTATTGGAGATCTCACCCTTACTATAAAAAAACAGGTGAAGTATCTTGGCATTATCCTTGATCAGAACCTCTCCTTCACTAATCAAAGAGAACCACTAATACAATATATGCAAAGCTACATACCCTCCGGAATCTCAAACCCCTCATAAGCCCCACTTCTTTTCGTTCTGTCTGTCAAGCCCTCACAACCCCCTCTATTGATTACTGCAACCTAATCTATCATGGCCTTCCCGAGAACGCTATACAACCGCTCCAACTTGCCAAGAACACGATTGCGTGACTCATAACCAACATTCCCAGGTGATCACACATCACACCAGTCCTATATGACCTCCACTGGCTCCCCATCTACTGCAGGATTAAGTTCAAAGTGCTTACCCTTATACATAAAATCATCTCCAACAAATCAGCTCCATGCCTTCCCCTCTCATTCCCTTCTCTTCTAACTCTAGAACCCGCCGTTGTATTACCAAAAACCTCATCTCTATCCCAACAACCATAAGATATTGCAAACAATTTATCAGTAATAGGGCCTTTTCCCTCTATGCTCCTACCCTATGGAACTCCCTTCCCCATGAGCTGCGGAACTCTAGAACTCACCTAGAGTTCTGAAAGAACTTAAAAACCCTCCTTTTTCAGGAACATTTTTCCCTTCCACCTTAGTTCCTAACCTTCATCTGCTTCCCCAAGCTCCTACCCCTTCTAAACCTTCATACTGACAACTGATATCTCGGTAAATACCTTTGTAAATAGTTTATTCTTATGATTAGTTATCATTGTTATCTTATATATTTGTTACTTTGTTCTATGTAAACAGTGGAAACACTCTATTTTAAATGTTTTATGTAAACCGTCTTGATTTGTAGAAAGACGGTATATAAAATCGGTTAAATAAATAAACATGGTCCCCAGAGGAATCCCTCCTGCAAATCAATCTCGAGCTCATGGCCATCTTTCTGGCTCTTCAGGCCTTCCGCTGCCACCACCTGATCAACCGTCCGGTCCTCATACAATCAGGCTGCCATGTTCTATGTGAACAAGCAGGGGGGTATAGGCTCCTTCTCCCTCCATCAGGCAGTGGCCCTCCACTCCTTGCAGTGCACAACCTTATCTTGTTGGCAGTGTACTTACCGGGCCAGGACAACTGCTTCGGCAGACAACCTCAGCAGGGTCCTTCAGCCTCATGAGTGATACCTGAACCCAAAAGTGACCCAGAGGCTTTTCTGCCTCTGGGGACAACCCTGGCTGGACCTGTTTGCTGCCTCAAACAACTCGCAGCTGCCCAAATTCTGCTCTCCTCAGCCAAACCAAGAGTGGCCGCAGACACTTTCCTGATCTCATCACAGGGCCTGCTTTATACATTCCCACTGACACCTCTGATTGCCAAGTGCCTTTTCAAGATTCAGAGCAAGCATGCTTCAGTAATCCTGATTGCACCCAGGTGGCCTCGGCAGCCGTGGTTCCCCCTGCTGCAGCAACCCCAGTACCACTTGGCCCAGGACCTGGATCTCCTGTCCCTCAAGGGGTACACCCCAGCTTGGGGTCCCTAACGCTGACAACATGGCTGCTGTAAGGATAGCATTGGCCTTTTTCATCCTCCCCAGATGAGGTCGAGGAGATCCACCTGGAAGCCATCCACCAGAAGGGCTTACGCCTTCATGTGGAGGAGGTTCTCAGTCTGGTGTGCAGAAAGGAAGGAACCCATTCTCCTGTCGGGTAAAGCTCGTGCTGCATTACTCGCTGCACTTATCACACTGTGATTTGAAATCTAACTCGGTGAGGGTCATCTCAGCGCCATAGCAGCTAACCATCACCCTATAGAGGGGAAGCCCCTCTGTCGTCAGCCTTTGGTCTCCAGACTCCTCATGGGCCTCCTGTTCCAGTGCAAGAAATCTGTAAGGCTGCCACGTGATCTTCAATCTATATGTTCGCAGCCCACTATTGCCTTGAGAGTCCCACAGGGACAGTACCCTTCGGCCAGGCAATGATCAGAAGCATTCTCAGTGTATAGGCAACTCCTGCCCTCCAACCCTTCAGTGTTCAGGCTACCGGAGTTATGGTGATGCTGGGGCCTGCAGAGCCTCTTGATAGGGACTCGCCTTCTGCACCTCATGATCTCCCTTGGGTCACCACTGCTGCTGTCATGGTTCTTGCCCCAGCAGCCTGGAGCTAGGGAGTCCCATATGTGAGGACTTTCTTACTGTTTGTTCCAGAGAAAGCAATTACCTATAACAGGTGTTCTCCAGGGACAGCAACCGTCCCTCCTCCCCTTGGAGTTGCCTCCTTTTGCCTTTTTTCTAAGCTATGTCATCTGAGCAAGATGGCACCCTTGGGCGGGAAGGGGACCACATATGCATGGTAGCATTCGAAAGGCTTTCTTTGAAAGTTGGGGAAATGATCTGCGTGGGCTCCATCAGTGCTGACGTCACCTGTATGTGAGGACTTATTCCTGCTGTCCTTGGAGAACACCTAGCATTTGATTTACGTGAAGATAAATTGTCAGGCTTCATTCTTTTGGTGCTTATTGGTGATTTGAGACTTCTGTGAATAAATTGCATTTCATGATTTTGGGCAATCGTGACCAACTTGTGTCAAAAGATTTTTCTTTTATGGAGTGCAAAGTACTTTAGCTTTTCCTAAATTAAGCATCCTATGCTCTACTCTTCCATATAATGTAATTTTACTAGGAAGCTAGTGGTATTGAGCAACTAATGTGGACCAGAGAACGTATCTGAATGTTGGTATCTCTTGCAGCTTAGTTTTCTCCTTGATAATACATTGCTGGTGTTTAGGGCTTTAGTGAATTGCTGGTCATATTTTAGAATGTAATTTTACAGTAAGCTTATAACTGGCATTTTTCTTCCCTACAGAAACAATAGAAGATTCACAGGCAGCTTATCAAGAAGCATTTGACATCAGCAAGAAAGAGATGCAGCCCACACATCCAATACGCTTAGGTCTAGCACTCAACTTTTCAGTATTTTACTACGAGATTCTCAACAGCCCAGAAAAAGCTTGTTCATTGGCTAAAACTGTAAGTTGTGTGTAGAAGCTTTTCACGTCTGACTTTTGTAATGCTCATTTAAAACATTTAATCTTCGCGTAAGCCGCAGTGTTCTAGCAGTTTCCACTTTAAGTGATGCGGGAACTATTTAGCAAATAGCACGCTGAGCTTTTAATTCACAACCAGTAGGGGTTTTCTTTAACCACTTCCCACCCTCAACAGCCACTACCACTTAGTCACCAGTTCAGTTAAATAACTAAAATCTGTGCTGCTTTGTTAAAGTAAACTAAACTTTTTTTTTAATTTGGTTTCATTTTAGGCCTTCGATGAAGCCATTGCAGAGCTTGATACATTGAATGAAGACTCGTACAAAGACAGTACCCTTATTATGCAGTTGCTCAGAGACAACTTAACAGTAAGTTATCCCCTCCCGCCCACGCCTTCCCCCAGCATATGAGCTGCCTTTAATATCCCAAATGGAAGTCTCTAGTCTGTAAAGAACCTAATTGGATTCTAGTATATTTCTCTCCAGATGTTTCTATTGTAATCCCTTTTGATTTGTGAAACGTAATCTCCAGGAACAAGCAGGAATGAGTCTTCACATATGGGTATCGTCGGTACCGACGGAGCCTGCGCGGGAATGCTCCCCAGCGTCCAAAAGGAAAGCTTTTTTGAGCATCCCACAGCGCCTGCGTGCTGCCTTCCTGCCTTTCCCAACCGCCTCTCTCCAGTTCTTCTTTTCTGCGGAGCCAGCAGGTCGTGTTTCCTGTCACCACTGAAGAATTTCTTATTTTCTTTTATTTTTCTTTAGTCGCGTGTCTGCCTTCTCAACTCTGGACCGGTACCACCGGTCTTTTTTTTTTTTTCTTTCTAAAAAAAACCCTACACTTTTTTTTTTTTTTTTTCAGTGCATTTTTTCTTCTGGGGCCTTAGGCCTACAGATATCTTTCCTCATGGAAAAACCCACCTCCGGGTTTAAAAAGTGCATGAAGTGCAGTGGCACTATTTCTGTCACTGACACCCATGACTGGTGTCTAAAATGTTTAGGTCCTGACCACTCCATTGCGGATTGAGAGTCCTGTTCCATGATGTCTAAAAGAGGGTTACAAAATCGGGCAGCCAAGCTCAGTACCCTGTTTCCCTCCGATGCAGCTTCTGTGGCATCAACGTCTTCCAGGGCTGCTTCTTCATCCCATGGATCTCAGGTAACCAAACTTAAATCTGGCCGGTCCTCAAAGAGTTCATCTCCCTCTAAGTATCGAGATGCCCCCGGGCTTACTCTTGAGGAATCCACACCGGCAAAATTACCCCAGCAGGAGGCTCCGGCTTCCAAAGCTCTTATCTATAGGGTCACAGGTTGACATCGATGGCTCGGCCTCGACCGATCACCTGTTACAATGTTCTGGGGTACCGGCGGTTTCCACCGGTACCGACATCCAGACATTGGTGGCGTCGATGGATCAGAATATTCTGACCATGCAGCGTGCCATCACGGCATTCATACAAGCTGCGATGCCTACGGTACCGCAACAAACCCCGTTGTCAGTACCAGTACCGGATCTGATATCGGTTCCAATACCGGTACCGCTTGCATCAACATCAGCGTCGATGGCAGCGGTACGCTATCCAGTGATGCCCATCAGTACCGACTCGGTACCGATTACTCCCGATGTCGATACCCCCTGGTATGCATATCGGGCTTTGCGAGAGCATCCAGACAGTCGATACTTCGATTCCTCTGAAGACTCTGATACATCAGAGGCTCAGAGGCCTCTATTGAAGCATCGGGGATCCTTCCTCAGGAGCTCTCTTCTCCAAAAAGGAGAATGTCGTCTCCTGAAGACTTGTCTTTTCAGGACTTCATCAGGGAGGTGGCCAGAGGCCTGTCCATCTCAGTGGCCTCTGAAACTGAACCTAGAGCCAAAAAATTAGATATCCTACAATATCCTAAGGCTCCTAAAGAGGCAGCCACCTTATCAGTACATGAGATTCTTTATGATCACATGTTGGGCATATGGGAGACTCCTCTTTCCACCTCCCCTCATTCTCGAAGGTTGGACACCATGTATCGTGTTCCTCCTTGTCCTGGTTTTCATAACTCAGCTTCCTCACCACTCCATTGTGGTAGAGTCTGCTATGAAAAAGATCAAGAGTACAAAAAGGCACTCCTCTACTCCTCCAGGAAGAGAATGCAGAACCTTAGATGCCTTTGGCAGGAAAATCTTCCAGGCCAGTATGCTTGTAGCCAGAATCAACTCCTATAGTCTCTATGGGGATGTTTCTGAAAGAGGTTACAGATCATCTGCAAACCTTATCTCCTTTTATGTCAGAAGATAAGAGAAGAATATATCACCTGGCTTAAACATGCACAGGATGTATCCAAGTTTTCCAACCGTGCAGCCTTTGACTCTTTTGAGGGTGCCAGTAGAGCCTTGGCTATTGCCATAGGTGCACGCAGAGTTGATTGGTTGCAAGCCTCTGATTTGGAATCCTGGGTACAGGATGGTCTAGGTAACCTTCCCTGTACAGGGGAAATCCTGTTTGGCAAAGATTGGCAAGCAAAGGCCAACCAGATGGATGCTGAAAATTCTGCTTTAGATAGACTTTCAAAGTCTACTACTGCTCCTTTTAAAAAGAGGTTGTTCAAAAAAGGATCTTTCCCAAAAAAAGGGAAATTTTTCTTCTGGTTATGGTCAGGCCTCTTCTCAAGGTCGTTTGTCTACAAAGAGACAGCAACAACCAAAACAGACCAAGCCTCAGGCTGTGAGGACTGCTACGGCCCAACAGCCTCAGCCTCCTCAGGGTCTTTGACTTTCCACTAGGGAACTTAGCCTTTCTGGCTCTAGAACATCCAGAGCCTCTCACCATCCCAGGAAGGTTAGCTCACTTTGCTCCCAGATGGGAACAAATTACAGCAGAGCAATGGACCCTCTCCATCATACGGGATGGGTACAAGCTTCATTTCTTAAACCTTCCCCCTCACACCATGGTGAAACAGTTCAATTCTCCAACATCTCTCCTCAACCTTCTGGGTCAAGAGATTTCTACCCTTCTTGCCCAAGGGGCAATAGAAGAAGTACCTCTTCTTCAACAGGGCTCAGGGTTCTACTCCCCTTATTTTCTCATCCCAAAGAAAACAGGGGGCTACAGACCCATATTAGATCTCAGAGAGTTGAACAAGTTTCTATGCAAGGAGAAATTCAAGATGACTTCTCTCGGAACTCTCCTTCCATACTTCCAGAGTCAGGACTGGCTTTGTTCTCTAGATCTCAAGGATCCGTACACCCATGTCCTCATCCATCCAACACACAGAAGGTTCCTTCGGTTCCTTTACCAAGGAAAGCACTACCAATACAAAGTGCTTCCTTTCGGTCTGGCCTCTGCTCCAAGAGTGTTCACAAAATGCATGACAGTAGTAGCTGCATTTCTGCACACTCTAGGGATATTCGTATTCCCATATCTGGATGACTGGCTCATCCGAGCTCCATCCCAGTCAGAGGCCCAGGCTTCCCTGGCCTGCACAAAGCGTGTTCTTCAGTATCTGGGACTGGTAATCAACATTCCAAAATCCCATCTCACCCCTACTCAGTCTCTAGAGTTCATAGGGGCCTTACTGGATACCACAACTGCAAGGGCCTATCTTCCCCAGGCCCGTTGCCTACGCTTGGTGCAGTTAGCCTCCCAGATTCAGTTAAAATCCCATTTAACTGCCTGAGAGATGTTGCAACTCTTAGGCCACATGGCATCCACGTTGCATGTGGTTCCTTACACTCACCTTCACATGAGGGCAGCTCAGTGGACCCTATCCACCCAATGGACCCAGGCATCAGGTTGCCTGTCACACAAAATAGCAACCTCCAGTCACCTCTTTTGGTCCCTCCACTGGTGGAAGTCCACTCAAAATCTGTTGCTGGGGTCCCCCCTTTCAACAGGTGTTACCCCAAGCAACCCTTACAACAGATGCCTCTCCAAAGGGTTGGGGAGCTCATCTACAAGATCTCTCGACCCAAGGCATCTGGTCTCCACAGGAGACATCTCTACATCTCAACCTCTTAGAGCTCAGAGCAATCTTTCTGGCTCTGAGTCTTCCACACCCTGCTCAGCTACAAGACAGTCCTCATCCACACGGACAACCAGGTAGCCATGTTCTACGTGAACAAGCAGGGAGGGACTGGCTCTCTGTCGCTTTGCAACGAAGCTCTGAGATTGTGGGCCTTCGCCAGAGAGCATCAAATCCATCTCATGGCAGTGTATCTTCCAGGAGTTCAAAACTCTTGGGCAGACAGACACAGACTCAGTCGAGTTCTGCTTTCACACGAATGGTCCCTCCATGGGAACCAGATAGCCAGGATTTTTTGGATTTGGGATACCCCAGACATAGACCTGTTTTGCAAGTCCGTGGAATGACAAACTTCCCCGGTTTTGTTCCAGGATTCCATGTCAGGGCGTTCAGGCCAGGGATGCCTTCCTCCTTCATTGGGGGCAAGACTTCCTCTATGCCTTTCCACCTATTCCCCTCATCCCCAAGACTCTGTTCAAGCTTCAGAGAGACAAGGGGTCTATGATCCTCATAGCACCACATTGGCCACGCCAAGTGTGGTACCCTCTACTTCTGCATCTCTCTCAAGCTCCCTCCCTGGACCTGGGGTCTGCTCCAGATCTCTTCTCCCAGGAGGAGGGAACCTTGTGGCACCCAAATCCTCAGTCTCTTTATCTCAGGGCCTGGTTGCTGAAGGCCTAGACCTTCAGGATTTACACCTTTCTCAGCAAGTGAAGGATATCCTTCATGTTTCCAGAAAGCCTTCCACCAGACATTCCTATGCTTTTAAATGGAAAAGGTTTTCCATTTGATGTGCAGAGAAGGTCTCAACCCTCTTGCAATACCTTTTGAATTCTTTACTAGACTATTTGCTGCATTTATTCCATGCAGGCCTTAAAACAAATTCAATCCGAGTCCATTTGAGTGCTATTGCAGCATCCCTTAAGCCTCTCAATGGACAACCTATTTCCTCTCATCCTCTTATAGCAAGATTCATGAGAGGCCTTCTTTTGACTAAACCTCCCATTAGACCACCTCCAGTGGCATGGGACTTGAATCTGGTTCTTGGCCAGCTTATGAAGCCACCCTTTGAACCCTTAGCCACTACCTCCTTGAAATTCCTTTCCTGGAAGGTTATTTTTCTCATTGCAGTCACCTCAGCTCGCCGTATCAGTGAGTTGCAAGCTTTAGTGGCTAATCCTCCTCCTTATACAAGGTTCCATCATGACAAGGTAGTCCTCAGAACTAATCCACACTTTATGCCTAAAGTGGTCTCACCTTTTCATCTGAACCAGGAGGTGTATTTACCTGTCTTTTTTCCAGGACCTCATGCATCAAGTGCAGAGAGGAATCTTCATACCCTGGATTGTAAAAGAGCACTTGCTTTCTACTTACAAAGGACACAGCAACATAGAAAGTCCTCAACTTTTTGTTGCTTTTGATCCTTCTCATTTAGGACTTCCAGTCTCTAAGAGAACTCTGTCCAATTGGATTGCTCAGTGTATTTCCTTCGCCTACCAGAGTAAGAACCTTTTTCTCTGGAGGGCCATGTCACAGCTCACAATGTGAGGGCCATAGCAACCTCTATGGCTCATCTAAACTCTGTGTCCATCGACCAAATCTGTCGAGCGGCCACCTGGGCATCGGTTCATATCTTCACAGCCCATTACTGCTTGGACAAGGACTCCCGCCAGGATGCCTTTTTTGGTCAGGCTGTTCTCAAACACCTGATCCATACCTAATCAACTCCTACCCTCCATCCCTGACTGGATGCCTGAGATTCATGGGTGGAGGTGGAGCCCTTCCCAGGGACTCACAATTTGGGTGATCTCCCAGGCATCTCTAGCTGGGGAGTCCCCATATGTGAAGACTCATTCCTGCTTGTTCCTGGAGATAGCACAGTTACTTACCTGTAACAGGTGATCTCTGGGAACAGCAGGAATAAGTCTTCACAACCCACCCACCTCCCCTAGGAGTTGTATCTCTCTCTTTCCTTTCCTCTCTCTCTCTTTGACTCAGCTTTAAAACTCGAACTGGAGAGAGGCGGTTGGGAAAGGCGGGAAGGCAGCATGCAGGCGCTGTGGGATGCTCCCAAAAGCTTTCCTTCTGGACGCTGGGGAGCGTTCCCGCGCAGGCTCCGTCGGTACCGACAATACCCATATGTGAAGACTTATTCCTGCTGTTCCCAGAGATCACCTGTTACAGGTAAGTAACTGTGCTTTACTGGGACAGTACATCCCCCCCCCTTAGTTTCGGGGGCATTGCCAACTGTGCTTTGAAAAAGTCTGTAAAATTTGTCACTCCGGGGGGGTATGGCTCAGCTCATCATAGCACTCTGGTACAGAGGATTTTAGCAGAACATTTTTTACCTGGGGGAGGAGATGTATACTGCTACTCTGGTCTCTTTGATAAGCAGCACTGGGTCTCGGGCTAAGGACACAACAAGCCACCCAGAAATGACCTCTGGTGTAGGCAGAAGTTCACTAAATCTCTTAAAGGAGGCAGGAGAGTAGATTTTAGATTAGATTGGAATGGGCTTCAGGTTTGTGTGTTTTGGTTTGTTTGTTTTTTTAATGAAATTTTCAAATCTTTATACAAGAAAACTACTCATTACAGGAAAGGGGCTTCAGTTTTCAGCACTTTTGACACTAGCACAGTGGTTCTCAATACAGTTATCAGTGGCTGCTTAATGGTCCATTTTTTTTCAGGTGTGTTATGCAGCTCATATGCATATTTATATTAGAAACAATGCATGTAAATATCTTGGGATATTGTACAAACCAGATTTACCAGGCAGTCCTTGGATTGCTTTTCTGGTGCCTAACAAAATTTTGGGTTGAGGATCAGCAGAGCGCATTAATGAAGAGCAAAAGGAAGGTTTCTAGAATGCAGTGAATGGTCCTTATCTACTTCTCTATGGTGTCTAGCACTGAAAAACACAAGATTCTAATGGCAAGTGAGAATAAGCTAAGAGTAGTGCTCCCCAGCCACTATCCTTGTGAGCCTTTGGCAGTCCTGCTATTCAGCATGACCATAGTTGTGGATGGAAAGATCCTAGACACCAAAATGATAACTCCAGTTTTCATGATGGGGTAACGCTTAATGATAGTGGAAGACCCACAAAGCCTGCCTCCTATAGCCCAGACTGAGGCTGTATACATGTCATCACACAGCTTTGAGCTCAAGCTGTCCTGTGCGTGAACGTGAGGAAAGCTGATTGCATGAATATTAATTCTCAGTGTTCTCTACAACTTAACATTTACAATTGGGAGTTTCTTATCCTTGGTCACCACCAGAATCGCTTTTTAATTCTGAACCCCCTCACATTTGCTAGTCTGACTTAGAAACATTGCTTTGGAATAGCTTTAATGGACTTTGTTGCACATATACAGTGGTGTGCAAAAGTTTGGAATCACTTGTAAATTTGACGTTGTTTTCAACTTTGACCTTATCTTAATTTCTTTTTCCTCCCAGTGGCTTTTTCTGTGTATCTCATGATAAGTGATAGATTTGGCTATTAGGGCCAACTTTTAGTATTGGTTTAGCCCTTATTTTCTGAGTTTGTTCCCATAGTTGTCCTGTTCTCTTTTTTTTTTTTTTTTTTGTGAAAATCGCATAATGTACATCATTGGCCAATGATCTATTATCGTAAGTATGCTTTAAAATATTATGGACGCACGCCAGGCTTCCTTCAAATTAATGTATAGTATGTGGCCTTGAAAGGCCATTTTTGTCAGTGATGGCTCATATTTGATGGGCCACCCTTTGTTCTTGATCACCTGACTGCACCTTGTCGGCATCGAATGAACCAGTCTGACAAGGTGATCGTTGGTGACAACGCGGTTCCAAGCTGCAATGAGTGACTCAATCAGCTCACGCTTTGTCTGATGCCTCTTGGATATTTCCAAGGCCACCTTGTGCCACAGATTCTCAATTGAATTCAGATCTGGAGACTGGGCAGGCCAGTCCATTGACTTGATGATCTGCTGCTGCTTCCAGCTGATCACCTGTCTGGAGCGATGGCAGGGTGCATTGTCATCTTGGAACAGGAACTGGCCAGGAAACAACTGGTGTGCTGATGGCACCATGCACCTTTGCAGTATGGTGATGTACTTGGCCCCATTGACCATTCCATCGACGACGTGAAAACATCCAATGCCACTGGCAGGCATGCAGCCCCAGACCATGACCTTCAAAGGATGCTTCACAGTGAGGTTGAGACACTTGGGCTTGAATTCCTCTCCAGGAAATCTCCTCACATAGGTGTGGGCAGAAGGTGCTTTCATTGCTGCATAGCACCTTTTCCCACATTTCAGTCGACCAGGTTGAGTGCTTTCTCACCCACACGATTCAGTTGTGCCTTTGTATGTCAGTCATCAGTGGCTTATTCCGTGCTTTGCAGCCCCGGAGACCAAACTGCAGGCACCAGCGACAAACTATTGATGAGCTGACACTGACCTCACTCTTGTCTGACCACTCTCGAAGATGCTGAGGAGAGGTCAACTTGCGATTAGTCAGTGAAATGCATCATAGTGCGCGGTCCTGGCATGATGTTGATGCACATGGACGACATGAACAAGGCTTGTCCACCACTGAACCCATTTCTTCTTCTGTACAATCTTAACAGCGCTCTGACTGCAGCCAACTTTCCTGGCTATCTGACGGCTTGAAAATCCTTCCTCGCTCATAAGACACACAAACACACTTCTCCTACGTCAGGGTCCGAGTCATCTTCATGGTCGATCCAGAAAGCGTATGAAATTCAAAAATTCCGCATGTTTTTATAGGTGCACTGTTGGCTAGATATCTGCATTGTGATTGGTTAGTGAAACCAGCCTCCTGATTGGTCAGAAATGTGTGCATATTGGATAATCTCGATCCAGTTTTGACGCAGGATCCACAAAAATCGCAGTAGCTATCTTCCAGTGTCTGTAAAGTATTTAAATTGGAAGCAGGAAATGCAAAAAAGTCAACTCTAATAGCCAAATGTATCCCTTTTAACGTGGTAGAAAGATGAATATGCTGGGCTAACGCAAAATTTAAAAAAAAAATTAAAGTATGAAAAAACGCAAAACTCACAAGTGATTCCAGACTTTTGCACACCACTGTACCTTAAATAAATTTTTTGGCAGATTATGGAGTATATTAAGTAGTTCTGTCTGGAACTAAAGCCTTGTTGAAATCTGTAACATTCCAGTCTCTCAAACTGCTGCTAGTATTATGCTATTAATCACTCTTTGAGCAGCTGACAAAACTGTATTCAGATACATACTAGAAATATTCAGCAGTCTTGGCATTAACCCAAAGAAAGAGGGAAGCAACTTTTTTCTCTTTGGGACCCCTAGTGCAGCTGTTTCAGCTGAAGTTGGTAGTTTACGGTACTTTTTCCTCCCCCCTCCTAGGGAAAGATTGAGCTAGGTGGCATAGGCAACATGATTCAGAGCTATTATGAGAGTCTGAGCAGCTTGTTTAAGTGGGTGCCCTGTTCAGTTGTGACAAGTCTCTCAGACCAGTGGTCTGGACAGGCATAGTGAGACAGATTGGTACAGCCTAGCAGCTAGAGCAAAGAGAAACAATGGTGTGAGAATTGATTGAAGTCCAAATTCAATTCCCACTTGTCCAAGGTCATAGAGCATCAGTAGGATAAGTCACTTTCTCATATACTTGGATAACCACAAGTATTCAGATTGTAAGCTCTTTAAGACACACATTTTATAACCATTTTACAGCACTGCATTCAATAGTGCTATAAAAAAAAAAGTTGAAAGGTGTATATAAGTTTTGTGAACAGTAGCATGCCCCATTGCAAAATAAAGCATGGGGGGGAGGGAGGTGTCGTCTGAAACTTCCTATCACTACCCTTCAGTATTCTCCTTCCTGCGCTCTATTCTCTGCCAACCAACTTTGCACTCAAGTGCATTTCACTTCCTCTTATTCTCAAGTCTGTCTGCCCTCTAACCCTGCCCCTCTCTAATAGTCCACCCTTTCTAGCCCCACTCATTCCCTCGTGCTTGCCTGCCTGCCTTATTTAACTCTACCCCCTTCACTTCTCCAGGCAGCCAGGCCACAGCCCTGTTCCTCAGGCCATAAGGACCCTTCAAACTCCTGTTTTGGTTATAAGCTGTTAACTTATAGATGAGCAACTTTCTCCAAAGCTGGCTGGAGCCACCCCAGTAGGTGCTCATGTGACATGAACCTTAAAAATGCATATTTTAACTCGTGGGCTCCTTTTTTTTTTTTTTTTTTTTTTTTTTTTTTTTTGCTGGTGCTCAGTTTTTCTCTAGTGAAGTCATGCATTTTGTGTTTGAAATCTGAAATTGACTCTCCTCTCTCCCCCCCCACCCCCACAAAAAAACCCAACTTCAGTAAGTTGCACTAGTTTTAAGAATATTTTCTCCAGATTGTGAAGAATATTGCTAATACTTTCGTTGGGAGGAGGTTCCATAATATGTTGAGTCCTCGATTCAGTTTATAACTTTACATGTGCAAACAGTTGTGTAGATGCTAAATGACATGACTGACTTTGTTAGGACTCTTCATAACTTATATAAATATTCTTGATTTCTTTTTTTCTAGTTATGGACATCAGACACTGGAACAGATGAGATTGAACCTCAAGAAACGGGAGAAAATTAAAATGCACATAGGTTCTCATGCTCCCTTTCATATCAAGAAACCTTTACACAACTCCATTCCTTATCGCGCCACTTTGATTTCCTGTACCCAAGAAAACATGTCCATATGTACGGAAATCAACAGTTTAGTCTTTTCACACTGCAGCTTTGGGGAACTTCATTCCTTGATTTGTTCATTCCACCCTTCCTGGTGTGCAGTAACTGCTGTAGAAAAGTGTTAATAGCATCACATCATAAATGAGTATCTTCCAATACTTAGAGGACTAAAGTGTATCTGATATTTAAAAAAAGAAAAAAATTGGAAACAGTTTCTGCAAGTGACTGCTTTTTTGTATTACAGTAAAATATGAATTAGTTAACTGCAGCTAAACTGTTATGCCTAGCCTCCCCCACACACACACTCTTAATTCTACAGTATTCCTTCTACCTTCCTATTACTGTACCTGCTACAGTTTTGACCCTGCATATTGGGCCAAATAAAACCTTGGCATTTCTGAATGGAATTCATAGGATTGTGTTGTGTGCTGTACTGCAGGGATCACTGTTGGGCTGTGAGAAAATGGGACTGTCTTCATCTGCTGCTGTAAGTTCACAACCTCCCTCAATAAAAATTCACTTTCGCTCCTGCCTCTAGTTCTGGTATTCAATTCTGCTGTGTATTATAAGAAGCATATTTGTACCTGCATATGTGCAGAGTTTGGCAGACTAAAGCTGGTCTTAATACACTAGAGTGAATGAAAAAACTACCAGTTCAGATAAAATTTTGTACTGGTTTTTTTTTCTGTGCAGATAAGGTAAGGGTGGCAGGTTTGTCCAATTGTTTAGAGTCCAATACTTTTACTAATCATTCATTGTAGTCCAAAGAACCTTGTGAAAATGGTAGGCCCATGTAATGGCAAAGTAACAAAATAAAATTACATTTTATAAAACAATTTGTGCTTTTTAAGAATTGCATGTTAAGTGGAATAAAATTGTTAAACTTCTTAATTTCATCTTTAAAGATCTCAAGATGAAATTCCTTGCTACTGTAATTGTATGTATAATGTGCTAAAATGCTTTGTAAGCAAATTCCCTTTGATCTAAGCTGGGGATTTAAGATTCCAGTTGGCGTGGTAGCATGTTCTGACAGTTTTTTGAATGTTGCGCCAGTTTATCGATTGTTTTAGAACTCCTACTTTTGGTACATATGAGATGTGGCTACCTATTTTGAGACCTGGATCCTCGTTCTTGTCTTGCCTTGTATTATGAAGTTACTTGGATACATGTTGATCTTCCACAGCATGGGACAGTTGGCAGCTTCCGGCTTCACTGCTAGCTGGTTAAATTACGTGGCCTATCAGATATTTACCGGACTCTACAAAATAGGCGATAGCACTCATTCCTTATGAGCTTTATGAAATCTTGTCTGCGAAACCTTGATCCTTTTTAATGAATTTTCAGTAACATTTTCTAGGGGTTTGGTCTAAAAGCAAGAGTATACTGGAAGGTAGATGGAAGGCAAAATTAAGTTTTATTAGACAAACATGCCTATTTAGGAGAATTCGTAATCAGCAAAATTAGTCTTAATTACTAAAGCATGTAATTTGATCTTTCAGAAGGGGTAAACAGCATTGGCACAGCAGTGCTAAGATTTGCAAGGTTGATTTTAAACTGTTGTAAACACTTCTTTGTCAATGCTGGTTGTTTAAAACATGTCAGTATGGATGTCCCATTCTAGTATTTAAACTTTTTTTGTACTGAATAAAGGGTTATTTCATTTTTTTTTGGCTGTTCATGTAATGACACGCTGCTGTATAAATACTCTTTATAAATAAACTTTTCCTGCTTATCCTCTCCTTTGTAAGATTACCTTAGTCTCCTTGGATCCAGCATGTAGTGTGCTCATATAGTAGAGGGGCTGTTTTTTTTTTTCTTTTGGCAGTGTGAGATGATGTTGTACTTTGACACCATTTTAAGTCCCTTGTTGAAGCAAATTACTTCAGAACCTTTGTAAAGTAATGTTTAGCACTGTGTGATAGCATATGAAACTAGATAGTGTACAGATTTGTTCCTGTTTAGTTGTCACACTGCAAACAATCAGCATAGAACCAAATACTTTCAACAATATTGTCACTTATGGTTACTTGCGGGATTATTTTTATTTTTACTATTGTTGAAGGTCTCAGACTTTTTCAGCACTTATTTTCAGACTTATAATACGTCCAACATTAGTGCCTAATAGCATCAATGACCTCCAACAGCCTATCAACCCACCTATTATAGATTTCTATAGCCAAGACTGAGAGCATGTGGAACTTATATTTCATTTTGCATTGCCTGACTAATTAATATAGTAAATGACTGCAGATAAAGACCAGCATAGTCCATCTAGTCTGCCCAGCATGATGGCAAGAGTAGGTGCACCTGCTGCTCCATGCAGGCCACCCCACCCCACCCCACATCCCTGTTTAGGGGTGAACCCACCACTCCATGCAGGACACCCCTATTTGTTGAGAAATTAGATGGTTCAGTTTATTTTGATTTTATCCTGTTGCTGTAAAGGGATCCACTGTCTTTCCCATGCCATTTTGAATTCCGTCACTGTGTTTGCCCCCACCACTTCCATTGGGAGGGCATTCTAAGCATCCACCGCCCTTTCCGTGAAAAAGTATTTCCTGACATTGCCTTTCAATTTACTATCTTGCAGCTTCCAGTTGTGCCCTCTAGTTTTACAGCTTCCCTGTCTTTGGAAGAGGTTTGTTCATTATATCCCTTTAAGTATTTAAAGGTCTGAATCATATCTCCCCTGTCCCTCCTCTCCTCCAAAGTGTACATGTTTAAGTCTTCAAGCCTCTTCTCCTAAGGCTTCTGACACAGACTCAAAATCATTTTGGTCGCATTCCTCTGAACAGCTTCCAGTCTTTTTACATCCTTTGCAAGATACGGTCTCCAAAACTGAACATAGTATTCTAAGTGAGGCCTCACCAGTGACAGTGGCATAAGTACCTCTTCCTTTCTGCTGGTGATTCCTCTTTGAATGCAGCCCAACATCCTTCTGGCTTTTGCCACCGCCTTGTCGCACTGTTTTGCCATCTTGAGATCTTCAGAAATTAACAAAGGTCTTTCTCCTGATCTGTGCACACCAACCTCTCGCCCCCTATCGCATACATTTCCCTTGGATTTCTGCTACCCAAGTGCATGACTCTGCACTTCTTTGCATTAAATCTTAATTGCCAAGCATTTGACCATTCTTCCAGCTTTTGTAGATCTTTCCTCATGTTAACCACTCCCTCGGGGGGAGTCTACTCTGTTGCAAATTTTTGTGTCCTCTGCAAAAAGACAGACCTTTCCATTCAGTCCTTCAGCAATATCACTCACAAATACATTGAACAGGGCCGGGCCCTGGGGCACCCCTCTAATCACCTTCCCTTCATCTGAGTGAGCTCTGTTTACCATCACCCTCTGTCTGTCAGTCAACCAGTTTCTGATCCAATTTACCATCTTAGGATCCATCCCCAAGCTACTGAGTTTATTGATAAGCCTCCTAATGAGGAACAGTATCAAAGGCTTTACTGAAATCCAGGTAGATGACATCCATTGCATGCCCCTGATCTAGCTCCCTGGTCACCCAGTCAAAGAACTCGGATTTGTTTGGCAAGATCTTCTGTCCTTTGGTAAAACCATGTTGCCTTGGGTCTTGCAACATGTTGGTTTTGAGAGAGTTCACTATTCTTTCAGGGGTGCCTCCATGACTTTTCCCACCACTGAGGTAAGGCTCACAGGCCTGTAGTTTAACACTTCTTCCCTGTCACCACTTTTGTGTAGAGGTACAACATCAGCCATTCTCCAGTCCTGAGGAACCTCTCCTGTTTCCAAGGATCTGTTAAAGGATATTTTCAGCGGCCCTGCAAGAACCTCTCTGAGCTCTTTCAGTATCCTGGGATGTATCCCATCCAATCCTATGGCCTTGTCCACTTTCAGTTTTGCAAGTTCTAACACCTCATCTTCTGTGAATGGTGTGGTAACTACTTCATTCCCATTTTTATATTTGGGAGTCACAGGTGGTCCTTCTCCAGGACTTTCTATAGTAAAAACGGAGCAGAAGTATTCATTTAGCAATTTTGCTTTTTCAGTGTCACTTTCCACGAGTCCGTTCACAGCACTTCTGAGCCCTGCAATTCCACCTCTGATCATCTTCCTTTCCTGAATATACCTGAAGGTTTTGTCACCACACTTCACATCTTTAGCCATCTTTTCCTCTGCCTTTGATTTTGCTATCCTTATGTCTCTTTGTATTCATTTCTGTGTTCCTCTGTTTGCGAGCTTTTGAATTTTACAAAAGCTGTGTTTGCCTTTATTTGAGCAGCCACTTCTTTGGAAAACCAAATAGGCTTTCCTCTTCGTCTCTCCGGGCCAGTCCAAGTACAGTTGGATAGTCAATCCCTTCTAGCAGCTGAGGACTGAATGCTGCAACTTTTGCTGGCAGTTGCTATAGCTCCCTCTGGTGTCTGAAAGCCAGTCTTCAGTCCTCAGCAGCTGGGGAGGACATATCTCTGGCAGGCTCCCAGGAGAGACGAATTTGGACAGGCAGTGGAATAGTTTGTTTTTGGGGGGAAAAAAAATAGAGGGACAGCTCAAGCTTTGCAAAAGGGAACCTTGCTCACTGGCTCTAGCAGGGCAACATAGGAGGCGCTCCCTTATTCCTTCACAGGAGTGAAAGCAATTAGAAGTGCAGTACAGCGATCCTCGGTTATATTTTTTTTGTTTGTTTTTTGGCTGCACCAGGGGCAGAGCCTGCTTCCAGAGGATCCGCTGTTACACGAGGGATGAGTTAGGTGCTGGGAGCCCCAGTATCCTCTTCCCGCCGCTGTTCCCTTTGTCTCTGTGCCTTGCTAGCAGCGAGAGACTAGAGACAGAAGCCTTGTGGTTGTGTCAGAGGTAAGCTGCAGTCTTACTGTTTCCTGGGTTTGGTCCTGGTGTGGAAGCTAGTTTTTAGAGCAAAGGGTTTGAGAACCGGGTCAGTGGTGTTGATTGGCGGTTTTAGACCGGCAGGTGAGGCGGGAACGCCATTTTAATTTTGCTGGTGTTTCTGAACGGTAGTCTTTGTCGGACATTGCTGCTTATAGGATTGTATTAGTTTTATTTTAGTTTTATTTTGGTTTTATTTCGACCCTTGATGGAAGGTACAGAACCTGGAGAGCTGTCTGGGGAACGGCTTCAGGTTCCGTTGCTTAAAGCGGGACAAGCAGCCACAATTCCCTCAGACTGCTGATTCTCCTGCTCTTTTACAGCGTGCAGGGAAAAGAAAGTCCAAATCACATAAGACACCTGAAAAGGCAGAAACAAGTAAATCTCTGTCCCCTGCAGCCCAGGGCTCGTTAAATTCCCTTTTTTCCCCTGGTTTTATTTTGGCTTTGCATAAAGCCTAAATGTTGAAATTGTCTCAGCTAGTTGAGAGTCCGGCTGCTGTGCTTCAGGAGGATATTTTATTGAAGGAGCCTGGGCTTTCAGATCCAGGGGAGGGCTCCAACTCGGCAGCAGAGTGGAGAGGCCTCTTCAGAGGCAGTAGATCCTGAGCTCTCTAGTCCTGTCATGCCTGACGAGGGAGAGATTTGCTCTGAGGGAGGTCTGGAGTCCTGGCCTCTAGAATTAGAGGAAGGGGAACTAGGGCCTGGAGAGGATCCTAATGTCTTCAGAGTCTTTCGTAAGGAAGCCATTCAACACACACATAACACACACCCATGATGACCTCCCAACTTACGTCCTTACACATCCATGTATATTTATACATATAAAAACTGTATATAGTTAACCTGTTATCTTACATTGCTTGATTGTTTACTCTATATATAATATGATGTTCCTTGTAAATATGTTCTGTTATAATATGACGTTCCCTGTAAAACAAACTTGCTTTGTTAATTGTTCACTGTGAACCACAACTGAACTTTGGAAGATGCGGTATATAAATGAATATAAAATAAATTAAAAGGAGGAGCTCAGGGCTCTGATCAGTCCCTCGCTGCATTAAATATAGTTCTTCACTGCAGCAAGAGCCCCTGGAGGATCCCTTATTGCAAGGCTTTAAGCCGGAACAGCGGTGCTTCCCTATGCATAGGGTGATTAAGCAAATGATAAAGTCTGAGTGGGGGTGCCCTGAAGCTAGCTTAAGAGGGGGGGGGGGCGTGCCATTGCACGCCTTTACCCTGTCCCCAGGAGGAGAAGGAGTTCTTACGGATGCCTAGGGTGGACGCACTAGTATTGGTGGTCACTAAGACAACGATTCCGGTGGAAGGAGGTGCTGCCCTCAAAGATATTCAGGATCGTAAGTTGGAGGTGTTTTTGAAACAGGCTTTTGACGCTAATGCCCTAGCATTACAGGCTTCGGTTTGCAGAGCTTTTGTGTCCAGAGCCTCTATCCGATGGATTCAGGGGGAGCAGTCTGCTCTAAAGCAGGAGAATTCCTCTCCGGAAGGTGCCAAGCTGGAGTCGGCAGCAGCCTATCTAGCAGATGCTTGAGTGAATCCTCCCCTCCCCCCCCCCTTGCTGAGGTATTGTGTAGCCTTCTTCCTGTTTTCTCCACGTGTGCATAGTCTGTTTTTAGTTTGCTTCTCTCTGATCAGAGAGGAGCAGTGCTTTTTACAGTGCTCTGCTAGAAAAGTGGATTTTGCCTCCTGAGACACCTTGCTGTGAGTTCTAGCTGTTTATTTAACTATTTATTGTTTGTCTAACTGTTTAATTACACAGGTACACTACCAAAAAACTGCCTCCAGTTTTGCAACTGATTCCTATAGATTTTGGGGTGCTGAATCCAGGAAAAATAGCCAAAATGTTCCATCACGTCACGTTTTCTTGCAAAATTAGATTTCTTACCCATATAAGGAATGTTCACATAATTTTTTTTTAGCCGACTGCAGTTTATTTTCTTGGCCCAAAATAGAGGTTGTAATGGTTAACTAACTAGAAACACTCCCTCATGATATTTTAGAGTGTTTTGTATTCATTTTATACATTAACAGGACAATTGGGAGGCGGGGGGCTAAATCCAGTACTTGCGCTGGCGCATGTTCTTTCCTGTTCGCCTCGCCTCGTTTGCTCGCTTGCTCGCTCAAACACGGTGGTTGCGACATGAACGTTCCTGTCAAATTTCAGTTTCTTGCAAGTTCATTATTACCTTTTGTTTGCTCAGTCGTAATTCAGCTTTATTCCGAAGTGGTTCACTACAGTTGTAGTTTGCAGTGCTGTGTATTTGTGATGGCTCACAGAGCCAGAGGTTGCGTCTCCGGACAGTTTTTGTTTTATTTGTGGGGAATATACTGTGAAAAAGCGGCAGAGGAACATTTCTGCATTTATTAAAGTATATTTCGCCTATTTCGGTTTGAAGTTAGGCGATCAAGACAAACCGTGGGCTCCTCACAAAGTGTGCAAGACATGTGAGGAAGATCTATGCTTATGGATGAAAGGTAAAAAACAAGCATTTCGTTTCGGAATACCTATGATGTGGCGTGAACAAAGACCACAGCAGTGACTGCTATTTTTGCTCTTGCATTGTGAAGGGATACAACTTAAAAAATAAGAATGTAATAAGTTACCCCAACCTTCCCTCAGCAATTAGGCCTATGCCTCATAGCAACGAAGTACCTGTGCCTGAACCACCAAAATCTTTGGATCATATTTGTGTGGACGGTTCTGATCATGATGAGACTCATCAGATGGCTTTTCCCGATGAGTCCAGTACTTCAGAGTTTGAAACTGAACCAGATCCGAAACCTGAACTTTTCTCTCAAGCTGAATTGAATGATTTAGTCCGGGATTTAGGACTCCCAAAAGATGCTGCCCAACTGCTAGGTTCTCGGCTTAAACAGAAAAATCTATTGTCACCAGGAACAACTTTTTATTGGTACCGCAACCGCGAGACACAATTTTTGAAGTATTTCAGCAAAGAGGAAGATTTGGTATTTTGCAACGATATATACGGAGTGATGGAAAAGTTTAAACTCAAGTATGATCCTGCTGAATGGCGGCTGTTCATTGATTCGTCAAAAGACAGCATAAAAGGTGTTCTTCATAATGGCAACACATTCGCTTCAGTTCCTATTGCTCACTCTGTTATTCTCCAAGAAAAATACGAGAATTTGGCCCTGATTCTTCAGAAGATTCGTTATGATGAGCATAAGTGGATGATTTGTGGAGACTTTAATTCTATCCATGCTATTAGGGCAGCAATCCGGTTTCACCAAATATCCCTGCTTCCTTTTGCTTGTGGGATAGCCGGGCCCGTGACCTACACTGGGGGAAAAAAGACTGGCCAATTCGGGAGTATTTGAGACCCGGTGAGAAAAATGTTCTTCATGAGAGCTTGGTACCTCGTGATAAAATTCTATTACCACCTCTCCACATTAAGTTGGGTCTCATTAAGCAATTCATCAAGTCCCTTCCAAAAGATGGTGAATGCTTTCGGTACCTTTGCTCAAAGTTCGCCCGACTTTCTGAAGCAAAGCTAAAGGAAGGAGTGTTTGTTGGCCCTGATATAAGGAAACTCATTTCAGATGGAGCATTCGCTGAAACGATGTCTGAGAAGGAAAAAGAAGCCTGGGATTCCTTCAAGGATGTTGTTCTCAAATTCTTGGAACAGGCGGGATGAGAACTATAAGGATATTGTTGCCAGGATGCTCAATGCCTTCAAAGAACAAGGCTGTAACATGAGCCTGAAAGTCCATTTCTTGCACTCCCATGTGAACTACTTTCCCGAAAACTTGGGGGCGTACAGTGAAGAACAAGGTGAAAGGTTTCACCAGGACATCAAGGATGCAGAGAGAAGGTACCAAGGAAGATGGAACACCACTATGATGGCTGATTTCTGCTGGTTGCTGCTGCGGGAAACCCCAGATGAAAAATACGCCAAGCAGCGCACCAAGAGAAGCATTCGGGGGAAGAAGAAACGGGCCCACCAGGAGATTGATTGACCCAAGAATGACTTTAAAATCTAAACTGTGTTGACAAATATCGTGTTTTTACTAAACTTTGAAATAAAAATTTGCTAGTTATTACCACAGTGTCGGATCTCATTTATTAGAATTTTATTTTCACACCATCGGGTGTTTGTCTTCATGTATTGCAATGGTGCGGTTTGCGTTTTCTATTCTTACATACATACCTGTACAACATTTTTTGCACATTTCTTTGCTTTGCTTTGTGTCTAACCTCGCTCTTATATGCTCAATGTTTGTGCACATGTATGTGGCTGTTTTAAGTGCAGACAATTTTGCTACCATCAGTGTGTTTTGTTGACATTACTCTATTCTTATGTGCTGCCTTGTTACAATTTTCTTTGTTTAGTAGTTATTCAAATAAGAATAATCAGTATAAAGAATTCATCCAAAAACTTTTATCTCGATCGCACTCAATCTGAAACGTTCACCTCAAACTGCTAACCCAATGTAGCAAAAAATCTGTACGTGATGGAGCAAATTGGTTACCAGATTTGGATTCAGCGCACCAAAAAACGTAAAAATCAATCGAAACATTAGAGGCAGTTTAAAAAATTTTTTTTAGTGTACCTGTGTTATTTGTTTCTTAGTGGTGTGCTAGTTCAGCTTTCTCACCTGTAATTTACCTTGCCTCTCTCAACTAACTGGGCTTTTTGTGGTACCCCCCTCCCCCCTGCTGAGGGTTCAGGACAAGGGTACCTTGTAACTGCCCTCTTTAATAGGACTTATCTCCCTCCCTCCCTCCCCAGCACCCACCCACCCCTGGGGTAATTGTAGTTTTATAGGTACTTGCACATCTTAGAGGAAAGGGGCTGCTCTCAGGTGCAGCTCGTTATCCATATCAGTCACACACGGAGGACCTGAGATTAATTAATTAAGCTTTAGGTACACAAGGTGTATTAGGGGTATTAGATACACTTTTATTGGTATAAGCATCTACACCAATCCTTATTATATACAGAATTTAAAAGATCTAAACACAAGCTTTAAACTAAGATGCAGACAGAAGTCCAGCAACGAGATGGGGGTTCTCCGGTCTTTTGCATTGAGTGTCACATGTATGATTTTCTCCCAGCTGGTGAGAGGTCTTACGTATGCACTAAGTGCAAAGAACTCTTTGCTCTCAGGGAACGAGCCTGTTCTCTAGAGGCTAGAGTAGCAGACCTGGAAGACATAAAGACAGAAGTACATGGACGTGACCTACAGGGATATAGTCCTGAAGTCCCACCTCCAGTCTGGCAGCATTCCTGTTGCCATGGAGGAGAGGTCACGTGACAGGAGAGCATCACCCTGGTGTGGCAGGAAGTGATCCTGTAACTAGGACCTGTCCTCCAGGTGATGTAAAACCCTCTCGCACCGAGGGCGTTTCTCCAGGGCCATGTGCCCATGAGGGGAGGGTCAGGACAGCTGTTAGTCAGTGATTCAATCATCAGGAATGTAGATAGCTGGGTGGCTGGTGGACGTGAGGATCGCCTGGTAACATGCCTGCCTGGTGCGAAGGTAGCAGACCTCACGCACTGCCTAGATAGGATCGTAGATAGTGCTGGGGAGGAGTCTGCTGTCTTGGTACATGTTGGTACCAATGACATAGGAAAATGTGGTAGGGAAGTTCTGGAGGCTAAATTTAAGCTTTTAGTTAGGAAGTTGAAATCCAGAACTTCCAGGATAGCGTTCTCCGAAATGCTTCCTGTTCCACGTGCAGGACCCAAAAGACAGGCAGAGCTCCGGAGTCTCAATGCGTGGATGAGACAATGGTGCAAGGATGAGGGTTTTGGATTTGTTAGGAACTGGGGAACATTCTGGGGAAAGGGGGGGCTTTTCCAAAGGGATGGGCTTCACCTTAATCAGGATGGGACCAGACTGCTGGCATAACCTTTAAAAAAGAGATAGAGAAGCTTTTAAACTAGAAAATAGGGGAAAGCCGACAGTCACCCAGGAGTGCATGGTTCGGACAAAGGTATCCTTGAAGGATACTACCAAAAGCAGTGAGGTTCCAAAAGGGAGTATAGTAGCCCAAATGCCCTTGAGTAAAGAGCAGACAGAGCATAAAGATTCCAAATTACCCCTGCCTACCAATAGCCAGATTAATATGAATAAAATACAGTCTCTAAAATGCTTGTATGCCAATGCTAGAAGTCTAAACAATAAGATGGGAGAGTTAGAATATATAGCACTAAATGAGAGGTTAGATATGATTGCACTCTTAGAGACATGGTGGAAGGAGGATGACCAGTGGGACACTGTGATACTTGGATACAGACTATATTGTAATGATAGAGCTGACCAAATTGGTGGAGGGGTTGCGTTCTGTTAGAGAGGGCATTGAGTCAGAAAGGATTAAAGTTTTGCAGGGAACAAAATTTGCTGTAGAATCTCTATGGATTGAAATTCCATTTATGAAGGGGAAGGTGATGGCAGTGGGAGTATACTATTGATCGCCTGGCCAGAATGAACAAATGGATGATGAAATGCTCAAAGAAATCAAGGAAGCTAACAAAAGTCACAACAGAGTAGTAATAATGGGTGATTTCAATTACCCCGGTATCGACTGGGTCAGTGTCACGGCAGGACAAGCTAAAGAGATAAAGTTTCTAGATGGAATAAATGACTGCTTCTAGGAGCAGCTGGTTCATGAACCGACCAGAGGGGAAGCCATACTGGACCTAATCCTTAGTGGAACGCCAGATCTGGTGCAAGAAATAAGGTTGTTGGGACCACTTGGCAATAGTGATCATAGTATGATCATGTTTGATTTAATTAGTGGAGGACAGATAGTAAAGGAATCCACAGTATTACCTTTTAACTTTCAAAAGGGAGACTATGATAGAATGAGGAATAAAACTGCCAGCATGGTTTAAAGGTGAGGTCAGAGAGGCTGTTGCTGCCAAAAAAGCAACCTTCAGGAAATGGAAAAAAGAGCCAAATGATGAAAACTGGAAACAGCACAAGCACTGGCAAGTTAAATGCAAAGCATTGATGCAGGCAAAGCGGGAATTTGAGAAGAAACTTGCTACGGAAGCAAAAACACAAAATAAAGACTTTTTCAAGTACATTCGTAGCAAAAGGCCTGTGAGAGAGTCAATTGGACCATTAGATGATAGAGGGGTAAAAGGGGCAGTAAGAGGAGACAAGGCTATAGCGGAGAGACTGAATGAATTCTTTGCTTCGGTCTTTACTGAGGAAGATGTAGGGATGTTACCCAAGACTGAAGTGGTATTTAAAGGTGATACTGCAGAGGAATTGAGAGAAATATCGCTACACCGGGAAGATATATTACAATTATTTGATAAATTGAATAGTAGCAAATCACCTGGACTGGATGGTATACATCCCAGAGTGTTGAAAGAACTGAAATATGAGATTGCAGACCTGCTATTGGTAATCTGTGAACTTTCATTAAAATCATCTGTAATACCTGAAGATTGGAGGGTCGCCAACGTAGCACCAATTTTTAAAAAGGGTTCCAGGGGTGACCCAGGAAATTACAGACCGGTGAGCCTGATGTCAGTACCAGGGAAAATGGTAGAAACCATCATAAAGAACAAAATTACACAGCATGTAGATAGTCATGGCCTAATGGGAGACAGCCAACATGGCTTTAGACAAGGAAGATCTTGTCTTACTAATCTGATATGTTTCTTTGAAGGTGTGCATAAACAGGTAGACAAAGGTGAGTCGGTTGATATAGTGTATCTGGACTTCCAGAAAGCTTTTGACAAGGTCCCCCATCAGAGACTTTTGGCAAAGCTAAAAAGTCATGGGATAGGAGGCAGTGTACTATTGTGGATCGGGAACTGGTTAAAAGATAGAAAGCAGAGGGTAGGGCTAAATGGCCAATATTCCCAATGGGGAAAAAAAGTGAATAGTGGAGTACCCCAGGGATCTGTACTGGGTCCGCTACTTTTTGACATATTCATAAATGACCTGGAAAAGGGAATAACTAGTGAAGTTATCAAATTTGCAGATGACACAAAACTGTTTAAAGGTGTTAAAACCCAAGAGGATTGTGGAAAACTGCAGGAGGATCTGGATAAATTGGAAGACTGGGCATCCAAATGGCAGATGAAATTTAATGTGGACAAATGCAAAGTTATGCACCTAGGAAAGAACAACCCACTATTGTTACACGATGCAAGGCTCCACATTAGAAACCACCACCCAGGAAAAGGATTTAGGAGTCATCGTGGATAACATGTTAAAACCCTCCGCCCAGTGTGCAGCGGCGGCCAAGAAAGCAAATAGAATGCTAGGTATCATAAGGAAAGGGATGGAGAATAAAACAAAGGATATTATAATGCCTCTGTATCGCTCCATGGTACGACCGCACCTTGAATATTGTGTGCAATTCTGGTCAGCGTATCTTAAAAAGGACATAGCATTATTAGAAAAAGTACAGAGAAGAGCCACCAAATTGGTGAAGGGGATGGAAGGCTACTCCTATGAAGAGAGGCTAAAAAGGTTAGGGCTCTTTAGCCTGGAAAAGAGACGGCTGAGGGGAGATATGATAGAGGTCTATAAATTAATGAATGGAGTGGAACGGATAAACGTGGATCAATTGTTTACGCTATCAGAATATAGAAAGACTAGGGGACATGTAATGAAGCTACAGGGTAAACTATTTAAGACAAATAAGAGAAAATATTTTTTCACTCAATGTGTAATCAAACTCTGGAATCTGTTACCGGAGGATGTAGTAAGGGCTGTTAGTATAGCTGTGTTTAAAAAAGGTTTGGACAAGTTCCTGGAGGAAAGGTCCATAAACCACTATTAAAAAGGGACCCAGGATATCAATGCTTGACCCAGTACAAGCATTGTGGAACCTGTGTCTTTTGGGGATATTGCTAGGTACGTATGACCTAGATTGGCCACTGTTGGAAACAGGATACTGGGCTTGATGGACCTCAGTCTGACCCAGTATGGCATGTCTTATGTTCTTTCTATGATTTCATCAGAATTTCTGCAAAGTCCATGGCGTTGGTTATTGCGGCTAGGTGGTTTCTTTGGCTGCGGAACTGGGTGGCGGACACGTCTAAGTCGCGCCTCAGTAAGCTTCCTTACAAGGGCAAGCTGCTTTTTGGTGAAGCGTTGGAAAAGATTGTCAAGGATTTAGGCGATTCTAAAGGGGGCTGTCTTCCGGAGGATCGACCTAGAGCGCCAAAGACAGGTACAATGCAGAGGGGTCACAACAGGGAAGTTCGTAGGTTTTGAGGTTCTCGGTTTGTCCCTTACCAAAGGGGTCGCTTTCCTTCCAGAGGGCAGTCCTTTCGAGGTACCAAAGGATTTGGCAGGGGGTTCTTCAACACCCAGCAAACATCTAAAAAGCCGCAATGAAGGTGGGCTGGTCCAGGCGGAGATTCCAGTAGGAGGACGTTTGAAGGAGTTTCTCTCCGTCTGGGCCGCCATAACTTCCGATCTCTGGGTGTTAGAGATCATCCGCGAGGGTTATGCTCTGGAGTTCACTACGCCTCTGGCGGATGCCTTTGTGTTATCCCCCTGCGGTCTGCGCTCAAAGAGTCAGGCGATCGGGGGAACGCTACAACATTTGCAACTGCGGGCCGTGGAGCCGGTGCCGCTAGACCAGTACGGGTTAGGTTGATACTTGATTTACTTTGTGGTGCCCAAGAAAAAAGGGTGGTTTTGTCCGATTCTGGATCTCAAGCATGTGAACCGTTACTTACGGGTTCCACACTTTCGGATGGAGACCCTTAGGTCGGTTATTCGAGCAGTGAAGCCGGGAGAGTGGCTATCATCCATAGATCTCATGGAGGCTTACCTGCACATTCCGATACGACCGGAACATCAGCGATTTCTGCGTTTTGTAGTTCCCATGGGGCATTTTTAGTTTCGGGTGTTACTGTTTGGCTTGGTGACCGTGCCACGCACCTTCACCAAGGTGATGGTGGTGGCGGCTCCTCTTCGCAAGGAAGGAATTCAGGTTCATCCCTACCTGGATGATTGGCTGATCCGGGCAGGCTCTCAGGAGTCGGCCGCAGCGACGGCTCGGGTCGTGCAGTTTCTGCAACGCCTAGGTTGGGTCATCAACCGGGCAAAGAGTCAGTTGCTTCCCGTGCAACAGTTGATCTACCTTGGAGCTTTGTTTGACACAAACTGCGGAAGGGTCCTTCTGCTGCCGGTCAGGGTACAAAAGCTGATAGCTCAAGTAAATGCCTTCCTCCTTCTACGGGCGCCAACAGCTTGGAAATATTTACAGTTGTTGGGTTCGATGGCTGCGGCTTTGGACCTGGTACCCTGGGCCAGAGCCCACATGTGTCCGCTGCAACATGCCTTACTCTCCAGATGGTCTCCTCAGGTTCATTCCCTGACTCAACGGCTGCGGTGTCCGGAGGACGTCCGTGTCAGTCTGCGGTGGTGGCAGTTTCCAGTGCATCTTCAGACTGGTTCCTCTGGAGGATCTGGAGTGGGTTCTGGTCACGACAGATGCCAGCCTCTCTGGTTGGGGGGCTCATTGTCTAGCCCAAATAGCGCAAGGGAGTTGGTCGGTGGAAGAGAGCACCTGGTCGATCAATCGCTTGGAGCTGCGAGCGGTTCGTTTAGCGCTCCTGCATTTCTCGGAGCTTCTCGAAGGGCAAGCAGTTTGAGTGTTTTCCGACAATCTGGTGACTCTGGCCTACATCAACAAGCAGGAGGGCACTGGCAGTGTGCCTTTGCTGCAAGAGAGTCAAAGTCCGTTTCAGTGGGCAGAGTTGCATCTTCGAGCACTGTTGGCGGCTCATGTGCCAGGGAAGGACAATGTGCAGGCCGATTTTTCTAAGTCGTTATCGTTATCGTCTGGATCCCGGAGAATGGGAACTGAACTGGGCGATCTTTCACGAGATCACATTGCATTGGGGTCAGCCGGTGATGGACCTCATGGCAACTCTGGACAATGCCAAGGTGTTCTGATTTTTCAGCAGGCGCAGAGAGCACATGTCGGAGGGCCTAGATGGTCTGGTTCAGCCCTGGCCGACAGAGCAGCTTCTTTACGTGTTTCCTCCTTTGGCCATTGCTAGGGAGGGTCATCTGGAGAATATCGAGTCACAAAGGCAAGGTGATTCTCATTGCTCCAGATTGGCCCAGGTGTCTCCTGGTATGTGGATCTGGTGCGTTTGCTGATTGCTCCTCCTTGGAGGTTGCCCTCACAAATCAACCTCTTGACTAAAGGTCCAGTTTTGATGCTGCAGGTGGATCGATTCTTGCTTACGGCTTGGCTCCTTGAGAGGGATCGATTGCGGTGCAGAGGGTACTTGGGATCCGTGATCGCTACTATGTTAAAGTCTAGGAGGCAATCGACATCCTTAGCGTATGTTTGCATATGGTGCATTTTTGAGGCATGGGCTAGAGACGGGGGTTTCGCCCCGTTCTGCAGGCTTACCAGAGGTTCTAGCGTTTCTTCAGAGCGGTCTGTAAAGAGGTCTCGTTTTAAACACTCAAGGTGCACTTAGCCGCTCTTGCTTGTTTTCGAGGTCGAGTGCAGGGCTTTTTGCTCTCATCGCACCCGGATGTGCAGAGATTCCTTTGGGCGGCTAGGAATATCTGTCCACCTCTTCGGCTCGTGCCTCTGTGGGATTTGAATTTAGTTCTCGAGGCTTTGATGGGACCGCCATTTGAGTCTGAGCTTCCTGACAACCTGTGGGAGTTGTCTTGGAAGACAGCCTTCCTCGTGGCCTTGTGTTCGGCTCGGAGGATTTCTGATTTGCAAGCGTTATCCTGTAGAAAGTTGTATCTGTGTTTTTTGGAGGAGAAAGTAATTCTGCGGCCCGTCCCTTCCCTTCATATTTGCCGAAGGTGGTCTTGGGGTTTCACATGAACCAGCCTGTTTCGCTGCCTACCTTTTGGTTGCAGGGCAGCAGTTCCTTGGACCGTGCCCTGCAAAGGTTGGATTTGGGTCGTGTGTTGCGGAAGTATCTTCGGCAAATGAAACTGTTTCAGAAGTCTGATCGATTTGTTCTGTTTGGAAGACCTTGCAAGGGACAAGTGGCTACCAAGGCTTCTATTGCTCGTTGAGTGAAGCGAGTGATAGCGGGGGCTTATGAGGCAAAGGGTAGGATGTCTCCGTGAGCTCAGGGCACATTTGACTAGAGCGCAAGTGACTGTGGGCTGAGATGGCCTTAATTCTGCCAGCAGATATTTGTCGGGTGGTGACCTGGTCCTCTCTGCATACCTTCACGAAGCATTATAGGTTAGATGTACAGGTGCACTCAGATGCTAAGGTTGGGGCCTTGGCCATTATAGCAGGGCTCATGGGACCCTCCCCAGTTTAGGTACTGCTTTTGGTACTGTCCAACTGTACCTGGACTGGCCTGGAGAGATGAAGAGTAAGGAGAAATTAAACCTTATCTGCTAATTGTCTTTCCTTGAGTTCTCTCCGGACCAGTCCAGGTCCCACCCCATTGGTTTGTGAGCAACAGTTTGATTTCTTATGAGAGTTGGAGTGCATTGGTTCTTCCAGTAAGGTCTTTGCGGATGTCTGCGGAGATCAGTACTGCACAGGTGTATTGAAGAGGATATTGGAGAGTTCTAGCTAGGGGGAGCTCTTCATATATTTAAAAAAAAAATGAAAAAGTAATTTTTAAGGGGTGGTTCCTCTAGTGAGTTGGTTGCATAAGGGTGCGTTTCGTGAAGTGTGGAGCATGTTCAGTTTTTTGTAAGTTATGAGTTGTTTCCCATAGGTAGATGTTTTGAGTTTTTTGTTTTTTGTCTGCTGCTTTGACAGTAGGTAACTGGCTTTCAGATACCAGAGGGAGCTATAGCAACTGCCAGCAAAAGTATCATCATTCAGTCCTCAGCTGCTAGAAGGAATTGACTACCCAACTGTACCTGGACTGGCCTGGAGAGAACTCTAGACCTTACCTGCTAATTGTCTTTCCTTATTTTTCCTCCTTGTTTTTGTTTACATATTTCTGTTGCCACCTTTAGTTTAGCCCATTGCAATTCCACTTCCCTTATCTCCTTCTACCCTGTCAGCTCGCTCTTCAGGTACTCAGCCATTTTATTGTAGTTGGTGTTTTTGAAGTTTAGGTCTTTGAGCCTGCTATGATTGGCCTGTACTGATGCTGTTATGTAAATTTCATAACCATTCTGTTTCAATACTCCATAAAAATCGAGTGCTTATCTTCTGCTTAAATTTCTTCTTTCCACTCGTGTCCTGCTCTCTGATCCCAATGCCTCTGTTGTGTTTCACTTTAATTGTTTCCTTAGGGGATTAATAACTGCTTTAATCTTGACTTTGAATCTCTACAAAACAAAACCCATTTTCAGTAACAACCTTTTTTTTTTTTAGTCCTCACTAAATTCCTAATATATAGCTCCTCAGTTTCCCTATATCTATGTGCCAAAACTCCTACCTGGATGCTGCGCACACCTCATATCAACTCTATTCCAACGATGCCATTAAATTTAAACTTTCATTCAGGTTGCTCTGGAAAAATGCCATGCATGCGGGTTGGGAATTAACATTCTAAATTTGAAGCTCTCTCTCCTTCTCTGCTATAGAAGGGCCATAGAAAATGTGGAAGTTGCAATATATGTGGTATTACCATGGAGAGAGATGTTTTTGTACATCTAGGTCTACTTATCTATTAAGAAGACATGATGTGTGATTCCACTCATGTAGTGTATGTTATTCAATGCCCCTGTGAATTAATCCATGTGGGAAAGACTAGTTGCCCCTTCAGAGTTAGAATGGGGGACTACAGGAGTCGATTGAAATGTAAGGTGAAGGAAGCACCATTGGTTCAACATTGTATAGCAAAGGGACATGTTTTTGAACAATTAAGATGTTTCTGTATAGACAAGGTAGAGTCAAGACTAGCTGGTAAATCACAAGAACAATCTCTACTTGTTAGAGAACAAAAATGTATATTTTAAAATCGGTGACACCAGCAGGTCTTAATGCTAACATAGACTGGTCATCTTGTACATGAAGATCAAATGGTACTGAAAAGGGAATGAGAGAGAGTAGTGTCAAACATCATATGGGGGGGGGGGGTTTAGAGGTGAAGAAAATGTTTAGGAGAGATTTGGATTTAAAAATAAAATTAGATGTTAGGGACAAAAATGTTTGAAATGATGAAGATTGGTAGAAAAGTGAGGTAGAAGACATTTTTATTTTATTTATTTATTTATTTAGACAGTTTTTGTATACCGCCTTATCCTTCAATCAAAGCGGTCACAACACAATTGGGGGATACATTTAACACGCGGGGATATGAGACACATTCACTAATACTTACAGGGAACATGGGCAATGGAGGGTTAAGTGGCTTGCCCAAGACCACAAGGAGCATCTGTGGGACTAGAAACCCCAGTCCTTCCGGCCCAAGGTTGCTGTCCTCTAGTGGGATTTGAACCCCCGACCTTCCGGCCTGAAGTACCGTGCCCCAACCACTAGGCTACTCCTCCCTCCCCCCATGGAACATTGGAAGTCTGTGCTTAAAAGTTGCTCCAATTAACATCAGCGGGTGAGTATTGCCTTATGTGAATACCATTAAAAGGTTGATAGGAGAGTTTCCTGCTACTTAAGATGAGTATGATGTTGTCAGGGGGAGGGATTTAGATATCACCAATAGCAAAGGAGAGAGCTTTAAATTTAGAATGTTAATCATCAACCCGCATGCATGGTGTTTTTCCAGAGTTACCTAAATGGAAGTTTAATGGAGTTGCTGGAATAGAGTTGATACGAGGTGTGTGTGCATCATCCAGGTAGGAGTTTTATTGTCGCATAGATATAGGGAAACCGAGGAGCTATATATTAGGGATTTAGTGAGGGATGAAAAAAAAAAAAGGGTGGTTACTGAAATGGGTTTTATTTTGTAGAGATTCAAAGTTGAGATTAAAGTGATTATTGATCCCCTGAGGAAACAACTGAAGTGAAACACAACGGAGGTGCCTGGAGGAGGTGTTGGGATCAGAGAGTGGAATGCGAGTGGAAAGAAGAAATTTTAAGCATAAGTTTAAGTGCTTGATTTTTACTGAGTATTTAAACATTAGAATGGTTATGAAATTTACATAACAGCATCAGTAGGCGGGCAATGCAAAATAAAATATAAGTTCCACATGCTCTCAGTCTTGGCTATAGAAATCTATAATAGAAGGTGGGTTGATAGGCTGTTGGGGGGGGGGGGGTCGGTCATTGATGCTATTAGGCACTAATGTTGGATGTATTATAAGTCTGAAAATAAGTGCTGAAAAAGTCTGAGACCTTCAACAGTAAAAATTAAAAATAATCCAGTGAGTAAACCATAAGTGACAGTATCGTTGAAGTTTTTTGGTTCTATGCTGATTGACTTGTGTCTTTAATATTTGAACTTTTTGTGTTATAATCGCTCAGAGAAAGACCACAAATAGTAGTTTCATTACACTGCAAACAATAGCAGAGTAATGTGCACTAAATAGTATGTGCTAATGTTTTTTGATATGCATGCTCCTATTTTTTATTTACATTCTTTTATATACCGTGCTATTCTGCATCAGTGCGGTTTACATTGAACAGGGTATTATAATTTGGAGATAACTATTTTACAGGGAAGATGGGCTATGGAGGGTTAAGTGGCTTGCCCAAGACCACAAGGAGCACCTGTGGGACTAGAAACCCCAGTCCTTACGGCCCAAGGTTGCTGTCCTCTAGTGGGATTTGAACCACTGACCTTCTGGCCTGAAGTACCTTGCCCCAACCACTAGGCTGCTACTCCACTAGATATGTGAAGTATGTTAACTATTGAGTAAATTAAACAAATTGCCATAATTCTCCATGAACAAGCAGGACAGTCTTTATGTGTGGCTGACATCGCCAATAGCCCTGCACAGAATGCTCCTTGGCTTCCAAAGGAGGTTTTTGGGAGATACATGGCACATGTGTACCGGTCTTCCTGCCTACCATGGTGCTATATTTTTCTAGTCTTTTTTTTTTTTTTTTTTGTTCTCCCTTTTTTAGGATTTATTTTGTGTCAGTGCTATTGTGTTGTCCACTCACCTTGGGGCAGCTTCCCACTCGCAGCAGTTTTTCAATTTGACTTTGCCAAGGGTGGTTGTCTGTTTTTTGTTTAGGTGGGGGTGGCTGGCATTTCAAAGCCAGCTTGTGGTTTCAAGAAATACACCAAATGTGGCAAAACTGTCACAGTCATTTGACACCTCCTTGATGTGGTCTAGTTTTATAACTCCAGTGTTAGGTTGTATAGTTCTTGCTTTTGTTTTCCTCTATGTAATTTGGAATTAGGATTGTTAATAAATATGTCACAAAAAAAAACCCCACACCCTGTCAGTCACAATTGGTGCCATGGTCTGACCACAAGCCAGTGTCCTGCAAACTCTGCTTGCAGAGAGCTGAAAAGTTGGGAAAAGCAAATCCGAAGTCCTTAAGCTCAACTGATTTGGCATCCTTGGCCCTGATGCTGCCCCCCCCCCCCCCCGCCTGCCCACTTCCTGTTGATGCCTATAAAAGGGTCAAAGGCAGCCAAGGGGATGCATGCTCAGAGCTGAAGGGTTCAAGTGACTGCTCCCTGCAGAGACCCCATCAGCAGCAAAGGGTGAGCACTGGGAGAAACTCCATATGTAGTGTCCCTGCAGTCCTTATCAAAGAGATGCAGAGGAGCAGCCAACAAAGCTTCCCTGGTGGGAGGACCCAACCAGAATGGTAGAATCCATTCCTAGTACCCAGGAGGGCAGCCAGATGTCTTCTGTTGCTCCTATCATTGTGGAGTCCCCACACAATGTGGCATTGCTGATTGCCGTGGCATCAACTCCCTTGCAGGTGGCAGCCCTGGGGAGGGGGGGGGGGGATGCTAAGCCTTGAAAGCTCACTTGACAGTGGAAACCTTGTGAAACACAGGCTTCACTGCATTGATTGCATCATTGCTGCACTCCTTCCAGCCTATCCTAGAGGCCCTTGCCCTGCTGGCAAAGGCTGGGACATCAAGCAGGAGATTATTCTGGTGACTGTGGTAGATAATCATCTCCCCCTCCATTGGGTTGGAGTCAGAGGCCTAGGGGCATTGCCATCAGCATGCTGGGTGGTGCAAAAATCATTGATGCCCTTCTTTGCCCAAGCCATGGAACTAGCAGGACAAGGAGATATGACACTATTTTGTTTTCCCCTCAGAATCTGAATGGGAGACAGAATTGACAGTGTTGGACATTGGTCTCTGAACCTTCCATCTGTTTCCTTGCTCCCAGGAGATGTCCTTCCAGGGCTTGTGACATGGCCAAGGCCATCCCATTCTTGCTGGAGTCGGTGGAACTGGAACGCCTCCAATATACCTTGCTCCCTGGGGAAGTGGTGACAGTTCCTTTCTACAATGTACAAGCAGTGGTTGCTGCTACAGCTCTGGGAAGCACTCCTCGTGCTGCCTGTCATTAGCTGTCAATTCAGTTCCTTATACCAGTCCAGAAGGCCCCCTAGGGTTTGAAAAATCAGTTACCCACAATTCCATCATGGTTGTAAGTGGTTCAGAGGAAGGCGACCATAATGATTTGGAGCCTGCATCAGAAGACTTATGAGAAGAGACTTGAAGACCTAAATATGAACACTGGAGGAGAGGAGGGACAGGGAAATATGATTCAGACATTTAAATACTTAAGAGTATTCATGAACAAACAAACCTCTTCCAAAGATGAGGAAGCAGTAAAACCAGAGGGTATAACATGAAGTTGCAAGGGGGTAAACTGAAAAGCAATGTCAAAAAATACTACTTCATTGAAGGGGTGGCTTGGAATGCCCTCCTGATGGAAGTGGTGGGGGCAAGTACAGTGACAGTTATGTGTCTGTCCCATGCCATTTTGAATTCTATCTCCTATATCTGAACAAATAGGAGTGACCTACATGGAGCGGTGGGTGCACCCCTAAACAAAGGCACGAGGAGGGGTGACCTGCACAGAGCAGCAGGTGCATCTACTCTTGCCACCTTGCTGGGTAGACTAGATGGACTATACTGGTCTTTATCTGCCATCTTATACTATGTTGAGTCTGCCCTGAAGAGCGCTAAGACACACTTGGTAGAACCAAGAAGTTGTGAGGCTCAGACTCTGGACTCCTTCAGGAGAAGATGTTTCCATGGGTCCATGGTGATTACCCAGATCCTAGCCTGTCAGACGTATATGAGCATGTTCTCAAAGATATGCTGAACCTGGAGGACTTTGCTACCTTTGTTCCTGAGAACCATCACAAGACCTTTTAGAGTTTAGTTGATCATGGGAAGGATTCCAATGGTACCTTTTTGAATCTGTTTGCAGAGTGGCAGCAGTTGGTATCACTGCCTGCCAGATGGTGTGGTTGCAGGCTTCAGACCTTGAGCAGTAGGTCCAGGATAAGATCACCAATGTGCCTTGTTGGGGAAAAAATCTCTGGCAAGCCTATGGAGGAGGGAAAGACAAGGAACTGGAAAAAGAGCAGCTAACTCTCTCTCTCTCCCCAGGCTGTTGCAGAAGATTGCAGACTAGCACAAAAACATCTCAAGAAGGCCTATCCACACCCATGCCGATACTTCATGGCCCATGTGCAGCCTCTGCACCCCCCCCCCCCCTCATTGGGAGGGAGAAGACCCTGTAGGACCATTCCAGGTATGGGATTTTGATGTGCTTCTTGGAAGCATAACCAGTTGTCCCACAGATCAAGTAGTGGCTCATATACTTTGCCTACTGGTGGCCCCTCATCACCTCTGACACCTGGGTACTGCAAATCATCAGACTGTTACTGGCTGTGCTTCACCTAGCTGCTGACTCTGTACAATCCTGGGGAATACCCTTTGGATCCTGCACACCAGAGCCTCCTGCAGGCTGAAGTCAAGGTGGTCCTAGCTGAAGGGCTGTCTGGTAAGGTTTACCTCTCTGTGGATGATATCAAAATCTGCAGTAGAGTAGACACCCAGGAAGGTGTAGATAACATGAGGGTTCTAGCTAAGCTTGAAGAATGTTCTAGAATTTGGCAGCTGAGATTTAATGTTAAAAAATGCAAGGTCACGTATTTGGGCTGCAGCAATCCAAGGGAGCAATATAGTATAGGGGTGCAGTACTTTTTGTCCATTAAAGAAGAGTGGGACCTAGGTGTGATTGTGTCTGATCTTAAAGTAGCTAAACAGGTAGAAAAAGCAACAGCAAAAGCTAGAAGGATGCTTGGGTGCATAGTGAGAGGGATGGCCAGCAGAAGAAAGGAGGTGATAGTGCCACTGTATAAGTCTTTGGTGTGACCTCATTTGGAGTATTGTGTGCAGTGCTGGAGTCCGCACCTTCAAAAGGATATGGCTGGAGTCAGTACAGAGGGTGGCTACTAAAATGGGTAGTGGTCTTCATTATAAAGCATATAAGGAGAGACCTAAGGATCTTAATATGTACACCTTAGAGGAAAGGCGGGATAGAGGAGGTATGATTGAGATGTTTAAATACCTCTGTGGCATAAATGCACAGGAGAGCCTCTTTTGATTGAAAGCAAGCTCTGCTGTGAGGGGACATGGAATGAGAGTGAAAGGGGATAGATGCAGGAGTGATATGCGGTAATATTTCTTTACGGAAAGAGTGGTGGATCTGTGGAATCGTCTACCAGTGGAGGTGGTAGAGATGAGGACAGTATTTGAATTCAAAGCATGGGGCAGAAAAGGGGACTATTGTGGTTGATATGGAAGGACAGACTAGATAGGCCATGTGGTCTTTTTCTGTCATCATGTTTCTATGACCTTACCATAGTTTGTTCCCTGGCCCAGTTTAGGCAGGGATTCTAATCAAGGTACTTTCTGGTACCCAAGAAGACTGGTGGGTTCTGTCAGATTCTAGATCTGTGAAACCTGGTGTGCAGAAAAGTTCAAAATTGTCTAGCTAAGGACACTACTCCTGTATCTCATACAGAACAATTGGCTATGCTACTTGGATCTGAAGGATGTGTAGATACATAGTCTGATCTACCCACATCAGACAATACCTTTGCTTTGTGCTGGGTGGCTCGCACTACTCGTACTGTGTGCTTCCCTTTGGGTTGGCTGCAGCCCCTCAGGTCTTCAGGAAATGTCTGGTGGTTGTGGCTGCCTTCCTCTGTACCTGGAAGGTATTTGTCTTGCTGTATCTGGATGACTGGCTGGTCAAAGCCACCATGCTTGCCAGCATCCAGCAGTCTGCTGCATTTACTATTCAAGTGCTCGAAGGCCTCTGCTTCATGGTTAACTACCCCATGTCCCACCGCCAGCCAACAAAGCAGCTAGAGTTCATTGGGGCCCTCCAATACCTCACAGCACAAGTCTTTCTACTGGCAGACTGCCTAAAGTGCCTTGTCAAAGTAGTGGGCATGCTGCAGCACCAGCACCATACCACAAGTGCGGGGCCCTTGGACACAGGGAATGTCACTCCTTTTGCTCACCTCTCCATGAGGCAGAGCTGCAGGGCAGAATAGTGGTCACATAACTGATGATGACTCAAGCCAGACAGTCCACTGCAGGGCATTCTTTCAACCGGCTGCCCCCTGCAAGCTGTTATGACAGACACATCAACATGTGGCTGGAGGGCACACCTGCATGGTTACACACCCAGGGGGCTGTAGTTCATACAAGTCTCCATCAAATCAATTTCCTCTAAGCCATTGCAAACTCTCTCCATGCTACAGTAGGTGAAAAGTGTGTATCAAGTTGGTGCTGATTCCTGGCAACCCAGTCCTTGGATTTTTCTTGTCAAGGTGTGGCCAGCAGTAGAGTGCCAGGTCTGTCTTCTGCCCAGGAAGTCTACAACACCTGGTATTCCAAGGTGATCACACATCAAAGTACTAGCCAAGCCTTGTCTCTGCTTAGTTTCTGAGATCAGGCTCATTGAGGGTAGTAAAGCTATAGTTAGCTTTTTAAGCTGCAAGTTGGATTTTTAGGAGTTACAGTACTGGTTACCAACCTTCTTGGTCACTAAGCCCTCAGTTTGTTGTCTTCTAGAAGCCCAAACATGATTTTCCTGGCGCCTGCATCATTTGAGTGGCCAGCTTTTGCTGTAGTAAGGTGAAGGGAAGGATATAGGCAGCTACAAATCCTTTTGGACGTTAAGGGGCTTGCCTACCCAAACTTCGGCACCCTGTCAGCTAAGGTAACTTATTTCCCCTTTCATATTTGTGTGGGGGGTTTTACCTCCTTATGGGTAGTGGAGGTTGCTTTGTGTGGTGGATCTTGGTAACTATATTCTCCCCATTCATTTTTTTCCCTACAGCCTGGTGCTGGCTAATACTGAAGCAATTAGAGCAAATGTCAGTGCTAGCTGATTAGCTAAGAGCTTTCTAGGAAATGTATGAGGACCCTCTGGAGGCACCACAAGCTCTACAGCAGGAGCCTGCATGGGAAACACTCCCCAGCATCCAAAAGGAAAGCTTTTGGGAGCATCCCACTGTACCTGTGTCGCTGCCTTTGTGACTCTCCCTCCTCGGTTCTTCCTTTTCTGTGGAGCCAGCAGGAAGCAAATTCTGTCACTGTAGAAATTTTTTTTCCTTATTTTTTGTGGTTGCATCTGCCTTCCTGTCAATGCTGGAATTGAACTTTTCAAAAGAAAAAACAAAAAAAACTTTAATTCCTTCAGGCATTTCAATGCCGTTCCAGGTCTTAGACCTTCTATTGAAAGAGCCTCTTTCAATTGAAAGCAAGTTCTGCTATGAGGGGACATGAGATGAGGGTGAAGGGAGATAGATTCAGGAGTGATATGCGGAAATATTTCTTTACGGAAAGAGTAGTGGATCCGTGGAATAGTCTCCCAGTGGAGGTGGTAGAGTTGAGGACAGTAACTGAATTCAAAAAAGCATGGGACAAACACAGAGGATCTCTAAAGGTAAAAAGGGGACTGTTGTAGTTGTTGATATGGAAAGACGGACTAGATAGGCCATGTGGTCTTTTTCTGTTGTCATGTTTCTATCCAGTCTACTGATGTGATGGAAAAACCAACTACTAGTTTAAAAAAAAAAATGTTCCAAGTGTGGTAGTACTATTTCTGCCACTGATACCCATGACTGGTGTCTCAAATGTCTCAACCCAGATCACCAGCCATCTGAGTGTCCCCTATGCAAAAAGATGACAGAAAGGCCTACAGAATTGGGCTGCAACGCTGGACTCCTCGTTGGCCTCAAATGCAGTCTTGTCTTCACATGAATCTCAGATATCAAAACACAAATCATCTTCCAAGACAGGCCGTCCTCCTAAGGGTAGATCTCTATCTAAAAATAGAGATGCCTTGTGCATTGTCCTAGAGGTGGATCAACCAGCTAAGCTGCCCTGGCGGGAGGACCTCCCCTCCAAAGCCTTACAAGGGGTCCAGGATGCTTCTGAGGCATCCACCTCTGGAGAGCTCCTGGTGCCATGCTCTAGAACAGTAGCCCAAACTTCTGGTACAGATGCCCAGGCATTGGCAAGCTTGATGGATCAGTGCATGCTAGCAACCGAATGGAGTCTTGTGGCTCTTAGTGGCAGCGGTACTGGTCAAGACATTACTGCCGACAATGCTGATATAACTGACATTGGGCTTTGTGCCCCTCGGCACTCTTCTGCCCATGCTTGACCTTGAGTCCTTCCCTGGTTCTGAGGTACCAACACGTCAAGTCTCTCATGCCGATACTGATCTCAATTGGTACCGGTCTTTACAAGAACAAGAGCATTGCTCTTGTCAATGCTTTGAATCTACCAATTCTGATTTTTCAGATGCTGATTAGATTGGTACCAGACAGATGAGTCTCCCTGAGGATCCCTCTGTGTCTCTGCAATGGTGTATGTCCCCTCCCGAGGACATGTCTTGCCAGGAGTTTATCAAGGATATGGCAAGAGACCTATTCATTACTCCTGCATTGGAGAAAGAACCAAGAGCAGAGGAGTTTGCAAATTCTCCAATATCCTACAGCTCCTAAAGAGGTGACTACTCTCTCTATAAAGCATACTTCAGGAACTTATGTTCTGGCTGTGGAAGACACCGCTTACCATTTCTCCCCCATACCCTATGACCCGATACCATGTATCTGGTACCGGAAAGCCCTGGGTTTAGGAAGACTCCAGCTTCCACACCACTCAGTGGTAGTGGAATCGGCTATGCGTCACATTAGGAGCTCTAAGACACATGCCTTTAATTGGGCAGAGAATTGAGACCCCATGATGCTTTTGGCTGCCGGTGCTTTCGAGCCTCCATAAGCTCATACATACATGGGTATGTTCTTTAGGGAGGTGACTAGGGATCTGGAATCTGCCCTCTTGTCGTCCAGGAGAAGAGGAGATAGATTCCAGATCCCATCTTATATTAGTCAAAAATGCCCAAAATGTTTCCAAATGGGCAACCTTTGACTGTTTTGAATGCATTAGCAGAATGACTTCTATCTGCATAGGTGCCTGTAGAATTGTCTGGCTTCAGGAATCGGACCTTGAACAATGGGTTCAAGATAAGCTGGGCAATATTCCTTGTACTAGTAAGAACCTTTTTGGAAAAGATTGACGAGATCAGTCTTCTCAGAATTTGAGAATGCCACCCTCAATAGGCTTACAAAAGTTACTGCTTACCCTACTAAGGAAAATAAAAACGCTACTAAGAAGCCTTTCTATGGTAAGAAGAAGAAATTCTACTCTTCTTACCCCTCAACTTCTCAATACCAGCCTCAGGGTACTCGGAAGAAGCAACAGCCTCATAAGCAGCCGCAGAAGAAGAAACCCCAGCCTCAAACCACAACCAGCAGTGCAGACTCAATATACACCTGGGGTTTTGTGGTTTTTTTTTTACTGCTTTCTAGAGAACATTGCCCCCCCCCCCCCGACTCTGGAGAACCCTCACCACTGCCACATAGCAGGCAGGCTTTGTCATTATGCCCACAGGTGGCATCTCATAACCTCAGAACAGTGGGCACTAACCATAGTCTGAGAGGGGTACAAGCTTCATCTACAAAGCATACCTCCCCGTGGGGGAATATCATTCCCAACCTCCACTCACTGCTCTCCTCTAGTAAGAAATCACCTCTGTTCTGTCAGAGTGTGCCATAGAAGAGGTTCCAACATCCCAGAAGGGAAGGGACTTCTATTCTCCGTACTTCCTCCTTTCCAAAAAAAGAATGGAGGGTATGGACCCATCTTTAGATCTCAGAAATCTCAAGAAGTTTCTAACTAGAGAGAAATTCAAGATGATTTCATGAGGCACCCTTCTACCTTGTCTCCAGTCGGGACTGCCTCTGTTCTCTAGATCTAAAAGAAGCATATACCCATATCATTCATCCAGAACACAGGAAGTATCTATGCTTCATCTTCCAAGGAAATCACTATCAATACAGAGTCCTTTCCTTTGGACTTGTTTCCGCCCCAAGAGAGTCTTCACAAAGTGTATGGCAGTCGTAGCCGCATATCTAAGACTCAGAATATTTGTCTTTCTTTAATTAGACAATTGGCTAATAAGAGCAGCCACTTCTCAAGAAGTTCACCTATCCCTTCTGCATACAATTCAAGTACTACAGGATCTGGGATTTGTGATAAATCTTCCAAAATCCCATCTTGTTCCTAATCAAAAACTAGAATTCATAGGGACCATTCTAGACACTTGATGGTCAAGGGCATTTCCACCCCAGGATCGTTGTACCCACCTAGTACAGAGAGCATCTCAAATAAGGTTCAAAGACAATCTCTCGGCCAGAAAAATGCTGCAACTTTAGGCCGCATGGCCTCTATGGTTCATGTGAACAGCTCAATGGACTCTTGCCTCCCAGTGGAAATGGGTCTCTGGGACTGTCAAAGACAATATCAAAGTCAGGCATTCTCATGAACTCCCTGCTCTGGTGGTCTACCCTGGGAAATCTCCTCATAGGATCACCTTTTCAGATACCTCCAAACTGGATTGGGGAGCCCACTTGGACTCTCTCTCCACTCAGGGCCTCTGGACAGAGCAGGAGTCGCAGCTCCAAATAAATTTGCTGGAGTTTTGTGCTATCTTCAATGCCCTCAAAGTGCTTCAACAACATCTTTAGGGCCACAGAGTTCTTGTCAAGATGGACAATCAGGTAGCTATGTTCTACTTGAACAAGCAGTGGAGAATGGGCTCTTGGACCCTCTGCAAGGAGGTTCTCTATTTGTGGTCCTTTTGCCATTGCTCATCAGATGCATCTCCAAGCAGTATATCTGCTAGGACACCAAAATGTCTTTGCAGACAGATTGTGTCGCACCCTCCTTCCACCCAAGTGGTCTCTCCATCAGAAGACAATCTCCTACATCATTCAGACCTGGGGAGCTCCAGAGATAGACCTTTTTTTGTTTGCTATAGAATGCCAAACTACCTCGTTTTTGCACTGGAACCCTGCTGTCCAGTCAACAACAGGTCGATGCTTTCCACCTTCACTGGGGTCGGAATTTCCTGTATGCCTTTCCTCCCATACCCATGATTTCCAAACTGCTTTTCAAGCTTCAAGTGGACAGGGGCCACATGATCCTCATAGCCCCATGCTGGCCATGTGAAACATTGTTTCCTTTCCTGCTATGTCCGTCAGATTTGCGCCCTCTGTTTCGGATCAGCTACTAACCTCTCACAGGAAGAGAAGATGCTACTCCATCCCAACCTGCAGTCTCTCCATATCATGGCTTGGCTGCTGAAAGTGTAGTCTTGCACGGTCTCAACCTTCCTCAGGAAGAAAAGGACATCCTACTAACCTCCAGGAAAAAGATGACCAGATGTTCCTATGGCTTTAAGTGGGATAGGTACTCAACTTAGTGTACCCAAAGGGATCTTAACCCCTTCTCAGCTCCGATGGAGGCTCTCCTTCAGTATTTCCTCCATCTTTTGTAGTCTGGTCTCAAGACGAACTCGGTGAGGGTTCACCTCAGTGCAATTGCTGCTACTCACCATCCCTTGGGTGGGCAGCCTATTTCTTTACAACTGCTTGTGATACGTTTCATGAGAAGGCTCTTATTAACCAAGCCGCCCATCAGGCCATCACCGGTGGCATGGGATCTTAATGTTGTCTTAGGTCAGCTCCTTAAGCTGCACTTTGAACCTTTAGCCACAACCTCACTAAAGTTTCTCTCTTGGAAGGTCATCTTCCTGGTTGCCCTCACTTCAGCTAGATGCATCAGTGAGTTCCATGTTTTGGTGGCTGACCCGCCTTATATCTGCTTCCACCATGACAAAGTGGTCCTTAGGACTCATCCTCATTTCATGCCCAAAGTGGAGTCTCCTTTCCATTTCAATCAGTCAGTCTACCTGCCTGTCCTCTTCCCTAAACCTCATTCCTCTAGGGCAGAGGCAGCCCTCCATTCTCTTGACTGCAAGCGTGCCTTGGCATTCTATCTTCAAAGGACAGCTGAGCACCGTAAGAGCTCTGTTATTCATCTTATTTGCTCCCAGTCGCTTAGGATACTGGCAAACCCATCTAAATGGGTAGCAGATTGCATCTCATTTGCTTATGCTAAAGCAGAACTATCCCTTGAAGGTCATGTCACTGCCCATAATGTTCATGTCATGGCTGCCTCAATGAAAACCTATGTTCTATGTAGCCATTGACGAACTCTGCAAAGTAACCACCTGGTCTTCGGTGCATACCTTTGCTGCACATTGCTGTCTGGCCAGAATGCCATGTTTGGTGAGGCTGTACTCCAGCACCTCTTTCAGACTTAGGGTAACTCCTACTCTCCGTCCTGGAATTTTCCAATACCAGATATTCATGAAGGATCCATGCCCTTTATGACCTTCTCTGAGGCAAATCTACTGATTCTGGAGACCTTTCTCTGGCATCTGGGAATTGGGGAGTCCCATTTGTGAAGACTACAATCTCCAGGAACAAGCAGGAATGTAGTCTTCACATATGGGTATCGTCGGTACCAACGGAGCCTGTGTGGGAACACTCCCCAGCGTCCAATGGGAAAGGTTTTGGGAGCATCCCACTGCGCCGCTGCCTTCCCGCCTTTCCAACTCTCCCTCTTCAGTTTTTTGTTTTACGTGGAGCTGACAGGCAGCAAACCCTGTCACCGCAGAAAATCTTCTTTTTGTGGCTGTGGCTGCCTTCCCGTCGACGCCTATACCGGTACCACCATGTTTTTCTTTATTTTCTTGTTTCTTTTCCTAAAAAAAAAAATAATAATAACTTCTTTTTTGAGGGTCTGTCCCCTCTTGGTGCCAGGTGCCATTTTGGGCACTAGGCCCTCTTTTCTTCCAAAATGGAGAAACCATCTAGTAGTTTCAAAAAAATGTTCAAAGTGTAGCGGTACCATTTCTGCTACCGACACCCATGATTGGTGTCTCAAATGTTTAGGTCCTGACCATTTGCCATCGGAGTGTCTTCTCTGTAGAAAGATGACCAAGAGAGGCCTGCAAAACTCGGCACCCTCTTTGCCTCGGATGCAGTGTCCATTGCATCAACGTCATCCAGGGCTTCATCTTCCTCCCATGGATCTCAGGTAACTAAACCTAGGTCTTCCAAGACCGGCCGGTCCTCAAAGGGTAGATCTCCTTCCAAGCAGCGAGGAAAACATACTGGCCAAACAACCCCGGTGGGAGGCCCCTACCTCCAAAGCATTAATGGGGTTCCAGGATGTTCTGTAAGCTTCTACCTCCGGTGAACTCTTGGTGCCATGTTCTGGGATCGTGGCCTGTTCCACTGGTACCGTCATCCAGGCATCGGCAGGCTCCATGGATCAACGTATCCTGGCCATTGAGCGCCGTCTTGAGGCTTTATTATCAGCCTCGGTACCGCTAAAACTGCTTCAATTGACACAGTTGTCCGTACCGATATCGATATCTGTCGATACTGACAGATGCGCCTTTCTCCATGCTTCCTCCCATGCTGGCCCTGGAATCGGTCTACGGCATCAAGGGTCTGGTATCGAGGCAGTCCGATGCCGACTTTGATCGATACCGTCGACAAGCAACATGAGACCATCCAGCCTGACAGTACTTCGAATCATCCAATTCCGATGACTCTGTCGGTACCGGGGTGGTTCTTCCGGAGGATCCTTCTCCTTTGCCACAACGTTGGATGTCTCCCCCGGATGACATGTCCTTTCAGGACTTTATACGTGATGTAGCAAGGGGACTCTTGATCACCGTGACTGCTGAGAAGGAACCGAGAGCTGAAGAGTTAGAAATTCTTCAGTATCTGGCAGCTCCTATCTTGCATGATCTAATGCTTAGGATGTAGGAAACACCTTTAACGGTGTCTCCACATTCTCGGAGACTCGATACAATGTACCGGGTACCGCAATGTCCCAGTTTCCAAAAAACACAATTACCACACCATTCCATGGTAGTGGAATCGGCAATGCGTAGGATTAAGAGTGCTAAGACGCATTCATACAACCCTCCACGTCGTGAATCGAGAACACTCGATGCCTTTGGGCATCGATGTTTTCAGTCCTCGATGCTATCAGCTAGAATAAACTCTTACATACTTTATATGGGTATGTTTCTTTGGGAGGTTACGAGAGATTTGGAACTCATGGCTCCACTTCTTCCCGATGACGAGAGCTGACTTTCTCACCCTGGTCAACCATGCCCAGAACGTTTCTAAGTTCATGAACCGTGTAATTTTTGATTGCTTTGAGTGCATTAGCAGAACCTCTGCTATCTCCATTGGTGCACATCGCATTGCTTGGTTACAAGCATCTGATTTAGAACTATGGGTGCAAGACAAGCTGGGAAATATTCCTTGCACAGGGGAAAACCTCTTTGGCAAGGATTGGCAGGACAAAGCTAATCAGCTTGAGTCCAAAAACACCACCTTGAACAGATTATCAAGGACCACGGCCAGTGCAGCTGAGAAAAAGACAGTTAAGAAACCCTTTTTCAACAAGAAAAAGAAATTCTATCCATCTTACACACAGGCTGTCCACTGCCCAGTTCATGCTCCCCAAAAAGGGCAGCAGCAACCCAGACAGCAGAGAAAGGCCCAAGTCCCCAGAGCTCAACCAGCTCAGCAGACACAGCTTCCTCAGGGGCTTTGACTCCTTCCTAGAGAACTTAGTCATCTTGCCCTTGAAGGGTCCAGTGCCTCTCACCATCCCAGGCAGACTCTGTCATTTTGCTGAAAGATGGCAACAGATAACATCAGAGCACTGGACTCTCCCTCTCTCTATTGTAACAGACAATTCAATTCTTGGGGCCCCTTCACCACTCTCTTGTGTCAAGAGGTCACCTCACTATTTGCTCAAGGGGCAATAGAGGAGGTACCTATATCCCAACAGAACATGGGTTTCTACTCCCCCTGCCATACTGGGTCAGACCAAGGTCCATCAAGCCCAGTATCCTGTTTTCAACAGTGGCCAAAGAAGACAGGGGGATACAGACCCCTACTGGACCTCAGAGAGTTGAACAAGTATCTGTTCCGAGAAAAATTCAAGATGATATCCTTCGGAACACTTCTTCCTTACATTCAGAGTCAGGATTGGCTATGTTCTCTAGATCTAAAAGATGCATATACACATATCCTCATTCCTACAGATCACAGGAGGTTTCTTTGATTCCTCTTTCAAGGAAGACAATACCAGTATAGAGTTCTACCCTTTCGACTGGCTTCCACCCCAAGAGTCTTCACAAAATGCATGGCAGTAGTAGCAGCATTCCTGAGAACTCTGGGAATATTCATCTTCCCCTACTTAGACGAATGGTTCATCCGAGCATCAACAGCTCCAGAAGCCAGCTTGGCTCTCTCCTGTACAATGCAAATCCTGCAGTACCTGGGACTGGTCATAAACCTCCCAAAGTCTCATCTCACTCCTCAATCTCTAGAATTCATAGGGGCTCTTCTAGACACAAGACAGTCAAAGGCTTTCCTGCCACAACCACGTTGTGTTTGAATACTCCAGCTGGCCTCTCAAGCAGCTATGAAAACCTTTCTAACTGCTCGAGAAATGCTTCAACTGCTGGGCCATATGGCATCCACTGTCCATGTGGTTCCCTATGCTCACCTATACATGGGAGCAGCCCAGTGGACCCTAGCCTCTCAGTGGACACAGGCGTCAGGCCGCTTGGGGGACAAAATCAGAAACTCCACATGCCTCATTTTGTCCCTACAATGGTGGCAATCGCTGAAAAAACTTCTGGTAGGGTCTCCCTTTCAGCAGCCACTACACCAGGCCACCTTGACGACAGATGCATCCAAGTAAGGTTGGGGGGCTCACTTGGACAATCTCTAGAACATAAGATATGCCATACTGGGTCAGACCAAGGTCCATCAAGTCCAGTATCCTGTTTCCAACTGTGGCCAATCTAGGTCATACGTACCTAGCAGTTTCCCCAAAAGACACAGGTTCCACAGTGCTTGTACTGGGTCAAGCATTGATATCCTGGGTCCCTTCTTAATAATGGTATATCGACCTTTCCTCCAGGAACTTATCCAAACCTTTTTTAAACCCAGCTACACTAACAGCCTTTACTACATCCTCCGGTAACAAATTCCAGAGTTTGATTACACGTTGAGTAAAAAAACAGAGTTACTTACCTGTAACAGAGTTCTCCGTGGACAGCAGGATAAGTCAGCCACACCTGGTGTCGTCCCCCGACGGCGCCGTGACGGAAGTGCTCTATAGCTCAGAATCTTCTGAGCATGTGTGAGGTGGTCCCACCTCCCCAGCCCGCCCCTAGCCGGCCAGTTGGTGATTAGCTATGCCATTACGGCTAGGTGCGGTGCGCAGGTCACCCTCATGAAGGGGAGGCGGGTGGGATGGTGTGGCTGACTTATCCTGCTGTCCACGGAGAACTCCGTTACAGGTAAGTAACTCTGTTTTCTCCTAGGACAAGCAGGATGTGTCAGCCACACCTGGTGTCTCCCGAGCTATAATCACGCTGAGGGGAATGAGGGAGGCATGTGTAAGATGCAAACGTTTATTGTGCAAAACAGATTAAGAACAACAACAACAGCAATTCCCCGCAGAGGGGAGAGGTAGGCATAACTGTGCAAACTCGTGAACAGTGCAAAACAACAACAGTGCAGGAACAAGGCATAACTGTGCAGTCTCGTGCAAATAACAGCAGTGCAAGAACAATAGTTAATGGACAAGTGCATCAACAGTAACTAGTGCAATAGCTATTCAGAGCAATAGCGGTAAGTAACAGGAAGACAAGTGTCCCAGAGCCCTTCAGTTCAGTCTTGTGCAGCGCTCGCACTCAAGGGAGCCATGGCTGCGGATAGGACTGCCCGGCCGAACGATCCGTCGGTCTCAGAATGAAGGTCGAGGCAGTAGTGTTTCTGGAAGGTGAGGTGAGAGGACCAGGTGGCGGCTTTGCAGATATCGCTCACTGGAATCTCCTGAGCACAGGCCAAGGAAGCGGCTATTGCGCGGAGCTGGTGTGCACTCGCCCTGTTCGCTGGGAGTGCGCCAGCCTTCTGCAGACAATAGGCAACGCAGGTTGAAATCCAGAGGGATAGTGTACGTTTGGTAACAGGTCTCCCTGGTTTGTTGGGGTCGAAGGAGACGAACAGCTGTGTCCCCCGACGAGTGGCAGATGTCCTGTCGATTGTAGGTGCGCAGAGCACGTACGCAATCTAGAGAATGAAGACGTTGCTCTTCGGGGGATGAGTGTGGTGCCGGGAAGAAGGATGGCAGCTCTACTGTCTGGTTGATGTGAAAAGCGGAGGCGACCTTCGGCACAAATTTGGGGTGAGTCCGCAGGGATGCCCGGTTGTGATATAGTTGCGTGTATGGCGGGTGTGCCACCAGAGCCTGCAACTCGCTAACCCTCCGGGCAGAGGTAATGGCGACGAGGAAAAGGGTCTTCCAGGCGAGATACTTTACTTCGGCTGTGGCCAATGGTTCAAATGGCTCTTGCATAAGCTGTTGTAGAACGATGTTAAGGTCCCAGGAGGGTACCGGTTTCTGTACCGGGGGTTTTAGATTTTGGAGCCCTCTCATGAAACGTGTCACAATGGGAAGGGTGGCAATAGAGCCTGAAGTTGTGTTATCCGTGCGCTCGTGTAGAGCGGCAATGGCCGCCAGGTGTACCTTGATGGATTGTGGTTGTAAACCCGATCTGCAGAGGAGAGCCAGATACTGAAGGATTGCGGGTATCGGGCAAGAGGCTGGGTCCACTCCTTGGTTCTTGCACCAGATAGTGAAGCGCCTCCATTTGAGGCTGTATGCCTTTCTGGTAGATGGCCTCCGGGAAGCCAGGACAATTTGTTGCACATCTGGAGGAAGGTGTGAGCCGTTGAAAGTTAACCTTTCAGCCTCCAGGCTGTCAAAGCTAGCGTCTGGAGATTGGGGTACCAGGTTAGGCCCCCGTTCTGGGTTAAGAGGTCTGGTCTCAGAGGTAATCGGATTGGGGGTTCTTGAGTGAGTTGCAACAGCAGGGAGAACCACATCTGTCGTGGCCAATAAGGGGCGACCAGAATCACGTGTGCTTTCTCCTCAATGATACGTTGTATCGTGTTTGTCAAGAGAGGTGTCGGAGGGAAGGCGTATGCCAGCTCCCAATTTCTCCAGGGGATGGCGAATGCATCCGAGGCTACCCTCTGTTGTGACGGGTGCTTGGAGCAGAACAAGGGACATCTTGCGTTCTCCTCGGTTGCAAAGAGGTCGATCTGGGGGTTTCCCCAGCGCTGGAAGAGATTACGTGTCACTTCCATGTGGAGCATCCATTCGTGAGGCTGAAGCTGTCTGCTGAGCCTGTCTGCTAAGGCGTTCTGATCCCCGGGAAGGTAGGTCGCCTGGAGTGTGCAGTTGTTGTGCAGCGCCAGAGCCCATGTGTCGAGGGCTTCCTTGCATAGCGAACGGGAGCGAGTGCCCCCTTGCTTGTTTATATAGAACATGGCGACCTGGTTGTCCGTCTGTACCAAGACTGCTTTCCCTTTCAGGTTGGGCATGAAAATCTGTAGGGCATACCTGACATCCCTGAGCTCGAGAAGATTGATGTGGAGGGTTTGTTCTGCTGCGGTCCATGCTCCTTGTGTGCTGAGATGCCGTAGATGGGCCCCCCATCCCGTGGAGGAGGCATCCGTGGTGAGGATGAGCTGGTGTATGCGTGGGTGAAGGCACTTGCCCACCGAGAGGTTGGAGGGTTGTGTCCACCAGCGCAGGCCCTGGACCACACGGGCAGATATCGGAATGCGAGTGCTGAGTGGTTGGGAGAGTTGCTTCCAGTGCGTCCATAGGTGCCATTGCAGTGTACGCATATACAGCCTCGCCAACGGAAGGACTGAAGTTGTTGCAGCCATGTGGCCTAGCAGACAGAGGATCGCGCGGGCCGAGGTATGTTTCTCCGTCGACATCTTCATGGCTAGGCGGATGATGGTGTTGATCCGTAGTTTGGGCAGAAAAGCCTTGCAGGCTTTGGTATCGATTATCGCCTCGATGAACTCTGTGCGCTGGACCAGTTCCAATCTGGACTTCTCTTTGTTGAAAAGGAATCCCACTCTGGTCAGCAGGTCCGTCGTCTGGTGTACTGCCCTGCGGAGGCCGGAAGCCGAATTCGCCGACAGGAGCCAGTCGTCCAGGTAGGGAAAGATGGCGATTCCTTGTTTGCGGAGGTGTGCAGCGACCACCGCCACACACTTTGTGAAGACTCTGGGTGCTGGGGATAGGCCGAATGGCAGGACTCGATACTGGTAATGGCAACCCAGTGCTGTGAATCTGAGGAATTTCCTGTGGGAAGCGTGGACTGGGATGTGGGAGTAGGCGTCCTGAAGGTCCAGCGTCGCCAGCCAGTCCCCCGCTCTGATGAGGGGAAGGATGGAGTTGAGCGAATACATCCTGAACTTCTCTTTTATTATGAAGTTGTTCAGTTTTCTGAGGTCCAGGATAGGACGTAGGCCCCCTGACTTCTTGGGAATAAGGAAGTACCGGGAGTAGAAGCCAGTGTTGACCTCTCCCGGGGGCACCCGCTCTATCGCTCTGGCCTGGAGAAGCTGCTGTATGAGTTCCTGCAGCGGCTGTTCCAGGTGCTGCGGAGGCTGGCTGGTAGGTCGCTTGTGCTGGCGTGGAGGGGAGGAGAAGGGCAAGCGGTAGCCCGACTGGACTATCTGCAGGACCCACTTGTCCGTGGTGATCTCTTGCCAGGCTGAGAGGAATAGAGACAGGCGACCCCCAACCGGGGTATAGTCAGAAGGAGGAGGTGTCTTTCCCAGAATGGGAAGGGTTGGACTGCTTCTGCTTGCGTTGTCGCGGTTGCTGTCGCTGAAAAGGCGCCTTCTGATAGGTCTGCTTGAACTTTGGCGCCTGCCACTGACGGTTGGATCCATAGAATTGCTTTGAGGTGGAGAAGGGCTTTCGGAAATAGCCCCCTTTCTGGGTCCAAGAGGGGCGTTCGAGTCCGTCTGCCGCTAGAGTCTTTAGGGTGGTGCAGTCCTCTTTGAGGCCTTTCACGGTGTCGGCTACCTTGTCCCCGAACAGGGAGTCACCTGAGCAAGGTGCATCCGCAATTCGGTCATGGGTGTTGTCGGAGAGTCCTGAGGCCCGAAGCCATGCCCAGCGGCGGGCCGAGATGGCCGTGCCTGCTGTCCGGACGGCGGTATCAAAAGCATCGAAGGCAGTGCTCATCAGATGCTTGCTGCATTCAGCTAACTCCTGCATGGAGGTTGAAGCAATTGTACGTGAGTCCTTGGGAAGGTCCTGTAGCTGCTTCTTAAGGTCGGCCAGGAGAGCTTCCTGGAAGAGGACGTGCTGAAATTGGTGGGCTGCTATTTTGGCGTTGAGCATAGCCCCTTGAAACACTTTTCTCCCGACGTCATCTAGGCGTTTGGGGTCCCGACCTGGTGGATGGTTTGTCTGGGTACGCGTGGACTTGGATCTCTTGAGAGCTGATGCCACCACGATAGACTGGTGGGGTAACTGCGCTCTGTTGAAACCAGGAGCCGTGTGGACAATGTATTTGCTGTCCAAGCGTCTGGAGAAAGCTTGACCGGATGCTGGGGACTGCCAGAGTGTCAGCTGCTTGTCCTTCAATCTGCGGTGGAGGGGAAGAGCCATGGCTGGCTTAGGACCGTTCAGGTACTTCATGACCTCCGGTTCCTTTTCATCCGATGTTTCCTCCGTGGCCAGCCCCAGTTTAGAGACCACCTTCCGGAGGAATTTAGGGTAGGTGAGGTCCTCCGGCACTGTAGGTGGGGGCTCGTCTGCCTCGTCTGCTGTGTTTTTGAGGTTGTCAGAGCCTGGACCTGATTCCTCCACCTCTGAGCAAGGTTCCAAGTCCTCTGCGTCGCTCCCCCGGAGTCCAGCTGTGCTGGTGAGGGAGATCGCGCTCTGGAAGGAGCGGGGGAGGGAGTCCGCGCTCTAGGCGAGAGTCTTGGGTATAGCGGGGAGGGGGCCCGCTCTGAGAGTGTCTCTAGTGGACTGATTGCCCTGCGTTGCTGGTCTGGCCGTAGTGGAGCAGTCTGTTCCACAAGGCGAGATAGCAGATTTAGGATGGCAGAAGAGGTGGATTCAGATCTGCTGCTTCTGTGCCTCTTGCTACGGTGAGAACTGGATCCTCTGCTGTTCCTGGAGGACCCACCATGGGAATCCCTTGCTTCGGAGGGGGATCGATGTCTGCGCTTGGCAGACTTTTTCCTGCCCCTCACACCGGCGGCGCGCTGACAGGGGGATTGCCTGCTATCAGCGCGGTGATCGCAGCTCCCTCGTCGGCGCTGGGAATCAGCGCGGTCTGCAGAGCCTGAGCGGCGTTGACAGGGGGATTCCCTGCTGTCCGCGCGGAGATCGCGTCTCCCTCGTCGGTGCTGAGGATCAGCGCGGTCTGCAGACTTGGAGCGGCGTTGTGAGTCTCCGCGCCGAAGCGATGATGCCCGGGCTTGATGCTCCCTCGCCGGAGTAGAAGAAGCTGAGACAGCTCGTATTGCAGATGTGCTGCGATGCTCCCCTTCAGCGCGTCGTGACGTGCTGGGCAGGGGGGAGAGCTGTCTGCTGGTGCAGCCAATCGGCGTGGAGGAGGCGTGGCCTGGCGGGGCCACGAGGGCAGCGCCATCTTGGCCGGCAGGAGGACCGCATGGTTGGGGGGAAGGTCCGGGGATGCTGCAAGCCGGAGAGGGGCTTACCGGGACGGCAGAGGCCTCTCCGGGGGCAGGAATTACAGCATGGGCGTCAGGCAGAGGAGCTCTGTTCTTCTTGAGCGGCGCTTTAGCAGAGGCAGCGCTGGGGAGCTTCTGGGCACCGGAACGCTCAACAGCAGGGCCCCGGGAAGAGATGGGAAGAGCAACAGACCTGGATTCGTTGGTTCTGGTGTGCTCCGGGTCCCGGGACGTGGAGGCTGCAGCGGGAGAGAGCAGGTCTCTCAATGATTGCTCGCGGTGCCTTTTTGCTCTGGGAGACATCCGGCCGCAGCTATCACAGTTCTCTACTTGGTGAGACGCCCCCAGGCATCTAACGCAGTGCTAGTGGGTGTCGGAGATATTCATCTTTCTGTTGCAGGTAAGGCACTTTTTGAAACCTGGTTTAGGCATTTGAGTGTAGATTGTAGGAGAGCTTGAAAATCCGTCTTGAGGCAAAGGCGAAAGGAAAAAAACTGGCCGGCTAGGGGCGGGCTGGGGAGGTGGGACCACCTCAGACATGCTCAGAAGATTCTGAGCTATAGAGCACTTCCGTCACGGCGCCGTCGGGGGACGACACCAGGTGTGGCTGACACATCCTGCTTGTCCTAGGAGAAAATATTTTCTTTTATTAGTCTTAAATAGTTTACACTGTAGCTTCATTGCATGCAGGTTAAAGAGCCCTAACCTTTTTAGCCTTTCTTCATAGGAGTATCCTTCCATCTCCTTTACCATTTTTGTGGCTCTTCTCTGAACCTTTTCTAATAACGCTATATCCTTTCTAAGATACGGCGACCAGAATTGCACACAATATTCAAGGTGGTGTCTCACCATGGAACGATATAGAGGCATTATAATATCTTTTGTTTTATTTTCCATTCCTTTCCTTATGATACCTAGCATTCTATTTGCTCTCTTGGCCTCCGCTGCACACTGGGCCGAGAGTTTTAACATGTTCTCAACAATGACGCCTAAATCTTTTTCGTGGGTGGTGGTTCCTAATGTAGAACCTTGCATCATGTAATCATAGTTTGGGTTGTTCTTCCCTAGGTGCATAACTTTGCACTTGTCCACATTAAATTTCATCTACCATTTTGATGCCCAGTCTTCCAATTTATCAAGATCCTCTTGCAATTTTCCACAATCCTCTTGGGTTTTAACAACTTTAAATAGTTTTGTGTCATCTGCAAATTTGATAACCTCACTCGTTATTCCACTTTCCAGGTCATTTATGAATATGTCAAAAAGCAGCAGACCCAGCACAGATCCCTGGGGTACACCACTATTCACCTTTCTCCACTGGGAAAACTGGCCATGTAACCCTACCCTCTGCTTTCTATCTTTTAACCAGTTCCTGATCCACAGTAGTACACTGCCTCCTATCCCATGACTCTCTAGTTTTGCCAAAGGTCTCTGATGAGGAACCTTGTCAAAGGCTTTCTGAAAGTCCAGATACACTATATCAACCAACTCACCTTTGTTCACCTGTTTATTCACACCTTCAAAAAAGCATAACAGATTAGTAAGACAAGATCTTCCTTGTCTAAAGCCATGTTGGCTGTCTCCCATTAGGCCATGACTATCTACATGCTGAGTAATTTTATTCTTTACGATGGTTTCTACCATTTTTCCCGGTACTGATGTCAGACTCACCGGTTTGTAGTTTCCCGGATCACCCCTGGAACCCTTTTTAAAAATTGATGTTACATTTGCGATCCTCCAATCTTAAGGTATTAAAGATGATTTTAATGATAGTTCACAGATTACTATTATCAGGTCTGCAATCTCATATTTCAGTTCTTTCAACACCCTTGGATGTATACCATCCGGCCCAGGTGATTTGCTACTCTTCAGTTTATCTAATAGTTGTAATACATCTTCCCGATGTATCAATATTTACTTCAATTCTTCCGCACCTTTAAATACCACTTCAGTCATGGGTAACATCCCTACATCTTCCTCAGTAAAGACTGAAGCAAAGAATTCATTCAGTCTCTCCACTATCGCCTTGTCGCCTCTTAGTGCCCCTTTAACGCCTCTATCATCTAATGGACCAACTGACTCTCTCACAGGTTTTTTGCTACGAATGTACTTGAAAAAGTCTTTACTTCGCATTTTTGCTTCCGCAGCAAGCTTCTCAAATTCTCCCTTTGCCTGCCTTATTTATTTTATTTATTTATTTAAAGTTTCTTTTATACCGCGCTATTTGACATCAGCGCGGTTTACAGTGAACAGAAATTACACTTCACAACATTGATCAGTGCTTACAATGAACAGGGCAATACATTAAACAGGCTTACATTAAACAGGTTTCTTAAACGGCGAACATAATAAACTATGTAGACAGGGCAATACATTAAACAGGTTTACATTAAACAGGTTTCTTATCAATGCCTTGCATTTGACTTGCCAGTGCTTGTGCTGTTTCCAGGTTTCGTCATTTGGCTCTTTTTTCCATTTCCTGAAAGATGCTTTTTTGGCAACAACAGCCTCTCTGACTTCACCTTTAAACCATGCTGGCAGTTTTTGGACTTCCTTCCACTTTTCTTAAAGAGTGGAATACAGCTGGTCTGGGCTTCCAAGATAGTATTTTTCAATAACACCCAAGCTTGATGTAAGTCTTTAACCTTTACAACTGCTCCTTTTAGTTTTTTCTTAACTATTTTCCTCATTTTATCATAGTCTCCCTTTCGAAAGTTAAAAGGTAGTACTGTGGATTTCCTTACTATCCCTCCTCCACTAAATAAATCAAAGGTGATCATGCTATGATCACTATTGCCAAGTGGCCCCAACACCCTTATCTCTTGCACTAGATCTGGTGTTCCACTAAGGACTAGGTCTAATATGGCTTCCCCTCTGGTCGGTTCATGAACCAGCTGCTCCAAGAAGCAGTCATTAATTTCATGTAGGAACTTTATCTCCCTAGCATGTCCTGCCGTGACACTGACCCAGTCGATACCGGGGTTATTGAAATCACCCATATTATTACTGCGCTGTAACTTTTGTTAGCTTCCTTGATTTCTTTGAGCATTTCATCATCCATTTGTTCATTCTGGCCAGGCAGTCGATAGTACACCCCCACTGCCATCGCCTTCCCCTTTTTACATGGAATTTCAATCCATAGAGATTCTACAGCAAATTTTGTTTCCTGCAAAACTTTAATCCTTTCTGACTCAATGCCCTCTCTAACATAGAGCGCAACCCCTCCACCAATTTGATCAGCTCTATCATTACGATATTTATAGTTTGTACCCAGGTATCACAGTGTCCCACTGGTTGTCCTCCTTCCACCATGTCTCTGATATTCCAATCATATCTAACCTCTCATTTAGTGCTATATATTCTAACTCTCCCATCTTATTTTTTAGACTTCTAGGATTTGCATACAAGCATTTTAGAGACTGTATTTTATTGATATTAATTTGGCTATTGGTAGACATGGGTAATTTGGGATCTTTAAGCTCTGTCTGCTCCATACTCGAGGACATTTGGGCTACTTTACTCTTTTTTGGAACCTCTCTGCTTTTGGTAGTAGCCTTCAAGGATAGATTCTTCCGAACCATCCGCTCTTGGGCGACTGTCGGCTTTCCCCTATTATCTAGTTTAAAAGCTGCTCTATCTCCTTTTTAAAGGTTAAGGCCCTCAGCCTGGTTCCATCCCGGTTAAGGTGAAGCCCATCTCTTCGGAAGAGCCCCTCCTTTCCCCAGAATGTTCCCCAGTTCCTAACAAATCCAAAACCCTCATCTCTGCACCATTGTCTCATCTACGCATTGAGACTCCTTAGCTCTGCCTGCCTTTTGGGTCCTGCGCGTGGAACGGGAAGCATTTCGGAGAACGCTACCCTGGAAGTTCTGGATTTCAACTTCCTACCTAGAAGCCTAAATTTAGCCTCCAGAACCTCCCTACCACATTTTCCTATGTCATTGGTACCGACATGTACCAAGACAGCAGACTCCTCCCCAGCACTATCTAAGACCTTATCTAGGTGGCGCGTGAGGTCCGCTACCTTCGCACCAGGCAGGCATGTTACCAGGCGATCCTCACGTGCACCAGCCACCCAGCTATCTACATGCCTAAGGATCAAATCACCAACTATAATGGCTGTCCTAACCCTTCCCTCATGGGCACATGGCCCTGGAGAAACTTCCTCGGTGCGAGAGGGTTTTACATCACCTGGAGGACAAGTCCTAGTTACAGGATCACTTCCTGCCACACCAGGGTGATGCTCTCCTGTCACGTGACCTCTCTCCTCCATGGCAACAGGGATGCTGCCAGACTGGAGGTGGGACTTCAGGACTATATACCTGTAGGTCTCGTCTATTTACCTCTCTGTCTTTCTTATGTTTTCCAAGTCTGCTACTCTAGCCTCTAGAGAACGGGCTCGTTCCCTGAGAGCAAAGAGCTCCTTGCACCTAGTGCACCTTGCATCTCTCCACTCAGGGTCTCTGGACCGAGCAGGAGGTTTGTCTTCACATAAACCTTCTGGAACTCAGAGCCATCTTCTATGCTCTTCAAGTGTTTCAGGACCACCTGAGCTACAAGACGGTTCTTGTCCAGACCGACAACCAGGTAGCCATGTTCTGTGTGAACAAGCAGGGTGGGACGGGTTCTCAGGCGCTGTGCAATGAAGCTCTACACCTTTGGGCCTTCGCCAGAGATCTTCAAATCCACCTACTAGCGGTGTATCTTCCAGGCACACAAAATCTCTTGGCAGACAAACTCAGTCGAGTACTGATGCCACACGAGTGGTCTCTTTATCCAGAGCAAATCGCTCAAATTTTTCAGATCTGGGGAACTTCAGATATAGACCTCTTTGCAAGTCCTCAGAATGCCAAACTTCCCCGGTTCTGTTCCAGAATATCGGTTCAGAACTGTCAGGCAAGGGAAGCTTTCCATCTCCATTGGGGTCAGGACTTCCTCTATGCCTACCCACCCATTTCCCTCATTCCCAAAACTCTATTCAAGCTTCAGACAGACAGGGGCCATATGATCCTCATAGCCCCACCCTGGCCACGACAGATGTGGTATCCACTGCTTCTATGTCTCTCACAAGCCAAGCCTCTGGAGTTGGGATGTGCTCCAGATCTTCTTTCCCAGGAGAACGGGATGCTATTGCACCCAAATCCTCAGTCTCTACATCTCAGGGTGTGGCTGCTGAGAGCCTAGAATTCCAGGACATTAACCTTTCTCAACAGGTTAAGGATATCCTTTTGGCTTCAAGAAAACCTTCTACAAGACGGGCCTACGCCTTTAAGTGGAAAAGGTTCTCTATCTGGTGTTCAAAAAAGGAACTTAATCCATTTTCAGTTCCAGTGGAGGCATTACTGGAGTATCTCCTCCATTTATCATCTTCTGGTCTTAAGACTAATTCAGTGAGGGTCCACCTGAGTGCCATTACAGCTTTCCATAAGCCCTTGGATGGACAACCTGTCTCTTCTCAACCGCTTGCGACGTGATTTATGAGAGGTCTACTCTTAACTAAACCTCCCATTAAGCCACCACCCGTGGCATGGGATCTGAATCTTCTCCTTGGGCAGCTCATAAAACCGCCCTTCGAACCCTTAGCCACTACATCTCTGAAGTTTCTTTCTTGGAAGGTAATCTTCCTAATTGCCCTCACTTCTGCAAGACGCATCAGTGAGCTGCAAGCTTTAGTGGCTGATCCTCCTTATACAAGGTTCCACCATGATAAAGTAGTTCTCTCTTCGCATGATGTGTCCAAAGTGAGAAGAGAGAAATCATTAGAGAAAGACATTATGCTTGGCAAGATAGAAGATCAACGCAAAAGAGGAAAGCCAGCAATGAGATGGATCGATACAATAACAGCAGCTACGGGTACCAGTCTGTCAACAGTGAGCCGCCTGACTGAAGACCGAACACAATTTAGGATAGTTATCCAGAGGGTCGCCATGAGTCGACTCCGACTCAACGGCACTTAACAACAACAAAGTAGTTCTTAGGACTCACCCTCACTTTATGCCAAAGGTGTTTTCGTCTTTCCATTTAAACCAGTCGGTTTACCTTCCTGTATTCTTCCCTAGGCCTCACGCTTCTAATACAGAAAGGAATCTTCATACTCTGTATTGTAAAAGAGCTCTAGCTTTTTACCTTCAGAGAACTAAGCAACATAGAAGAGTTTCTCAGCTTTGTGTTGCTTTTGACTGCAGTCATCTTGGATTACCGGTTTCCAAACAAACTCTTTCTAACTGGATTGCAGATTGCATATCCTTTGCCTGTGAGAGTAAGGGACTTTCTCTCTCGGTCATGTCACAGCTCACAATGTGAGAGCAATGGCAAACCTTCGCTCAGTGTCCATTGATGACATCTGTAGAGCAGCCACTTGGGCTTCGGTACACACCTTTGCAGCGCACTACTGCTTAGACAAAGACTCCCGTCGGGATGCCTCATTTGGCCAGGCTGTTCTCCAGCATCTCTTTCAGACTTAGAACAACTCCTACTCCCCATCCTGGGTTTCGATGCCAGAGATCCATGGGAGGAAGCATGACCCATCTCAACCTGAGTTTCGCAGCTTTCTGGGGTCATCTCCCTGGCATCTCTCAGCTGGGGAGTCCCCCATATGTGAAGACTACATTCCCGCTTGTTCCTGGAGATAGCGTAGTTACTCACCTGTAACAGGTGATCTCCGGGAACAGCAGGAATTGAGTCTTCACAACCCACCTACCTCTGCTAGAAGTTGTATCTCTCTCTCTCTTTCTCTCCTTTTGTCTCAGCTATAAACTCTCACTTCAAAACATTGGCTATTAGACAATATCAGCAAATTATTGGTCATATGTAGTCTCAGATCAAACTTGCGCTTATGATCACATTTATTTAGTGAACCATATTTAATACATTGTTTATACCACTCTGAAAGGACCATTTTTTGTCTTGTATTTCAGCTATAAACTCAACTGAAGAGGGAGAGTTGGGAGGGCAGCAGCGCAGGCGCAGTGGGATGCTCCCAAAAGCTTTCCTATTGGATTCAAGGGAGCGTTCCTGGCGTTCCTGCACAGGCTCCGTCGGTACCGACAATACCCATATGTGAAGACTCAATTCTCCAGGACCAAGCAGGAAGTCAGTCCTCACATATGGGTGACGTCGGTGCCGACGGAGTCCTTGTGCGGAGCATTTCCCCAGCTTTCAAAGAAAGCCTTTGGGAATGCAGCGCGCATGCGCGGTCCCCTTCCCGCCCAAGGGTGCCATCTTGCTCAGTCTTTCTTTTTCCGTGGAGCTTAATGGACGTAGTTTGTGTCACCTGTGGGAAAAGTAGATTTTTTTTCTGCGATTTTTCGCATTCTTTATCCGGTTCGACACCTGTTCCCCTCCGGCCTCGGCTCAGTACACCGGTATCAAGTTCGGAATTTCTTTTTCGTTTTTTGTCCTTTGTGACTAATGTTCGCGCTTTTTCTTTTATTTTCACTGGCAGCCCTGTCTTTTGACCTTGCAAGGGCTCTTTTTCCTCCGATGGCTGCCAGCGGGTTCAAAAAGTGTGATCGGTGCAAGAAACTTATGTCTCTCACCGTCACACACGACTGCTGCCTCCGATGCCTCGGGCCCAATCATGACCCGCTGGTCTGTGGCCCATGCGGCAAGATGTCGTCGAAGGCACTTCGGAGCTGTCAGCATCAGCGTGAAAGAATTTTCTCGTAGTCCGCATCCAGCCGGGCCCGGACTTTGTCAGAGGCCTCGACATCTCGGGAGCCTGACCCCGAGTGCCGTCATGGGTCCTCTGAGAGGGGGTCTCCCACCCGGCAGCACAAAAGGAAGAAGAAGCTCGTGAGGGTGGCGTCAGTGGAGGCACCTGGATCCTCCGGGGCCAGGTCACAGAGCCCTGACCGCCATCCCAGGCTCTAGGAGTCGGAGCAGCTGACCAAACTACCTTGCCTGGAGCCGGAGTCACTGAGTCAGGTAACTTCTGTTGTCCTCGTTGACTCTCCTCCGGGAGAACCGACATCGGAGTCGTCTCCTGAGCTCGGTCTCAGGTTGATGACCCTGGAGAGCAGCCTGACTGCCTTCATGGAGCAGCAGCGGGTACTGATCGCCGGTCTGACCGGTGCATCTACCCCGACCACCGGGACCTCAACGTCCAAGTCGACCCCGGAGGCCGAGCCGATCCTTGGCCAAGGTCTCCCTCGACCTCCCGTTCAGGGCCGAGGTCGTCGACGCCGGTGGCATCGAGGCCCACACGGCCAGAGCCCTCCTCGGAGAAGTCGGCATGGGAGACGGAGGACGAGGAGTCTCCCGACACCTTCTGGACCTGGTGCATCCCGTCGGACTCACTGGAGTCCAAGCCTCGGAAAAGGTCCCCCCCTCCCCCTCCGGAGGATACCCGGTTCTCGGATTTCGTCAGGGACATGGCCAAGGCTTTGGCATTCCCAGTAGATGCCAAGGAGGAGCCTCGAGTTCGACGCCCTCCAGTATGATTTTCTTCTGAAGGAAGCCCTTACTGTACCGGTTCCTCTGATGCTGGAACGGCTGTTTTTTCGTATGTGGGAAGCACCGGCCTCAGCGCCAGTTCTTAGCAAGCGGGTCGATTCTATCTATCGAGTCGTAAGAGCCCTGGGTTCGAAAAGGCACAGCTACTGCACAACTCCATGGTTGTGGAATCGGCCATGCACAGGCTGAAAAGCCAAAAGATGCACTCCTCGGTGCCTCCCGGCCGGGAGGCCCAGAACCTGGATGCCCTCGGTAGAAAGTGCTTCCAGGGCTCGATGCGTCTTGCCGTGTCCAGACTTACCAACTGTACATGGGCATGTACTTACGGGACCTGGAAAAGGAGATTGCCGGGTTCTCGGCTTGGCTCTCCGAGGAACCCTGGTAGAGATTCAAAGCCTTGTCTACAGGGATCCAAGAGTGCTCGAAGTTCATGTCTTGAGCAGCCTATGACGGCTTCGAGGCTTCGGCTCGGGTAGCCGCGGCCGGCATCGGTGCATGCCGTCAGACTTGGCTACAGTCGTTGGACCTGGAGTCATGGGTGCAGGATAAGTTGGTCAATGTCCCGTGCCGAGGTGACAACCTGTTCGGCAAGCCCATGACTGAGAAGGCTGCAGAAATCGAGACCGAGACTCTCACCAGGACAAGGCTGTCCAGAAAGACTTCTGCCCCTTCTCACAAAAAGAAAGGCTTGGGAAAGAAGCCCTTTTTCCTGAGGAAGGGTACTGCCTACAAAACCTACCCGCAATATCATGCCTCTCCAGCTCCCCAACAGGGGCAGCAGGCCAAGGGGCAGGGGCATGGGCCCCATAGGCAGAAAACTCCCAAGCCTCCAGCTCCGGTTCCTGCACAGCCGGAAGGGGTTTTTTGACTCCCAAGGCATAGCCTCTTCTCCGCCGGTGACCCCACTCAGCACAGGAGATCAGCTAACCCTGTATGCCTACAGGTGGCCAGCCATCACAGGGGATACCTGGGGTACTGAGCATTGTCCAGAAGGGCTATATGCTCCATGTCCACCAGCTACCCCCCTCCTACTGTCCAGGGGAGCCTCGAAGACTCCCTCTACACAGCAACCTCCTCCTTCAGGAGTTGGCAAGTTTTCTAAAGGAACAGGCGGTAGAACCGGTGCCGCACCACCTGAAAGGGCAACGCTTCTACTCCAGGTACTTCCTTGTACCAAAGAGAACAGGAGGCTTCAGACCTATCCTAGACTTGTGAAATCTGAACAAGTTTCTGGAGAGGGAAAAGTTCAAGATGCTTACCCTTGGAATACTGCTGCCCTACCTCCAGCAGGGAGACTGGCTATGCTCCTTAGACCTAAAGGATGCTTATACTCACATCCTCATCCATCCAGACCACAGACAATATCTCAGATTTGTGGTGGGAGGAAACCACTTTCAGTACAGGGTACTTCCTTTTGGCCTAACCTCTGCCCCCAGGGTTTTCACCAAATGCTTGGCGGTGGTGGTGGCTTTTCTCAAAAATCAGAGGATTTTTGTCTTCCCGTACCTGGACAACTGGCTAATTAGGGGCCAGTCACTCCAGGAGGCCCGACAAGCCACTCTTCACACTGTCTCTCTTCTTCAGCATCTGGGCTTTGTCATAAACTACGCAAAGTCCACTTTGCTCCCCTCTCAGAACCTAGAGTTTATAGGGGCCAGGTTGGACACCCTTCAGGCAAGAGCTTACTTGCCCGAGAACAGGGCCCAAAGACTGATGGACTTGGTCAAACAGGTCCAACGCAATTCTCATGTTTCCGCGAGGCACTTCCTGCGTCTCCTGGGCCACATGGCATCCACTGTACATGTGACCCCCAAAATGCCCGTCTGCACATGCGGACTGCTCAATGGTGCCTCAGAGATCAGTTGACACAAGCCACCAGCGACCTCCGAGACAGAGTAAAGGTGTCCAGACGACTTCTGAACTCCTTGCAGTGGTGGCTACATCCACCAAACCTTCTCAAGGGTGTACCTTTTCAGGCTCCAGCACACACAAGGGTGCTGACGACAGATGCTTCCTTAAGGGGCTGGGGAGCACATTGCCAGGGCTCATGCACTCAAGGCCTGTGGTCCCCTCAGGAGGCCACACAGCAAATCAACCTTTTAGAGCTGCGAGCAATCCGCTTAGCTCTGCAAACTTTCTGTCATGCCCTCTCTCAACAGTCTGTCCTAGTTCAAATGGACAATCAGGTGGCAATGTTCTACATGAACAAACAAGGAGGTACAGGGTCCAGGCTCCTATGTCAGGAGGCACTGGGCCTTTTGCTCCTTTGCGGTCAGGTAGGGTATGTTTCTCAAAGCAGTCTACCTACCTGGTCAAGAGAACTTCCTAGCAGACAAGCTAAACAGGATTCTCCAGCCTCACGAATGGCAGTTGAATCCACTGGTGGTCCAGCAGATCTTCCTCCGCTGGGGGCTTCCATCTATCGATCTCTTTGCAAGTCCACTAAACCATCAGCTACCCAGGTTTTGCTTCAGACAGCCGCATCCCTTGAGGATGGCGGCAGATGCTTTTCTGATCTCTTGGTCTATGGGCCTCCTGTATGCGTTTCCTCCCACGCCCCTGGTGGCCCGACCTCTGTTCAAGATCCTTCGGAACAAGGCCTCGGTGATTCTGGTAGCCCCCAGATGGCCGAGGCAGCCTTGGTTTCCACTTCTTCTGCAGTTGGCGGCGGAAGCTCCGTTCCCACTAGGGCTGCAAAACTATCTCCTGTCTCAATAGCAGGGTTCCCTTCTGCACCCCAACCTCAGGTCCCTCAATCTGATGGCCTGGCTGCTGAAAGGGTAGTGCTAGCTCCCTTACTTCTACCTAAGGAGGTTGAAGAGGTGGTATTGGCCTCTAGGAGGCAGTCCACTAGAAAGTCCTATGCCCTCAAGTGGTGTAGGTTTACAGTGTGGTGTGCTCAGCACAATGAAGATCCTTTCTCTTACCTTGTGCCAATAGTACTGCAGTATTTACTTCACCTTTCAGACCTAGGCCTTAAGTCTAACTCTGTTCAGGTCCACCTCAGTGCTTTGTCAGTACACCACTCACCGGTGGAAGGGCAGCTTCTGTCGGTTCACCCCTTGGTGTCCAGATTTCTCAGCTTCTACTCAAGCCTCCGGTTCGTCCACTGGCAACTGAGTGGGATTTGAACATGGTCTTGCAGCAACTTACTCGCCCACCGTTTGAACTGATGGCTACTTGCCATTTGCGCTTCTTCTCTTGGAAAGCGCTCTTCCTGCTGGCTCCTACATTGGCCAGACGTGTGAGTGAGCTACAAGCTCTGGTTTCTGATAGACCGTACATGCGGTTCTATAGGAACAGGGTGATCCTACGGACCCAATCCCAAGGTCCTTCCAAAAGTGGTCTCCTCTTTCCACCTCAATCAGGAGGTGGTTCTTTCGACCTTCTTTCCCAGGCCGCATGCCAGCCGGGCTGAAACAGTCTTGCATACCCTGGACTGTAAGAGGGCATTGTCCTTTTACATAGAACGTACGCGGGAGCATCGAAGGGCTGCTCAGCTCTTCGTCTCGTTTGACCCTAATAGGATGGGGTTACCTGTCTCCAAGCGCACATTGTCCACTTGGGTAGCAGATTGCATCGCCTGGGTGCACAGGGCAGCCGACCTCCCCTTGCAGGGTCGGGTCACGGCCCACCGCGTCAGGGCAAAAGCCGCATCAGTAGCTCTTTTCCGCTCTGTTCCGTTGGCAGACATATGCCAGGCCGCAACTTGGTCTTCAAGCCAGACTTCTGCAGCCCATTACTGCCTGGAGAGAGAGAGTCCCGGCGGAACAGTGTTTTCAGCCAGGCGGTACTCCATAATCTCTTTGAGGTTTAGGCAACTCCTTCCCTCTGGCCCTTGATGATGGGCTACCGTACGGGGTGCGTTCTCAGAGAAAATTCTTGTCACGGATGCTGTGGCTCTCGAGAGGGAGCCATTTTATCAGCTTTGGGTTCCCGGTAGCCTAGAGCTGGGGAGTCCCATATGTGAGGACTTACTTCCTGCTTGATCCTGGAGAAAGCGTAGTTACTCACCTGTAACAGGTGTTCTCCAGGAGCAGCAGGAATCAGTCCTCACGACCCTCTCTCTTCCCCTGGAGTTGCCGTCATATTGATTTTTTGCTGTCTTTTAGCTATGTCATCAGACTGAGCAAGATGGTACCCTTGGGCGGGAAGGGGACCGCGCATGCGCGCTGCATTCCCAAAAGCTTTCTTTGAAAGCTGGGGAAATACTCCACACGAGGTCTCCGTCGGCGCCGACGTCACCTATATGTGAGGACTGATTCCTGCTGCTCCTGGAGAACACCTGTTACAGGTGAGTAACTACACTTTCCTACTTGTTCCTGGAGATAGCATAGTTACTCACCTGTAACAGATGATCTCTAGGAACAACAGGAATTTAGTCTTCACAACCCATCTTCCTCCCCTAGGAGTTGTACAGTCTCTCTTTCTCTATTCTCTCCGCTACAAACTTAGGAGAGTCACAAAGGCGGGAAGGCAGCGATGAAGCTGCAGTGGAATGCTCCCAAAAGCTTTCCTATTGGATGCTGGGGAGCGTTCCGGCGTGGGCTCTGTCGATATTGATGTCACCCATATGTGAGGATTAAATTCCAGCTGTTCTCGGAGATCATCTGTTACAGGTGAGTAACTATGCATTAGCCCTCAAGGGATAAAAACGGGCCTGGTTTTCTGGTTGTCCCTAATGATTGTGCATGAGAGTTGCATTATATATAGTATCTGCATTGTATGCAAGTCTCATATCTTTCTTTCATGTTTTAATATACTGCCTTTAGGTACTGATAAAGTGGTTTACAAATTCAAAACTGATACAGATTAGAGGCAAGGGCTGCCACTTTTCATAGGACAGTAGCAGAAAAGCAAGAAAGAAGCATAGACATTGGGTTGATGTCTGCCCTCCAAATACAGTTAGGAAAAGACGTTTTCATTCCGGTCTGGACACCTGGATTTAATCCCATTTCTAGCAGATGGAGACTGAGCATTCTAGGCTTTCATATCATGGTATTAAGGCAGCGTGCCCCTCCTACCAAGCCAGTATTCTCGGTCTCTAGCAGATGGGGATGAGCCCTTTGGGCTCTGGGGCTCTAGTGAAGAGATCAGTTCTCCAGGAACAAGCAGGAAGTCAGTTCTCACATATGGGTGATGTCAGCGCCGATGGAGCCCTCATGCGAAGCAATTTCCCAGCTTTCAAAGAAAGCCTTTGGGATTGCATCACGCATGCGCAGTCCCCTTCTCGCCCGAGGGTGCCATCTTGCTCAGTCTCCCATTTTCCCCGGAGCCCAACGGACGTGGTCTGAATTCCCTCACGGAAAAAGTGTGTCAGCTTCTCAGAAGATTCTTGTCTTTGACCCGGTTCGACGCCGGTTCCCCTCCCCGCCTCGGTTTGGTACATCGGTATCGGATCCGGTCCCTGTTTTTTGGTTTTTGTCCTTAGTGACTAGCGTTCGTGCTCTTTTTCTTTTTCACTGGCAGCACGATCGTTTGACCTCGCAGGGGCCCTTTTTCCCCCGATGGCTGCCAGCGGGTTTAAAAAGTGTGATTGGTGTAAAAGGTTAATGTCTCTCACCGACACACATGACTGCTGTCTCCGATGCCTTGGGGCCAATCATGACCCTGTGGCCCATGCGGCAAGATGTTTTCTAAGGCACTTAGAAGTAGGCAGCAGCAGTGTGAGAGGATTTTCTCAGAGTCTGCATCCACCCGGGTCCAGACCTCGTCAGAAGCCTCGACATCTCGGGAGCTGTCGGACTCTGAGCACCGTCGGATCTTCTGAGAGGGGGTCTCCCTCCAGGGAACACCGGAGGAAGAAAAAACTTGTGAGGGTGGCATCGTTTGATGTCTCTGATAGGCCTGGTTCCTCATGGGCCAGGTCTCAGAGTCCTGACCACCGCCCCGAGTCCTCGGAGTCGGAGCAGCCTGCCAAGGTACCTCGCACGGAGCCGGAGACACCGAGGAAGGTAAATACTGTTGTCCTCGTGGACTCTCCAGGAGAACTGGCATCAGGCCCGACGGCGTCCATCTGCCCTGACCACCGGGACCTCGACGCCCAAGTCGACCCCGGAGGCTGAGTCGATCCTTGAGGCTCTTCGAGCTCGAGTCGATCCTCGGCCGAGGTCTCCCTCGACCTCCCGTTCGGGACCGAGGTCATCGACGCCGGTGCCATCGGCGTTGGGGTGGTCGAGACCAAAGCCCTCACGGCCGGAGCCCCTCGACACCGCCTTGGAGGGCTCTGCCTGGGAGACCCAGTGTGTCCCATCGGACTCGCCGGGGTCCAAACCTCGGAGAAGGTCTCCCACGGAGGATGCCCAGTTCTCGGAGTTCATACGGGACATGGCCAAGGCCTTGGTCTTCCCAGCGGACGCCGAGGAGGAGCCTCGAGCCGAAGAGCTCAATGTCCTCCAGTATGATTTTCCACCGAAGGAAGCCCTTACTGTACCGGTTCCTCTGATGCTGGAACGGCTGTTTTCCGTATGTGGGAATCACTGGCCTCGATGCCGGTGCTCAGCAGGCGGGTCGATTCCATCGAGTCCGCAAGAGCCCTGGATTCCAGAAGGCACAGCTGCCGCACAACTCCATGGTTGTGGAATTGGCCATGCAAAGCCTCAAGAGCCAAAAAATGCACTCCTCAGTGCCTCCTGGGAGGGAAGCCCGGAACCTGGATGCCCTTGGCAGAAACTGCTACCAGGGCTTGATGCTGTCAGGCCGTGTCCGAACATACCAGCTGTACATGGGCATGTACTTATGGGATCTGGCTAAGGAAATTGCCGGGTTCTCAGCTGGCCTCTCCGAGGAACCCTTGCAGAGATTCAAGGTCCTGTCCACAGGGATTCGAGAGTGCTCGAAGTTCATGTCTCGAGCAGCCTATGATGGCTTCGAGGCTTTGGCCCGGGTAGCCGCAGCCGGCATCGGTGCCCAACGCCAGGCATGGCTAATGTCGTCGGACATAGAGTTATGGGTACAGGACAAGTTGGCTGATGTCCCATGCCGAGGTGGGAACCTGTTTGGCAAACTCATGACTGAAACGGCTGCGAAAATCAAGTCCAAGTACTTGACCCTAAAGAGGAAGGGCTCGGGGAAGAAGCCCTTTTTCCCGAGGAAGGGTACTGCTTATCGCAACTACCTCACACACCAGGCCTCCCCAGCTCCTCCATATGGGCAGCAGGCCAAGGGCAGGGGCATGGCCTGTGTAAGCAGAAGACCCCCAGGCACCAGCTCCCTCCCAGCCGGTTGGGGGTTTTTGACAGCCACTGTATGGTCTCTCTCCAGTCAGCTGTGAGACTGGAGAGAGACCATACAGTGAGGGCCTAGCTCTGCAAGCCTTCTGCCATGTTCTCTCGCATCAATCTGTGCTCGTACAGACAGACAATCAGGTGGCTATGTTCTATGTGAACAAGCAGGGAGGAACAGGGTCCCGTGCCCTGTGTCAGGAAGCACTGGACCTCTGCTCCTTTGCAATCAGACAGACAGGGTATGTCTCTCAAGGCAGTTTACCTGCCAGGCCAGGAGAACTACCTGGCGGACAAACTAAGCAGAATTCTTCAACCTCACGAATGGCGATTGAATCCGGAGGTAGCCCAGCAGATCTTCCACTGCTGGGGATATCCGTCTATAGACCTCTTTGCCAGTCCGCAGAATCATCAGCTGCCCTGGTTCTGCTCCAGACAGCCACATCCCAGGAGGATGGCTGCAGATGCATTTCTGATCTCCTGGTCGGTGGGCCTTCTATATGCGTTTCTTCCCATGCCCCTGGTGGCCCGAACTCTGTTCAAAATCCTTCGGGACAAGGCCTCGATCATTCTGGTAGCCCCCAGATGGCCGAGGCAACCTTGGTTTCCATTTCTCCTCCCACTGGCAGTGGAGACCCCACTCCCGCTGTGGACAAGGCCTGACCACCTGTTCCAGGAACAGGGCTCTCTCTTACATCCCAATCTCAGGTCTCTCAACCTGATGGCATGGCTGCAGAAAAGGTAGTACAGGCCCCTCTCCTCCTACCTAAGAATGTAGAAGAAGTGTTGCTGGCCTCCAGGAGGCAGTCCACGAGAAAAACCTATGCCTTCAAGTGGCATAGATTTGAGGTGTGGTGTAGCCAGCACAATGAAGACCCTTTCTCTTGCCTTGTGCCTCTGTGGTGTTGCAGTATCTGCTTCACCTTTCTGACTTAGGGCTAAAGTTTAACTCTGTAAGGGTCCACCTGAGTGTGTTGTCAGCACACCACTCACAGTGGAAGGGCATCCTCTGTCGCTTCATCCCTTAGTGTCAAGGTTCCTCAGAGGTCTACTTCTACTAAAACCCCCGGTTCACCCTCCGGCAACAGAGTGGGATTTGAATGTAGTCTTGCAACGGCTTACTCACCCACCTTTTGAGCCGATGTCTACTGCCATCTACGCTTCCTCTCCTGGAAGGTACTCTTCCTGGTGTCACTCATGTCTGTGAGGCGAGTGAGTGAACTGCAGGCTTTGGTTTCAGAAAAAATGTACATACGGTTTTCAGGAATAGGGTGGTCCTACGCACTCACCCTAAGTTCCTCCCAAAGGTAGTCTCTCCATTCCACCTCAACCAGGATGTGGTTCTTCCGACATTCTTTCCCAGACCACATTCCAGCTGGGCAGTGGCGGTCCTGCATACCCTTGACTGTAAGAGGGCATTAGCCTTCTACCTGGAGCGTACGAGGGGACATCGAAGGGTTCCTCAGCTCTTTGTCTCTTTTGACCCCAGTAAGCTGGGGCTTCCTGTCTCCAAGCATACGTTGTCCACCTGGGTGGCAGACTGCATAGCCTGGGCCTACAGGGTAGCCGACCTTCCGTTACAGGTCAAGTCACGGCCCAGCGTGTCAGGGCTAAGGCTGCATCAGTGGTTCACTTCCGCTCTGTTCCACTGGCAGACATCTGCTGGGCCGCCACCTGGTCTTCAAGCCAGACTTTTGCAGCCCATTACTGCTTGGATGGGGAGTCCCCTCGAGACAGTGCTTTCGGCCAGGCGGTACTCCGGAACTTATTTGAGGTTTAGGCAACTCCTACCCTGCAGCCCTCTGGTGTTAGGCTACTGGGGATGTTGTGTCTCTGCTGGATTCCTATCACAGCTGTTGCGGCTCTTTTAGAGGGAGTCATTTTTCAGCTATGGGTTCTCGGTAGCCTATAGCTAGGGAGTCCCATATGTGAGGACTGACTTCCTGCTTGTTCCTGGAGAAAGCGTAGTTACTCACCTGTAACAGGTGTTCTCCAGGGACAGCAGGAATCAGTCCTCACAACCCTCCCTCCTCCCCTGGAGTTGCAGTCCTACTATTGCTTTTCTTTTTGCTGTCGTTTAGCTATGTCATTAGACTGAGTAAGATTGCACCCTTGGGTGGGAAAGGGACCGTGCATGCATGATACAATCCCAAAGGCTTTCTTTGAAAGCTGGGGAACTGCTCCACACAAGGGCTCTGTCGGCGCCAATGTCACCCATATATGAGGACTGATTCCTGTGTCCCTGGAGAACACCTATTACAGGTGAGTAACTACACTTTCTAGGAGTGCAAAGGCCGTCTTTTAGCTACTTATCAGGCACTCTGGGAGCAGAAAGATAAACAGTTTTCTTTTTGTTGTTTTTACCTTGCTTGAGGTTTACTAGAGCATTTCTTGTGGAGTCTACCTGCTTCCACTTACTTGCATTAAGCAGTTGCCCAGCCCCTCCCCTCCCCCTACTGCGGTTTTGTTCAGAAGCTTTCTTCCATTTCATAGTGGTTCCTGCTTGAGAGAGCATCTTCATTGCAAGTCTTGGCTAACTTTGTATGTGCTGTTAAGGCATTTTCCTGTGTATTTAGAATCTACATAAGATATGCCATACTGAGTCAGACCAGAGTCCATCAAGCCCAATATCCTGTTTCCAACAGTGGCCTAGCCAGGTCACAAGTACCTGGCAGGTTCCTAAAAAGCGACACAGGTTCCACAATGCTTGTATCGGGGCAAGCAGTAAAGTTCCTGGATCCTCTAATAATGGTTTATGGACTTTTCTTCCAGGAACCTATCTAAACCTTTTTTAAACCCAACTACACTAACACCTTTTGCTACATCCTCTGTCTTAAGTGGGTTATACTGTAGCTTTATTGTATGTCCCCTAGACATTCTACTTTTTTGGTTTTGTTTAATTTTATATTTATTGATTTTCAAAATACAGCAAAACAAATGCCAAGGAAAACAGCAAGTGCAAATGCAGAAAAGGAAACATTAGTAAACTAACAGCTCGCTAGTCTACAATAATCGAAGGAACGTGTATCATGTAACAGAGATACTCAATACATAAAATTCAATGAAAAACAGACAGCAGCAAGCAGGGCCCCTCTAGCCCTTCTCATGAGAGTATTGATCCCAAATCTAAAGGAGGAGAAGGATTGACTATGGTTCTAGCGGAAATAAAGGAAGTTAAGTGTGTAGGTTCAAAAAACATAAACCTAGTGCCCTGAAAAATGACCAGACAAGGATAACATAGTCAAAAACTTGCACCCAGCTGAAGAACTTGGGGTCGGAACAGTAAAAAATGTTTCCTACGCTGCTGAGTGTTTCTGGCAACGTCTGGAAAATTTGTATCTTACAATTCATAAGCAAAACACTTTCTGCACCCCTTTCCACCATAGATTACTCCAGAATATCCGTGATATTCAAAAGGTCCATACCAGAAGACTGCCTCAACAGAAGAAACTTTACCAAACAATGTAATATACACTAGCAATAGGTGGGACAGACTGTTAGGAACCTTCAAACACTCAAGCAGGTAAGTTTTGAACATCTCATAGGGGGGGAAATAACAGCAGATTTAGGAAACTTCAATAGACAAAGATTCCTATGACAATCAGCATTCTCCAGAGTTTCAATTTTTAACTGCATTGCAGAATTATCCTTCACAAGGGCCGCATTCTGTGACTCCAAAGCCCTGATTTTTAACTCCTGAGTACCAGTTCTTGTCTCCAGAGTCAAGGTCTGAGTGCCACGCACCAGGTCTCCAGAGAACTGTGTTGTATGTTGTGCCAAACTCTGGGATAGCAAATTAACTGAAGCCTGGAGACCTTGAATAACCACAATGCTTATGGGTCTCATTTTGAACGATTAATTATGCACTCTACTAATCTATGTCGTTCACTATCAACACTATGAGGATCAGAGTTATTACCGGAGGTCTCAGTCTAAAAGGAGCACCGCTGTTAAGACTTACGTCTGGCTACAGCAATGTGCTTTGTAACATCAACAACCTCCAAATTATCTAACAGGTGTCTAGTCATATCGTTGCAGATTCCCAGTCTTCGCTTATCAAAAATACTTTAATAATAGCTGTGAACTTAACTTGGATGACTAGATACAGCCATGCTCTATATTGATCCCGACGCTCATCCTCGGTACCGTTTAGACATTTCACACTAATGGTTTCTTCTGGGGATCGTCCATTGCTTCATTGTTTAAACGTATCTGCTGCTCGCGTTCAATCAAGCCTCAGCTCAGTCACTTTCTTTATTCCTTAGAATTTGAACTGCCACACTGAGGATATGTCCTTTCAAGAGCTTGTTATGGAAATGGCTGATGCCATTCCATTTAAATTGAACATAGAGTAACACAGGGTTGAAGAGTTGGAAATCCTCCAGTATCAAGATCCCCCCCCCCTCAAAGAAGTGGTAATAGTGCCTGTGTACCCAATTCTTCAGAGGCTGCAGATGATAATGTGGTAGACTCCCCTCTCTCAGCTTCCTTTCAGCAAGACAGTCAACTGTATGTATAAATTTCAAAAAGCTCCCAGATTCAAGAAGCTGCAGCTTGGCACCAATCCCATGATCATGGAATCTATTCTCAGAAGGGCTGGAAGTTCCAAGTCGCATTCTGTGGAGAGAGGTTAGGACCCTGGATTCTTTTGGGAGGAAAGTTTATCAGAACACCATGCTCACATCCCACATGGCATCCTACTAACTCTTCATGGACATGCACTTGAGGAACACCATGCACAGCCTAGAGGAGTTTGTTGAATTTCACCATACAGAGAAGGTCTTGCGATTCTGCTCCTTAGTGGAACAAGGGAAGGAGTGTGGAAAATACATGGTCTGAACAATCTATGATATTTTTGATACAGCAGCAATAGCCTCTGTAATGAGTATTGGTGCCTGGAGGCTCTCATGGCTCTGGGCCTCAAACTTACAGCCCAATATGCAGAAGCAATTCACTGATGTGCCATGAGGCCATGGAAAGAATCTCTTCAGAAACTAGATTCAGGAGACTACTACCATGATCAAGCAGAATAGTGACACCTTGCAAACTCTCTCCAGGCCTACTATAGACCCAGTCTCCTCTTCCAGGAGGTTCCAGAGCAGAGGATAGAGGATGTCCTATTACACACTGAAAGAAAGACCCTCTCTAGGCCACTTAATATTATTGATCTTCAGTAATTAGCAATATACTTTCTCACCTTCATAGCTATGCCACCCTACTGTAAGAAGGAAAAAAGACTTAAGTACTCTTTGATCAATATATACTGACCTTTTCAGTTCTTCATCATTGGTCATTAAAAAAAAATGTATTTTCTACAATTCCAGTTCTACTGCAACATATAGTCTCCATGCATGCACAGTCTATCTTCTTTTCTTTATCTTTTCTTTCTTTATGGAAACCAAAGACAATCAGGAAAGCTTTAGCTTTCATGTGATGTATCAAAGAAAGTTATATACAAGTACTTATCTTATTGAAGGGGAGCCGATCCCTCCAAGAACTGTGGTATTTCTTAAACCTCACTCCAACGGGTCCTGTTTCACTGTTACCGGCTGCCTCATAAAGTGGTATATAAAACAAATAAATAAATAAATGACGGAGGACATCTTGTTACAACTTGCTCAACTAATCTCTACTCCATGAAAGTGTGTGGCAGTCAACAATCCAGGACAAACACACACTCCCCTCTGAATCAAAAGGTAGGAATATACATACTCATCCCCATAGCAGTCAAACATTCATTTATACATCTATTGAAACTGTGTCCCAGCACTCTTACAAATTTTGCTCATCACACCAATGAAGCACTGTGAAAACAATGGCACAGCTCTACCAAAAATGCTATGCATACACCCATTGAAAGCGCCCCATGACACCAGCCACCAGTCATCTCAAAGTATTAACCACATGCCATATAACCCTCGCATAGACACATTCCAACCCATCTCAGGTCGTATTGCATAAAGAACCCCCTTATGAAACAGAGCATATAACTTCTATATCACTTGCTTTGGTACATCACATGATAGCTAAAGGTTTCCTGATTATTTTTGGACAATAAAGAAAAGAAGATAAACTGTGCATGCAGTGGAACTGGAACTGTAGAAAAGAACATTTTTTATGACCAATGATGTAGTACTTTAAAGGTCAGTATATACTGACAAACAGAGGGTTTTTTTCCTCCTTATAGTAGGGTGGCATAGATATGAAGGTGAGAAAGTATATTGCTATAATTGGTGAACAAGATCATTAATTTTGTCTAGAAAGGGTCTTTCTTTCAGCTGTGATTTTCCTCTTTGGGTTTCCAAGGAGGTACTATTACTCACACAAGCATAGGTACTCTCCTCCACATTCTTCCAATTCAAAACAGGCCCCTTGCTCCTATATCAGGCAATAGAGGCCTGAGAAGAACCAGATGGCTCCTCAGCCAAAACCAGGAATGGGGCCAGATCCTCGAGAACATAGTCAACCTATCAGTACCAGAGTGGGACACCCTCCCTTTCGGAAGGCAGCTCATAGTTTTTGCAGACCACTGACCCTCATAACCTCTGACAGTAGGGTACTGTCACACTTCACCATCCTCCGATATACATAGGCGGTTGCCTAGGAGGGGTTGGCAGGCGAGACAGGAGAAGAATACATATTTTTAACCTTATAAGTGCTGCAGCCTGGTATCCGTTGTAGTTGTGGACCAAGTAAGTACAGTGAAGGCTTGAATGGGATAACAATAACTTTTATTGTTGCACAGGAGTTTTTACTGAACTACTTCCCCAAACACAGACATAAGATGTGGCTACTAGATTGTGTCAAATAAAAGTCCAAGGATCTCCTGATACTTCTCAGGTACTAGATCAAAGTAAAACATACAGCTTTTCCAACTTCTTCCAGCTTCAAATACCACTGCAGCTTTCCATACATAAGCCTTACTTTCAGGTACTAGCTTCAATAAAGGAAAACTTCCCTGCGTTGCATTTTTACTCTTCCAGCTTTCAATTACAACAGCTGTTTCCCCACATAGGCATTGCTTTCAGGTACATGCTCTAAATAAAGGAAAACTTCACAGCGTTGTACTCCTCTTCACAGCTGCTTAATTAGGCTTGAGTTTTCACACAGGCAGAACACTGCCTTTCTCCGTGCAAAACTCAGGTTAGAACAGTTAGGCTTTCTCAGCACTTCTACAGGATACATTTATACAGCTTTCACTCCCTTTGACAAAACCCACAGTCCATATCTGAACCACTGCTATCACTTAGAGGTGCTTCAGTTTGCATTTCCTCCAGCTCAGGATCTGATACGTCCTTATGACCAGGTTTAATGGAGTCTACAGATTGCCACTGCTTAATCAGTGCTCTAAGCTGCTTCCGTTTGTTATCCTTAAAACTCCTAGGCACTTGCAAGGATTCCAAATCACCAGCACCTTTTAAAACATCATAAAAAGGGCTCACCTTCCTTCTGGTCTGCCTAGTATATGCTTTCTGGTTGAGAGGCAAATATTTCTCTTGATACTGCTTTACCAGCTCCCTTAAAACAGCGTGCTCTTCAGGGTCTGACTCTAGCCCTTGGCTGTGATGCCTGCAATTAGTAATTTGCTTAGTGGCACCTGGGCTATACTCTGAGCTAGAACTCCTGTCACGTTCTCTGTAGTGGGAAAACCTTTGCAGTCTTTTGACTGGGACTTTCTCTCTGCCCAACCTCTCTTCTGTAATTATGGCTTCAAGAGAAGGTTCCAGAGAACTACTCCTGTCTCTTCTAGGCAAGGTATCTAACCTTTTCCCCTGAGGTTTGAAATAGTTTCTGACCTGTTTCTGTTTGCTGTGCGGCTCAAGGTAGTTCCTTCCTGGAAGCTTTTTCAGACACCTCTCCTGAGACCTGGCTGTCTCTCTGCAGTCTGGCCAGCAACTCCCCAAGCCCCTTGTGCTAACCGGGTACCGGTTGCTCTTGGCTTTGCTTCTCCTGGTCCCCAGATCTCTCCCTGGATCTGACTCTCTTGGACCTTCCTGGAACTGCTCTCCCTCCAAGGCTGAATCCAACTCCAATGCTGAGTCTCTTCCGGATTCTCCTCCACCCTTGGATGCCAGCTCTCCCTTGGCTGCTTGCTGTCTCTTGGCTGCCTTTTCTCCCTTGAGGGCTCCTTCTTCGACTAACAGTTGCTTCCTGGTTATGTGAACAGGGCTGCCCTATCAGGTGTGACTCCGCCCCTTTTCCTCCCACGTCAGCTCCCTGAGTTTGTCTGGAGCTCGGGTGTGGCTCTCTTTCTGCTTTCTTGTGCAGAGAAGCTTTCAGGGCTGGATCCTTAACCCTTTCCTGACCTGTTTTACTGACAGCTTCTGAGAACAAAAAGTGTTTTAAACCCCTATTTTTAGGTTCTGCAGCCTCTGCCTTGTCACAGTACTCAAAATAGTTCACTGAGATATCACACTTCATCTTACAGCACCAGAAGCTATTTCTACAGGATATCCCTACCCTTTGCATGGCAAAACACTATCAAGCTTGTGTCACCGGAGGAGGAAGGGTAGGGTTTTACTCAAGGTACTTCCTGGTGCCAAAGAAAACAAGGAGATTCCCTCTTATCCTAGATATGAGAGATCTGAATGCATTTCTTGTATGGGAACTGTTCAGAATGCTTTTGCTCAGCACTCTGCTCCCTTTCTACAAAAAGAAAATTGGCTATATTCTCTGGCCCTACAGGATGTGTACACCCACATTCTGCTAATTCCTATGTCTGGAATGTATCTCAGATTTGTCGTAAGGAAGCAACACTTTCAATATCGCATTCTGCCCTTTGACCGTGCATCCACTTCATAAGATTTCACCAAATGCCTTGCCATCGTCATAGGGTATATTGTATAAGCAAACTGGACGTGCATATGTTTCCTTCCGTAGACGAATGGCTCTTCAAGAGCACCACTCAAGAAGGAGTTCAAGAATCTGTACCCATTACTGTCCAGATTAGGGTTGCCAATTGGCTCCAGATGTGCCTGTCAGGCTTGATTTGGTCCTGGGTTTACCCCATCTCATGCAGACACTTCTAGTCTTTCTTTTCTTATGGAGTGCATTGAAAAATCAGAACTACATATCCCTGCATGCAATGGAGTAAACCAAAGACTGGATCAGACTTATCGGGCACATCATAAAAACATAAGATATGCCATACTGGGTCAGACCAAGGTCCATCAAGCCAGTATCCTGTTTCCAACAGTGGCCAATCTAGGTCACAGGTACCTAGCAGTTTCCCTAAAAGACACAGGTTCCACAATGTTTGTATTGGGGCTAGCAGTGGATATCCCGGGTCCCTTTTAATAATGGTTTATGGACCTTTCCTCCAGGAACTTGTCCAAACCTTTTTTAAAGCTGGCTACATTAACAGCTTTTACTACATCCTCCAGTAATGAATTACAGAGTTTGATTACACCTTGAGTGAAAAAATATTTTCTCTTATTAGTCTTACATAGGTTACACTGTAGCTTCATTGCATGTCCCCTAGTCTTTCTATATTTTGATGGCGTAAACAATCGATCTACATTTATCCGTTCCACTCCATTCATTAATTTATAGACCTCTATCATATCTCCCCTCAGCCGTCTCTTTTCCAAGAGCCCTAACCTTTTTAGCCTCTCTTCATAGGGGTATCCTTCCATCCCCTTTACCATTTTGGTGGCTCTTCTCTGTACCTGTTCTAATAACGCTATTTCCTTTTTAAGATACAGCGACCAGAATTGCACACAATATTCAAGGTGCAGTCATACCACTGAACGATACAGAGGCATTATGATATCCTTTGTTTTATTCTCCATTCCTTTCCTTATAATACCTATCATTCTATTTGCTCTTTTGGCAGCCGCTGCACACTGGGTGGAGGGTTTTAACATGTTATCCACGATGACACCTAAATCTTTTTCCTGGATGGTGGTTCCTAATGTAGAACCTTGTATCGTGTAACTATAGTTTGGGCTGTTCTTTCCTAGATGCATAACTTTGCACTTGTCCACATTAAATATCATCTGCTATTTGGATGCCTAGTTTTCCAGTTTATCAAGGTCCTCTTGCAATTTTTCACATTCCTCATGGATTTTAACAACTTTGAATAATTTTGTGTCTTCTGCAAATTTGATTACCTCACTCATTTATTTTCATTTCCAGATCATTTAGAAATATGTTAAAAGCAGTGGACCCAGCACAGATCCCTGGGGTACTCTACTATTCACCCTTCTCCATTGGGAAAATTGGACATTTAGCCCCACTCTCTGCTTTCTAACATAACAGATTAGTAAGACAAGACCTTCCTTGGCTAAAGCCATTTTGGTCGTCTCCCATTAAGCCATGACTATCTAAGGTTCATTAATTTTGTTCTTTATAACGGTTTCTACCATTTTTCCCGGTACTGACGTTAGGCTCACCGGTCTGTAGTTTCCCAGATCACCCCTGGAACCCTTTTTAAAAATTGACGTTACATTGGCCATCCTCCAAACTTTTTAGGTATTACAGATGATTTTAAGGAAAGTTCACAGATTACTAATAGTAGGTCTGCAATCTTATATTTCAGTTCTTTCAACACCCTTGGATGTATACCATCCGGTCCAGGAGATTTGCTACTCTTCAGTTTATCAAATAGTTATAATACATTTTCCCGGTGTATTGATATTTCTTTCAATTCTTCTGCGGCATCACCTTTAAATACCATTTTAGTCATGGGTAACATCCCTACATCTTCCTCAGTAAAGACCGAAGCAAAGAATTAATTCAGACTCTCCACTATGGTCTTGTCCCCTCTTAATGCCCCTTTTACCCCAGGTTTTTTGCTACGAATGTACTTGAAAAAGCCTTTATTACATGTTTTTTGCTTCCACAGCAAGCTTCTTCTCAAATTCTCCCTTTGCCTGCCTTATCATTTGCCAGTGCTTATATTGTTTCCAGTTAGCAACCCTAGTCCAGGTGTTGGAGCTACTAAAGTTCATCATCAACTATCTCAAGTCCAATTTTACCTGCTCATGTTGATTGGAATTTATTGGAGCCCTGCTAGGCACAACAGCTGAGATGCCAGACCAAGACAAACCACCCATCTGGGCAGCAGCAGAATGGGATAGTGTTGACGGCGGAGGATCACATTTCTGTGACAACGGCAACAACACCAAACTTAAACTGCGCGGAAGAAAGGCCCGGCAATCTACTTCTGTATCTTGCCATGAAAACCCAATGGATAGTTACAACAAAACAAATTGTGCTGTAGTGCTGGAAGATGAGACCCCCAGGTTGGAAGGCACTCAACTAGCTACTGGGGAAGAGCTGAAGACCTTTCAGAGTAAAGCCAGCATTTATGATGTGGTTGGATCAAAGCCCTCGGGACGTCTGACTGCTGATGTAGCTGCGCATGAAATGAGAGTCAGAAGCTGTAAAGATGTCTTACACATTGGAACATGGAACGTACGAAGCATGAGCCAAGGGAAGTTGGAGGTGGTCAAGAATGAAATGGAACGTGTACAACTTGATCTGTTGGGTGTCAGCGAACTGAAATGGACTGGCATCGGGCACTTTGCATCTGATGATCACATGGTCTACTATGCTGGAAATGAAAGACAAAGAAGAAATGGTGTTGCATTTATAATAAAGAAGAAACTTGCAAGAACTGTAATGAAATACAATGCAGTCAGCGAACGCTTAATCTCTATTCGTCTACGAGGAATGCCTATCAACACAACTATAATTCAAGTATATGCCCCAACAACAGCTGCAGAAGAGAATGAAATTGAAGAGTTCTATGAACAAGTACAAGCTGAAATTGACAGAACATGCAAACAGGATATCCTGATAGTCATGGGTGATTGGAACGCAAAGGTTGGCAACAAAGAAGAAGACAAAGTAGTTGGAAAATATGGACTTGGCAACAGAAATGAAGCTGGAGAAAGACTGATAGAATTCTGCAAGACCAACGATCTATTCATCTCGAACACCTTCTTCCAGCAACACAAGCGGAGACTGTACACATGGACTTCACCCAATGGATTGTATAAAAATCAAATTGACTACATCTGTGGAAGTCAACGATGGAAAAGCTCTATAACATCAACAAAGACAAAACCTGGAGCTGACTGTGGTACAGATCATCAACTACTAGTATGCAAACTCAAGCTAAAGCTGAAAAAGAGCAAACCACTCATGAATGCAGCAAATATGACCTTGAGAATATACCACTGGAATTTAAAGACTGCCTGCAAAATCGATTTGCTGCTTTAGATACAAATGATAGAGTTCCAGAAGAGTTATGGAATGACATCAAGAAGGTTGTGTTGGAAGAAAGCGAGAAGTCTCTACAAAAGGTAAAAAAGAAAAACGGCCAAAATGGATGACGGAAGAAACTCTGAAAATTGCCCAGAAACGCAGAGAAGCTAAAGCCAGAGGAGAAAGAAAGACAATCACAGACCTCAACAGAGATTTCCAACGTGCAGCAAGACAGGACAAGGAAAAGTACTACAATGACGCATGCAAGGAAATAGAAGCAGAAACTATTAGAGGAAGAACAAGATCAGCTTTCCTAAAGCTACGAGAGTTAAAGAAAAAGTTCCAGCCTCGAATTGGAATGTTACAAGATGCTCAAGGTTCTATGTTGAATGATGCTGAGAAGATCAAGAAAAGATGGAAGGAATATACAGAGTTTTTATATGCTAAAGATCAAGTGGACCAACAGCCGTTTCAACCTGTACCTTGTGATCTGGAAACATTGGTGATGAAAGAAGAAGTTGAAGCAGCATTGAAAGCCTTATCAAAGAACAACTACTTATATTATGGTCCGTTTTTTCAGAACGTTGATTACTCAATTTCTAAATAAGATACGTTCAAAAATGTAAGACAAAAACTTTTTTCTTCTTTATTTATTATCTTCAATGTGCATTCCAAATCGCAATATTTTTCCAGGTTATTCTTTAGACAATATATAATAAGATCTTCCAAAATATGCCCAGACGAAATATTGTGTCTAAAATTACAGATTCAAGTGTTATAGAATCTGTAATTTTAGACACAATATTTCGTCTGGGCATATTTTGGAAGATCTTATTATATATTGTCTAAAGAATAACCTGGAAAAATATTGCGATTTGGAATGCACATTGAAGATAATAAATAAAGAAGAAAAAAGTTTTTGTCTTACATTTTTGAACGTATCTTATTTAGAAATTGAGTTATCAAAGAACAAAGCACCAGGCATTGATTGCATTCCCATAGAAGTATTACAGCAATCTGATGCAGCTGCTACCGTACTTACAAGGCTCTGCCAAGAAATATGGAAGCAGCATCATGGCCAACTGACTGGAAAAGATCTGTGTTTATACCAGTACTAAAGAAAGGTGATCCAACTGACTGTGGAAATTATCGCACAATCGCTCTGATCCCACATGCCAGCAAAATTCTACTGAAGATTATTCAAAAGAGACTACAATCATACCTGGAACGAGAACTACCTGAAGTGCAAGCAGGGTTCAGAAAAGGGCGAGGAACAAGAGACATCATTGCAGATGTGAGATGGATCCTTGAAAAGACTAAAGAATACCAAAAGGATATCTATTTGTGCTTTATCGACTATAGCAAAGCTTTTGACTGTGTAAACCATGAGAAACTCTGGGCCACATTAAGAAGCATGGGTATACCAGAACACCTGATCGTTCTTTTGCACAATCTGTACATTGATCAAGAAGCAACAGTTCGAACGGAACAAGGAGAAACAGAATGGTTTAAAATAAGCAAAGGTGTAAGACAAGGCTGCATACTTTCCCCCTACCTATTTAATTTATATGCAGAACAAATCATCAGAGAAGCAGGATTGTATGAAGACAACAGAGGTGTGCAGATTGGTGGAAGACTCATCAACAACCTTCGCTATGCTGATGATACCACATTACTGGCGGAAAGTGAAGATGATCTGAAACATTTGCTTCTCACAATCAAAGAACATAGTCTCAAAATGGGCCTGCACCTTAATGTAAAGAAGACAAAGATCATGACAACTGGCATAATCAACAGGTTCATCGTCGAAGGAGAAGAAATTGAAATCGTGAATAACTTTAACCTACTTGGATCAACTATCAATAAAGAAGCAACAAGCAGTCAAGAAATCAGACGACGCATTGCTCTTGGCAGAATGGCTATGAAAGACCTAGATAAGATTCTCAAGAGCAGAGATGTCTCTCTCCATACAAAGATTCGACTTGTTCAAGCCATGGTATTTTCAATAACATCATATGGATGTGAAAGTTGGACAGTGAAAAAGATAGACAGGAAGAAAATTGATGCCTTTGAATTATGGTGCTGGCGGCGAATGCTGTGTATACCATGGACTGCCCGAAGAACAAACCAGTCTGTACTAGAGGAGATCAAACCTAAGCTTTCTTTAGAAGCTCAGATGACAAGACTTCGACTTTCATACTTTGGACACATCATGCGGAGAGAGAGATCATTAGAGAAAGACATCATGCTTGGCAAGATAGAAGGTCAACGCAAAAGAGGAAGGCCAGCAATGAGATGGATCGATACAATAACAGCAGCTATGGGTACCAGTCTGTCAACAATGAGCCGCCTGACTGAAGATCGAACACAATTTAGGGTAGCTATCCAGAGGGTCGCCATGAGTCGACTCCGACTCGACGGCACTTAACAACAACAACAGGCACAACTTGCTAGAGTCTTTCACACAACCAGCTCATCTGCTTGGTGTAGCAACTAGGGGAAGTTCAAAAGAGTCAGCAGGTATTATCGAGAACCACATTGAGAATGCTGGACCATTTGGCTTCCACATTTCATGTGCTCCCATGACACCTTTCCATTTGAGTGGAATGGAAAACATAGGCAACCTACCACACATCCAAAACATACAGTAGCCACTGTCACAAAACTTTCATGGTACCTCGTACACTTACCTGCTGGCACTACTCTCAGCTCTTAAAACACTGCAAAATTGATCAAAATGGCTGTAAAATAAGAAAATAAAGCCTGCAGAGTTTCAGGCTGCCTTTAAAAGGGCATTTCCCCACCATGCACCTTGATTGATAGCATGGCTTTGGCGTGATGACAACCAACCAAGATTAACTTCCAATGTCATCAAAAATCTCTAAAAAATGAAAGTGAAACTAAAATTAAAAATGTGTTTGATAGTGTACCATGAAGATTTTGTGACAGTAGCTAGTTAAATACAGCAGCTCATTTTTACTGAATCTGGAAAGCAGTTTTAACAGGTAATAATGTTCATCGGTGTTTTTATAGGCACGTGTAATTTTTATAGCCTTTGTGAATATTTTAAGCTACTTTTAGACATGCAGGTTCCTGCATGCATTCTTTCTTAGATTTCAGTGCCTCAGCGCTTTGTAGCTGTTGGATTTTAAGGGCATATTAGCTGTGGTTTCTAGGGTTTTATATGTATTGATTCTGTACCCAGCCTATAAGAAGTGTTGCTATATATTACTCATATTTCTTTTTGCCTCATCCTAGAATTTTATTGATCTTGGCAGCATTTTATGTTGGCCTGTGAAGAGTGCCCTGTTTCAGAAGAGTGATGAGCTCTTACGCTATGCATGATTGACCTGTATGAATAAGTGTATTGGCTTCCTCCAATGCTATGTTTTAAGGAATCTGGAACCGAGTTTTATTATTGTTTTGAATTTTGATTTTTTATTTTGTACTTGTATATAGATTTTGCCTTTTGAAGATTGGCACACAGTTTAAATATGCAGCCTCAGACAGAGGGGTAGACTGACATTGTTCTTATTATAGCCATCCTAGCTCTTAGGGAGTCCAAAGTCTTAACAAATACCAAATTTTACCATTTACTACCACGTATAATTTGTATAGTGCTACAAGGCATACACAGCACTTTACATATAGATGAGAGACAGAGGCCCTTCTCATCAGAGCTTACAATCTAATCAAGACGAACAACAGCACAAAACTGGAAATTAGAGTATGCTAAGATACACATAAGCGATGAACAAGAGTGAGGGGCATCAGAATTCAAAAGCAGCCTCAAAGAGATGAGCTTTTAGCCTGGATTTAAATAGGGCTTGAGAAGCAGCCTGATGTACTGATTCAGGTAGTTTTTTCCAAGTCTGAAGTTGACAGTGGCAGAGAAGGGCACAGATAAAAGGGATCTGCCAGAGGGTTGTAGTGTAACTTAAGAGAGGAAATGTAGTGAGGAGCTGCAGAATGAATAGACTTATAGAGAAATGTCCGAAGAAAGCACTCATGCCCACAACTCCAAATATATAGCAATAGAGCTATATACATTTGTTTACATCAACATTGGCACACATTTATTTAGATAGTTAGTTGTTTTTATATACCGCTTTATCAACATGTTAACAAGTGAACACAATTCAAGTTACAAGGAATGTGTCAGAATGAACAAGAAGTAATGGTATAGAATAAAAGTAAATAACTGGTGGGGAGACAATAAATACAGAATTGGGTAGACAAGGGAAAACCAGTTGAACTATATGCAAAATGTGGACTGAGATAAAACGCAGGCATAATTGCTGAGAGCCAAGGTTAGTGATGCAGTTTGAATTGTCTAGGATGGCTGGCGGTGCAGGGTAGTCTGGATATCTGTGCTTGATGATATTTCTCCCAAAATGCTCAATGAATAGGTCTGTTTTCAACTTCCTATAGAATTCCTGGAGGTCATGCATGGCTGGTGTGATAAGGAAGCTTATCATAGCTCAGGAAGGAGCTATAGAAAAGGTGAAGTGACTCTGAACAAGCAACCTGTCAGTTCTGGTAGAAATAAGAAAACAGAATTTTCCCATAAAAGACTACCAGTCCCAGAATGCACCAGGTTTCCAACAGCCATTAGAGGAGCTGAAGTGGGGAAACGTGTGTTCAATCAGGAGGGCTATGAGGTAATCCCTAAGCACTCATCTCAAAGGGCAGGGCCTGATTCAGCACAGCTGCGCTGTGTTAGGGAGGAGCACTCATCTAAGCAGAATAAAGGTAGAGTTTATTCTACAGAGAATCATCCTCATCATCTTCATGATCAGCTTGGATATCCTCAGTTTCATCTGGAGGATCATCAGAAGCAGAAGCCAAACCGGACGGACAGAGAGGGCAAGAAACCCTTTGGAAGAAAGAAGAGAAAAGCCTTTGGGAGGTCTAGAGGAGTCTGGAGCAGTACGTATACTGGGAGGCATTCCAAGGGCCAGCATACACCATTGGACTGGGGAAAGCCAGAGGAATGGTGCTGCAGAGCTAGGAATCTCCAGACGGTACCTGTGAGGGAGACGGCTACACGTGGAAGGGACCCTAAGACCCGTGCCAGAAGGTATGTGAAGAGAGATCCAGTGTCCAGGGATCTGGATTGGAAGGCTGGACATAAGAACTGGACTACATACTGGCCAGGCTATATAGAGAGGAACTCTAACAGCAATGGGAGCTCAGGTATGAACACTGATCTATGCCCTAGCTATAACCTTGAAAGACAGCAGGGAAGCAAGTATTCTCCTGAAAGTGCTCCATTGAGAAATTCAACTGTGCCAATCCAGGATATTGAACCCATGATTGTTGAAGAAGGGGGAGTGATTGCAGATGAAGGATGTGTTTACATGGATTGCTCTCTGTCTAAACTCCTTTGGTAATTGTCTGTTACAAAGTACAGCAACCATCACAAAGAAATACCAACTTGTTCTTTAATCTACTCAGAAAAGCTCCTGAGTAGGATTTTTAGCCACGCAGTAGAAAGCAAGCCAGCTAAGGGGTTTCAGCTGGGTAACTGCTACAATTGAGCCTTACCTAATTGCTTGTGAGCTCTGAGGGAATCACTTCTGAATCTATGTGGGAAGATATAAGAAGTTAACCTGAAAAGAACAGTTTTTCCTTTCTTTGCGGATTTTGTTTGTTGTTTGATACACTACTAAGAAAATATTAGCTAAAGCCTACAGAAAAGACCAGTTTGTTGCCAACCAGGTCTTTATTCTTTTGCTTTGATTGCCTGACAAGTTCAAATGTTGTTTTCCTGATTTTGTTTTTCCAAGTTTAACACTGAAAGCAAGTAACCTGATTTATGTGCTACCAAGCATATCTGTGTTGGGAGAAATAACCCCATAAATAAATATCTTATTGGCTTTACCCTCAAGCACAACTATTTATTGTGAGCAGCTGTGTCTGGTGTGAATGGACTGCATTGCCCACAATCCCTTGCCAATCATATTGATATATGCACTTGCCAAGACTGTGAACATTCTCACACAGGCAGCCGTCTGACACTGGATGGTATCTGGTAATACGTTCCATAGGCTTGGGGCATTGTAGGAGAATGCCCTGTTTGATGCAGAGTGGGTGCTCTTCCTGTTAGAGGGTAGTATAGTTAGGGTGAATTGTGTATTGGCTCTTCGTGGTCTGTCATTTGATGTTTTCTGGATAAGCGATTGTAGGTATTCTGAGAAAAGGCTGTGGTATGCTTTAAATATGGTGAACAGAGCCTTGTATTTGATATGGGATGTGATGGGAAGCCAGTGCAGGACTTTGAGAAATGGGGTTATGTAATCGTGTGGGATGCTTCATGCAGGATTGGGCGGCAGTGTTCTGGGCAAGTTGTAGAGGGTAGATTGCATATCTCAGTAGGCCTTGAAGGATGATGTTGCAGTAGTCCAGGTGGGGGAGCACCAGGTCCTGGAAGAGTGTACAGAAGTCGTTGGTGTCACATAAGGGCCACAGGCAATGGACTGTCTTTATTTAGTGATATGTCAGTTTAACGGTGTTGATGATGTGGCTGTAGTGTTAGTCCCTGGTCCAGCATTACTCCCTGGTCCAACATTACTCCTAGGTAGCTTACCTTATGATCCGTAACTATTGGTGATGAAAGAAGAAGTTGAAGCAACATTGAAAGCCTTATCAAAGAACAAAGCATCAGGTATTGATGGCATTCCCATAGAGGTATTACAGCAATCTGATGCAATTATTACCATACTTACAAGGCTCTGCCAAGAAATTTGGAAGACAATATCATGGCCAACTGACTGGAAAAGATCTGTTTATACCAATACTAAAGAAAGGTGATCCAACTGACTATGAAATCATCGCACAATCTCTCTGATCCCACATTCTAGCAAGATTCTACTAAAGATTATTCAACAGAGACTACAACCATACCTGGAACAAGAACTACCTGAAGTGCAAGCAGGGTTCAAGAAAGGGCGAGGAACGAGAGACATCATCGCGGATGTGAGATGGATCCTTGAAAAGACTAAAGAATACCAAAAGGATATCTATTTGTGCTTTATCGACTATAGCAAGGCTTTTGACTGTGTAAATCATGAGAACCCTTGGCCACATTAAGAAGCATGGGTATACCAGAACACCTGATCATTCTCTTGCACAATCTGTACATTGATCAAGAAGCAACAGTTCAAACGGAACAAGGAGAAACAGAATGGTTTAAAATAAGCAAAGGTGTAAGACAAGGCTGCATACTTTCCCCCTACCTCTTTAATTTATATGCAGAACAAATCATCAGAGAAGCAGGACTGTATGAAGACAACAGAGGTGTGAAGATTGGTGGAAGACTCATCAACAACCATCTCTATGCTGATGATACCACATTACCAGCTGAAAGTGAAGATGATCTGAAACATTTGCTTCTCACGATCAAAGAACATAGTCTCGAAATGGGCCTCCACCTTAATGTAAAGAAGAAAAAAGATCATGACAACTGGCAAAATCAACAGGTTCATCGTTGAAAGAGAAGAAATTGAAATTGTGAACAACTTTAACCTACTTGGATCAACAATAAAGAAGCAACAAGCAATCAAGAAATCCAACGACACATTGCTCTTGGCGGAAAGGCTATGAAAGACCTAGACAAGATTCTCAAGAGCAGAGATGTCTCTCTCCATTCAAATATTCGACTTGTTCAAGCCATGGTATTTTCAATAATATCATATGGATGTGAAGGCTGGACAGTGAAAAAGATAGACAGGAAGAAAATTGATGCCTTTGAATTATGGTGCTGGCTTTGAATACTGTGTATACAATGGACTGCCTGAAGAACAAACCAGTCAGTACTAGAGGAGATCAAACCTAAGCTTTCTTTAGAAGCTCAGATGACAAGACTTTGACTTTCATACTTCGGACACATCATGCGAAGAGAGAGATCATTAGAGAAAGACATCATGCTTGGCAAGATATAAGGTCAACACAAAAGAGGAAGGCCAGCAATGAGATGGATTGATACAATAACAGCAGCTTCAGGTACCAGTCTGTTAACAATGAGCCGCCTGACTGAAGACTGAGCACAATTTAGGACAACTATCCAGAGGGTCGCCATGAGTCGACACCAACTTGATGGCACTTAACAACAGCTTACCTGTGATTTGACTTGCAGGTGTGCTGCTGGGGTCTTTATGTGGGCTGGATGGATGAAGGTCGTGCATAGTCATGGATTTCATCACCTCACTCTTATATGAATGCACTTATATGTCAGTGAAGGAGTAGTCTCGTGGTTAGAGCAGGGATAGCGAACTCCAGTCCCGGAATGCCACAATCCAGCTTGTTTTTCAGGATGCCCCTAATGAATATTCATGAGACATATTTGCATCCACTGCCTCCCATCATATGCAAATATATCTCATGAATATTCATTAGGACATCTTGAAAACCAGGCTGGATGTGGTACTCCAGGACTGGAATTCGCCATCCCTGGGTTAGAGCAATAGCCTAGTACCTAAGAGATCCAAGTTTGAATCCCACTAACACTCCTTGTGACCTTGGGCAAGTCCCTTAACCCTCCACTGCCTCGGAGTAAAAAGACTGGCAATCTACTTCCAGTCATACCTTGCCAAGAAAACCCAGGGGCTACTGGGTTGCCTTGAGTCTGCATGGACTTGATGGCACTTAAAAAAAAAGGTCAGTAAGAAGTTTGAAGTGGATGCAGAAACAGATAGGAAGCCAGTGAAGTGACTTGAGAAAAAGAGGTTACATGAGCATAGTGACACTGGCGGAAGATAAGCCTTGCAGCTGAGTTTTGAAGGGGAGAGAGATGATTCAGAGGGAGACTAACGAGGAACAGGTTACAATAGTCAAAACAGGAAATGATTAGAGAGTGGATAAGGGTTTTAGTAGTGTGTTCAGAAAGGAAAGGATGAATTTTGATCATGTTATAGAGAAAGAAATGGCAGGTTTTAGCTGTCTGTTGAATGTGTGCAGAGAAAGAGAGAGCAGAATGAAAGATGACCCCAAAGTTGTGAACTGAGGAAACGGAGGAGGGAGGAATGGAGGGAAGGTGGGTTTAGGGGGAAAGATATGGAGTTCAGTTTTGGCCATGTTCAATTTCAGACGGTGGTGAGACATCCAGGTAGCAATGTCAGATAAGCAGGCAGAGATATAGTCCTGGATTCCTGGAGAGATTTCAAGTGCAGAAAGGTAGATCTGAGAGTCATCAGCATAAAGATGGTACTGAAAACCATGGGAGGAGATAAGTGCACCAAGTGGCTGAGTGTAGAGAGAGAAAAGGAGAGGTCCCAAGAAAGAGCCCTGAGATACAACATCTGAAAACAGGATGGCGGTAGAGGAGGAACCACCAGAACATACACTAAAAGTGCTATGGGAGAGATAAAGAAGAAAACTAGAACAGAACAGAGCCCCTAAATCCAAGGGAGGACAGAGTTTTGAGGATATCAACAGGGTATCATTGTAATCAGTAGCCACTGTAATACCTCAGACTGTAGCACTTCAAAAGACATTAAGCTCGTTCAGGAATTTGCTTCTCCCAAAAGAGGTAGCAGCAGCTGGAGGAATAAGACTCTAAGGGGCTGATGCAGAAAGCCAGCATTAGAGTTGTGCGCTAAAAGCTGCACACATGGTTTTCTAGCATAAGAGTAACACAAAGGTTGTGCGCCTATATGCAGCAAGGAAATGGCATGCAAATGAGGTAGACGCAGAAAGTCTGCACTAAACCAGCAAGCACAAGCATCTGTGTTAGCAGCACCTAGATCCTGCATAGAAAAAGACACTTGTGCGCATGTGCTGAAATTCTATGTGGCACCCCCCTCCTTCCCCCCTCCTTCCCCCCTTTTTCCCTTCCCCTCCCCCTCCCTCTCCCCTTCCCCTCCCTCCCCCCACTCCTTCCTCCCCTTCCCCCACTCCCCCATTCACCCTTCCTCTCCCCCCTACTTTTTCCCCCTCTCTTTCCTCCCCTCCACTCCCCCTCCTTCCCCTCCATTCCCATCCCCATCCCCCTCTATCTCCCCTCCTCTTCCCCCTTCCCCTCCCCTTTGTCCTTTCCTTTCACCCTTCCCTTACCCTACACACCCATACCCCCCTTTTTTCCCTTCCTCTTTTCCTTTCCTTTTCTTTCCTTCCCTTCCTTCTAACGTTTGTGTTTAGTTTACAAGTCCTATTTATTTCGTTTTAGTACACCTCCCTTTTGGTATGGAGATGATTGTGCTTCTATTGTGTGTTATCATAATAATTTTTACAGCATTGATCATTTATTGTCTATTATTGTATGTTAGGACCCAGAGGATTGATCTCATTGGTGTATATCTCGAGAGTCTTGCAACCCATGTTTCAGGGTTTTAGGTGGTTTTAATTAATTAATTAATTAATTAATTTTTATTCTTTTAGTGGTGCTGTTTTTTGGTTTTATCTTTTTTTGATGTATTTATTTGGTCATTTATTTCATATTTGATATATAGGCCTTCTCTGTTCCATAACAGGAGGTAACAAAAGATTTTGATCTATTTATTTGTTTATATTTGGTACATGCATATAGGTCGATTTTATTTAAAAGGAGGCAATAAAAAGTTTTGGTCTGCAGTAGTATTAATTATGGCTATAATGGTTCTGGGAGGATGTGTTTGGATCTAGTCAGGCACTTGTACATACCAATGATATAAAGGTGAACTGTACAACGGATTATACACCTGAGGCAGTTTGTGGAAATTCGCGAGTTTAGAGGTGGACCTCATACAATTTGATTGCAAGTGTTTGAGAAGGACACCTATTATGCATTTATTTTTGTGGTACACAGTACAAAAAACGTAGGCAGGTGTAGGCTCTCACCAGTACTTTATTGGTCCATACATGTAAAGGGAGACCTGACCCGACACAGGCCGTATTTCGATAAAATCTTCTTCAGGGGTTGGCTCTCCTTATACTAAAAACACATCATAAATAATTAAAAACACAAATATAAAAACCATAATCAAACTAAATACATCATGTATAACACCGTAAAGAACGCGATAAAAGATAATAAGTAAATAATAAGCTTAAAGTATATAATACACAAAAATATTATCCATAAACCTATAACATAGACTGATATTAATGAACATCACACTCTAATGAGTTAAAAACAAGTAAAACAAGGAAACTCTTTAGAAATTAAAAAGCCCCCTTCTAAAACTGAAGTAACACATTACACATGTAAAACATTAATGGCAAATGAATATTAATCAAAAGCTAAGAAATAATATTGATAAAACCATATTGATAAAAACATATTATAGATGCCATTCATAGCACATAAATAAAATCTATAGTACAAATAAACATATCAATGTAAGACGGAGAAATAAAGAGAAAACACGGAGGAGATGGAGAACCAAGGAGCAGGAGTGAAACCAATTTTACCTGAAAACCTGTATTAGGGATACGCCAATACAGTTAATATGTTGCACTGAAATTGAAACAACCTTTTGTAACTACAGAAAGGGATAAAAGAAAGAGTGTTTATAATGAAAAACTGATTTTATCCAAAGGGTTCATTGATTTCTTCAAACCATTAATAACTTATAAATGAACAATCATAGTCTCTTAAAGCATAAGGGACGCAGTTATGCTGCAAACGTTCAAAAAACTCCTATATACTAATAAAGAGACGACAACTTAAGAGATTTAAATTGGAAGACTCCATGCATTTAAAAAGATGAGTAATCTATTCAAGTTTTAAATAAGGATGGTTAATCCATCCAAGTTTAAAAGTACATTAGTTAAAAACATGCCTTGCTGTAAGGCTAAAAAGATGTGATAATATGGCATTTAAAAAAACTTTATTAAATGCGAAAATCAACCCGATATATGGTAATCGTGAGCCTAGGGGACAGCGTCATACTGACATCGTTCGAACGTTACTCTATTTTTGTAAACTAAAAAATATATTTCTTACTGACACGCCTATAACCGAGGGATTCTGAAGAGTTTGCCCACGTGAAAAGAGGCAAAAATAATTTTTTATATCTAAAACCATATGAATCGATGAATCAACAAACATCCTGGCATGCCTGTGAATTATAAATGTGACACAATATTAAAAAACTTTTATCATCCTCGAACTGCCAATGTTTCAAAAACCATGAGAGCAGCATCAAATGCTCACGGCACCGTGCTTGGTAAAAAACACTAGCATATGCGTGTGGATGTTTAACCCGCCAGTAGGCGCACGAGGGGAATGTGAATATAAGTGTGCATTGTATAAACCACAGTATACAGATTACTCGGACTAAGGGACCCCACTAGGGTATACCATCAGTAACAACTGCAACCGAAGATTTGTACCACTTACAAAAAGAAAGAGAATTGTGTCTAAAATCATATGACCCAATGATACAAAAACCATCCTGGCATGCCTACGAGATGTGAATATGACACAATATAAGAAAAACTTACATCCTTGAACTGCCAATACTTCGGAAACCATGATAGTAACATTGTATGCTCACCGGCACCCTGCTTAATTAAAAAGATGCTAACGCATGCGTATAGGTGTTTAAACCTGCCAGCAGGCGCGCGAAGAAAATGTAAACATAAAAATACATTGTATTTTATTTATTTATTTAACAATTCTTTTATACCGCGCTATTAAAATCAGTGCGGTGTACATAGAACAAGAACATACTACAATGCATACAAGTAACATTGAGTTTTACATTGAACAGGGAACTTCAACAATAGGACAACCGGGGGAACTATGTACAGATTAACTTAATGGCATATCTTGTTTAATGGTATTAACTTAATGGTATATACAGTGATATAAAACTTGTTTGGATGTTGCAATGTATAAAACCGTATTTAGCAGGATGCTTCGGACCAAGAGACCCCTCCAGGGTATAAGCCATATTTCTCAGTGACAACTGCTATTGAAGATTTTTTCACTTAAAAAGAGGGAGAAACTTGTCTCTAAAATCAGATAAACCGATCTTACAGAAAACATCCTAGCATGCTTATGAGATGTAAATGTGACACAACATAAAAAAACTTACATCCTCGAACTGCCAATACTTCAAAAACCATGAAAGCAGCATCGATTACTCAACGGCACCATGCTTAATTAGAAAGACGCTAGCGCATGCGTATAGGTATTTAAATCGCCAGCAGGCGCGCGAAGGGAATGTAATTATGAAGGTACATTGTTAATCCGTTTAACAATAATATGTGCACCAATCTTCATGAATATGATCTGCCCTGCGAGAGAAGAAAAAGAAAAGCCAACAGTGGCTAAAGTATATAAAAGAATGTGTCCACCGGAAACAATTGATTAGAAACTAGGATATAAAGTAGAAACCCTTATATAACAAGAAAATCCAGTTTTGTTGAAAAATAGAGCTGACACCACACAAATATACAACAGAGGCATTACCTAAAATACCAACAGAAACTACACTACTAAATATAAAAAAAGGAACTAAAGCCTGTCAGACGGTTGCCTGGGTGAGAATCTTCACAATCTTGGCAAGTGCATATCTCTATATGATTTGCAAGGTATTGTGGGCAATGTAGTTCATTCACACCAGACACAGCTGCTGACAATAATTTAGTTATGCTCTTGGGTAAAGCCAATAAGAAATTTATTTATGGGTTATTTCTCCCAACACAGATATGCTTGGTAGCACATAAATTAGGTAACTTGCTTTCAGTGTTAACTTGGAAAAACAAAGTCAAAATCAGGAAAACAACAAATGAAAAGCCACAAAGCAAGAAACAAACTGTTCTTTTCAGGTTAACTTCTGATTACTTCCCACATAGATACAGAAGTGATTCTCTCCTAGCTCACAAGCAATTAGGTAAGGCTTAATTGCTAGCAGTCACCAGCTGAAACCCCTTAGCTGGCTTGCCTTCCACTGTGTGGGTCAAATCCTGCTTCAGGAGCTTTTCTGAGTAGATTAAAGAACAAATTTGTATTTCTTTGTGATGGTTGCTGTACTTTATAACAGAAAGTTACCAACGGAGTTTGGATAGAGAGCAATCCATATAAATAGGATCTTCATCTGCTATTATTCCCCCTTGTTCAACCAGCATGGGTTCAATATCATGGATTGGCACAGATGAATCTCTCAATGGAGCATTTTCAGGAGAATACTTGTTTCCCTGCTGTCTTTCAAGGTTATAGCTAGGGCATAGATCAGTGTTCATACCTGAGCTTCCATTGCTGCTAGAGTTCCTCTCTATATAGCCTGGCCAGTATGTAGTCCAGTTCTTATGTCCAGCCTTCCAATCCAGATCCCTGGACACTGGATCTCTCTTCACATACCTTCTGGCACAGGTCTTAGGGTCCCTTCCCCGTGCAGCCGTCTCCCTCACAGGTAGCCTCTGGTGATTCCTAGCTCTGCAGCACCATTCCTCTGGCTTTCCCCAGTCCAATAGTGTATGCTGGCCCTTGGAATACCTCCCAGTATACGTACTGCTTTGGACTCTTCTAGACCTCTCAAAGGCTTTTCTCTTCCTTCTTCCAAAGGGTCTCTTTCCCTCTCTGTCCGTCCAGTTTGGCTTCTGCTTCTGATGATCCTTCAGATGAAACTGATGATCAAACTCAAGCTGATTCTCAGGATACTGAGGACAATTCTCTGGATATCCAAGGTGATCATGAAGATGGTCATCTGTAGAATAAACTCTACTCTTATTCTGCTTAGATGAGTGCTCCTCCCTAACACAGCGCAGCTGTGCTGAATCAGGCCTTGCCCTTTGAGATGAGTGTTCCATCCTAGCACAGCGCAGCTGTGCTGAATCAAGCCCTGCCCTTTGCAATGAGTGCTTGGGGATTACCTCATAGCCCTTTTGATTGAACACACGTTTTCTTACTTCAGCTCCTCTCATGGCTGTTGGAAACCTGGTGCATTCTGGGACTGGTAGTCTTTTATGGCAAAATTCTGTTTTCTCATTTCTACCAGCACTGACAGGTTGCTTGTTCAGAGACACTTCACCTTTTCTATAGCCCCTTCCTGAGCTATGATAAGCTTCCTTATCACAAGCCACATTCAGTCAAATCATATCTACACAACCCAATGACTGATAAATAAACAAGAAACACATTAAGAACCACTGACCTATACATTACCAAGCATCTTAACTTGATTGTAAGTCATATATCTTCATGAACAAACGGATAAATAAATAAATAATCCATATAAAGCAAAGACCCAATAAATATACAAATAAATAAACAAGTTATATGCATATGTATAAAAAACCATAAGGTATAATTATGTAAACACACTAAAAGACTGGAGCACAACCAAACTAAAATGATGATCCTGATAAAAGAACTACCTACAGGAAAACAGAAAAATCGCGTTCAGCGTTCAAACCATGTGGTGTGAGAGTATTGAGAGTAAAAATGTATTTCTGTTCCATCTGGAGAATGGTTTTCTCTATATTATCACCTCTCCAGTTTAATCTCACTTTTTTTGTGACAAAAAATTTTAAGTCTGACAATTGATGTGCTCTGTCTATCCAGTTTTGCACCAACGGTTTATCTGTCAATTGTCTCTTAATGCAGCTTTTGTGTTCTACTATCCGTACGCGTATACTTCGTTTGGTCCGGGGGTCTTTCAGCTAAAGTTTGTAAATGGGGTTTCACCACAGGGTACCAATGGCTGAACCTTTTTAAATTTTATGGAACTGACATTTTTATTGGAACTGGGTTTTATTTTATTTTATTTTATAACCCCTATTTGTTTGGTTTAGTGTGGATTCAGCATACAATAGGAAAGTATGACGGGGTTTTCAGCATTTTTAATGCGAGAAGGTCAGCTGATACTGGCTTTCCCACGGAGATAAATGGATTGAATAGCACAAGTGCAGGCGTTTTTGCTGCTTGAGAATTCCAGCCAAATTTTACGTGGTGGAAGGATACTGCAGTAATTTCCAATTAGATTCAGTACCAGGTATGATTTTTGTATTGGACAACTGAAGCAACTTAGGCATATGGTATTAGACCCGGTAATATGCAACATGGGTCTTAATGTGGAAAGGCTCCGTTTATACCTACATCCATTTACTTTTATAAGTGGCTTATGTTTCTAACATGGTTTCTAGACAACTTATTGGTAGTATTTGATAATGTTTTTTCACACAGTGGTTATTTTTGGAAGGCGAAGGTCTCTTATTATGTGGCCAGGTATTGGGGGATTTAAGGAGTAGTGGGAGGTGTCCCATTTGTATTTGGATTCAAGTCCAGATTAGCGGTTCATAGTTATTTTTACAGCTAATTCAGGGTTTCATAGCATGTATAGATTTACACTGATTAGAGAAGGATTGTTTCAACTAATTCTACTCTACCAGTCACGCCTGCCTCGTGCAAACACTATCTGCCATATTGTTAGTATTCATTACAGTTGTTTTTCTTTCCTCTCCCTATAGTTTACAAGACAGAACAGAAAGGGTCATAATCAGAAGAAATTTTCTTGATGATTTCTGGTCGGTTACATGTAACATCCCTTGTTTTTTCTTTGTTTTAGCCTTTTTATCCTTTATGACTGTTTTTTTATACAAGTTTTGTATATGGTCTCTCAATGTTAGAAGGTTTTAGATGGTATATTTATTTATTTATTTAGATGTAGCATTAAGTCTTGTGATCTTAGTTCAGTTTTAAGTATTTTTATGTTGATTATTAGATTTTATGCGATTGTATATTGTATTTCTATAATTTTATTCATTGAAGTATTATGTGTTTTTATTTGTTTATTCTTTATTTATGATTTTAGTATGCCAAGTGAACCCCTGAGGAAGGCATAACCGAAACATGGCCTGTGTCGGGTCGGCTTGGCTGTTATACTCCTGGTGGGGGTTTCACATTGTACCCCTGTTCAAGTAACTCAATAAATTGGTTCCCTGTTTTACCATGTTTGGACTGGGTCTTCATTGATTTATTTGGTATCGTGCTCTTCTGTTAAACGTCTCTGCATCCAGGCAGAATAGCTAATTGCTTGGTTATCATGTAATTTAAATGGATTTACATGGCCTGTGCGCTAGCAATGGCCCTGGCTTCTGCGCAGTGATTACATTTGTGCCGCTCACTATTCTGCATTATGGCATGATGTTTACATGTCATGATACCAGGGCTGGCCCATCCACTAGGTGAGCTAGGCGACTACCTAGGGTGGTAGACCTCTGTGGGCAGCACGGCATCCATGGCAGGCCATGTGCTTTGGCACACATGGCCTACTGCTTCTGACACCCCTCTGACAGTTGTGTTGGAAGGGAGTCAGAAGCGACAGGCCATGTGTGCTGAAGCACATGGCCTACTGGGGGCTGCTGCTGCCATCGTGCCATCCCAGCAACCCTGCTGATGGAATTGGCGGCAGTGGGGGTTGGCACAGCCAGGGCTTCTTCCTGGGGCTGCAGAAACCCTTGGACTGGCCCTGCGCACTCCCTATGTGCACATGGCACATTAACGCTTTTGCATCGGCCCCTAAGTTTGGATAGTTCAGAGAGAGCTATGATGGAAGCAAGAATCAATATGGTGTCACAGATATTATTCTTTATAATTTCTGAACACTCAAATACCTTAATTTTTAATTCCAAGGAGCAAGCAGCCTAAGACAATTTGAATTTAAAATGGTACATTCATGTTTATTTTACAAGAAAATATTTAATTTCAAAACACTGTACATTGATATACAGGTATAAACTGGAGGGGGGGCTCCACTGGGGCATTACCCTACTTTACCTTGATGCTGTGAGTGTCATAGGTGGCTTAGTTTCCTCAGGTAAGCCACCAATGGAAACTTTCAATTTACAGAGAAAATATATTTTATTTTTTCTACGATGCACTCTACAGTTCCATGAACCTCAAATCTCAAATCAGTACTTACCAAGGAATGAGAACTCTCCCACAATGAATCATTTAAACATTTTTTACTTTTGAAAAATGTTCTGATTTTAATTTGAAAAAATAATATAAATTAATTTTTGTAAACAAATAATAATCTTTATAAAGCTTTCAAGTAGATTCAGTTTCTACAATTGGTCTTCACCAACACATTAATACATTACACTATAATGTAGTCATTTATATAGTAACATAGTATATGAAGGCAGATAAAGACAAGTATGGTCCATCTATTCTGCCCAGTAAGGTGGCTAGAGTAGGTGTACTTGCCATTCCATGCAGGTCACCCCTCTCTATTTGTTGAAGCATAAGATTTGCAGCTTGTCGTGCTATGAGGGCCTGTGTGCATCAGTGATGCTGAGGGCTAAGCTATCGGTAGCTTAACTACTGGCAGTGTCTCCCAAGATGGACAGGTCTCAGCTGAGATGCCAGACCAAGACAAACCACCCATCTGGACAGCAACAGAATGGGACAGTGCTGGTGGTGGAGGATCACATTTCTGTGACAACGGCAACAACACTAAAACTGCACGGAAGAAAGGCCCGGCAGTCTACTAACGTATCATGCCACGAAAACCCAATGGATAGTCACAACAAAACAAATTGCACTATAGTGCTAGAAGATGAGACCCCCAGGTCGGAAGGCACTCAACTAGCTACTGGGGAGGAGCTGAAGACTTTTCATAGTAAAGTCAGCATTTGTGATATGGTTGGATAAAAGCCCTCGGGATGTCTGACTAATGATGTAGCTGCGCATGAAATGAGTCAAAACCTGCAAATATATCTTACATACTGGGACATGGAACGTACGAAGCATGAACCAAGGGAAGTTGGAGGTGGTCAAGAATGAAATAGAATACGTACAATTCGATCTGTTGGGTGTCAGCGAACTGATATATCAGGCCCATTGCATCTGATAATCACAAGTTCTACTATGCCGAAATGAAAGACAAAGAAGAAATGGTGCTGCATTTATAATTAAGAAGAAACTTGTAAGAACTGTAATGAAATACAGTTCAATCAGTGAATGCTTAGTTTCTATTTGTCTACGAGGAATGCCCATCAACACAACTATAATTCAAATATATGCGCCAACAACAGCTGCAGAAGAGGATGAAGTTAATGAGTTCTATAAACAAGTACAAGCTGAAATTGACAGAACATGCAAACAGGATATCCTGATAGTCATGGGTGACTGGAACGCAAAAGTTGGCAACAAAGAAGAAGGCAAAGTGGTTGGAAAATATGGACTTAGCGAAGAAATGAAGCCAGAGAAAGACTGATAGAATTCTGCAAGACCAACAATCTATTCATCTCAAACACCTTTTTCCAACAACACAAGTGGTGACTTCTACATATAGACTTCACCCAATGGACTATACAAAAATCTAATTGACTACATCTGTGAAAGTCAACGATGGATAAGCTCTATAACATCAACAAAGACAAAACCTGGAGCTGACTGTGTTTCAGATCACCAACTACTAGTATGCAAACTCATGCTAAAGTTGAAAAAGAGCAAACCACTCATGAATATAGCAAAATATGACCTTGAGAATATGCCACCGGAATTTAAAGACTGCCTGCAAAAATTGATTTGCTGCTTTAGATACACATGACAGAGCTTCAGATGAGTTATAGGATGATATCAAGAAGGTTGTGTTGGAAGAAAGTGAGAAATCTCTACAAAAGGCGAAAAAGCAAAAAAAGGCTAAAATGGATGACCGAAGAAATTCTGAAAATTGCCCAGAAACGTAGAGACGCTAAAGCCAGAAGAGAAAGAGAGACAACTGCAGAACTTAATAGAGATTTACAATGTGCAGCAAGACAAGACAAGGAGAAGCACTACAATGAGGCATGCAAGGAAATAGAAGCAAAAACTATTAGAGGAAGAACAAGATTGGCTTTCCTAAAGCTATGAGAGTTAAAGAGAAGATTCTAGACTTGAATTTTAATGTTACAAGATGCTCAAGGATCCATGCTGAATGATGCTGAGAAGATCAAGAAAAGATGGAAAGAATAAACAGAATCATTATATCATAAAAATCAAGTGGACCAACAGCCGTTTCAACCTGTACCTTATGATCAGGAACCATTGGTGATGAAAGAAGAACTCAAAGCAGCATTGAAAGCCTTATCAAAGAACAAAGCACCAGGCATTGATGATATTCCCATTGAAGTATTAGAGCAATCTGATGCAGCTGTTACCATACTTACAAGACTCTGCCAGGAAATTTGGAAGACAACATCAAGGCCAACTGACTGGAAAAGATCTGTGTTTATACCAATACTAAAGAAAGGTGATCCAACTGACTGTAGAATTTATTGCACAATTGCTCTGATCCCACATGCCAGCAAGATTCTACTGAAGGTTATTCAACAGAGACTACAACCATACCTGGAACGAGAACTGCCTGAAGTGCAAGCAGGGATCAGGAAAGGGTGAGGAACGAGAGACATCATCGCGGATGTGAGATGGATCCTTAAAAAGACTAAAGAATACCAAAAGGATATCTGTATGTATTTTATTGACTACAGCAAGGCTTTTGACTGTGTAAAGAGGGAGGAGTGGCCTAGTGGTTGGGGCAAGTTACCTCAGGCTGGAAGGTCAGAGGTTCAAATCCCACTAGAGGACAGCAACCTTGGGCCAGAAGGACTGGTGTTTCTAGTCCCACAGGTGTTCCTTGTGGTCCTGGGCAAGCCACCTAACCCTCCATTGCTCATGTTCCCTGTAAAATAGTTATTTCCAAGTTATAATGCCCTGTTCAATTTAATTTCAGTTTGTTCAGTGTAAACCACCTTGATATCATGATACCATTGATATCATGATACCATGATACCATTGATATCATGATACCATTACCAATCTATATCAGTTCAGAAAGGCTCTCAAAACATACCTTTTCCGCAAATATTTCCCAGACAGCAACTAAACCAGATATCCCCTCCAAGAAATGACCCAATCTAGAAATGCCCTCACACTGCAGTGTAGATAGATTATGTATATAGTTAACCCAGTTATCCAAGTTTGTACTCCTGTTCAATGTAAAACCTGACAGTTTGTCGTAATGGTCGTTTTGTTATGATGTAAACCGCGCTGATTCTAAATAGCGCGGTATATAAGAAACTGTAATAAATAAATAATAAATAAATAAATGAAAGGCGGTGTATAAGAAATGTTAAATAAACTATGAGAAACTCTGGGCCACATTAAGAAGTATGGGTATACCAGAACACCTGATCATTCACAGAACCTTTACATTGATCAAGAAGTAACAGTTCAAATGGAACAAGAAGAAACAGAATGGTTTAAAATCAGCAAAGATGTACCACAAGGCTGCATACTTTCCACATACCTGTTTAATTTATATGCAGAACAAATCACCAGAGAAGCAGGACTCTATGAAGACAACAGAGGAGTGAAAATTGGTGGAAGACTCATCAACAACCTTTGCTATGCTGATGATACCACATTACTGGCTGAAAGTGAAGATGATCTGAAACATCCTGTTTGATTACTATGGGACCACCACATAGTCTACTCTTCCTTCAGTAAAGCCCTTACCCCAGCTCTCACTTTGCTGTATATAACTCTCTCTCATTTGTAAATAAGCACCCCCTGAACCCACCTTCTACCCCCCTACATTCCCCCCTTGCAAAGTCCTTTCTCTGTAAATAGCTCCCTTACTCCCACCCTTGAAGTGCCCCTCTCCAGTGACCCTTCCTCTCCTCCCCCAAGTATCCCCTTGTATCTCTTTACAATCCAATGTTCACTGAAATTGTTAGTTATTCTATTGTTTAGATATAAGATTATTTATTTTGTAAACCGCTCTGACTGAAGGATACAGCGATATATAAAACCTGATAAATAAATAAATAAATAAAATTTGCTTCTCAAGATCAAGGAACATAGTCTTAAAGTGGGCCTGCACCTTAATGTAAAGAAGTAAAGACTGGCAAAATCAATAAGTTTATTGTTGATGGAGAAGAAATTGAAATAGTGGACAACTTTAACCTACTTGGATCAACTATCAATAAAGAAACAACAAGCAGTCAAGAAATCAGACAACTCATTGCTCTTGGCAGAATGGCTATGAAGGATCTAGACAAGATTCTCAAGAGCAGAGATGTCAACTCATTCAAGCCATGGTATTTTCAATAACGTCATATGGATGTGAAAGATGGACAGTGAAAAAGGTAGACAGGAAGCAAATTGATGCCTCTGAATTATGATGCTGACGATAAATACTGTACATACCATGGACTACCCAAAGAACAAACCAGTCAGTACTAGAGGAGATCAAACCTAAGCTTTCCTTAAAAGCTCAGATGACAAGACTTTGACTTTCATACTTTGGACAAATCATGCGAAGAGAGAGATCATTAGAGAAATACATCATGCTTGGCAAGGTAGAAGGTCAATGCAAAAGAGGAAATTTAGCAATGAGATGGATCGATACAATAACAGCAGCTATGGGTGCCACTCTGTCAATAATGAGCCGCCTGATTGAAGACAACTATCCAGAGGGTCGCCATGAATTGACACCAACTTGGCAGCACTTAAAAACAACAAGAAATATTTAAGTTTATTTTGATTTTATCCTCTTGTTATAAAGGGACCCACTGTGTCTGTCCAAGGCCATTTTGAATTCCATCACTGTATTTACCCCCACCACCTCCATTGGGAGGGCATTCCAAGCATCCACCATCCTTTCAGTGAAAAAGTATTTCCTGAAGTTGCTTTTAAGTTTACCTCCTTTTAGTTTAATTTTATGCCCTCTAGTATTACAGCTTCTCCTTCTTTGTAAAGGGTTTGTTTGTTCATTAATGCCCTTTAAGTATTTAAACATCTGTATCATATCTCCTCTGTCCTTCCTCTCCTATAGGGTATACATATTTAGGTCTTCTCTTCTCATAAATCTTTTGACACAGGATCCAAATCATTTTGGCCACCTTCCTCTGAACCAGTTCAAGTCTTTTTATATCCTTTGTGAGATACGATCTCCCAAAACTGAACACAATACTCCAAGTGCGGCCTCACCAATGACTTGTACAGGAGCATTAATACCTCCTCCTTTCTGCTGGTTATTCCTCTCTGTATGCAGCCCAGCATCCTTCTGGCTTTGGCTACCATCTTGTCGCATTGTTTTGCCACCTTGAGATCCTCAGACACTGTGTGGTGTCTGCTGTGAAGTGAGGAGTATGTTCTAGATATGTTTTTGCTTAGGGGAGACTCTGGATAGAATAGGTATATTTATTTAATATTTATTTTATTTAAAGTCTCTTTTATACCGCGCTATTCAGCATCAGTGCGGTTTACAATAAACAACGAACATACACATTTCCAATAGTACTTTGTGTTTACATATGAACAGGAGAATCAACTTGGCTAACAGGGTAACTATATACAATAACAATATATACAATTTACAGGCTGGTCATGTGTTCTTATGGTTTCAGACAGAGGAGATTTGTGAGGTTTCGGTAATTGGTGCTGAGCTTTCATTGGTTTCCGGGTAATGTAGGAGGAAGAGGTAGTGTTTCACAGCCTTCCTGAATTGGAATATGTCTGGGATTGTTCGGATGTTGTGAGGGAGGCTGTTCCAGATCATTGGTGCATAAAGTTTGAATGCCCTGCTGGATGTTGACTTGGTGCATTGAGTCATTGATCTTGGGACTATCAAGGTGTTTTGTGCTACTGACCTTCTGTCCCTATTGTGGGGTGTCTTCTGGACTATCTCTGATAGTGATGTTGACGAGAGACCGTTGGTGGCTTTGAAGGTGAGTAGCAAGGTCTTGAATGTAATCCTCCCTTGAATCGGGAGCCAGTGGAGCTGTTTCATAATGGGTGTGACATGGTCTTTCCTGGATGCTCCATGTAGTACTCTTGCTGCGGTGTTCATTGCCATTTGCAGTGGGTTCAGAGTGGTTTGGGGGATATAACCCTGGGTTATAACCCTGGGTTATATACCTGGGTTATAACCCAGGTATATAACCCTGGGTTTTCATGTGTGTGGATGGGGTATAACTTGTAACAGAGACAGATGGTGGTTGGAAAAGGTGGTGTGTGTGCATGTCTGTGGGGGTTGTCTGGAGCCTTGAATGAGAGGGATGAGCATGGGATGAGCAATGTTTGTGTTGTGTATTGTCAGACGGCTGCCTAGGGTGAGAACTTACACAATCTTGACGATGCATATATTCATATGATTCTTGCAAGGTATTGTGGGTATTGTAGTTCATTCACTCCCAAACACAGCTGATGACAATAATTTGAGTTGTGAAACCAAGTGGTAAGATCAATAAAATACTTCTTTTATTGATGGGGTTTAATTCACCCAGCACATGTATGCTTGATAGCACTATAAATGAGGTTACTTGCTTGCAGTGTTTAAAATGGATAACAAAAAGTCACAAAGTAAACCAGAAACAACCTTCAGCTTGTCAGGCAATTAGCTAATGTTTTCTTAGCAAGTAATTACCAAATACAAAGGCACAAAGTAAAGAATAAACTTTGCTGGTTAGGTTAACTTCTGCTTATTTTCCACGCCGATCTCAGCAGTGATTCTCCCTTGCTCACACACACAATCAGGTGCAGCCCTAATTACTATCAATGGACCAGCTGAAAGCCTTTAGCTGGCTGGCTGCTACTGTGTGAGCCCAAATCCTGCTTTAAGAGCTGTGTGCAGTGGAAATAAGGAACAAAGTTAGGTTTCTTTGTGATGGCTGATGTGTTTGCTCATAGAAAACTAGCAATAGCATTTAGATAAAGAACAGTCCATGTAAATAGTTTCATCTGCTGTATTTCCCCCTGCATCAACAATCATAGGGTCAATATCATACATTGGCACAGATGAGTCTTTCATTAAGGTACTATCATGAGAATGCTTATTCCCTGGCTGCCATTCTCTGTTATAGATAGGGTCTGGATCAGTGTTCATACCTGAGCCTCTCCTGCTATCATTATTCTTCTCTGTATAGCCTGGCCAATATGTAACCCAATTCTGATGTCCAGCCTTCCAATCTTGATCCCTGGACACTGGATCTTCTCTCACATACCTTCTGGCCTTGGTCTGAAAGTCCCTTCCACATGCAGTCTTCTCTCTTCCAGATAGCCACTGGTGATTCCTATCTCTGCCAGTCCATTCCTCTGGCTGAATCCAGTCCAATGGACTCTGCTGGCTTTTGGAATACCTCCCAGTATGAGTACTGCCTTGGAATCTCCCAGACCTTCCAATGGCCTTTCTTCTCTTCCTTCCAGAGAGTTTCCTTCTCTCTCTATCTGCTTGGCTTGGCTTCTGTTTCTCCAGGTGATACTGGTGCTTGTAGCCGTTGCTGAAGCTCTCCCCTCTGTATCTCTTCCTGAAGCTGTTCTTGAAGCTGGGCTGGAGCTTGTAGTAACCGTTATCTGAAGAATAAGCTCTATTCTTATTCTGTCCTAATGTGTGCTGCTCCCTAACACAGCGCAGCTGTGTTGAATCAGGCCCTGCCCTTTGAGATGAGTGCTTAGGGATTACCTCATAGCTCTCTTGATTGCACACACATTCTCTCACTTCAGCCCCTCTCATGGCTGCTGGAAACCTGGTGCATTCTGGGACTGGTAGTCTTTTATGTGAAAACTCTGTTTTCTTGCTTCTACCAGAACTGACAGGTTGCTTGTTCAGAGTCACATCATCTTTTCTATAGCTCCTACCTGAGCTATGATAAGCTTCCTTATCACAGTATGTATGTGGGTGTTTTGCCCTCCGAATGAGTGGGACTGATATTGGAAGGGGTGGATGGAGATCCCTTCCTTACTATGTTTTGGAAGCTGATGGTGATATCTGACATAATTTGAAAAGAGGATCTTCAGTTTTTTATTTATGTTTTTTTGTGGGTTTGGGGGTGGGATCTTTAGGAGAGTGCTGTGGCTTAGAGACGGGTGGGTGGTTGGTGGGGGTGTGGGATGGTGTTGATTGATGAAGGGTTTTTCTTTCTAAAACTTTCTATCAGGGATTTCAGCTTCCTGTGGCTATATTGCTGGGCATATGGCTCTTAAAATTGTTGTACTTAATGTTAGTGGTCTAAATAGCCCAGTGAAGTGTAAACACATTCTCTCATATTTGCAGTTGATATTGTGCTCTTGCAAGAGGTTCATTTAATACCTCTGGAGGTGGAAAAACTTAAAGGAGGGGAGTGGGAGCAAGTTTTCTATTCAGCTTACAATTTGAAAAAAAAGAGATGTAGCCATATTCGTGAGCACCTGTATTCCCTTTACCGTGTATGAGAACGGATGGCGGGTCGTGTCGAGCATAATGATTTTATTTATTTATTTAACAGGTTTTTCATACCATCTTTGTGCCAAGGCGGTTTACGATAACAAGCTCAGGACAGTTAAAATTACAAATAACTCATGGAGATATAAACTTGAATTTAACAAATTGGGGGTTTACAGATAACATTAGTGTGTGAATGATAAAATGTTATGTGTAGTTATGTGATGTCATTTGGTCCGAAATGTTCAATGAATAGATGTGTTTTCAACTGTTTCTTCAGATCTTGTGTAGACTGCGCAGATCTGATGGGTTCTGGTAGTGTGTTCCAAACTGTTGGGGCAAAAAGTGTAAAGGCTCTGTTGTTTGCTTGTTCAGTGCTTCTGGTCTTAAGTTGGGGTATGACTAGCATGTTCTGATTCACCGATCTTCTTGGTCTTGTTGAGGGTGTTCTTGTACTTAGATCTTCAAGGCAGGGGGAAGATAAATTGTGGAGGATTTTGTAAATTATGGTTGATTTTAATGATAGTTGACAGATTACTAATAGTAGGTCTTGAAGGACTAGAAAGGGGGACTGTTACTTCTGGAGAGAAATCTGCAACTGTGAGTATATACTTCTGGTAATTTTCTAAAAAGAATTCTTTGTATTAAAGCTACTTAATCTGTGAACCCATTGTTTTTTTGTTGGATCAGTTAGGGCCTAGTAGCAGCAATTAAAGTTTGAATTTAAAACACAGAGGAGAGCTTTCTGGTTACATTTCATACCCAGCAGAGAGCTTGTAGTTTAAATTTAATAGTCACTCAGGGCCAAGTAACAGCAAAGTGCTTTTAGTTTAAATTTAACACACAGAACAGAGCATTCTGGTTAAATTTAGTACCCAGCAGAGAGCTTGTAGTTTAAATTTCATAAGAAGTTAGAGCCTAGCAGCAGCTAAGAGCAATAATTTAAATCAAATCAAATCAGAATTTAGCTTACCTCAGCAGCACAAGACAGGGTACTGTGTAGCAGCCCTCTTTTAATAAGTGTTATTTCCCTCCCACCCCTGGGATAATCATAGCTTTATAGGTACTTACACATCTTAAAAGACAGGAGGTGCTTTCAGGTGAAGCTCATTACCCAAATCAGTCATACACTAAGGACCTGAGATTAATTAAGCTTCAGGTGAACAAGGTATATTAAACGTATTAGGTACAGTTTTATTAGTATAAATACCCATAGCAACCCCTAGTAAGTAAGAACTTAAAGATCTAGACACAAACTTAAAACTAAGATGCAGACAGCAGTCCAGCAGCGGGATGGGGGCTTTCCAGTCTTTTGCATTGAGTGTCACATGTATGATTTTCTCCCAGTTGGTGAGAGGTCTTACGTGTGCACTAGGTGCAAGGAGCTCTTTTCTCTCAGGGAACAAGTCCGTTCTCTAGAGGCTAAAGTAGCAGACTTGGAAAACATAAGACAGACAGAGAGGTACATAGACGAGACCTACAGGGATATAGTCCTGAAGTCCCACCTCCAGTCTGGCAGCACCCCTGTTGCCATGGAGGAGAGAGGTCACGTGACAGGAGAGCATCACCCTGGTGTGGCAAGAAGTGATCCTGTAGCTAGGACCTGTCCTCCAGGTGATGTAAAACCCTCTCGCACCGAGGAAGTTTCTCCAGGGCCATGTGCCCATGAGGGAAGGGTTAGGACAGCCGTTATAGTTGGTGATTCGATCATTAGGCATGTAGATAGCTGGGTGGCTGGTGGACATGAGGATCGCCTGGTAACATGCCTGCCTGGTGCGAAGGTAGCGGACCTCACGCGCCACCTAGATAAGGTCTTAGATAGTGCTGGGGAGGAGTCTGCTGTCTTGGTACATGTCGGTACCAATGACATAGGAAAATGTGGTAGGGAGGTTCTGGAGGCAAAATTTAGGCTTTTAGGTAGGAAGTTGAAATCCAGAACTTCCAGGGTAGCATTCTCCGAAATGCTTCCTGTTCCACGCGCAGGACCCAAAAGGCAGGCAGAGCTCTGGAGTCTGTCGCAGGGCACCCTCTGTAGAGGGGTAGTAGACCTGGGAGGGGCCCGGACACAAGAAAAGTTAGGGTTGAGGTTGGCCTATGCTGCAAGGGTCAAGGGTGGTTATTCCTTGTGGCTTCCTTGTAACCAACGCTCAAAGAACGAATGCACAGAGTGGAGGGAAAGTTAAAGGCTTTATTTCCCTTTCTTGCACAAAACGGTTCAAAAGGATTGGCTATGGTAACAACTGAAATGTCCTTACTTCAGGATAGGGAAAAATAAAAGCAAGCAAATAAAGTAAAGGCTGTTATCTTCACAGAACATTTGTATAAAAACAATAAACTTCCTTCACTTAGTTATCTGATATATTGGGGATATATTCAACACTCCCCGAGGCACAATATGTACAATCCATTGCATTATCTGATTCTTCCCCCTCTGATCCTACTTGCATGGATTCAACCTCAGAAGCCTCTGAATCTGTAGCATCAGGGTAAACGTAATTGGGTTTCTTATATACTTGTTGCACTATGTCCCAATGCCTAGCATTTAGCTTTGGGCGTCGGTCTCCAGGAGTTTTGCGTACAACGGTCCCTCTCTGATTAGAGGTTCAAAAGCAGATTCATAAAAAGATTTCCCACTCAAAGTTCTCTTCTTAGACAAACTTCTTTCATAGTCTTGCTTACAAGAATGTTTAGGGTAACAGTAATCCTCTTCCCACTGTCTTCCCCATACTTTAGGCTTCTGAAGGTAATTATCAGTAATAAGAGTTTTACCTTTGAGGCTTCTCTTCCTTCTTTCTAGTAAGGCTTGAGGCCTACCTTGGTTTGGCTTCAGCGCAGCAGTGCTCAGGCTCTCCTGTGGTCTTTCCTTAGACTTCAGACCATAGTGGTAAGGATGTTTTCTTTCCTCCAAACAAACATTTCCCACCTCTGAAAATGGACGAACCTCTTTATTCCACGGCTGCTGTGAGGACCTTCTGCCAGGTACTCCCTTGCGGTTCCAGTACTTCTCTTGGCTTTTTCTCTGTTCCTTATTCCACTCCAACTCTGGTTGAAGTTCCTTCTTGGCTTTCTGCTCAGGACTCTGCTTCTTTCTGCTCTTGCCAGTGTATTTGCCTTCCTCTTGGCCTCCTCTACTCTGGCTCTGGCTGCTGCTTCTGCTTTGGCTGCTGCTTTGGTCCTTCTCCTCCTCCCTCTCTAAGTCAGACCTGCCTCTGTTCAAAAAGAAGCTGTCTGGGCTTGCGTCCCGCCCAGAGGGGCGTGGTTTCTCGGTCTCTCTCTCGACTCTCCTGCTCCCCCTAGATGGATCTTCCCAATATTGCAGGTTGTGCTTGCCTTTTTCTGGTTTTAAGACTTTTTCTCTCTCTTCAAGAGGGTCAGCTGCATCACAAGTCTCAATGCGTGGATGAGACAATGGTGCAGAGATGAGGGTTTTGGATTTGTTAGGAACTGGGGAACATTCTGGGGAAAGGAGGGGCTCTTCCGAAGGGATGGGCTTCACCTTAACCGGGATGGAACCAGGCTGCTGGCATTAACCTTTAAAAAGGAGATAGAGCAGCTTTTAAACTAGATATTAGGGGAAAGCCGACAGTCGCCCAAGAGCGGATGGTTCGGAAGAATGTATCCTTGAAGGATACTACCAAAAGCAGAGAGGTTCCACAAAAGAGTAGAGTAGCCCAAATGCCCTCAAGTATGGAGCAGACAGAGCTTAAAGATCCCAATTTACCCATGTCTAACAATAGCCAAACTAACATGAATAAAATACATTCTCTAAAATGCTTGTATGCAAATGCTAGAAGTCTAAAGAATAAGATGGGAGAGTTAGAATATATAGTACTAAATGAAAGGTTAGATATGATTGGAATATCAGAGACATGGTGGAAGGAGGACAACCAGTGGGACACTGTGATACCTGGGTACAAACTATATCGTAATGATAGAGCTGATCAAATTGGTGGAGGGGTTGCGCTCTATGTTAGAGAGGGCATTGACTCAGAAAGGATTAAAGTTTTGCAGGAAACAAAATCTGCTGTAGAATCTATATGGATTGAAATTCCATATAAAAGGGGGAAGGCAATGGCAGTGGGGGTGTACTATCGAGCACCTGGCCAGAATGACCAAATGGATGATGAAATGCTCAAAGAAATCAAGGAAGCTAACAAAAGTTACAGCGCAGTAATAATAATGGGTGATTTCAATTACCCCGGTATCGACTGGGTCAGTGTCACGTCAGGACATGCTAGGGAGATAAAGTTCCTAGATGAAATAAATGACTGCTTCTTGGAGCAGCTGGTTCATGAACCGACCAGAGGGGAAGCCATATTAGACCTAGTCCTTAGTGGAACACCAGATCTAGTGCAAGAGATAAGGGTGTTGGGGCCACTTGGCAATAGTGATCATAGCATGATCGCCTTTGATTTAATTAGTGGAGGAGGGATAGTAAGGAAATCCACAGTACTACCTTTTAACTTTCGAAAGGGAAACTATGATAAAATGAGGAAAACAGTTAAGAAAAAACTAAAAGGAGCAGTTGTGAAGGTTAAAGACATACATCAAGCTTGGGTGTTGTTGAAAAATACTATCTTGGAAGCCCAGACCAGCTGTATTCCACGCTTTATGAAAAGTGGAAGGAAGTCCAAAAAACTGCCAGCATGGTTTAAAGGTGAGGTCAGAGAGGCTGTTGTTGCCAAAAAAGCATCTTTCAGGAAATGGAAAAAAGAGCCAAATGACGAAACCTGGAAACAGCACAAGCACTGGCAAGTCAAATGCAAGGCATTGATAAGGCAGGCAAAGAGAGAATTTGAGAAGAAGCTTGCTGCGGAAGCAAAAACGCGAAATAAAGACCTTTTCAAGTACATTCGTAGCAAAAAACCTGTGAGAGAGTCAGTTGGTCCATTAGATGATAAAGGGGTTAAAGGAGCACTAAGAGGCGACAAGGCGATAGCGGAGAGACTGAATGAATTCTTTGCTTCGGTCTTTACTGAGGAAGATGTAGGGATGTTACCCATGACTGAAGTGGTATTTAAAGGTGTGGAAGAATTGAAGGAAATATCGATACATCGGGAAGATGTCTTACAACTATTAGATAAACTGAAGAGTAGCAAATCACCTGGGCCGGATCGTATACATCCAAGGGTGTTGAAAGAACTGAAATATGAGATTGCAGAATTGTGAACTATCATTAAAATCATCTCTAATACCTGAAGATTGGAGGATCGCCAATGTAACACCAATTTTTAAAAAGGGTTCCAGGGGTGATCCGGGAAACTACAGACCGGTGAGCCTGACGTCGGTACCGGGAAAAAATGGTAGAAACCATCATAAAGAATAAAATTACTCAGCATGTAGATAGTCACAACCTAATGGGAGACAGCCAACATGGCTTTAGACAAGGAAGATCTTGTCTTACTAATCTGTTATGTTTTTTTGAAGGAGTGAATAAACAGGTGGACAAAGGTGAGTCGGTTGATATTGTGAATCTGGACTTTCAGAAAGCCTTTGACAAGGTCCCTCATCAGAGACTTTTGGCAAAACTAAAGAGTCATGGGATAGGAGGCAGTGTACTATTGTGGATCAGGAACTGGTTAAAAGATAGAAAGCAGAGGGTAGGGCTAAATGGCCAATTTTCCCAATGGAGAAAGGTGAATAGTGGTGTACCCCAGGGATCTGTGCTGGGTCCGCTGCTTTTTGACATATTCATAAATGACCTGTAAAGTGGAATAACGAGTGAGGTTATCAAATTTGCAGATGACACAAAACTATTTAAAGTTGTTAAAAACCAAGAGGATTGTGAAAAATTGCAAGAGGATCTTGATAAATTGGAACACTGGGCATCAAAATGGCAGATTAAATTTAATGTGGACAAGTGCAAGGTTATGCACCTAGGGAAGAACAACCCAAACTATGGTTACACGATGCAAGGTTCCACATTAGGAACCACCACCCAGGAAAAAGATTTAGGCGTCATTGTGGATACCATGTTAAAACCCTCGGCCCAGTGTGCAGCGGCGGCCAAGAGAGCAAATAGAATGCTAGGTATGATAAGGAAAGGAATGGAAAATAAAACAAAAGATATTATAATGCCTCTATATCATTCCATGGTGAGACCGCACCTTGAATACTGTGTGCAATTCTGGTCGCCGTATCTTAAAAAGGATATAGCGATTTTAGAAAAGGTACAGAGAAGAGCCACCAAAATGGTAAAGGGGATGGAAGGATACTCCTATGAAGAAAGGCTAAAAAGGTTAGGGCTCTTTAACCTGGAAAAGAGACGGCTGAGGGGAGATATGATAGAAGTCTATAAATTAATGAACGGAGTGGAACGGGTAAACGTAGATCGATTGTTTACCTTATCAGAATATAGAAAGACTAGGGGACATGCAATGAAGCTACAGGGTAAACTATTTAAGACTAATAAAAGAAAATATTTTTTCACTCAACTTGTAATCAAACTCTGGAATTTGTTACCGGAGGATGTAGTAAAGGCTGTTAGTGTAGCTGTGTTTAAAAAAGGTTTGGACAAGTTCCTGGAGGAAAGGTCCATAAACCATTATTAAGAAGTGACCGAAGATATCAATGCTTGACCCAGTACAAGCATTGTGGAACTTGTGTCTCTTGGGGAAACTGCTAGGTACATATGACTTAGATTGGCCACTGTTGGAAACAGAATACTGGGCTTGATGGACCTTGGTCTGACCCAGTATGGTATATCTTATGTTCTTATGTAGGTCTGAAATCTCATATTTCAGTTCTTTCAATACCCTTTGGCAGATAGCAGCTGAGATAGGACTGGAAATGGCTGATGGGGGGCATGGACTGTAAATGGGCTGTGGGGGCTGGGATAAGACTGGAAATGGCTGGTGGGGGGCTAGAAATGGAAATGGGATGATGGGGAGAGCTTGGACTAGAATGGGCTGATGGGGGATAGGATTGGAAATGGGCTGATGGGGGGGCTAGAATTGGAAATGGGCTGATGCGGAGGGAAGGGAGAATGTGACTAGAAGAGAGCGGATGCTGGATGGGGCTGGAACTAGAAGGGAGCTGATGTTGGGGGAGGACTAGAAGGGGATGGGGCTGGGGGAGTGAGGATGGAGAGGGGAAAAGATATTTTGTGTGGGAGGAAAGAAAAATCTATGTTTGGCCAGGTATTGGGAGAGTAAGTGGGGATTGATGGAGGGGTGAAATTTGAGTGGATGAAAAAGGAATACAGAAAGAAATGGAGGAAAGAGCAAAAGGAGAAAGATCAGTATGTTAAAGCAGATGTAGAGGAAAAAAATCTCTGGGGAGTGGTCGAATCAAGATCGCCGCTGGAGTGAACGCCGAGTGAGATCATGCCGAAACGGAAGGGCAAGTTGAGGGTGTTCCCTCCCGAAACCGTCACTGGCCCCATGGATCGGTTTGTTCAGTTGACCGAGGAAGTGATTCAGGAGATTAGAGCCGGGAGTGGAGGTTCGCGAGAGGAGACGATCTCTCCGCAGTGCCTGGATACCACGCCCTCTCCTGTTCCAAGATCCCTGCCGCAGCCCCTGGCGTCTTCTCCGCTCCCCTCTCTAGCTTCTCCAGCGTGTGAAATGGAATGCGGTGTCTCCGCTGGGGCGTTGCGGGAAGCAGTTGAGGTCGATGTGGAGAGAGTGAGCAAGGGCGTCGGTAGTGATTTATCGGCAGTTGGCTCCCAACAGCTGGATCTGCAAGCTCCGTTTCAAGCCACAGGTACTTTATCTGCTGTACAAGTCCCTATTTCCTCGTTTGAGCTTGTTCGCCCCAAGACAATAATGTTGTATAATATATGGATGCAATTGCTACTTTATCTGCTGCAGTTACTACCCAGATTGCTGGATCCTCAGCGAGGGTGTGCCAGATTGAGGAAAAAGTACAGAATTATTGTATTGATGGGGACCACCTTAAAGTGCAAGCCCAAGAAACACATCAAAAATTGAATTCTCTATCTGAGACTAACATGGCTCTTGTTAAGGATAATAATTTTCTTCGTGCGAAGATGGAAGTTCTGGAGAACGCTGCAAGGGCTGAAAACCTGAGTGTTGAATTTTCCTGTTATACCGGGGACTACTCCGTTGGAACTTTTTAAGAAGTTTCTACTTGAGGTGTTAGCAGTGCCCAATGATTTAATGCCACCAATTTTGAAGGTTTTCTATCTGCCTCAGTTCATAAAGGAGCCAGGATCTACAACGGATGATGTGACCACAGATGTTTTAAATATTTCAGATTTGTTAGTCTCTCCAACTGAAAGCTCTATTAAAGTGTCAGCGTTGTTGGTTTCCCTTGCCCTGGTCTTCGATCGGGAGTGGCTGCTGAAGTTATTCTTTAAGAAGCATTTTTCCTTGTTTTATGGGGTGAAAGTGTCTATGTTTTCTGATATTAGTAGAGACTCTCAGAAAAGGCGCAGACAATTTCTCTTGTTAAAGTCTGGTGTCTGGGACTTCCGGTGACATGGTGGGCTAGGAAGGACGTGTCTTTCTTAGCTCCGGAGCCTTCTCTCTCCTCCTTGCAATTTACTCTGCTGTTTATTGCCTCCTTGTTCAGTTTTGCCTGGGGGGAGATAATCGTTTTTGGACGGAGGATCGTTGAGCGGTCCAGAGCGGAAGCGGACCTTATGGCAATGAAATCCGCCCGGCGAGAACAGCCCCGAGGCGTGGAGGCAAAGATGGCTGATAGTGATCAGGAGGGCCCGCCTTTAGCTGCTTGCGGAACGATGGTAGAGGAGGTATCCAAGGCGGTAGTGACCGCGCTTGAAGATCGCCTTGGGGGCTTGGCAACACAACTGAATGCGGTGGCGCAAGCGGTATCTGACTTCACAGGGCGTGTGGAACAGGCGGAGCAGAGAATAAGCACATTGGAAGATGCACGGACCCAAGATGAGGCCCGGATCCAGAAATTGGAGGAGGCTTTGGCGAAGCAGGGGGACAAGTTGGAGGACCTTGAAAACCGCAGTCGGCGCAATAACTTAAGATTTATTGGCATCGGCGAGTCAGTGCAGGAGAAAGATCTCCGGAGGTACTTAGAGAGTTGGATACCTGCTAATCTGCCGTTGGAGGAAGCGATGGGAGTGATCATCCTGGAAAGAGTGCATCGTTTGGGCCCGTACCATGCTGGGGATAGCAGGCCCTGGGCAGTCATTGCAAGATTTCTCAACGCGGCTCAGAAGGAGGAAGTTTTGCAGGCGGCGAGACAACTGCGGCGATCTGGAGATAAAGCCTGCAAAGTTTTAATTTTCCAAGATTACTCAGCTGGTGTTTCGATGCGTCGGCGAGCATACAAGGAGGTCTGTGGCCGGCTGATGGAGAAGGGCCTTCGCTTTACCTTGGCCTATCCAGCGCGTCTTCGAGTAGACTGCGATGGAGGTTCCCGCGTGTTTTTGACGCTGGAGGAAGCTATGGCATATTGCAATCAGTGTGGGTGACTCTGTGCGTTCCTGCATGGTGGGAACAGTTGTGCTTTCCGGCCAGCTCTGGATTTGCCGGGACTGGGGGTATGGAGGGAATAATGCTCACAGTGCTGGATGGCAAGTTTTTCCTTTTTTTTTTATTTTAATATTTCAATGTTCAAATTTAAGAGTCGACACCGTTTGTGAATGTTTTCTTTGGCTTAACTGATGCTTTTTAAATAATTTATTGTTCAGTGTATCTGCAAGCCGTTTGATGAATGCTGTGCTGCTTTTGGTGGGATAGTGTCTGGGAGGGAGGGAGGGGGGGTGGCATGCATGCATTACCAACTGGTTTTCTGGGATATATGGACTGGGTGCCTTTGATGTGTTGTTACTTCAATTGATTTAGAGTTGGGGGAGTTTGTTCAATTGCTGTGGGGTGGGAAGAGTTGTTAGTCTTGGAAAAAGAGGGTATGGAGTAGTTGTTGTTACTGGTGCCCTTGAGAAGGTAGCTGTCTGGATGGGACTGGGGGAAAGGGGAGGGGGGTCCCACATGACCCGGAAGCCCTGGTGGAACCTTGGGAATTAGGTCGGAGGTTGGATAGTGGAGGAGGGGGAGGGACGGCAGTGGGGGGGGGCGGGTTGGGGGGGGATGGGGGGGTATTGAGGGGGGAGGGAGGGGCAGCGTATAAGGATTGTAAGGGTCTTGGGACTAAGGGGGGGTCTGGAGATGCTTTATAGGAATGGTCTGTTGGGTGTAGTGAGCTGGAGTGAATGTGAGTGTGAGTTGGACATCTGGGGCGGTGTAGTGGTGGGGGGAACCCTAGGCTGGGGGGGTTTGTTCCCATGTATCAGGATTGGCATTGTTAAAAGGATAGCGTGGTATGGGATGTGCACTGGGTAATGGCACTAAAATAGCGTCTTGGAATATCTGTAGCATGGGTTCTCCCATAAAGCGATACAAAGTGCTGCAGCAATTGAAACGTAAACAGATTGGGATTATAATGTTACAAGAAACACATCAAACTGCAATAGAGCATGGGAAATTAGGTAAAGGCCATATTGCCAAGGTATATGGGGCCCCAGCAATTGGGAAAAAGAGAGGAGTGGCCATACTGGTTGCTAAGCATGTTGGGTGGGTTGAGGAGCGTGTGGAATCGGACGTGGAAGGCAGGTATGTTTTCGTGTGGGGCATTTTAGATGGTATAAAAGTCGTCTTATGTTCGGTGTACGCGCCTAATGTTTATGAGGCTCATTTTTATCAGGAAATTGCCCGTTTGTTGGCAACTTCCAGTGGATATCAGGTAATCCTGGGAGGCGACTTTAACGCAGTACTGAAGGTATGGATAGATCTGGGAGGTCTGGGAGCAGGGACCTGCGGAGTGCACGGAAGCTGTGAGGGTTGTGTGAGGCAAATAATTTGATGGATATATGGAGAGTACTTCATTCAGGGGATCGCGAGTATACCCACATGTCTCGGGCGCATGGCACGTGGTCACGTATTGACTATTTTTTGATTTCTGAGTCATTGTTTAGCTGGGTGGTGGAGGTGGAGGTGGGTCCCTCTGTTATCTCTGATCATGCAATGGTGGTTATGGAAATTCGAAAGAAAGGTCAATGCAGAAATCGGATATGGCGATATCCTTTAGAGCTCAGTGGGGATGCTCAGTTTGAGAGCTACCTCCGCGAGCGGTGGGGGGAGTATGCTGCTCTCAATGCCCAACCCGAGATTAATCCTGTTCTTTTTTGGGAGGCCGGAAAGGCGGTAATGCGGGGGGAGATTATTAGTTACTATAGTTTAAAACAGAAAAGGCTGAACCAGAGAATTATATTCCTAGAGCAGGAATTGGGGAGGGCCAGGAGACGGATGGCAGCGAACAGGAGTGGGCTAAACAAGCGTAAGTTGCAGGAAGTACAAATGGAGTTGGAGATGCTTATCCATCAGCGAGCTACGAAATCTATGCTGTATTATAGATATCATTTATATCAACATGGGAATCGGGCAGGGAGGCTGTTATCATCTTTGGTGCGACCAGTTGGGGGCTCTCGGCATATCTGGGTTATTAGACACTCGGATGGGTCTCTTAGGCGGGATGCGGCGGAGATCGAAAAGGTTTTCTCCGACTATTTTCAACAATTGTATAGGGGGGAGGGGAGTAGGGATGAGGAGGGTCGGGATTTTTTGGAGAGGTGTGCCTTACCTAAATTGGCTGCGGAGAACTTGCAGGTTTTGAATCACCCTATATCCCTGCGAGAAGTTCAAGTGGGAATTAAGAATCTGAAGAATGGACGAGCTCCTGGAATTGATGGTTTACAGGGTGAGTTTTATAAACTATTGGGGGATGCGGTGGTGGTTCCTTTAGCGGATTACTTTGGAGATTTGGTCTGCAGAGGTGGTTTTCCGTATGAGGCGAATAAAGCCTTGGTCACTATACTGCCAAAACCAGGGAAGGATCCGCTACTTCTGGGTTCTTATAGGCCAATATCTCTTCTTAATGTCGACATTAAGATTTTGGCTAAGATTATGGCAGATAGGTTGGCGGAGTTCCTACCGGCTCTGATTCATACGGATCAAGTGGGCTTTGTGCGTGGGCGGCATGCGGCTTATAGTCTGCAACGAATTCTGATTTCTATGTGTGCAGGCCGGGCTGCACGAATGGGGTCTATGCTTATCAGTTTTGATGCCGAGAAAGCGTTTGACTGGGTGGAGTGGGGGTTTATGTATCAGGTTTTGGAAGGTATGGGTTTTACAGGCTTCTTTGTAGATGTGGTACGGCTCCTGTATGCAGACCCGCGAGGAGCTATCATGGTGAACGGGAATATGTCTTATGACTTTTGTATCCAAAAGGGGACACGCCAGGGGTGTCCTCTCTCCCCGCTCTTGTTTGTTTTGACGCTGGAACCTTTGCTGATTCGGATTAGGGCAAGTTCGCAATTTCGGGGTATCTCAGTGGGGCGTACGGAATTTCGGGTTGCGGCTTTTGCTGATGATTTGTTGGTGCATTTAGCGGAGCCTCAGGCAGGGTTATCGCACTTGTTAAATCTTATCCGGGTGTATGGGGTGTCCTCGGGGTTCAGATTGAATCTGGACAAATCAGAGGCGCTTATGGTGGGTCCCGGGCCACCGCAGGACAGGGGGGATAATTTTCCCTTAAAATGGGCGGCAGGGAAGTTTAAGTACTTGGGTACCTATTTACCGGCGGAGTTGGGGGACCTATATAAGTTGAATGTCACTAGGCTTGTGACTGATCTGGCGGTTAGTGTAGATAAATGGCGAGACCTGCCGTTGTCTTTAGGCGGCCGCATTGCATTGTTTAAGATGATGCTGTTTCCAAAAATACTATATTTGCTACAGACACTTCCGTTGCTGATAAAGAGCTCGGATATTCAAAAGCTGGATGGTTTGCTAAATCGGTTCCTTTGGAGGGGGCGGAGGCCTAGAGTGCGTTTGGCGGTGTTGCGGCAACCTTGGGGATGGGGGGGCATGGGGCTCCCAGATATACGGAAATATAACATAGCATGTTTATTACGCTTTGTCCGGGATTGGTTATGGGACTTGCGGGACTACACCCCGCTGGAGATGCTTCGGGAGTTGGTGCAGCCTCTTCATTTACGATACCTTTTACAGGCAAAGGTGGTTAAAGGGATGGCGTGGGATATTCGAACTATATTGCTGGACCCCATACGTAAGGCATAGAAGTATTTTTGTAAATGTAGGCGGCTCCCGGATTGTTGCTCTCCCTATCTTCCTATTCGGGGTAATGCAGATTTTTTACCGGGGCTTTCCGGGCCTAATTATGTTAGGTGGACTCAGTTGGGTATAGAGAATCTGGAACATGTGTTAAAGCTGGATGGTACTTTGGAGTCATTACCCTCGTTGAATAGTCAGTATTCATTGGGAGGGGAAGGATGTTTTCCTTTATGCCCAAATCCGGAGTTATGTTCGTAGTCTACCTTTGGAGGCGTTGCGAGGGGAAGTAAGTTCTGGTATAGAGGAGGCCTTATTGGGGGGGGGGAACAGGGCGTGAAGTTGGCCTGGTTACATAGGATGTTGGGGGACTTGGAATTGCCAGTAGAGCTGGAGGGGCTTGCCGCTGCTTGGCAACAGGATCTGGGGGAAGTAGTGGAGGGTGATGGGGTTCTACGAAGCTTGGCTGCTATCCTGAAATTGAGTGTGATGGTGGCACACCGGGATATGCAATATAAATTGGTGCGTCGGTTGTATTTTGCCCCCCTCCGAGCTTGGAAGGCGGGAATTGGTAGTTCCCATTGTTGCCCCAGATGTGGAGAAGGTAGGGCCACGCTAGGGCATATGTTCTGGCATTGTCTGCGGGTTCAGGTCTTTTGGGGACAGGTGTTGGCTTACCTGGTGGGTTGTGTGCAGTTGCCCTTAACCTTTGCTGCAGTGAATGTGGTGCTGGATATTTGGGAAGACCATTGGGGGGAGAATGTGGGGTCGGTAGTATTACAATGGATAAGGTTGGTGTTGGTGACTGCTCGAATGACTATATTGCAAATGTGGATGGATGTGAGGGGACCCTTATATGGCCTTTGGAGGGGGCGATTGCATACAGTCTTGTTGATAGAAAGAATTCGGGCCAGTGGGCATCAGGGGCGATGGCAGCGTTTCATGGAAGGTTGGGGACCTCATCTGCTGTCGTTACCTGGCAGAACTCCTAGTAGGATTATGGGCGGGGTCTGATGAAATATTATACTTTTTGTCACAGGGCCAGCCACAGGCACCCACAGACCACAATAAGGATGCTCAGAGTTGGGGGGGGTTGTGGGGGCAGGAAGGAGTAGGGAGGGCGATACGGCGGTGGTAGCGGTACTCTGATGGAATGGAATCGGGTGCTTGAGAGGGGCAGGTGAGGGAGAAGAGACAACCCTGAACCTGCTTCTTCCGTTGTTGGGGTTTGATGTGGCATGGGGGGGTAGTTGTGGTTGGGGATGGTAGGGTGGGTGGGGGTGGGTTAGTTAGTAGTAGGGGTGGGGGGTTGCATTGGGTTGGGTGGGGAGGGGTGAAACATGCACCTGTTTTTATAATTACTTATGTATTTTATATTATGGGGCGGAGATAGGCACATTGGGTTGGGTTGGTGGTGGGGACCGATGGTTGCTTGCTATGTGTCTGGGGCAGGGAGGGGACACTGTATAGGCCCTGTTTGAATCTGTTTCTAAGTCGGCTGTGTTGGGCCTGCTAATGTTTGTTTGTTTATTGCCACGGTTCATTGCCCATGGCCTGTTTATTGTTTCTTCTGTTCCTGAAGTCATGTTTCTGAGTATCTGTTTTCCGATATATGAGCTTTCTTTGTATTTCTGTTTGGTTTGTATATTTTGTAATGATGCTCCTTTGGAAAATTACAATAAATAGATTTAAACATAAAGTCTGGGGTCTTGCAGATAGGGGGAACATATCATTTACGTTTTCCATGTAAATGTGTTATTGTGTATTTTATCAGCCTGAAGCTTTATCAGCATTCATTAATTCTCGGTTTCCCCCCCCCCCCCCCCGGTTATGCTTTCAGCTGTTGGTTGAAGTACCTTGCTGTAATTTGTTGTATTCCTCTGCCCAGTGGCCAATCTGTTTTTCCTAAAAAATTACTGTTTGGGATAATCATGGTGGTTTCCTTATTCGCCATGTGTTGTGTGCTTTTCACTCCCCCTCCTTATGTGGACTATAGGTGAACCAGTATTTTCTTTTTTCCTTTGTTTCAAATTGTTGATGTATTATTGTTGGATGGCATCTCCTTTTCTGACAAGCTTGTTTGCTTGAGTTATGTTGAAAAATTTATAAATATTAAATAAAAAAAAATAAAAGCAGATGTAGAGAGAGAATGGAAAAAGAACTAGAAGAGAGCAGAAAGGACAAATGGACAGCAGACATAAGAACATAAGACATGCCATACTGGGTCAGACCAAGGTCCATCAAGCCCAGTATCCTGTTTCCAACAGTGGCCAATCTAGGTCATACGTACCTAGAAGTTTCCCTAAAAGACACAGGTTCCACAATGCTTGTACTGGGTCAAGCATTGATATCCTGGGTCCCTTCTTAATAATGGTTTATGGACCTTTCCTCCAGGAACTTGTCCAAACCTTTTTTAAACGCAGCTACACTATCAGCCTTTACTACATCCTCCGGTAACAAATTCCAGAGTTTGATTACACGTTGAGTAAAAAAATATTTTATTTTATTAGTCTTAAATAGTTTACCCTGTAGCTTCATTGCATGTCCCCTAGTCTTTCTATATTCTGATAACGTAAACAATCGATCTACATTTACCGTTCCACTCCGTTCATTAATTTATAGACTTCTATCATATCTCCCCTCAGCCGTCTCTTTTCCAGGTTAAAGAGCCCTAACCTTTTTAGCCTTTCTTCATAGGAGTATCCTTCCATCCCCTTTACCATTTTGGTGGCTCTTCTCTGAACCTTTTCTAATAACGCTATATCCTTTTTAAGATACGGCGACCAGAATTACACACAATATTCAAGGTGTGGTCTGACCATGAAACAATATAGAGGCATTATAATATCTTTTGTTTTATTTTCCATTCCTTTCCTTATGATACCTAGCATTCTATTTGCTCTCTTGGCCGCCGCTGCACACTGGGCCAAGGTTTTTAACATTTTATCCACAATGATGCCTAAATCTTTTTCCTGGGTGGTGGTTCCTAATGTGGAATCTTGCATCGTGTAACCATAGGTTGGGTTGTTCTTCCCTAGGTGCATAATTTTGCACTTGTCCACATTAAATTTCTTCTGCCATTTTGATGCCGTCTTCCAAGTTATCAAGATCCTCTTGCAATTTTCCACAATCCTCATGGGTTTTAACAACTTTAAATAGTTTTGTGTCGTCTGCAAATTTGATAACCTCACTCGTTATTCCCTTTTCCAGATCATTTATGAATATGTCAAAAAGCAGCGGACCCAGTACAGATCCCTCAGGTACACCACTATTCACCTTTCTCCTTTGGGAAAATTGACCATTTAGCCCTACCCTCTGCTTTCTATCTTTTAACCAGTTCCTGATCCACAATAGTACACTGCCTCCTATCCCATGACTCTTTAGTTTTGCCAAAAGTCTCTGATGAGGGACCTTGTCAAAGGCTTTCTGAAAGTCCAGATACACTATATCAACCAACTCACCTTTGTCCACCTGTTTAGTCACACCTTCAAAAAAACATAACAGATTAGTAAAACAAGATCTTCCTTGTCTAAAGCCATGTTGGCTGTCTCCCATTAGGCCATGACTATCTACATGCTGAGTAATTTTGTTCTTTATGATGGTTTCTACCATTTTTCCCGGTACTGACGTGAGGCTCACCTGTCTGTAGTTTCCCGGATCACCCCTGGAACCCTTTTTAAAAATTGGCGTTGCATTGGCGATCCTCCAATCTTCAGGTATTACAGATGATTTTAATGAAAATTCACAGATTACTAATAGCAGGTCTGCAATCTCATATTTCAGTTCTTTCAACACCCTCAGATGTATACCATCCGGCCCAGGTGATTTGCTACTCTTCAGTTTATCTAATAGTTGTAATACATCTTCCCGATGTATCGATATTTCCTTCAATTCTTCTGCACCTTTAAATACCACTTCAGTCATGGGTAACATCCCTACATCTTCCTCAGTAAACACTGAAGCAAAGAATTCATTCAGTCTCTCCACTATCGCTTTGTTGCCTCTTAGTGCCCCTTTAACCCCTCTATCGTCTAATGGATTAACTGACTCTTTCACAGGTTTTTTGCTACGAATGTACTTGAAAAAGTCTTTATATTGCGTTTTTGCGAGGAGAGTTAGCAGAAAGCATGAAGATACCAGAAGAAAATGACTGGAGCAATTGCAAATGAAAAATAAAATGCCCAAACAACAAAAGGTAGAAAAATACTTTTTTATTTTGAATGTATTAACTGGAATATGTCAGCTCTGGGAAATGTGCATCGCTAACATCTTTGCATTTTTGTTTAGTACACAAGAAAATGAATTTATAGTTTTATTTCTCCAGTGTTGTTGTACATTCCAAGTTTGACTTTTGGGGTTCCCAGTTTAATTATTGTCTTTCTATTTCTAAATTGTGATCCCTTGCTCTTTGTTTGGTGAAGGTCTATGCTCTGCATGTGTAACCGAGCTGAGGTATTCTGTTCACGTAGTTTCTATTTGACAGTGTCACTTGTTCTCTTTCCCCAGTATGAGATGTATTGGTATTCTCTGAGATGTATTGGTTTCATATTTGCAATGTTGCCTTTTGATAGGTAGGGTTTGGTGCTTTGCGAGTCCTGGTAGTGCTGTTATGATATGGCAGGTTTGCTATGGTTCTAACTGGGCACTGGAGAATAGTAATGTAGAAATCCGGTAGTCTTTATCCAGACACTCATTAAGAAGCATGTTTACTAAAAGTTAGCACATGCTAACATTATGCAAATATGGCCCCTTATGCAAATAAGGCCCTGCAATGAGTCTCCACATCCCCCCTTGAGCCTGATATTCAGCAGCAGTGGCAACTAGCCACCACCACTGAAGTTCTTTTTGTTTTTTAAACGCCATCAAGTCAATGCTGACTCCTGGTGACCCAGCAGCCCCTGGGTTTTCTTGGCAAGGTATATCTGGAAGTAGATTGCTAGACTTTTTCTTCCAAGGCAATAGAGCATAAAGTGACATACCCAAGGTCATAAGGCGTGCCAGTGGGAATCAAACCCTGATCACTTGGGTACCAGGCTGTTGTTCTAACCACTAGGTTACTCCTCCACACCCTCCACTGAAATTAGACCCTGGATATTCAGGTCTGGTAACCATGCTAATCCCTTTGAATATCAAGCCTGTATTTTTAAAGAACATCCATGACTGATGTAAACTCTTAACTTTGTAGCTCCTTTTAAATTTTTTCTAACCATTTTCCTCATTTTACAGTCTCTCTTTTGAAAAATTAAATGCTGACACAGATTTCCTTTTTATACTCACTCCAGTTATTAAGCCATATTTGACCATATTATGATCATTAGTGCCAAGTGCTCCCAACATGATTAGCTCTTTCCCCAAATTTTGTGTTCTAGCTGGTCTCTGAATCAGCTACTCCATGAAGCAGTCATTTTTTTTTTTCATCTAGTAATTTTACCTCCCTAGCATGTCCTGGGGCAGCAGCAGAATGGGATAGTGTTGACGGCGGAGGATCACATTTCTGTGACAACGGCAACAACACCAAACTTAAACTGCGCGGAAGGAAGGCCCGGCAATCTACTTCTGTATCTTGCCATGAAAACCCAATGGATAGTTACAACAAAACAAATTGTGCTATGGTGCTGGAAGATGAGACTCCCAGGTCAGAAGGCACTCAACTAGCTACTGGGGAAGAGCTGAAGACTTTTCAGAGTAAAGCCAGCATTTATGATGTGGTTGGATCAAAGCCCTCGGGAAGTCTGACTGCTGATGTAGCTGCGCATGAAATGAGAGTCAGAAGCTGTAAAGATGTCTTACACATTGGAACATGGAACGTACGAAGCATGAACCAAGGGAAGTTGGAGGTGGTCAAGAATGAAATGGAACGTGTACAACTTGATCTGTTGGGTGTCAGCGAACTGAAATGGACTGGCATCGGGCACTTTGCATCAGATGATCACATGGTCTACTATGCTGGAAATGAAAGACAAAGAAGAAATGGTGTTGCATTTATAATAAAGAAGAAACTTGCAAGAACTGTAATGAAATACAATGCAGTCAGCGAACGCTTAATCTCTGTTCGTCTACGAGGATTGCCTATCAACACAACTATAATTCAAGTATATGCCCCAACAACAGCTGCAGAAGAGAATGAAATTGAAGAGTTCTATGAACAAGTACAAGCTGAAATTGACAGAACATGCAAACAGGATATCCTGATAGTCATGGGTGACTGGAACGCAAAAGTTGGCAACAAAGAAGAAGGCAAAGTAGTTGGAAAATATGGACTTGGCAACAGAAATGAAGCTGGAGAAAGATTGATAGAATTCTGCAAGACCAATAATCTATTCATCTCAAACACCTTCTTCCAGCAACACAAGCGGCGACTGTACACATGGACTTCACCCAATGGATTGTATAAAAATCAAATTGACTACATCTGTGGAAGTCAACGATGGAAAAGCTCTATAACATCAACAAAGACAAAACCTGGAGCTGACTGTGGTACAGATCATCAACTACTAGTATGCAAACTCAAGCTAAAGTTGAAAAAGAGCAAACCACTCATGAATGCAGCAAAATATGACCTTGAGAATATACCACTGGAATTTAAAGACTGCCTGCAAAATCGATTTGCTGCTTTAGATACAAATGACAGAGCTCCGGAAGAGTTATGGAATGACGTCAAGAAGGTTGTGCTGGAAGAAAGCGAGAAGTCTCTACAAAAGGTGAAAAAGCAAAAACGGCCAAAATGGATGACGGAAGAAACTCTGAAAATTGCCCAGAAACGCAGAGAAGCTAAAGCCAAAGGAGAAAGAAAGACAATCGCAGAACTCAACAGAGATTTCCAACGTGCAGCAAGACAGGACAAGGAAAAGTACTACAATGACACTTGCAAGGAAATAGAAGCAGAAACTATTAGAGGAAGAACAAGATCGGCTTTCCTAAAGCTGCGAGAGTTAAAGAAAAAGTTCCAGCCTCGAATTGGAATGTTACAAGATGCTCAAGGTTCTATGTTGAATGATGCTGAGAAGATCAAGAAAAGGTGGAAGGAATATACAGAGTTTTTATATAATAAAGATCAAGTGGACCAACAGCCGTTTCAACCTATACCTTATGATCAGGAACCATTGGTGATGAAAGAAGAAGTTGAAGCAGCATTGAAAGCCTTATCAAAGAACAAAGCACCAGGCATTGATAGCATTCCCATAGAAGTATTGCAGCAATCTGATGCAGCTGTTACCGTACTTACAAGGCTCTGCCAAGAAATATGGAAGACAACATCATGGCCAACTGACTGGAAAAGATCTGTGTTTATACCAATACTAAAGAAAGGTGATCCAACTGACTGTGGAAATTATCGCACAATCGCTCTGATCCCACATGCCAGCAAGATTCTACTGAAGATTATTCAAAAGAGACTACAGCCATACCTAGAACAAGAACTACCTGAAGTGCAAGCAGGGTTCAGGAAAGGACGAGGAACGAGAGACATCATTGCGGATGTGAGATGGATCCTTGAAAAGACTAAAGAATACCAAAAGGATATCTATTTGTGCTTTATCGACTATAGCAAGGCTTTTGACTATGTAAACCATGAGATACTCTGGACCACATTAAGAAGCATGGGTATACCAGAACACCTGATCGTTCTCTTGCGTAATCTGTACATTGATCAAGAAGCAACAGTTCGAACGGAACAAGGAGAAACAGAATGGTTTAAAATAAGCAAAGGTGTAAGACAAGGCTGCATACTTTCCCCCTACCTGTTTAATTTATATGCAGAACAAATCATCAGAGAAGCAGGACTGTATGAAGACAACAGAGGTGTGAAGATTGGTGGAAGACTCATCAACAACCTTCGCTATGCTGATGATACCACATTACTAGCTGAAAGTGAAGATGATCTGAAACATTTGCTTCTCACAATCAAAGAACATAGTCTCAAAATGGGCCTGCACCTTAATGTAAAGAAGACAAAGATCATGACAACTGGCATAATCAACAGGTTCATCGTTGAAGGAGAAGAAATTGAAATCGTGAACAACTTTAACCTACTTGGATCAACTATCAATAAAGAAGCAACAAGCAGTCAAGAAATCAGACGACGCATTGCTCTTGGCAGAATGGCTATGAAAGACCTAGATAAGATTCTCAAGAGCAGAGATGTCTCTCTCCATACAAAGATTCGACTTGTTCAAGCCATGGTATTTTCAATAACATCATATGGATGTGAAAGCTGGACAGTGAAAAAGACAGACAGGAAGAAAATTGATGCCTTTGAATTATGGTGCTGGCGGCGAATACTGTGTATACCATGGACTGCCCGAAGAACAAACCAGTCGGTACTAGAGGAGATCAAACCTAAGCTTTCTTTAGAAGCTCAGATGACAAGACTTCGACTTTCATACTTCGGACACATCATGCGAAGAGAGAGATCATTAGAGAAAGACATCATGCTTGGCAAGATAGAAGGTCAACGCAAAAGAGGAAGGCCAGCAATGAGATGGATCGCTACAATAACAGCAGCTATGGGTGCCAGTCTGTCAACAATGAGCCGCCTGACTGAAGACCGAACACAATTTAGGATAGCTATCCAGAGGGTCGCCATGAGTCGACTCCGACTCGACGGCACTTAACAACAACAACAGCATGTCCTGATGTAATGTTTATCCAATCAATATCGGGGTAATTGAAATCACCCATTATTGTGTTGCCAATTTTATTAGCTTCTCTAATTTCTGATTACGTTTCACCATCTGTCTATTCATTCTTTCCAGGTGGACGATAGTAAGCCCCTACCACTATTTTCTTCTCCTTCACACATGGGATTTCATTCATAAAAATTCAATGGCATATTTTGTTTCCTGAAGAACTTTTATTCTATTTGATTCAATGCTCTCTTTAACATCCAATGCCACCCCTCCATCAATCTGATCTATACCATCATTCCTATAGAATTTGTACCCTGGTACCACAGTGTCCCATTCGTTATCCTCCTTCAAGCCCCGTTCAATGTAATTTCAGTTTGTTCAATGTAAACCGCCTTGCTATCATGAAAGGCGGTATATAAGAAATGATAAAATAAATAAATTCAACCAGGTCTCCGAGATGCCTATTATGTCTATCCTTCATTTAGTGCTATATATTCTAACTCTCCCATCTTATTTTTTAGAGGGTAGGATATTCAGCAGTGGCAACGGCTAAACCTGATAAAGTAGCTAGTCGTTGCTGCTGAACCTTAAATCCAGATATTCAATGTCGGGGGCCATATCCGGTCACTATCTGGCCATATCCGGTTGGCCAGATAGTGAGTTAGCAGCAATATTCAGCCACTGGCCAGTTAGTTAAAAAGGCTAAAGTAAGGCCAACCACTGCGTGCCTAACTTTAGCCACATTAGCATAACTGGCTAGCAGCTGAATATTGTCACTATCTGGTTATCCCTGGGTGCCATCTCTACTCCACCCCCTCCCTGGAATGCCCTGACACTAGCTGGCTAGCGTTGGGGCACTTAAGGGCTGAAACTGAGGATATTCAGCAGCACTAACCATGTCAGTGCTACTGAATATATCACTGAGCACCATTTAGGTGGTTTGCAGGTTTGCAAACTGCCAAAATGGTTTTGAATATCCCCCCTTAGGCTTCTAGCATTTCTATAGAGACTTTTCAAAGTCAATTTGTTTGAATTAACAACTTTCATAGCAGTTGAAAGGGATAATTTGCAATCTTTCACTCTCTCTTCTCCTCGTTTAAAGGCATCTAGGCTATTTTAGCCTTTATTGCCATACTGGGTCAGATCAAGGTCCATCAAGCCCAGTATCCTGTTTCCAACAGTGTACAATCTAGGTCACAAATACCTAGCAGTTTTCCTAAAAGACATACAGGTTCCACAGTGCTTGTATTGGGGCAAGCAGTGGATTTCCCGGGTCCCCTTTAATAATTTATTTTATTTATTTAACAGTAATGGTTTATAGACCTTTCCTCCAGGAACTTGCCCAAACATTTTCTAAACCCAGCAACACTAACAGCTTTTACTTCATCCTCCAGTAACGAATTCCAGATAATTCCAAAATATTTTCTCTTATTAGTCTTAAATAGGTTACACTATAGCTTCATTGCATGTCCCCTACTCTTTCTATATTTTGATGCTGTAAACAATTGATCTACGCTTACCCGTTCAACTCCATTCATTAATTTATAGACCTCTATCATATCTCCCCTCAGCCATCTCTTTTCCAGGTTGAAGAGCCCTAACTTTTTTAGCCTCTCCTCATAGGGTATCCTCCCATCCCCTTTACAATTTTGGTGGCTCTTCTCTGTACCTTTTCTAATTCTGCTCTATCCTTTTTATGATACGGCGTTCAGAATTGCACACATTATTCAACTATCTGTAATTTTTATTTTTTATTTAGTAAACATTTGTATACCGCTGCTTCCATCAGCATGCATCATAGCACTAAGCAAAGCCTACCTATTTTGCAGAATCAGCAGCAGCAGCACCATCAACACCAGTTGAAGCCCCACCTAGATCCAATGCCTCTAATGATGAAGATAGCACCATCACAGAGGAGTGAGAGCAGCAGCAATGGCTCCTTGTCAGAGGAGGAAACCATTTTATGGACTTGCACCAACATGGAGGAAGATTCCCCTGATGTGGTGGACTCTGACAAGGAGGAGGGAGGAAGGAGAGCTGCTTTCCCCTCACCCCACAGCTGGAGAGGAAACAGGAGGGGCATCAGGTTGCCAGAGGCATCCCCAAAGAAGGCCCTATAGGGCAGAGAATGGAATCAGGCCCTGAGAGGGAGCAGCTTGCAACAGAAGACCCCCAGGCCAGGGATCCAGTAAATATTCTGATGACATAGCTTGTCCAGTCTGCCATGAGGTGTCCCTAGAACTTGAGGACCGTGAAATCCTGCTCCACCTGACGTCCTTGAATAAGGAGATGTGGCAGGGCTTTTCCAAGGTCTTAAATTCCATGGACCTCATAATGATCCATCTGGAGGAACAGAGAGCAGAGATAGTTGCCTTGCTGTTGATCATGAATCAGCTGCTGGCATGTACTGTATCTCTGTTCCAGATGGTCCAAAGAGGGAGGGGGGAGGAATTGGAGGATGAATATGTCTTTTGGTTGAATTAGCCATTCTAGGAGCTTTATAATGTAAAATGAGGATGTAATTTTCTATTTTTACAGAAATGCTGGTGGCTCTGATGGCACCTACTAATAAAAATTACCATTTTTTGGTATACTTGGTCTCCATTGGCTTCTGATTTCTAACCCTTATTAACCATTGAAGCGCTTTCCTTTTACATTTTATTTTCATGTAAACTGCTGTGTTTTTATTTTGAAAAAGTGATATATTAAATACCAGTAATTCTATCTTCCACCTGTTGCGTACACCTGGTGCCACGCCCAGGAGCATCCAGCAACTATGCACCCATTTTGGGAGCCTGCTCACATGAGTATGTATTCCATTTGTGAATTCATAATTGAAAAGTGAGGCGATGCATCTATATTCATACCTTATCCCAAACATGAGGCTACTTTCACTATTCACGTGTAACAACATGGTGATAGTTATGTGTGCCATTTTTTGTTCCTAGCAGTGCCACTGGTGGCCATTTGGCTCCCAAGGTGCCTCTGGAGGGACCTGCATTCTCTATGACTAGTTGTCAACACTGGAAACACTCCTAGAGTCTTAGCACAAACATAGCAACATGGTTATCCTCAGTCATAAAAACATAAGAAATGCCATACTGGGTCAGAACAAGGTTCATCAAGCCCAGTATCCTGTTTCCAACAGTGGCCAATCCAAGTCACAAGTACCAGGCAGGTTCCCAAAAAGGCACACAGGTTCCACAGTGCTCATCTTGGGGTAAGCAATGGATTTCCTAGGTCCTCTTTAATTAAGGTTTATGGCTCTTTCCTCCAGGAACTTGTTCAAACCTTGTTGTAAACCCAGCTACACTAACAGCTTTTACTACATCCTCCGATAACGAATTCCAGAGTTTGATTACACATTGCCTGAAAAAATATTTTATCATATCAATCTTAAATGGGTTACATTGTAGCTTCATTGTGTGTCCTTTATTCTTTCTACTTTTTGATGTCGTAAACAACTAATCTACGTTAACCCATTCCACTCCATTCATTAATTTATAGACCGCTATCATATCTTCCCTCAGCTGTCTCTTTTCTAAGTTGAAGAGCCCTAATCTTAATCCTCTCCTCATAGGAGTATCCTTCCATCCCTTTACCATTTTTGTTGCTCTTCTCTGTACCTTTCAAAGATTTCTCTCACTACAAAGTATACGGTTTCCTGCTACTGCAATCCTTGAACGCATTCAGCAACATGGATGCTAACCTGAAAGGATGAAGGTGAAGGGGATGGAAGGCTACTCCTATGAAGAGAGGCTAAGAAGGTTAGGGCTCTTTAGCCTGGAGAAGAGACGGCTGAGGGGAGATATGACAGAGGTCTATAAATTAATGAATGGAGTGGAACGGATAAATGTGGATCAATTGTTTACGCTATCAGAGTATAGAAAGACTAGGGGACATGTAATGAAGCTACAGGGTAAACTATTTAAGACAAATAAGAGAAAATATTTTTTCACTCAACGTGTAATCAAACTCTGGAATCTGTTACCGGAGGATGTAGTAAGGGCTGTTAGTATAGCTGGGTTTAAAAAAGGTTTGGACAAGTTCCTGGAGGAAAGGTCCATAAACCACTATTAAAAAGGGACCCAGGATATCAATGCTTGACCCAGTACAAGCATTGTGGAACCTGTGTCTTTTGGGGATATTGCTAGGTACGTATGACCTAGATTGGCCACTGTTGGAAACAGGATACTGGGCTTGATGGACCTCGGTCTGACCCAGTATGGCATGTCTTATGTTCTTATGTACCTCTGTCTGGATGATCCAGCAATGCATACTCTTTTCCTCAAAAAGATCTATGACCCTTGACCTCCAGATATCATCCACTGGAGGGCCCTGTGGGCCCTGGCACATGTCAGCAGCCATGGATTATAATGGAGACATATCTACACCTACACTAGCATGTACAAAGTGTCAGATGTGGCACATCATATCCCCAGAAACACAAGGAGGAGCAGGCCTCCTGCGAGCAATACCAAGAGACACAAGGAGCAGGAGACGTTGGATGAACTAATGAGTCTTTTAATGATAAGGACCCCAACGCGTTTCGGCAACGCCTTCCTCAGGGGAATTGTCACTTAAACAAACAATAAAAACAAAAACAAAATCAAATTAATATTACAAATATCTAAAAACAATTAAAACCAAATGGCATGATACGAAATGCATAACAGCAAATATCATGTATAAATCACTTAAACTCAATAACCACATATATTAAATATAAAATCATAACTAAAATGTAAAACACAAACAAACATAGGGCTGAAAGGTGGAACACAGGCATACTAGTATGTACATTAGTTATAAACATAATTAAAAAAATGACATTAAAAATAATGATAATAATAATAGTAATAAATAATTAAAAAAATAAAACATATGAACCTTGTCTATATAATAGAATACAATAACCAATATATACAATAACAAGAACCACATAAAAACATGCACATTATGAATAACACAAATATGTGCTAAAATAAATATTATATAAAAGAGGGGAGATGAGATTGAGTACATTGCTGGTGTTGCATGCATAAACTACTAATAATCAACTAATAATACTACATAATCGGAAGAGGGGATAAATAGAAATAAATAAAATAAAACAACATAACCAACATGGTATACCATTGTATGAGAAAAATATAATCATTCGAAATTAATCCAATAAATGGTGCAGCTTAGATGGCCACATGTAAGGCCACTGAAAAACACTGCAGTTGAGTATAAAATAAATAATAGAATTAAAAAATAAAAATAATAATAATAATAATAATAATAACAATGAAAATAATAATAATAATTATAAATACAAAAGTTGTGGGCACAACAATAAAAAACATAAGATGGATTGTATCCTAAATTTAGCATAATTCACAAGACCAAACCAATCAATCAAATGTGCATAGGGAAATGGGTATTGTAAAGAAGAAACTAAAATCCCATAACAGTCCATGTAAGTTATTGTATAACATGTAACAAACCTAATGGTATGAAACGCTGTAAAAGGGGAAAAAATAGAAATATTAAAATATGAGTGAAGTGAAAAACTGAGAAGCTAGATATAGGAAACTTGAAAGTAAGATCACATTGGCGGCACGGAGTGAGTTATTTAAACAGAAAACAAGCAGTAAACTTGAATTGAAAAAACATCAAATTGTAGCGTATGAACTGGGCGGAGTACGATACCCTTTCAAACAGGAAATGCCAAAGTGCCTGCTTAAATGCATAACAAATAATTATATAGAAATTGGAAACAATATGCCAACAGCTCTAAAAAACCACCAGCATAAAAAATATATTCAAACCGTTAAAGAGCTCACCTAGGACACTGATTGCTGTGTGTATCCAGTTGAAACAGCAGAACTAAACGAACCCGTATGTTCTATGACTATTGTAAGAGTGAAAGAACATATAATACATGTTATAAATCAATATAGATAAAGGAAATTGTCCCAAAATGTGTAATGTATAAGAAGAAACATCATGGTCACTCACAAAACAAGTAGATCAATCGGAGTATCGTCCTGAATACGATCCGTGAATGAAAATCACGGGAGTATGTCCTGCACAAAGCACATCAAAGGCAATTGAAAAGGGAACTCCCCGACAAACAGACTTAAGAACGCCAATTTTGGCGCCAAAAGTAAGGTAACCTGAGCCTGGGGGCGGAGTTTAAAAACACCAAAGATAGACGGCTGTCATTGCAAGGGAATACTTGCAGTAGAGAACCGGAAAAAACGGGGAACGAACTCAGCAAGATAGTGCTACATAAATCTGCATATGTATCACAAGTAATACTTACAGTAAGCCATTAAAACAAATTATTAATGAAGGAAGAGAAAGAAGAATAATATGTATTAAATCATGAATGTGTATTGAATCATGCTGCAATAATGAAAAAAAGGCATTGAAAACATAGTTCCAACATAAAAATGATGTATCCAAAAACACCTTCCTGTAGCGTATCTCACAAAGTCAACCGGATATATCAATATGTGGGGTGAATGGGCCATAAAGGAATATAAAAACGCTACAGACTAAAAAACATGATTAAAAAACAGACCCATGACAAACAATAAAACCCATGATTAAACACTCCAAATAATAAAAGAATAATAAAAATTATATATAAAAATATATAATATAATATACAAAAAATAAATAAATATATAATACATAATATATAAAATACATATATAAAAAATAATAAATAATAAATAATATATACATATAATTATACAAAAAAGTTTTTATAAAAATATATATATATATTAAAAATTATATAATGAAAAATATATAAAATTATAATAAATAATAATTAAATAAAAAATAATGCCCGTAATTAAAAAACAGACAAATTGTAAAAATAATAAAATGCATGAGTGGCATAAGAAATTTTCGGGTGGCATAAAGAATTTAAACAGAAAATAGGTACTAACCATACTGTATCTTATGTTAGGCAAAGGAAATCGACCTTTAAACAGCAAAAAATGCTGTAGACCATGTTATGATACATCACACGCGGATCCACTTAAACACAATAAATGTGTAAACTAATGTTAGTGAAAACATGATGGACACAGAGGTCGAAAAGTATATTGTTTATAAAAAATGTAATTCACGAGAATATGACGTGTACTGAACTCATTGAGGACAATTAATTGTAGAAAAAATATCAGTGCATGTTCACTATGCTAGAGAGTTACCGAACAATATTAAACCCATGAATAAGGAAGGAACCCAAAAGAACACTATGTTATAATATAACTGATGCAGAGGTTAACCTAGTCAAGTTATTATACATGCATTAAAATATCTACATTGTTAACCGGGAACTGTTACAGAAAGACTGTTAAATCCGTTTCCTGATTTAAACCATATGGTTCTAAGGTCTTAAACTCATAAATAAAACGTTGTTCAAACTTGAGAAGAGTATTATCAATATTGCCACCTCTCCAATGGGGAACAACTGTTTTAATAACTACGAACTTGATGTCACTGATACTGTGGTTATTTTCTAACCAGTGGGCCACTAGAGGTTTATCTGGCTGCTTCCTTTGTATATTACTCCTGTGCTCAATTATACGGGTGTGAATCTGTCTTAAGGTTTTGCCTATATATAATTTATTACAGGGACATTGAATCAAGTAAATAACATGAGTGGTTCTACAATTCGAAAAATGATTAAGAAAAAGTTTAGTACCTGTGGGAACATGGGTGAAATCCTTTTTTACCGTAATGACATGTGTGCACACTGAACAATTGCCACAACTATAATGACCCTTAATTGTAGGAGGAGGTCTCAAAACCGAAAGTGCAGAGGGCACAAGAGAATTCTTCAAATTAGAATTACGTTTGTACGCAATCATAAGGCGTTTGGTGGCAAAGGATGGAATGGTAGTAAGGAGGTGCCACTCTTGTTTGAGAATGTCTACAATGGCTTTCGAATGCGTAGAGAAGGTCAAAGCGCAGACGATTTTATCTGTAGAGTTGCGTGTCTTTCTACTTAAGAGAGTCGAGCGATCAGTGTTTAGTAGTTTATGCATGCAACACCAGCAATGTACTCAATCTCATCTCCCCTCTTTTATATAATATTTATTTTAGCACATATTTGTGTTATTCATAATGTGCATATTTTTATGTGGTTCTTGTTATTGTATATATTGGTTATTGTATTCTATTATATAGACAAGGTTCATATGTTTTATTTTTTTAATTATTTATTACTATTATTATTATCATTATTTTTAATGTCATTTTTTAATTATGTTTATAACTAATGTACATACTAGTATGCCTGTGTTCCGCCTTTCAGCCCTACGTTTGTTTGTGTTTTACGTTTTAGTTATGATTTTATGTTTAATATATGTGGTTATTGAGTTTAAGTGATTTATACATGATATTTGCTGTTATACATTTCATATCATGCCATTTGGTTTTAATTGTTTTTAGATATTTGTAATATTAATTTGATTTTGTTTTTGTTTTTATTGTTTGTTTAAGTGACAATTCCCCTGAGGAAGGCGTTGCCGAAACGCGTTGGGGTCCTTATCAATAAAAGACTCATTAGTTCATCCAACGTCTCCTGCTCCTTGTGTCACATCATATCCCCAGAACATAGGAGAAAAAAAGAATGGCCTACATAGAATGGGATCCAATGCCAGATAGAGACCATGCCTAAACATGCCTGCATGTGGCCTGATTTTGGTTCCTCCAGCTGTACGCCTGTTCTACTGCTTGCCCATGTTTCCTTTGGCCTCAGCTCCTTCTGGCCTACACTGTGACCTAGGGAAAGTACTGCCACCTCAGCAAAGCCATGTTAACACATGTTGTACACAAGGTTTTGCCATCACATATTTTAAGTCAAATCCCACCTCACAATCTACCTTACATGAAACATAGTAACATAGTTTATGATGGCAGATAAAGACCAGTATGGTCCATCTAGTCTGCCCAGCCAAGCAGTAAGAGTAGGTGCACCTGCCACTTCGTGCAGGTCACCCTTCACCATGCCTTTGTTTATAGGTGTACCCACTGCTCTGTGTAGATCACCCCTATTTGTTGAGATATAAGAGAGTTATGATTATTTTGATTTTATCCTGTTGCTGTAAAGGGATCCACTGTGTCTGTCCCATGCCACTTTGAATTCCGTCACTGTATTGGCCCCCACCACGTCCATTGGGAGGGCATTCCAAGCATCCACCACCCTTTCAGTGAAAAAGTATTTCCTGATGTTGTCTTTTAGTTTACCCTCTTGCAGCTTCATGTTATACACTCTTGTTTTACATCTTCCCCGTCTTTGGAAGAGGTTTGATTGTTCGTTAATACTCTTTAAGTACTTTAAGGTCTGAATCATATCTCCCCTGTCCCTCCTCTCCTCCAGAGTGTACTTATTTAGGTCTTCAAGTCTCTTCTCATATGTCTTCTGAAGCAGGCTCCCAATCATTTTGGTCACCTTCCTCTGAACTGTTTCCAGTCTTTTTATATTCTTTGCGAGATATGGTCTCCAAAACTGAACACAATATTCCAAATGAGGCCTCACCAGCAACTTGTACAGTGGCATTAGTACCTCTTCCTTTCTGCTGGTAATTCCTCTCTGCATGCAACCTAGCATCCTTCTGGCTTTTGCCACTGCCTTGTCACACTCTTTCTTCACCTTGAGATCCTCTGATACAATCACTCCGAGGTCCTTCTTCTGATCCATGCACACCAAACGTTCACCCGCTATTGCATACAATTCCCTTGGGTTTCTGCTTCCCAAGTGCATGATACTGCACTTCTTCACATTAAATCTTAACAGCCAAGCATTAGACTATTCTTTCAGCTTTTGTAAATCTTTTCTCATGTTATCCACTCTCTCTGGGGAATCCACTCTGTTGCAAATTTTCGTGTCATCTGCAGAAAGACAGACTTTTCCATTCAATCCTTCAGCAATATCACTCACATGTATTCTTCCATATATGAGTGGAGTGGAGTGGAGGAGTGGCCTAGTGGTTGGGGCAAGGTACTTCAGGCCAGAAGGTCAGGGGTTCAAATCCCACTAGAGAACAGCAACCTTGGGCTGGAAGGACTGGGGTTTCTAGTCCCACAGGTGCTCCTTGTGGTCTTGGGTAAGCCACTTAACCCTCCATAGCCCATCTTCCCTATAAAATAATTATCTCCAAGTTATAATGCCCTGTTCAATGTAATTTCAGTTTGTTCAATGTAAACCACACTGATGCAGAATAGCACAGTATATAAGAGAATGTAAATAAATAAATATGAGTTTAGGTCCCATTTTGAGTAAGGGTGTGGTTGCAGTAGAACCATATCAAAGAAACAGCAAATCTTACACTTCTGGGAGTACAATCAATCAACAGTATACATTGTGCATCTCAGGCAACAATGTTTATGTTTATTAAATACACATAGCTGCCTTTCAAGCTATCAAAATAGGATACAATAATAATATTCCTCCCCCACAATCATACTAGACACCAAGAATGGTTGAAAATACATTCATGGATAGGATAGCAGAAAAGAAACTAAATCAAATAGAAACGAAGGTCCATGCCAATTGTCCCCACTCTGTGATACTATCGAAAGCCTGTTCAGAGAGAAAAGTTTAATTCTTTTTCAAATTTTGCAGTAGAGGCCTCCACCCTTAAAATATGTGGAAGACTATTCCAAATAGTCGGTGCATAACTAAAAAAGCTCTGACCCCATGCCCCTATGTACAGGGCTGGTGTTACCATTAGGCAAACTAGGCAGTCGTCTAGTGAGCTAGCCCTGGGGGGACACCCATTGCTGCCCTCGCCACCCCGCTCCAGGGCCTACGGCAGCAGTAATCTTTCCCAAATCATGATGCAGCGCTTACCAATAAAGACACCACAACACAGCACCAGAGTGTTTTCATAAGCACCGAGTCACAGTTTGAGAGCAACTGCCACTGCTGCAAGCCCCGCAGAGGGGCAGCAATGGGGGCGAGGGGCCACAGGGGGCAGTAGGACTGAGATCCTGCATAGTACGCCGCCAATCCTTGCACTGGCCCTGGACTTTTCCAAGGCACACTGCATTATGGGATCCACAGCACTGATTTCAGTGGGTAGAATAGAGAACTACAAATGACCAGGATTGGCTAAAACATCTCCTTCCTGGAAGTAGGTAACTTGGTAGATCGTTGTCACCAACCCAGAACTTTTTGAGTTTGCTTCTTTTTCTTCATTGCAGCTGGAGAGGAAGGTACAATCCCTGCTGGTTCTAACCAGTACCCTTTTTTCATTTTTTAAAGAAAATTATCACATTCACTGCATGTCCCTTCACCAGCTTACTGCAGAGGAGACATTTAAAAAATGCTTCCTCTCTTTCTGACGTCTAACTGCAACTTCTTAGAACATGTAATACCCTAAGGGTCCAAGTAATTCACTACTGGAATCATCCAGTAGTGGAGCTTCAACAAATGGATCATACTATCTTCCCCGTTCTACAACACATTGCTGGTAGGGGTGTGCATTTATTTGAAAAAAGCATGGGAAATGTTAATGACATGTTGCTTGTAATCTGAAATGACAGGACAAAACCCACCATTTTGGGATTTATTCCGTGACATCAGTAGGGAGCCTCATTGAGCAATAGTGCCCATTATTGATCACTTTGTCTACCGGCCCAAGGAAACCTACTGCCCTAGGCAGGCCATCAGCCAATGCACCCCCTCTCAGTTTGGCTCAAGGCTTTAGCGCTGCCACCACACACCCCTCCCCCCGGTTTTATCCCTCAAACCTTCCAGGTGCAACTCCTTTTTGGTATTTCTGAATGTCAGCACTGAAAAAGAAAACGAAGCCTCTGCAGAGCCTTGCATTCAAGCATGCTGGAAGCCCCTGTCGATCCCCCCCTCCCCTCTCTGATATGCACTTCCTACTGCCACAGGGGCGGGTCTGGCAGGGGCTTTAAGCAGTCTTGAATATGGGCACTCATCCTGCAGTGTTTGGGGAGCAGCAGCAGCTAAGTTGACTTCCACCCCTAAAATTGTGAAACCCAAAAACAGTGACCAAAATCTCACTCAAAATGTCCAAATCAAAAGCCCAAAGGGGAACCACAAAAAACCTAGAGGCATCTTATGAGCTACCAATTTGGTGTATTGCAAAGCTCAGAACCAACACCACCAACTCATCATCTCTCCCCTCAATCCCAAACATTCAATTTTATAATGTTTTTACTCTTATATGCTTCTTTAAGACTTGAATATTCATGAAACATTTCACAGTTGCGCATTCCCAATCGTCAAACAAATGCCTCACACACTTGGCAAAATAAAGGTAACAGTCATAAACGTGGCTCTTGTGAAGTGTCATCTTCACATAGCATCTTGCAGGACCTGATGAACTTCACAAGGACAGTTGGTGGCATTGGTTTTGAGCTTTGTAATATGCTGAAGTGGTAGCTCATAAGATGCTTTTGAGGTCCCCTTTAGATATTTTATATATTTTTGTTTTGCGGTTCCCTTTGGGGTTTTTGATTTGGCCCCTAAAATTGTGACACCCTAAGCAACTGTCTAGCTTACCTAGTGGATTATTTGAAGGGGGGAGAGGAAGGAGATCAGATTAGATGTGGTGGGTGAGGGTGAGGGCAGTAGTGAGATTTCTCCCCTCTTATCCCAGGTAAGCATTAATTAGTTTTCTCTCCCCACCCCTATAACAAAACGAAAAATTCCATAAATGACACAGTAAACTAAAAAAGAGGAAACTGTTTGGCCTGAATACCCCTAGTTCCTGGTAAGGGGATAAGGAACGGGGCCGGCATGTGCTGCTAGAGACCCTGCACTGCCGCTGCATTGCCTCAGTCACAGCATTGGTGCTGCTGCAGAAATCTCATTGGCACACAGCGCGGGTCCTCCCTCCAAGCTCCAGGGCAGTGGGTCCTCCAGTCTGCTGCTGCTGCTGCTGGAAGAATGGCAGCATGGCAGAGGGAAAAGGGTAGTGTTGCAGAGACCTTCACATCCACTGCCCAGTCCCAGTAGTTCCTGCAGCCAGCTGCATGGCGGATGGGGAGGAGATGAGTGGGTCAGGCTAGAAGCCCAGAGGAACCTGTAGTGGCTTTCAGCGGCAGCCAAGCACCAGAATGACCCATTAGAGCTTCAGCTGCCCTGTGTTGTGCATGCCACATCAAAGTATTTCTGGATGGCCCAGGCAGAGGTAGGATGGAGACAGTGATTGTAGAGGGGGAAGGGGAGCAGGGGATGATGTGGGAGAGATGCTGGGTAGGGAGGAATGGTGAAGGAAAGGGAAGCTGCTGGGCACAGGGCATAGGGAAGAGAAGAGGAGATTACCAGGAATGTGTGGAACAGAAGGAGAGGTGATGGACACCTGAGGGGTGGAATAGGGTAGGGAAGGAGAGATGCTGGACTATGGGAGCATATGGAGTGGATAGGAAGGGAAGATGCTGGACTATGGAGAAGCCGAGGAACAGAAGAGATACTGACTAAAAGATTGAGGAAGAGAATGGGAAATGTTGGACTTGGGGAAGGGAAAATAATGGGAGGTGATGGACCCAGGGCATGGGGGGGGGTATGGAGAAGGGGGGATAAGTAAGAGCAAAGCAGGGGAAATGAGAGATGGGGGAATGGAAGGGCTAGGGTGAGGGAGATGGAAAGGTACAGGTAGATGCAGCAATAAAAAATGAGACTAAGAACTGAATGGTGAGAAGAGATGAAATATGAGTGGATAAAAAATCAGAAAAATAAATGAAAGAAAACTAGGAGGAGAGAAAATAAATAGCAAATGGACAGAAGACCTTGAGAACATAGTTAAGAAAAGAGAGGAAAAAACAGAACCCAGAGACTAAAAATTAGATAATTATAAAAATAAAAAACCCTGAGAACAAAGGTAGAAAAAAGAACCTTATTTTTTATTTAAAGATTGAATGTCAGTTTTTGGAATCTACAGCAGCTGTCTTTGTATTTTGCATGGTGCAGGGGGAAATGCATTGCTGTTCCCATTTCTCTGGTTTTGCTCTGCATATACTGTAGAGTGAGGCTTCTTGTCTTTCAGCTTACGTTTTGTCTACGTATTTCTACTTTCAGTTTATGGTCTTAATTTTGTACTTAGGGAGAGTCTATACGTGTTCAGTGCATGTGACTGAGGCCAGATATTCTGTTAGCCTGGAGTTTCTATGCAGGGCTGTGTAGTCAATTTTAATCTGACTTGTCCAGTTTTCCTAGAAGGCATATTGATGTTCTAGAGCTCATGGCAATATTTACAATGCTCACTTTTCTGGGTAGGCTCCTTGCCGTATGAGTTCTTGTGCTGAATTAGATGTCTGGTACTAGAGAGGGTTTATTCCTGAGGCAACCGTCAAGCCAGTGTTCTGAGTGAGGGGTTCCTCCATATCCCTTCCCTAACCAGAACATAAGAACATAAGATATGCCATACTGGGTCAGACCAAGGTCCATCAAGCCCAGTATTCTGTTTCCAACAGTGGCCAATCTAGGTCATATGTACTAAGCAGTTTCCTCAAGGGACACAGGTTCCACAATGCTTGTATTGTGTCATGAGGTGCAGCAGTCAGAGCCCATGGAGATAGGGGATTCTGAACAAAATGGAGCTAACTTTGACAGCTCGGAGATACACATGGCCAAAGGTTGCCATAGGAACTATACACAAGCTATTTCACGTGGTGTAGGGGAACGCCCAGACTCAAAGCTAGCTTGTGGCTCATCAGGGGATGAGGGGCAGCTGACAAGGGGCGGAGCCAACATCACAAGCTACGCAGTTAAAAATCACTCACCTGAGAGTAGTGCAGAAGCGGCTAGAGGGAGAACTGCAAAAGAGAGAACTGCTGAGGAGAGACGTGCTGGCAGGGAGAGAAGTCCCGATAGCAGGAGAACTCCAAGCAGGGAGAGAAACTTGAGAGGCAGGAGAGAAGGATCTCCATGCTGGTTAAAACCAATTGCTGACCAAAGGAGACTACCAGTGAGGTGCAGTGCTGAGAAACCCAGGAAGGGCTGTTTGGAAGAGCAGTGCACAGCTGACCAGTGCTTCCAAGAACCTTGCTACAGAGGAAGCAGAGGTAGTAGCTCTGAGGCCAGGCTAAGGCAAGACCAGTCACCCAGCACAAGGTACCAAGCAGGAGAAAACCATTATCCTGAAGATAATTTGGTGCCAAGGAGAAAGCTCAAACAGACACGGAGTGAAAAGCCTTTCCACGAGCAGAGCTGTGCTCGAGGGAGGAACGTTGAAGGGAAACTGCTGAAAGGTAACCTTATTCTTCCTAATGGAAGAAGCTTAGACTATAGCAGTCAACCCTGTACTTACCAAGAATTATGTGCTGCCTCTGAGAGAGACTATAGTGATTACGGTATTTACCCATCCACCTCTAGGCTGGTGGGGGAAGGGAACTCCCAAAGCTATAGAGAGGAACTCAGCAGTCAGAACAGAAGTTTCACTCACCGGGAAACTTACCCAGATATAGAAAAGATGAAATGTGATCCGTGTGAGGAGTCTAACGGTGATATTTACATGGACTGTACATATACCTTATCTGATAGCATATCTTCTCTATGCTGAAGAGCTGTAGGAGCTGATTCATAAAGAAAACAGACAGGAAGAGTTTTGCGAAGGAAACTGTTTTCTTTTACCATTTTTGCCTCCATTGTGAAAGCTGAAGATAAGCATATCCTTTGTTCAAATGTTTCTTTAAGCTTTGATACCAGACGTATGGTTTTTGTGTCGCCTTATTTCATTGTGTGAAAATCCAACCCTGGGAAGGGAATAAATCCTGTTTAAATCCTTATCACTCCGACTACAACTACTTTCTTTTTGCTAAAGTTGTGGAACTACAAATCCCAGAGGGCATTGCCAAGCCTCTCTACTATACTCCACAGCTATTAAAGAACTTACCCTGCTAATCCACCCATGCCTATGGCCTCTGGGGGGTGAGTGGGCGACATCTGACGTAGTTGGCAGGAATTTTACCTTGAAATAAAAAGAACACTAGTAAAGAAACTGCTACGGTACCTGAAGACCTTGGAAGCAAGTTTACTGACAGACCGGTCGGTGAAGGAAGCAGTAACCTTTCTTATAAGCTGACCTCTACACGAAGCCTAAGGTAACGTCACCTGGGGCATAAACGTGGGAGGATTTGTGCAGGAAAGAGGGCGCTGCTGTACTGAAGGACTAAGGGGAGAGGAAATATAAGGTGCCGCACTTGGTGTTTTTTTCTTTTTTCTCCACACGTACAGACGGGAGGAATGGAGCCCAGAGACGTCATGCAGTGGATGCAACTACAGTGGGATAAGCAGTTTGAACTAGCTCGCCAAATCCAGGAGCAAAGTGCCAGTATGATGAGGGAGCAACAGAAACCACTGTTGGACGCTATGGAAGCACTTTTGAGAAAACCACAAGAACTTGGGACTGAAAGCCCCTCAATAATACCAGGGGTAGGACTAAATGCTAGTCATGCATTCTCTCTAGGGCAATTGAGTCCTCATGACAATGTAGATGACTTTATTGATGCTTTTGAACGCATAGGCGAGGCCCTGAAATGGCCTAGTGAGCAATGGGCAACTCGTTTTGCGGTTTCACTTACCGGTGAAGCCCTCTCAGCCTACAAGGCAATGCCTGCAACCCTTGCTGCTGATTATAGCGAAATAAAAAAGGCAGTCAAGGATAGGCTAGGGCTTACTACCTCACATTATAGAAGGATGTTCAGGGAGGCCAAAATGAAGTTGCAAGAGATGCCAAAAGCCTTGCATCAAAGATTGAGGAATTTGGCCTGGAAGTGGTTAACTCCAGAAAGGAGAACCATGGAATCTATACTGGACACAGTGGTCTTGGAGCAATTTATCCAAGCTGTACCCACAGAAATGAAAACATACCTTACCTTACAAAACTGCCAATCTACCGATGAAGCAGCTAGTCTGGCAGATAGGTTTTTAGAAGCCCAGATAGCTGACACCTCAGGGTTTGGGGTAATGCAGGCCGTAGGTATGGCAGATTGTAAGAAAGGGAGGTATCCCCAGAGGAAAATGTGTAATGTAAAATATATGAATGCTAATGATAATATTTTGCTTGCACATAAAGGGAAATGCTATCTATGCGGGAGAGCTGGACATTTCCAAAAGGACTGCATCAAGCGGATTGTCCTCATATCTGGAGTGGACAAGCCAGCACAGGATGGATTTATTCTGCATGTTAAGGTAGAAGGGGTAGAAGCGCTGGCACTGCTTGACTCGGGGGCTGACCAGAGCATGATTTCCCGCAGGCTCTGGGATGCCATCGAGAGGCGCTGTTCGTCACCCCCGAGTCAAACAGAGGGCCAGGTCCGCGTACGATGCGCGCACAGTGCATCGTCACCTTATCCTTTACACATGGTATCTGTAACAGGGTTGGGAACCACACACTCGCTACTAGCTGTCATTGTCCCACGGTTACCCCATGAAATTGTTCTGGGGCGTGATTGGCCAATTTTTTGCAAGGAAATAGAAAAGGGCCTTAATAGACTAGGCAATGAGTTTGTCCCACACCCAACAGAGACACTAGGAATAGGGTTGGAAGCCTTAACAGCCAAGATCCCTGGCCCCCTGTTTGGAAAGCCGAAAAGGGCTAGTATTCAACCCCAGGCCCGAGTCAGTGAAGCACCACCGAAGAAGCAGAAATTTGTGCTGCAATTTTGCAGGGCCACTCCAAAAGCAAAAAGCCCACAAAGAGCTACCGCTGGGGCAGCCGGATATGACCTTTTCAGTGCTGAAGAGGCCATAGTATTAAAAGGCGGAAAGGCCCTAGTTAACATGGGGATACAAATAAAGATACCCGAGGGATGTTATGGGCGAATAGCTCCAAGGTCGGGCCTGGCTGTTAAACACTTTATAGACACTGGGGCAGGGGTGATAGACCCCGATTATCGAGGCCTTATAAAAGTCCTCCTTTTTAATTTTGGGGAAAAGGACGTCAAAATTCAAGAGGGCGAGCACATTGCACAATTGGTGTGTGAATGTGTGGGGTTCCCCACCATAGAAGAGGTTCCTGAATTAACACCCACTTCTAGGGGAACGGGTGGGTTTGGTTCCACAGGCCAAAGAGAAATTAAGGGGATGACAGCCCTGGCGGAGGAAAGGCGAGAGGAAGACCTCGGGCCTCAGACCGCCGATTGGAAGGAAAAGCCAGAGCCTAGATTGGGCGTAGGCCTATCTTTGCAGCAACAACAAGAGTTGGCCCAGTTGTTAGGGAGATTTGATGATGTCCTTACAACAAAGCCAGGCGAAACCCATCTAGTCGCCCATGAGGTGATTACGTCACCAGGGCGGACAATCAGACAGCGGCCCTACCGCATGCCCGAAGCCAAAAAAGCTGAAGTGATCAAACAGGTGAAAAAGATGGTTCAGATGGGCATAATTGAGGAATCCCGCAGCCCGTGGTCAAGCCCCATAGTTTTAGTTCTGAAGCCGGATGGATCGCTTAGGTTTTGCATCGATTTCCGGCAAGTAAACGAGATTTTGCAATTCGACGCCTATCCGATGCCGCATATAGACGATTTGTTAGATCGTTTGGGTCAGGCCAGATACCTAACCACTTTAGATCTAACCAAGGGGTACTGGCAGATACCCCTTACACGCGAGTCAAAGCCAAAAACAGCGTTCAGCACCCCCATAGGGCTGTTTCAATTTAGGCGGATGCCGTTTGGGCTGCACGGGGCGGCAGCCACCTGCCAGCGCTTGGTGGACCAGGTGCTGAGGCCTCACCATGACTATGCCCTGGCCTATATGGATGACATAGTCATCTACAGCACAACATGGACCCAACACCTCGCTAGGGTGGAGGCTGTGCTCCGTGCGCTACGCAAAGCGGGTTTAACCCTTAACCCAGCGAAATGCGTGTTTGCCACCGAGGAGGCAAAATACTTGGGCCACATGGTAGGGAGGGGGATAGTAAAACCCTTAGCCAATAAAGTTGAAAGCGTCAGGGATTTTCCCCGTCCCGTCACAAAAAAACAGGTACGCAGCTTCCTGGGGTTAATCGGTTATTATAGGAGGTTTATACCTCGGTACGCCGAGGAAAGCATTTTGTTTACGGAAATGCTAAGGAAAAATGCTCCCAACACCGTGAAGTGGACCCCAGAAGCTAAAAGGGCATTCACCGCCCTTAAGGGAAAACTCTGCACAGCCCCAGTACTGCGGGGGATAGACTTCAGTCTACCTTTTGTAGTGCAGACAGATGCATCAGAGAGTGGGTTGGGGGCAGTATTATCCCAAGAATTTGAGGGGGTGGAGCACCCGGTCACCTATCTAAGCCGGAAACTTTCCAAGGCAGAGAAAAACTATTCGACAGTTGAAAAAGAATGCCTGGCAATAAAATGGGCTATTGAGGCATTCAGGTTTTACTTGACAGGTAGAAAATTCCTCCTGATAACAGACCACGCCCCTCTGAAATGGTTGAATCAAATGAAGAATGGCAACGCGCGTTTGACTAGGTGGCATCTGGCGCTACAATCATTCAATTTTACCATACAACACAGCGCTGGGAAACTTCATGGGAACGCGGATGCGCTCTCCCGGATTACGAGCTGTCTGATTGAAAGTTTGGCAGCCCGTAATGTTTTAAGGGGGGGATCTGTCATGAGGTGCAGCGGTCAGAGCCCATGGAGATAGGGGATTCTGAACAAAACGGAGCTAACTTTGACAGCTCAGAGATACACATGGCCAAAGGTTGCCATAGGAACTATACACAAGCTATTTCACGTGGTGTAGGGGAACGCCCAGACTCAAAGCTAGCTCGTGGCTCATCAGGGGATGAGGGGCAGCTGACAAGGGGTGGAGCCAACATCACAAGCTACGCAGTTAAAAATCACTCACCTGAGAGTAGTGCAGAAGCGGCTAGAGGGAGAACTGCAAAAGAGAGAACTGCTGAGGAGAGACGTGCTGGCAGGGAGAGAAGTCCCGATAGCAGGAGAACTCCAAGCAGGGAGAGAAACTTGAGAGGCAGGAGAGAAGGATCTCCATGCTGGTTAAAACCAATTGCTGACCAAAGGAGACTACCAGGGAGGTGCAGTGCTGAGAAACCCAGGAAGGGCTGTTTGGAAGAGCAGTGCACAGCTGACCAGTGCGTCCGAGAACCTTGCTACAGAGGAAGCAGAGGTAGTAGCTCTGAGGCCAGGCTAAGGCAAGACCAGTCACCCAGCACAAGGTACCAAGCAGGAGAAAACCATTATCCTGAAGATAATTTGGTGCCAAGGAGAAAGCTCAAACAGACACGGAGTGAAAAGCCTTCCCACGAGCAGAGCTGTGCTCGAGGGAGGAACGTTGAAGGGAAACTGCTGAAAGGTAACCTTATTCTTCCTAATAGAAGAAGCTTAGACTATAGCAGTCAGCCCTGTACTTACCAAGAATTATGTGCTGCCTCTGAGAGAGACTATAGTGATTACGGTATTTACCCATCCACCTCTAGGCTGGTGGGGGAAGGGAACTCCCAAAGCTATAGAGAGGAACTCAGCAGTCAGAACAGAAGTTTCACTCACCGGGAAACTTACCCAGATATAGAAGAGATGCAATGTGATCCGTGTGAGGAGTCTAACGGTGATATTTACAAGGACTGTACATATACCTTATCTGATAGCATATCTTCTCTATGCTGAAGAGCTGTAGGAGCCGATTCATAAAGAAAACAGACAGGAAGAGTTTTGCGAAGGAAACTGTTTTCTTTTACCATTTTTGCCTCCATTGTGAAAGCTGAAGATAAGCATATCCTTTGTTCAAATGTTTCTTTAAGCTTTGATACCAGACGTATGGTTTTTGTGTCGCCTTATTTCATTGTGTGAAAATCCCAACCCTGGGAAGGGAATAAATCCTGTTTAAATCCTTATCACTCCGACTACAACTACTTTCTTTTTGCTAAAGTTGTGGAACTACAAATCCCAGAGGGCATTGCCAAGCCTCTCTACTATACTCCACAGCTATTAAAGAACTTACCCTGCTAATCCACCCATGCCTATGGCCTCTGGGGGGTGAGTGGGCGACAATTGGTTCAAGCATTGATATCCTGGGTCCCTTCTTAATACTGGTTTATGGACCTTTCCTCCAGGAACTTGTCCAAACCTTTTTTAAACCCAGCTACACTAACAGCCTTTACTCTGAGAAGGCCCTCCCTTTAGGTGCCTTGGAGGGGATATCTACCCTTTACCTTAGGCAGTAGATGGTCTTGGTCCATCCCGAGAAGAACATAAGAACATAAGATATGCCATACTGGGTCAGACCAAGGTCCATCAAGCCCAGTATTCTGTTTCCAACAGTGGCCAATCTAGGTCATATGTACCTAGCAGTTTCCCCAAGAGACACAAGTTCCACAATGCTTGTACTGGGTCAAGCATTGATATCTTCGGTCACTTCTTAATAATGGTTTATGGACCTTTCCTCCAGGAACTTGTCCAAACCTTTTTTAAACCCAGCTACACTAACAGCCTTTACTACATCCTCCAGTAACAAATTCCAGAGTTTGATTACACGTTGAGTGAAAAAATATTTTCTTTTATTAGTCTTAAATAGTTTACCCTGTAGCTTCATTGCATGTCCCCTAGTCTTTCTATATTCTGATAAAGTAAACAATCGATCTACGTTTACCCGTTCCACTCCGTTCATTAATTTATAGACTTCTATCATATCTCCCCTCAGCCGTCTCTTTTCCAGGTTAAAGAGCCCTAACCTTTTTAGCCTTTCTTCATAGGAGTATGCTTCCATCCCCTTTACCATTTTGGTGGCTCTTCTCTGAACCTTTTCTAAAATCGCTATATTTATTTATTTATTTATTTATTTACATTCTCTTATATACCGCGCTATTCTGCATCAGTGCGGTTTACATTGAACAAACAGAAATTACATTGAACAGGGTATTATAACTTGGAGATAACTATTTTACAGGGAACATGGGCTATGGAGGGTTAAGTGGCTTGCCCAAGACCACAAGGAGCACCTGTGGGACTAGAAACCCCAGTCCTTCCGGCCCAAGGTTGCTGTCCTCTAGTGGGATTTGAACCACCGACCTTCCGGCCTGAAGTACCTTGCCCCAACCACTAGGCTACTCCTCCACTCCTTTTTAAGATACGGCGACCAGAATTGCACACAGTATTCAAGGTGTGGTCTCACCATGGAACGATATAGAGGCATTATAATATCTTTTGTTTTATTTTCCATTCCTTTCCTTATCATACCTAGCATTCTATTTGCTCTCTTGGCTGCCACTGCACACTGGGCCGAGGGTTTTAACATGGTATCCACAATGACGCCTAAATCTTTTTACTGGGTGGTGGTTCCTAATGTGGAACCTTGCATCGTGTAACCATAGTTTGGGTTGTTCTTCCCTAGGTGCATAACCCTAGGTGCATAACCTTGCACCTTGCAGAAGGGGGGGGGGGGCGCACAGCTAAAGGTTCACCTAGGGAGTTTGATATCCATGGAACTGCCCTAACAGAGCTGGCCATAGGCTGCTGCTGCTGCTGCTGCATTTACTCAGTTGCAGCATCAGGACTGCAGCGGCAATGTCATCAGCACACAGTGGGAGGCCTCTCTCCTAGCTCTGGGGCAGCATCTCCTCCTGCTGTCCACCGTCAGAAGAAGGGCAGTGTTGCAGGAGCTTAAAGTGGCAGCTCTCTGGCAGCCTTAGAGCCCTTGGTCAAGGCCTAGCAGCCTCCGGAGAGGAGGAGAAAGAGCTGGCGGTGGATGGGGAGAGGCTGAGTCGGTCAGACCAGAGGCCCAGAGGAACCTACCATGGCTTTCAATGGCAGCCAAGCCCCGGAAAGATGTCCGCTTTAGACTGAGCAACATTATGAACAAGGTGAAGGGTATGCTGCCGGGAGGGGAGGTTGGGTTACAGGGGACACACAGGGCTATATGGCTTGGGAAGGGAAAAGACACTGGAGCTACAGGACATAGGGGAGGGAGAATATGGAGGAGAGGAGATATTGGACATAGGGGAGGTCATAGGGAAAGGGAGAGGGATGTTGGACACAGGGGAAGGAGAATAGGGAGATGGAGAAGAGATGTTGGGCATAAGGAGACTTATGGAGAGATGGACATGAGGGGGATTTGGGAGATGGAGAAGACAATGTTGCTGGATATCGGGGAGTTGGGAAAAGGGAGATGGAGGGAAGATGCTGGACAAGGGGAAGAGCAAGAAGGAGTGGAGAAGCTGGACATTGGGCATACAAAGAAGGAGGGAAGATGCTGGACACAGGGGAGAGGGCAAACAGCTACAGTGGCTAGAAAATGGATTTAACAGGATATTAGCGTCTCGAGCTCCTACTGCTCTTGCGTGTTATTTATTTGTCCCCAGTGACCGTGGGGTGGCGCTGTGGCCTTCTTCCCGTCGCATACCATTGACGTCTCGCTGGTCGCCGGCTCCGCTCTCGTGTGTACTGCGCCGTTTCCTTGTGCGTACGGCGACGGAACGAGTGGGTACGGTCTTGTCAGTGTCATCATTATCGTTACCGGACTGTGCTCTATCAAACTGTCCCTCGCTCCGGGGGAGGAGGAGGAAAGCGAGGAGCCATGTGGCTGTGCGGCTCCCTGTTCTGGCTATTGCTACTTCTCGTGCAGTGTATGCAGCTCTCCGAGGCTCGGGGATCTCTGTCCCCCGTAGCCAGTCCCGAAGACGGTAAGGAGGTAGGAGGAGGGGACGGTCTCCAGTGGGTGTTAGTGGTGCCGGGTTCCGGCTGAGAGAGTCCACGGAGGTCCCAGAAATTCCATGTCGGTGGGAGTACTTTTATTATCTTGCTGTTAGCAGCTTTGAGCATTCTGGAAGAGCGGAATATTAATAATATATTGGACTTGCCCGTGTACTAGGTCGCTGTTCGATAACATTTAACAGATATTAATCGTGTGTAAAACAAAATATGATCTTAATGTCCCTTGTGTCTTCAGGGATATTGGGGAAGCGAGAAAGTGAACATGATTGTGTAACGCCAAAGAGAAGCTGCATATTATTCAGAGTGAAACCAATGTAAAAAGTATACTGAAAGTTTTAGCATTTTAATTTTGGGGTGTTTAAAAGTAAAAAAAATAACCTTGAATAATGAGTATCGCAGTGTTGGTATTCCTAAAAGAGTAATAGCATGCACTACAAAAGCACAAATACCAGTGTACAAGCAAATTTCATTAGGTAAATCTCAGTGAAAAACCTGAAAATGTGTATCCTAGATTAACAATAATCATAGAGTTCTTCAGATTATCACTTCAGTATTTCATCATAAATGAAAAACATAAAAAAGACGTTTGTCCAAGAAAATGGTCTTCCTCAGTGGTTATAACCAATTCATTGAGGCATGAGCTTTGGAGGACAAGCGTCCACTTAAATGCAAGTGAGGAAACGTTTTGTTTATGCCTACCATGTAGAATGTGTGTTTAAATGCAGAGCTCAGTCTTTTACTGTTGTCTTGTTCTATGTTTCTATGACCACTTGATCTGCTAGAGAATGCCAAGAAAGTGCTTTTTTTATCCTTATGCTTTATACTGTATGTTAATTCCTGTCCTTCATAGATGGGCTCGGAGCGGCTCAAGGCAGTCTGCTGCCTGAGGTGAAGAATGAGATGGTGCCCCCCCCCCCCCACCTTAGAGGGGGACGGGGCTTTTTCAGAAATCCAATCAGAGACTGAACCAAATCAAAAAGCCAATTAGATTATATGGAGGAAATGAAAGATGTTTGCACACAGGGCCGTATTGAACTGCAATCGCGCCTTGTGCGACTTGCAACTCAGATGCACGCCCCCCTCTCCCCCCCATATCTCCATCCAGCACTGCCTGCTCTTTCCTTGCTGCTGCTGCCCTCTGTTTTTTTCACGGCGGCGCCGGCAGCAGCAGGGAAAAAGTAGGCAGCACTGGACAGAGGTATGGGGAGGAGGGGGGGCATGCACCCAATCTGAAAGGCGCTGGCACTCTAAGCAGATCTGTCCCTCCCTGCTCTGACATCGTGTCGGAGGAGGGCGGGACCATACCTGCTTAAAGTGCTGCGAAAAGGCTTTGGGGCGCATTTTAACTGCCTGCTATTGTCCTGGCAGCAGGGCAACAGCAGAGAGCCGAAATGTGGCCCCCCCAAGCCTTTGCGCCCTGTGCGGCTGCACTGCTTGCACAGGGCTAGGTACGGTCCTGTTTGCACACCAAGGAACTAAAAGACAACAAGAATCAATAGCACAGTTTATAAAACCAAATTATAACCCATTTTTATTTTGTTATAAACTGCGTTATGGTTCTCCCTTTTTTTTTTCTTTTTCAACATATATTTTGCATCCACAGTAGGTGCAGAGCAGAACCAGGACATTCACCCACAGAACTCAATATTTAAAAAAAAAAATCTGATTCTGATCATCTCACTAACAACAACCACCACCACTATTCTCCAGTACCAGGCATATTGTGAACTAATAAAAAACCCTACAACAAAAAGCAAACATACCATATCAGCACAAACTTCCAAAAGTCACATAAGGAGCCCATCCAAAAAAAGTGTCGCTGTAAATACTACAGTGGGCCTTGGAATATCCATACACCTATTTGAAAAGCTGAACAAGTCAAATTACTACAGTATAGTATAGATCTTTATATACAAACTGCATGTTAACAGAACACCTGACCTCTGTCACATACGCACAACATCGACCCTCTGCCTTGCATCCCCATGAGACTGCCACTGGTGACCATTCCCTTTGAGTCTTCCTCCTTCCCCACTGTCCAGCCCCTTCTAGTCCAAATACCATCCCATGTATCAGCTCAGGTTCACTCTGTGCCACTCCCCAGTCAGCTCCCTTCCAGCCACCCTACCCTCTGTCCATCTCCCTTCCAGTGCCATTCACATGTCAGCTCCCTTCCAGCCACCTACCACTCCCATCCCCAAGTGTCAGCTCCCTTCCAGTCCCCCTTCGGTACATTCCAGGTGTCAGCTCCTTTCCAGCCCCCTCCTTCCCTTCCTGCCCCATCCTTCCCCTGGCAGACCCTCTCAGTATCCGCTCCCTTCCAGTCCTATTCTACCATCCCCCTGCATCAGCCCATTTGTAGCACTAGCTCCTAGTTTTCTTCCAGGGCCAGCAGCACTCTCCTTCCCTCCCCTATTAGCCCATTTCCTGTCCCAGCCCATTTCTAGTCCTATCCCCTTTATCAGCCCACCCCAGTCCTAGCCCCCCCCCCATCAGCCCATTACCAGTCGTAACCCTCCAATATGTCCATTTTCAGTCCTAGCACCGCAGTCGGCCCATTTCCAGTTCTAACCCCTCATAGCCCATTACCTGTCCTAACCCCCCCATCAGCCCATTTCCAGTACTAACCCCCCCATCAGCCCATTTCCAGTTCTACCCCCCCCCATCAGCCCAGTTCCAGTCCTAGACTCCTCCCCCCTAACCCAGGGAAATTAAAAGAAGAATAAACCTCCAGCATAAGAAGCAACTACCGCTCCAGCAGAGGCAGAATGAGGAGCCCCGTGGCGCCCCCCTCCCGAGAGCTTGCTGGTTTCCCCTCTTTGCCGGCTCCGCTTTGCAGAGCCGTGGCGAAGGGTCAGTGTTTTCCCTTTCGCGCGGCTCGGTTAAAGCTGAGCCCGAGGTGCTGATGGGAAACAGGATTTCCTGGGACTCTCCTACCAAATTTCAGCGAAGTTTATCCACAGAGGGGGCTTCTGATACATGCGTTCTGCAGAAAGAAATAAGAAAAATAAGCACTTCACACTAATGACATGCACCTAAAAAGCATGTCAGGTGCTTGCTCATCATTTGCCACATAAAGCCTCTCCAGTCTGCCCATCCAAATCAACTGCCCAGCCTCTTCAATCCCTCCTTCACCAGATACTGTCTTTATTGCCATCACCTCTTCTAGGAGCCTGTTTCACCTAACCACTCTTTTTTTTTTTTTCTGTAAAGAAGGGCATTTAAATACAGAAACCTTTTATTAACACTGGTGTTTGAGCTTTCTCTAGGCTACTTTAAGTATGTTTCCTCGCTTCTATTTCAGCTTTTGAATGCTGGATGCTTGCTTTGCCACAGAAGAGCTACAAAATAGTGCATTGAGATACTTTTCCTTAATGGCATTTGCTATATAATGTGCATTTAATCCGGCATTGTAGGCATTAATGGAACATGTATGTATGCATAATTGTTTTTGATATTGTGCTTTGTTGGATGAGTAGTTTAAACAAATGTATTATAACATAACGACACTCTGCAGCAATAAAAAATCAAACAACCAACCTGAAACATCCTAGAGCATCCACATTTTAAAGCACCACATCACACAAATCTATGGGTGTTTACATGATTTTTAACCTAATTTCCCTTGAAAAGCCTCACTTCCCTCCCATACCTTAACATCCCTCTCCCTTACCCAATTCCACATCTGTTTCCAGAGTCTCTTACACAGCCTTCTGGAATTTATACAATTCCATCTCCCACCGTCGGGGCCACACCAACATCTACCCATGCTTATACACCCTAACAAACCATTCTCTCTTGGCTGTTCAATAGCAGGCTACGAGCCCTATGTGGTAAGTAGTTCACAAATTCTTTGAAAATATGACCACTTCCCTAAATCTTGTCCATCCATTTTGTTCCTTTAGCAACTCCTCATAAATCAAATTCTTCTAGTGTGATAGAGGGAGCTGCTGCTTTCTTCCAATGTATTAACATACTCTTACAAGTAAGTTACAGGAGTTTCCCCCGGAAATTATCTCCCAACTTCTCAGGCCCTTAAGCAGACTAAAATCTTCAAAGAGCAAAATAGCTGCAGGGAATGTCCAAATATGCACTAATCAATTTCTGGTACCTCTGAATTCAATCACATTGCCAAAACAATGACCCAATATAGTGTATCGCTCATGCTACATTTTATACACTTCTGCCTGGGAGAAAAATATGCTCAGAAGAAATTTTAAATTGCTGTTCCATATCGTCCTGCTAGACCAGTCCAGACAACTACAAGAGCAATGGCGGACTGGAAAGAAGTAAGCATGAATTTGAAGTGAAGAAAGTCGGAGAAGGAGCAGGATTTGAGCCAGGAGTGCTCAGCTGAGCAGGCACAGGAATGTAGGTAGCAGGTAGTTGGAAGACAATCAAGGCTGGGGTGAGGTGTGTCTCACAGGACATGTTATGAGAGGAGCAAGGGAGTCTAAGGTAGAGGAGAGAGCGGTATTAAAGGAAGTTACAGCTACATCAACAGATTGAGAGGATAACGTTTATTTTCTTTTTTTATTTAACAAAGTTTTATATACCGCTTCTTCCTGTGATCAGAGGCAGTTTACATCGAACATAACCACAACTTTTACATTAAACATGGAACTGTATACATTTAACATTTGTACATAGTTCTCTGTATATAGTTTGAACATGTTAATATCATTGCAAAGGTGGTTTTTAGGGACATTACATCAGAGGTTCCCAACGTCGGTCCTCGGGGAACCCCAGGCCAGTCATGTTTTCAGAGTACCCACAATGAATATGCATGAGATCTGCATGCACTGCTTCTATTGTATGCAGATCTATCTCATGCATATTCATTGTGGATACTCTGAAAACATGACTGGCCTGGGGTTCCCTGAGGACCGACGTTGGGAACCTCTGCATTACATGTTTAGTCTGAGGTAGCTGTTCTTCTTTGTTAGTTGCTAGGTTTCTTGGGAATTTGTGAGGTTGTCTGAGTAACCAAAATGTTCTATAAATAGGTAAGTTTTTAAGTCCCTATGGAATTGGAGGAGGTCTTTTGTTGCTCTTAATTGGTCAGGGAGTGAGTTCCACAATGTTGGGGCCACATAAGAGAAGGCTCTGGTGCTGGTGTATTGTTTTGTGTTACAGATGTGTGAAGGGATAATATGTGTTTTGGGAACAGTTTCTCCTTGCTCTAGAGTTGTCAGTTGTTGAGAGGAGAGTGGTAAGGTGGTGGATGCAATGTTGTAGTAATGTTTGAATGTAATCATTATGTATTTGTATTTCACCCTTGAGGTTATTGGTAACCACTGGAGGTCATGCAGGATTGGGGTAATGTGGTCAGTGCATCTTGAGTTTGTAACTATGCAAGCTGCAAGGTTTTGAGCGAGCTGGAGCTGGTGTGTGTTTTGTTTTAGGAAGCCCCTGGAGGATACTGTTACAGTAATCCATGAGTGGGGTTATTAAGAGATTGTAGTACATTCCTAAAGTCGTGGTCCTCCAAGAGTGGTCTAAGGCGTTGAATAGTTTTCAGTTTGAAATATATACTTTTTGTAATTTGATTTTATGTGAGGAATCATACTTAAATTTTTATCTAGAACTAATCCTAAGTATCTGACTTCATCCTTGAATTCAATTTCTGTGTCTTGTAGTGTGATTTTACTAGGTAAGGTAAAGTTTTGGGTTTCTTGACATGTACATTGCCTCAGTTTTCTTGAGGTTTATGTTAAGATTCTGATCAGCCAAGATGAGATGTCAGACATACATGCTGTTACTTTGGGGAAGTTTGGGTTGTTGGTATAGCAAGGGAGGTACATCAACTATCAGCTATACGCGGATGATATCATGATGTCATGTGTTTTGAATATGTTGCAGATTGGCTGAATAAAGAAAGAAGGGGTGAGATAGTAGTATTTATTTTACACCCTTTCTAGGCAAGACATCTACCTACTAACACACTTTAGAATAATTTAGTTTAATTTAATGTATTTATAAAATATATTTTAAAAAAGGTAACTTAAAGGCAAGTAACGCACTTATCTACGTATGATTAGTTAAGCTATACATAAAAGCAAGATACAAGATACGAGACGACGATACATCACCGACAGCTATGAGCATCATCTCATGCTAACACTTCGACTGAATAAGTCCTGGATTCTGCCAGGCAGGAGAGAGATTCTCAGTCGGGAAAACCCTAGGCAGTACGCACATTCACTCCGTAGGTGAAACTTTCTCTCTCTCTCTCCCTGACTCAAAAAGGCACCTTCTTTATATTTTGTTGTAACAGCAATTAGTGATTTTCCATCAGGTTGACACATACATAGAATAGGATCAGCTATCCATAATACATAATAAAGACGCTGGCCAGGTGCCTGAGATTGCTCAAGGGAGGGGCATCTCTCATCCCATGGTTCAGGAACTCAGAACTCCATCGATAGATGACTTTCAATATAGTTTGTCTATGAGAGAAAGCACAGTTGCTATGGGAAGAAGCTTTTTCTTATCTACATCCTTGTATCAGGGCTCCCTCTCATAAGTTTCACATGATGCAGTTATGCAAGCTGTTTCTCACAAAATTGCACATGCATTTCTTTCCTACAAAACTGAGGTTTCGTTAACCCCTGACTTACTGCTGATGCATAACACAGGTCTGCAAAAAAATTTTTTTTTCAGAGCTGTTTTGGTTATTCCACGTAATCTTTGTTGTTTGGTGCGCTGAATCCGAAAATGACCTCCATTTTGTCATAGGACATCACGTTTCCTGACAATTTAGGTAACTGTTAAATAAGGCAATACCTCAAAATAAATGGAAATAGACTTATAAAATTAAAGTTTTATTACAATATTTTCATGAAAATCCTTTTTTGAACTGAAATGAGCTCACCGACACACACACTAAACTTCTTCTTCCTTGTGAGGCTCCTCTTGGTGCATTTACACTTGTGAGTAGCATCTGGAATGTCTCTCTGAAGCATCCAACAGTAGTCTGCCATCATTGTAATGCTCCATTTTCCCTGGTATCTCCTTTCCATCTCTTTAATGTATTGGTGGAATCGTTCAACTTGTTTCTCACTCACAGCTCCCAAATTTTCAGGAAAGTAGTCAAGGTGGGACTGGAGGAAATGCACTTTCAAACTCATCAGGCAACCTAAAGCTTGAAATGCTTTCAGCATTCGTCCGACGATCTTTTTGTAGTGAGGATCTTTGTTATTGCCTAAAAATTCCTGTACGACTTCTTTAAATGCAACCCACCCTTCTTTTTGAAGATCTGTCATGGTATTGACAAACTCTTGATCAACTATAAGCATTCTAATATCTGGTCCGACGAACACACCATCCTTCAATTTTGCCTCCGACAGGCCTGGAAACTTGGTGACCAAGTATTTGAAGCATTCTCCATATCTTGGAAGTGATTTTACGAATTGCTTCATCAATCCCAATTTTATGTGGAGAGGTGTTAGAAGAACTTTATGGGAAGGTACCAGAGTTTCTCGGAGGACATTTTTTTCACTGACTGTTAGCACCTTCGGCTGCCAACTCTTCTTGGTCCAGTGATTTTGTTGGTCTCGACTGTCCCATAGACACAGAAAACAAGGAGATTTGGTATACCCAGCTTGTTGCCCAAGCAGCATGCACAAGACCTTCAAGTCCCCACACACTTGCCAACCATGGTCTTCATATTTAAGTTTACGAAGAACCAATTCCAAGTTCTCGTAGGTTTCCTTCAAGTGTACGGAATGACCTACAGGTATGGAAGCGTAAAAACCGTTGTGGAGTAAAACTGCTTTGAGACTTCTTTTTGAAGAATCTATAAAAAGACGCCATTGCTCTGAATCATATTGGATTTTAAATTGACCCATCAGACCTTCGACATCGATGCAATAAACCAACTTGTCTTCCTGGGCGAAGTAAGGAACGAACTCCTTTTCACGATGTCTGAACCATGAAGATGACACTCCTGGCAACAATAAATTCCTGCTTTTCAGCCTTGATCCGAGTAACTCAGCGGCATCTTTGGGAAGATTCAAGTCTCTTACCAAATCATTCATCTCCTCCTGAGAAAACAATTTTGGTCTTGTATCATCTTCAAAGTCAGAACTTGATTTGTCATCTGGTTCAGGTATGACGTTACCTTCATCAGAGCTAGGTATCTCTTCCAAGGTAGCAGGGGGCTTGGGTACTGCTATATCTGTGCCATGGGGGATGGGATGAATTGCCGAGTGAAAATTGGGGTATGAAATGGAATGCTTCCATTTGGAATTAAACCCTTTCACATCGCATGAACAAGTTGTCACTATGGTTCTTTTGCTCTCGCCATACCATAGGAATCCTGTAACGGAAAGATTTTTTCTTACCCTTGAACCAGTTTCGGAGGTCCTCAACACACCGTTTGCGCACTTTATGAGGCGCCCAGACTTTATCTTGATCTCCAATTTTTAGTCCAAAGTATGCAAAGTATACTTTTTTCACAAAGTCTGTAATATTCTGCTGTTGCTTCAACACTGTATATTCACCACAGATGAAACAGAAACTGTCTGGCGAATTAATACACTTTCGCAGAGCCATAACAACATAACGGTTGAAGAATGACGAGCTAACACGAATTGCGATGAAAAAGTGTGAACAGCCTAGAACCAAGAACCTGATGATGATTCGTGCACAAGTGTGGCATGCAGGAGAGAGCAGCTCTGTGTCTGTATACGAGATGTCACAGTGCTGGCCACGCCCCCCTGCACTGACCGGAGCTGCTGCTATCTGCCCTGTGTCTCCCTCCCACTGGATTCTTCAGGAAAGATTAACCCCTTCTACCATTAGAAGCACGGACTAAAACTTGCTTAGCTTATGTATATATTGCTGACCATCAGATTTACAGTGCTATATTTTTTTTTTACATAACTCGGACAACCCCTTTAAGGTTTTTTTGGCATTTTATATCTTAAATGCACTTATGTGAATTAATTAATAGTAATTTGAAAAAAATTGGGGTCATTCCATGTCAAGTGGTCTAGTATATAAAAAGTGCCCCGCGCGACCATCTTGGATTTTGCTGAAATTTTGTATGTATACTGCCATGTATCTCAAACTAACTTTGGTAAAGTTTTAGATTCTCTCGTGGAATACTTTCTGAGATATAGTCGTTTTGTCTGATCACATACCTTGACTTTGTACATTACGAGTCTGAGATTTCAGCAACTTTGAGACCCTATATTTTCTTTGCTATTTTATTATAAAAAATGAAACTTGACTATCCTGTACAACTTTTTGCGCTCTATTTAATGATACTAATGATAATAATTTTTGAATATGTCGGAAGTAGATATATTGCAGCAAAGTCAGCCAAAAAAATTGACGTTCTAAAAAAATAAAAAATTAGACATTATGTCCCCTCCCTTCCATGTATATATATTCATATATAAACTTGTATATAGTTTTCACACTGTTTGGTATTATATCACATTGTTTATTCGATATTTAATATGATGTTCCTTGTAAATATGTTTTGTTATATTCGACGTTCCATGTAAAACAAACATACTTGCTTTGTTGATTGTTGTTAACTGTAAACCGCAACTGAACTTTGGAAGTTGCGGTATATAAATGTGATTAAAAAAAAAAAATAAATAAATAAAATTATGCAGCTTCCTAAATAATCAAGTAAAAAGTGTGAAATTTTGCACATAATACCTCTATGTACTGAAGTTCTTGAATTTATAATTTCATGCTCTTAGCATTCTCCGTTAGTTTACAAATTAAGTGTAAAGTTGATGATTTTTTGCAAAAACGTAAAAATAGGGTATTTTTAACCTCCTTTTACACAAAAGTATCTTCTAAAATCGTTTTGAAACCAATTTCATTAGAAAGAACATGTTTTAAGCTTTCTAGAAAAGCGGATTTAATTTACTAACTCTGGCGTACAATAACCTGAAAAGAGGGCTAAACATAGCGGACATTACCATGCTCGACAAAGGCATGTAATTCAACCTGCAGTTCTAACGTTATCCAAATGTTATAATTAAAACTCATTTATTTCCATAGGAGTTGCTCAATAACTGTTAAGTGCATTTATGTCGTGAGCTTAACATATAGATTTTCAGATTAGCATTAGTTGGTACACATTTACTAATTAATTTACTTCAAAATGGACATTGAATCACTTGATAACAATCCTCCTATGCCTGAATGTACCGTTGGACAAAAATTGTCATCAAAATGTCACCATGGCTCATTTTATTCCAATAAAACTGGGCTCAGTTTTGTGAGCCGCTTGTCAGCAAGCGAGAAATTGCTTATTACTCGACGATCAGAAGTTGACCTTACAGACAATGACAGTATCTGCTTGCATCACCAAGCACAGTATCTCAGCAAATATGAAATGATCCAAAAGTCGTGTTGCAATCTGTTTGAAAAGCAGAATCACGTCACTAAAAGTGGATTATCAAAAGTAACTTTAGCCATGTCTGAGGGCTTGAAAAAAGTGACAAAAATGAATGTAAAGCCAGGCCAGAAAATTTGCATCAGGTGCAAAGCAAAATATGCTTCTATGGTTGAAGCCACAGCATCTTCATCTTCGAATGATTTTGATCCAGATACCTTGGACACCTTTGATCAAAGCTTGACTGCTTTAGGCACTTCTCCATTAAAAATACGAAGAATAAGCAGTAGAGACAAAGCTGGCTATTTGAAACAAACGATTGAGCGCACACAGAACGTGGTAACAAAAAAAAATAATGTCTGCTGCTGGAGTGGCTGACAACGTTGAGCAATCTAGTCTCACCGCAGAATGCAGTCTATGTAGCGATTACACTGAGCTTATTAAAGAAATGAAAGCAAAGACTGATATATCCAATAGGTCAACAAAAGTTCAGTTGTTGACTTTGGCCCCAAAAAGTTGGTCAATAAAGGAAACAGCAATGAAGTTTGGCGTTTCTGAACGTATGGTCAAAATGGCCCGAAAAGTCAAGAAAGACAAAGGCATTTGTGCTTTACCTGATGCAAAAATTGGCAAACAGTTATCAGAGGAAGTCACTAAAAAAGTCAGGGATTTCTATGAAGATGATGAATTTAGCAGAATATGTCCTGGCAAAAAAGACAGCATTTCAGTGCGACTCGATGGTTACAAAGTTAAAAAACAAAAACGGTTGCTGTTGTGTAATCTTAAAGAGTTGTATGTAGCATATCATAATAAATTTGGAGCAGAAATCGGTTTTTCAAAATTCTGTGATCTCAGGCCAAAGTGGTGTGTGACTGTTGGTGCTTCAGGCATGCATTCTGTAAAAAAATTGCTAGCATTAAAATTGAGGTGAGTACTTCGGCTTGGGAACCATATAAGATACACAATTTAGGCTTGGGAACCTAGGATAAGATGCCCAATCATTGGCTTGGGAACCAGCTAGACACCCACTGAAGGCTTTGGAACCTCAAATAAGAAACCAAATTAAAGGCTTGGGAACCTAGATTAAGAAACCCACCCGTGGCTGGTATTGCACAGCTATCGGGCGTGACCTCTATGGCGATGGGGTTGCCAGTTCATGTTCCTGAACTGGTAGTGACAATGTCGCCATGGACCAACGCAATACAATATTGATAATTTTTCAATATAAAAATGTTAAAACAAGTATGATCCAAAAAATTAACAATAATATGATGAAATATACGCTGTTGCCATGGCAATGTCCTCTGACTTTGGTCCTCTTTTTAGAGCACTGTATGCCAGCGTTAGTCAATCAAATTAACTTTTTTAGGGAGTTTTAAAACATGCTCTTTCTAATGGTAGTAGTTTGAAAACGTTTCTAGAAGATACTTTTGTGTAAAAGGGAGTTAAAAATACCCTATTTTTAGCCTTTTTGCAAAAATTATCAACTTTACACTTAATTTGCAAATTAATGAAAAGGGCTAGGAGCTTGAAATTATAAACACCAAAACAGTACCACGAGATACTATGCCTCAAATTTCATGTTCGTTCGTTTACTTATTTCAGGAGCTATGCAATGTTAAACGTTTTTTAATATTTTTAGGCCGCCAATTTCTTTGCCCGACTTTGGTGCAATGTGTCTATTTCTGACACAATCAAAAAAGATTATTAGTCTCATTAAAAAGAGCGCAAAAAGATGTGCAGGGTAGTTAAGTTTCATTTCTTATAAACAAATAATAAGAACAATATTAGGTCTCAAAGTTGCTGAAATTTTGAATTGTACTGTACATGTTCAGGCTATGGGGTCAAACAAACGGCTATATCTCAACAGGTTTAACAGAGAACCTAAAACTCTACCAAAGTTCATTTGAGACATGGGGGGGCTCTAAATATAAAATTTAGTCAAAATCCGTGATGGTCATGCGGTGAGCCTAGACCACTTGACATGGAATGACCCTTGATAAATTTGAAGACAATTTTGCATTTTGTGGCAAATCATGACGTCTAGGAGTTTTTACAATATTTTATTTGTTTTCAGCACACCAAAATACATGGAAATTAGATGAAAATAATCAAACAGCTTTTTAGTCGCAGACCTGTGATCAGTAGTCAGCTTTAACTCACTTTCACCACAATAGTCAGTGGATTGATAGCATGAAGATTTCTAAAGTTATAAGAGGAGATTGGTTGAGGGGAGGGGAGTGATGAAGAGTGAAGCTCTCTCTGAACATATTACTAAAACTGTTATCCATTCTTTAGTCACCTCCCATCTGAACTATTGTAACCTTCTCCTTGCTGGTCTCCCTCAGTGTTATCTTTCTCTTCTATCCATTCAATACTCTGCTGCACAACTAATTTTCCACCAGTCCCAGTACATTCATATTACTCCTTATCTAAAATCTCTTCACTGGCTTCCCTTCCATTTCTGTATCGACTTCAAACTTCTTCTAACTCATCATTGCATTCACTCTACTACCCCTCATTACATTTCCTCTCTCCTTTCTCCTTACTCCCCCCGCCCCATGAACTCTGCTTCTTGCCTGGCTTTCTTCTCTTGATGCCCTTTTCTTCTACTGCTTGCTCCAGGCTTCAATCTTTTCATCTTGTTGCTCCTTAAGCCTGGAACAAACTTCCTGGTTTTTTTAATGTCAAGTCTCTTCTCTTCCTCTCTTCAAATCCATGCTAAAGGCTTACCTCTTCAAATCTGCTTTTAATTCCTAATCTCTTATTTTGCTTATGTCTCCTTCCACTTTTACCATTTGTTCTATTTTGTACTGTCCACCTTGACTAGATTGAACTCTATGAGCAGGGACAGTCTTTTTTTATGTGTTTGCGCAGTGCTACGTACACCTTGTACTAGTACTACTACTACTGATCACTTGTATAGCGCTACAAGGCATACACAGTGTTGTACAGACATGTAAGAGATTGTAAGCTTTGAGTAGGGACCATCTAATCAAGAGAGTGCAACAGCTGAGGACAAGAGTACATCTAGGGAATGGTAAGGAGACTAAGTGGATCAGTGGCCTCTTTATCTCTCCCTGCAACCCTCCTTGGGAACTGCTCTTCTAGCAAATCATTTCTATCTGTGCCCTTCTCTTCTATTGCTAATGCCAGTTCCTTATCGTCACTCCAGTCCAGTCCCTTTACTTCTGGGTTACGCAACCCTTCCAGCAGCTTGGAGGCTGAGCCAAACCTTTTTGGAGGTGGGGCGGTATAAATACCACTGGGACCACCCCTCAACTCCAGTATTCTCAGCCTCCAAGCAGCTGGAGGGTTCCGTAAGCCTAGGGCTTACTGGAGTCTTCCTTTAACTAAATTACTTTAAGATTACTTTTAAATTTATCATTTTGTTCCTTTATTGCCTTTAGTTTCTTTGATTTCACCTTTAAGTCAGCTAGGTTTTTCAGTGCTGCTCCTTTAATTCCTCTCTGCTCTCTTCCTCCCTCCCTCCCCCCCCCCCCCTCAGGACGGGTCGGGCGCCGGAGGTAGCAGGGTGCACGCTGTTTACCGGTGATATTCTGCTTTTCCCCGCCTTGTTCTGCCTCGCGCCGAAGCCCTTAAGGTGGCTGAGCGCTGAAGGCAGCTCCGGGAGTCAGATTTCGTCCGTCGGGGCCCCCCTCCCGCAGCTGAAGGACGCAGCGGTGATCCCCGGGTCTCCCGATCGCGGAGGTCTCCCGATCGCGGCGGAGGAGTTTCATCGGCGGAAGAGTTTCCCTGCCCTTCAGGATCCATCACTCTCTACCGGCAGCCTTTCTCGGCGGCGCTTTTCTTCCGGGGGGGAGAACAGAAACCCGGAGAACGCGCTCGCGATCCCCCGTTCAGGCTCCACGTGGTGAGGCCTACCACGTGTAGAGCTAACGGGCAGAGATCGCTGAGTCGGGTCCACTGAGCTGCAAAAACCGCAAGTACCAGGGAGCATTACTCGCAGTTTGCTTTGTGTGCCATTGCTTGTTTTTAAGTTTTACTTGAGTTTTAATTTGTAGTTTGCTTAAATTTTAATATTTCTTCTGCTAATTGGTTTGGCCTCTGGGCAAGAGGCGCTGATAGAGTGCTAAGGGTCTGGTTCTCCCTCTCTCTCTCTCTCCCTATCCCTCAAGGATAGATTGGATCTAAGGAAGGAGGAAAATCAATTCTTTACTCTTTCTGCTATCCTGGGAGCTGGGGATTTGAACAGTGCCTTTCCTTCCAAACAGGGATTTAGGTACCTGGAAACAAGAGCATGGCTGCTAAGCCCAGATGTCCTTCCTGTGGCACACGTAGGGGCACAGCCTCGGAGGCAGGAGTCTGCAGGGGTTGTGCTGCAGTGGCTGCCTCCGTGGAACAAGAAATTAATTTGGCCATGTCCCAATTCTCTCAGAGTGCTGGAGACCTCTTACAAGGGGAGGGGGGGTCCCAGCCTCCTTCCACCTCAAACTCAGATTTACCCACCCCCTCCCCCCCTCCTTCTACTCCCCCTCCCTCGGGGGAAGGGGGTACAGGGGATTTCTTCTCTCCAGACTTTATTCTTTTACTCCACAAGGCCTATTGCTTGCGCAAGCAGGGTTCGGACTCAGGGGGGAATGCCCCGACGGCCGACACCATATCCAAGAGGGCAAACATCCCTGACTCAGGCCTCCCACCTAAACGCCCACGCTTGGGCGGGGAAGAACCTCTCTCCTCCCTTTCCCAGAGCTCTCCAGAAGAGGAGGGCTCGGACAAAGACTGGGACGGGGAAGAAGAGGAACTGGAAGAAGGGGAGATCCCGGAAGAAGATCATTCCAGGATAATTAGAGTCTTTCGGCGGGAAGAACTCCCGGCCCTAATTGATGAGTCTTTAAAAGTTCTCAATGTATCCTCAGAGGCACCAACAGAGGAGGAGACGGTGGAGGATCCGTTTAATCCAGGCCATCAGGAGATCACACACGGTCTTCCCTGTTCATAGAGTGGTGCGCCAGATGATCCAGGAAGAATGGGATCAACCCGAGTCTAGTCTAAGGGGAGTCCGATCCATGTCTCGCCTATACCCTCTCCCAGAGGCAGACAGAGAGCTACTGAAGTCCCCAAGGGTGGATGCAGCGGTTTCAGCAGTCACTAAGAAGACTACTATTCCAGTGGAGGGCAGCACAGCCTTGAGGGACTCTCAAGACAGAAAACTAGATACCCTCCTAAAACAAGCTTTTGATGTGAGCGCCCTGGCATTGCAGGCCTCGGTTTCTGGGGCTTGGGTGGCGAGAGCCTGCTTAAGGTGGTCTCAACAACTGCAAGCAACAGAGGGCCCATCTGGCGAAGCTCAGGACCACTCTGCTAGACTGGAGTCCGGAACAGCCTTCCTGGCGGATAGTCAGTATGACCTCATCAGAAGCCTAGCCAAGAGCATGGCCTCGGTGGTAGCAGCTAGACGCTATCTGTGGCTACGGAATTGGGCAGCGGACGCCTCCTCGAAGGCACGCCTGAGCCGCCTTCCGTTCAAGGGGAAACTGTTATTCGGAGAAGATTTGGAGAAATTGGTAAAGGACCTTGGCGAGTCTAAAGGGGGCAGGCTGCCCGAAGACAGACCAAAGCAAGGGCGCCCCGTACCCTCAGTGCGTAACCAGTCCAGGGACTCCTGAAGGTTCCGCCCAGCTAGGTCAAACCCCTTTCCCAGGGGCCGGTTCCCCTCTAAGGGACAAGGTTTTAGAGGGTTTCGAGGAGCAGGCCGAGGTTTTGGCTCGTCCTCCTTCTCCTCCTCTCAAACAAATAGAAAACAATGAGGTGACGGGGGTCCAGGGGGGAGAGCCGTCGGTGGGCGGTCGCCTAAGGCGTTTTCTTCCTGCCTGGTCCCGGGTCACGTCCGATCAATGGGTTCTAGAAGTCATCAGAGAGGGCTACTCTCTCGAATTCGCAAAGCAAATTCCTCCAGCCTTTGTTCAGTCTCCCTGCGGTTCTTCGGAAAAGAGAGGGGCGGTAGAATCAACCCTCTCCCGACTGATAACGCTCGGGGCCGTAGTCCCGGTGCCACCAGACCAGCGCGGTTCTGGTCGGTACTCGATTTACTTCGTAGTCCCAAAGAAAGAAGGCTCCTTTCGCCCGATACTAGATCTAAAACAAGTCAATCGCTGCCTCAGAGTTCCACACTTCCGGATGGAAACCCTACGTTCGGTCATAGCAGCAGTCAGGGGCGGGGAGTTCTTAACATCCCTCGATCTGACAGAAGCCTACCTGCATATCCCGGTCAGGGAGTCCCATCAACAATTCCTGAGATTTGCAGTGCCAAGGGGCCATTTTCAATTCCAAGCCCTTCCCTTCGGCTTAGCTACAGCTCCAAGGACATTCACCAAGGTGATGGTGGTGGTAGCGGCCTCTCTATGAAAAGAGGGAATTCTAGTACACCCCTACCTGGACGATTGGCTAATCCGGGCAAAGTCCGAGGAGGAAAGCCACTCCGTGACAACAAGAGTGGTTCAAGTGCTAGAAGAATTGGGGTGGGTCATCAATCGAGCGAAGAGCAGGATGACGCCCTCCCAGGAACTGGAGTACCTCGGGGCAAGGTTCGACACCAGCAGAGGCAGGGTCTTTCTGTCTCAATCAAGATCAAGAGAGCTAAGAATCCTGGTAACTCGGTTTCTGGCCAGACGGATCCCCCTCGGCGCGGCATTATCTGCAGGTCCTGGGAACAATGGCAGCGGCAATAGAGGTGGTTCCATGGGCTCGGGCCCACATGCGGCCGCTGCAGAGGGCCCTATTGCGTCGGTGGTCGCCGCAACATCACCCCCTATCAATGCCTTTACCTTGCGCGCCACGGACCAAACAGACGCTGCACTGGTGGCGGTCCCCGAAGAATCTGGATCGCGGGATGCCCCTCGAGCCTCACCAGTGGTTATTACTGATGACGGATGCCAGTCTGACAGGCTGGGGAGCTCACTGCGAGGGCCAGTTCGTTCAAGGCATCTGGTCTCCACTGGAAGCCCAATGGCCCATCAACAGACTAGAATTGCGAGCTGTAGGGTTGGCGCTCAGGGCTCTAGAGGCCTTAGTACAAAAAAGGGCAATTCGCGTACTCTCAGACAATGTTACGGCGGTGGCTTACATCAACCACCAGGGCGGCACCAGCAGTCCCGCCTTAGAGAAGGAGGCGGGCGCTCTGTTCCAGTGGGCAGAGACTCGGTTGGAAGCTCTCTCGGCCCAGCACGTGGCAGGAATAGACAACGTCACAGCAGACTATCTCAGCAGGTGCAAGATAGACCACGGAGAGTGGGAACTGGAGCAGGAGACGTTCAACCGGATAGTAGCCCATTGGGGCCTCCCAGTCATGGACCTCATGGCGAGGTTCGCAACCGCCAAGGTGGATCGGTTCTTCAGCCGGCGCAAGGAAAGGATGTCCGAAGGCCTGGATGCCTTGGCCCAGAAGTGGCCCTCGGAGGGTCTACTCTATGTGTTCCCTCCCTGGGTTCTGATCGGAAAAGTGCTACAACGAGTGGAGTCCCATCAGGGATATGTAATTCTCATAGCCCCGGATTGGCCGCGCCGGCCTTGGTATGCGGATCTGATGAGATTGATTGCCGATCGGCCTTGGCGTCTTCCTTGCAAAAGGGACCTGCTGAGACAAGGTCCATTGCGGATGCCTCACGTGGATCGGTTCTCGCTTACGGCCTGGCTATTGAAAGGGCGAGGCTCCTAAAGAGAGGTTATTCAGGAGCGGTCATCTCTACCCTGCTAAACGCTAGGAAGCGTTCGACCTGTCTCTCCTATATTAGAACTTGGCGCATCTTCGAAGCGTGGTGCGTGGAGCACCGACGAAAACCCCTCTCCGCTTCAGTCCCCGAAATTCTGGAATTCTTACAGGCAGGTTTTGACAAGGGCCTAGCTCACAGCTCCTTGCGAGTTCAGCTAGCGGCAGTCGCATGCTATAGAGGGAAGGTCCGCGGAAAGCCCCTAGGGGCGCACTCGGATGTCTCCAGGTTCTTAAGGGCGGTAAGGCGCCTGCGCCCTCAACAGAGGTCAGTCGTCCCCCCTTGGGACCTCAACCTAGTGCTTAACGCTCTGATCAAGGAACCCTTCGAACCAGTGAAGAGGGCCTCCTTAAAGGACTTAACCCTGAAGACAGTCTTTTTGGTCGCAATCTGCTCAGCTAGGCGGGTCTCTGAACTCCAAGCGCTGTCCGCTCAGCCCCCCTTCCTACTGTTTCTCAAGGACAAGATAGTTCTACGTCCGGTCCCCTCCTTCTTGCCCAAGGTCATTTCGCCTTTTCATATGAACCAGGCAGTTCACCTTCCGGATCTCTCCGCCGAGGAGGGCGGAGGTAGGGATAACAAACTGCGACTCTTGGATGTCCGGAGGACCTTGAAACGCTACCTCTCCCGCACAGCCCCTTTCCACAAGTCCGAGCGACTATTCGTTCAGTTTGGGGGTCCACACAAGGGAGAGGCGGCGGCCAAGGCCTCTATCTCCAGATGGATCAGGGAAGCGATCGCTTCCGCCTACATCCTGAAAGGGAAGCAGGTGCCAGCGGGGCTCCGGGCGCACTCCACCCGGGCTCAGGCTACTTCTTGGGCAGAATTCAGCTTGGTCCCTCCAGTGGACATCTGTAGGGCGGCAACTTGGTCTTCGCTACATACGTTCACCAAGCACTACAGGCTGGACGTCCAGAGCGCAGCGGATGCTCGGTTTGGTCTGGCGGTCCTTCAGTCCGGTTTGCCGGATCCCACCCAGGGTTGAACTGCTCTTGTACATCCCAGAAGTAAAGGGACTGGACTGGAGTGACGATAAGGAAATAGTAATTAGATCTTACCTGCTAATTAGTGTTCCTGAAGGAACGACAGTCCAGTCCCTGATCCCACCCGGTTAGGACCTAGCAGTCAGAAGGAAACTCGGGACCGAGCATGGGGCCATTTCAAGATGAAGGGACACGGGAGAATAGCCGGATCGGGCAACCTTAAGCATTGCTCCTCCGTCCGGTCCTCCTCTCTCTCTTTCTCTCTCGCCCTCCCTTTCTCTCTCGCTCTCTCTCTTCCTCGCACTAACCATTTTCTATTGAAAAAGAAAAAAAAGCCAAAAAAAAACAACACAAATATATTTAGAGATAGGTATTGTGCATAGTTAGACAATGTTGGATAGGTAAGTTTTTATGTTTGATGGCTAATGGAAACTCTGTAGATCTGCTTTTTCAGTCGAATACTGGAGTTGAGGGGTGGTCGCAGTGGTATTTATACCGCCCAACCTCCAAAAAGGTTTGGCTCAGCCTCCAAGCTGCTGGAAGGGTTGCGTAACCCATAAGTAAAGGGACTGGACTGTCGTTCCTTCAGGAACACTAATTAGCAGGTAAGATCTAATTACTATACTTCTCTCCTTTCACCTAGCTGTTCCTTATGCCTGGAATAAATTACCTGAGTCTACGTCAGTCGCCTTCTCTGACCCTTTTCAAATCCAGGCTGAAAACTCACCTCTTCGCTGCGCTTTCTGATCTTATCTCCTTTGTATTTCCTTAACATTCCCCCAAAATGTTCCCCATGTCTTCAGCTGCTGTGTTGTCTGTCTTGACTAGATTGTAAGCTCTGAGCAGGGACCGTCTTTTTTACATGTGTCTGTGCAGTGCTACGTACGTCTTGTAGTGCTATACAAATGTTCAGATCCTCTGTATGGGGCTTTCAGGGGGTGAGTACTAAAGCTTGACCTCATCATTGTCCTTGTTGGGGGGCTTCCGATTCAGTCTGCCTAGGTCCCAATTTAGGGTAGACCACTGGTGACCGTTGGTGCAGTATGGGGGGTTTCCCCGCAGTTTTCTGCATGTGTTAGTAACATTTTTACATATTGTGTGCCAGCAGTCATGTGATCCTAGTGCACATTCCATCCAAGTGGCTCCAATATGCGTTTCTACCCAGCACCTGTATCATGCGTTGCAGTAAAAAATGCAGTTAATGTGCACCCTTCAGGCTGCCACAACCTTAGTGTGTGCTGTTGTGATACTGCCTTAACTTTCTATGTCCTCTTCCAGGAAATGTTGTTTGGCCTGTGGCAAGTAAGGTGCCTCATTTCTGGTTTTTGGACTCTGCTCTTCTTGCATGGGAAGCTTCTGAGTCATCCCTGGAGGGCCTGGAGGATGCAGTTAGTCTGGCTTTGCCTGCCTCAGGGCAGGAAGTGACAGATGGTGCTATGGGTAAGGATATCCGGCTGGCCAGAGGCTGAGCTGCTTCTCATCCTCTAGGGAGTCTGATGGCTATGCTCCCTGATGTTGGGTGAGGTCCTTTCTGCTCAGGGTTGTCCTCCCTGGAATTCATTTCCTATTTACAGCGGGCCTGGTCCTTCTGGTGTGGAAATTCAGATCTGTGGTCTCTGGGTGCCCCCAGATGCAGTCTTGTGAGGGGCAAGCTGGGAGTGGAAGCCCTGTATGTCTGCCTTTGGCTCAGCATCCCCAGCGAGGTGCACCCTCCTGAAGATGGGGATAGCTGGGATCTGTTCGAGATTTGGATGGTGACTTGGATTCGGATGTCTCTGTACTGGGCTCTGATGTGGACGAAGAAGTACTCTCGCCTTCAGAGGATTGTGAAGAGGCTGATGTGATCTGCCTGTTCTTGGAGGAGGAACTGGAGGCATTGGTTCCCAGGATCTATCCACCTTGGGCTTGGTGGATGCTCCAGAAACAGAGTAGGAACTGAAGATGCATCCACTCCTGTAAGGGGTGCGGAAATACACTACTGTCGTACCGCTCCAGGAGGTGCTCAAGGGCCTGTCCTTTTGGCATGGGATTCCCCTGACTCCCCACCGAGGGGCTAAGGGTGTATAAGAAGATGCACGCTCTCCCAGAGAAGGAGTGCATTGTATGGCTTGCTATTTCCAAGGTTGATGTGCAGGTCACGGTGGTTACCAGTTGGATCACCATATCTCCAGGAACAAGCAGGAATGAGTCTTCACATATGGGTATCGTCGGTACCGACGGAGCCTGTGCGGGAACGCTCCCCAGCGTCCAGAAAGAAAGCTTTTGGGAGCATCCCACAGCGTCTGCGCGCTGCCTTCCCGCCTTTCCCAACTGCCTCTCTCCAGTTCTTCTTTTCCGCGGAGCCAGCAGGTCGTGTTCCTGTCACCGCTGAAGAAGTTCTTTATTTTTCTTTATTTCTTTGGTCGCGCATCTACCTTCTTCGACGTCGGACCGGTACCGCCGGTCTTTTCTTCTTTCTTCTTAAAAAAAAAAAAAAACAAAAACAAAAAAACCCCAAACTACCGTTTCCCACTTCTGTGCATTTTTTTTTTCCTTTTGGGCCTTAGGCCTAGAAAAAAATTTCCTCATGGAAAAGCCCGCTTCTGGGTTTAAAAAGTGCACGAAGTGCAGCGGTACTATTTCTATCACCGACACCCATGACTGGTGTCTAAAATGTTTGGGTCCTGACCACTCCATCACCGATTGTGAGTCCTGTTCCATGATGTCTAAAAGAGGTCGACAGAATCGAGCGGCCAAGCTCAGTACCCTGTTTCCCTCTGATGCAGCTTCGGTGGCATCGACATCTTCCAGGGCTGCTTCTTCCTCCCATGGATCTCAGGTAACCAAACATAAGTCCAGCCGGTCCTCGAAGGGTAGATCTCCCTCTAAGTATCGAGATGCCTCCGGACTTGCTCTCGAGGATCCCGCACCGGCAAAATTACCCCGGCGGGAAGCTCCGGCTTCCAAAGCTTTATCTATGGGGTCACAGGTTGACATCGATGGCTCGGCCTCGACCGATCACCTGTTGCCATGTTCTGGGGTACCGGTGGTTTCCACTGGTACCGACATCCAGACATTGGTTGCGTCGATGGATCAGAATATTCTGACCATGCAGCGTGCCATTACGGCATTCATACAAGCTGCGATGCTTCCGGTACCGCAACAAACTCCGTTGTCGGCACCGGCACCGATATCGGTTCCGGTACCGATTGCATCGACATCAGCTTCGGTGTCGACTGCAGCGGTACCCTGTTCTGTGATGCCCATCGGTACCGAATCGGTACCGATCACTCCCGATGTCGATACCACTCGGTACGCGTATCGGGCTCTGCAGGAGCATCCAGACAGGCGATACTTCGATTCCTCCGAAGACTCTGATGAATCAGAGGCTTCTGTCGAAGCATCGGTACTCCTTCCTCAGGAGCCCTCTTCTCCAAAAAGAAGAATGTCTGTCTCCTCCAGAAGACTTCATTAGGGAAGTGGCCAGGGGCCTCTCCATTTCAGTGGCCCCTGAATCGGAGCCTAGAGCCAAGAAATTGGATATTTTACAATATCCTAAGGCTCCTAAAGAGGCAGCTACTTTACCAATTCATGAGATCCTTTATGATCACATGTTGGGCATATGGGAGACACCTCTAACCATCTCCCCTCATTCTCGTAGGTTGGACACCATGTACCATGTTCCTCCTTGTCCTGGCTTTCATAAGACTCAGCTTCCTCACCACTCTGTTGTGGTGGAGTCTGCTATGAAGAAGATAAAGAGTGCAAAAAGACACTCATCTAATCCTCCAGGAAGAGAATGCAGAACCTTAGATGCTTTTGGCCGGAGGATTTTCCAGGCCAATATGCTTGCTGCCAGAATCAACTCCTATAGTCTCTATATGGGGATGTTTCTAAAAGAAGTTACAGATCATCTGCAAACTTTATCTCCTTTTATCTCAGAAGATAAAAGGGAGGAGTTTCTCACCTGGCTTAAGCATGCCCAGGATGTTTCCAAATTTTCCAACCGTGCAGCCTTTGACTCTTTTGAGTGTGCCAGCAGAGCCTCGGCTATTGCCATAGGTGCACGCAGAGTTGCTTGGTTACAAGCTTCTGATTTGGAACCCTGGTTCCAGGATGGATTAGGAAATCTTCCTTGTACAGGTGAGAACCTTTTTGGCAAGGATTGGCAAGCAAAAGACACTCAGATGGATGCTGAGAATTCTGCCTTAGATAGACTTTCAAAGTCTACTTCTGCTCCTGTTAGAAAAAGGTTATTCAAAAAGGCTTTCTTTCCCAAAAAGGGGAAATATTAACCTGTTTATGGTCAGCAGGCATCTTCTGCAGGTCGTTTTGCTGCAAAGCGTCAGCAACAACCTAAACAAGCCAAGCCTAAGGCTGCAAGGACTGCTACGGCCCAACAGCCTCAGCCTCCTCAGGGCCTTTGACTTAAAACTAGAGAACTTAGCCTTTCTGGCTCTAGAAGAACCAGAGCCTCTCACCATTCCAGGAAGGTTAGCTCACTTTGCTCCCAGATGGGAACAAATCACGGCAGAGCAATGGACCCTCTCCATCATAAGGGAGGGGTACAAGCTTCATTTCTTAAACCTTCCTCCTCACACCATGGTGAGACAGTTCAATTCTCCAACATCTCTCCTCGAACGTCTGGGTCAGGAGATTGCTACCCTTCTTGCCCAAAGGGCAATAGAAGAAGTACCCCTTCTTCAACAGGGCTTAGGGTTCTACTCCCCCTATTTTCTTATCCCAAAGAAAACAGGGGGCTACAGACCCATATTAGATCTCAGAGAATTGAACAAGTTTCTATGCAAGGAGAAATTCAAGATGATTTCTCTCGGTGCTCTCCTTCCATACCTTCAGAGTCAGGATTGGCTTTGTTCTGTAGATCTCAAGGATGCGTACACCCATATCCTCATCCATCCAACACACAGAAGGTTCCTTCGGTTCCTTTATCAAGGAAAGCACTACCAATGCAGAGTGCTTCCTTTCGGTCTGGCCTCTGCTCCAAGAGTGTTCACGAAATGCATGGCAGTAGTAGCTGCATTTCTACGCACTCTAGGAATATTTGTATTCCCATATCTGGACGACTGGCTCATCCGAGCTCTGTCCCAGTCAGAGGCCCAGGCTTCCCTAGCCTGCACAAGGCGTGTTCTTCAGTATCTGGGACTTGTAATAAACATACCAAAATCCCTACTCAGTCATTGGAGTTCATAGGGGCCTTGCTTGATACCACAACTGCAAGGGCCTATCTTCCCCAGGCCCGTTGCCTACGCTTGGTGCAGTTAGCCTCACAAATTCAGTTAAAGTCCCATTTAACTGCTCGAGAGATGTTACAACTGTTAGGCCACATGGCATCCACCGTGCATGTGATTCCTTACACTCGCCTTCACATGAGGGCAGCTCAGTGGACTCTGTCCACCCAATGGACCCAGGCATCAGGGTGCCTGTCAGACAAAATAGCAACCTCCATTCGCCTCTTTTGCTCTCTCCAGTGGTGGAAGTCCACTCAAAATCTTTTGCTGGGGTCCCCCTTTCAACAGTCGCTACCCCAAGCAACCCTTACAACAGATGCCTCTCCAAGGGGTTGGGGAGTTCATCTACAAGATCTCTCCACCCAGGGCATCTGGTCTCCACAAGAGACATCTCTACATATCAACCTCTTGGAGCTCAGAGCAATTCTTCTAGCTCTCAGAGTCTTCCACACCCTGCTCAGCTACAAGACAGTCCTCATCCACATGGACAACCAAGTAGCCATGTTCTACGTGAACAAGCAGGGCGGGACTGGCTCTCTGTCGCTTTGCAACGAAGCTTTGAGATTGTGGGCCTTCGCCAGAGAGCATCAAATTCATCTCGTGGCAGTGTATCTTCCAGGGGTTCAAAACTCTTGGGCAGACAGACTCAGTCGAGTTGTGCTTCCACACGAATGGTCCCTCCATGGGGACCAGATAGCCAGGATCTTCCGAATTTGGGGAACCCCAGACATAGACCTGTTTGCAAGTACGTGGAATGCCAAACTTCCCCGGTTCTGTTCCAGGATTCTGTGTCAGGGAGTTCAGGCCAGGGATGCCTTCCTCCTTCATTGGGGGCAAGACTTCCTCTATGCCTTTCCACCCATTCCCCTAATTCCCAAGACACTGTTCAAACTTCAGAGAGACAAGGGGTCTATGATCCTCATAGCACCACATTGGCCACGCCAAGTGTGGTACCCTTTTACTTCTGCATCTCTCTCAAACTCCCTCCCTGGACTTGGGATCTGCTCCAGACCTCCTGTCCCAGGAGGAGGGAACGTTGTGGCACCCAAATCCCCAGTCTCTTCATCTCAGAGCCTGGTTGCTGAAGGCCTAGACCTTCAAGATTTGCATCTTTCTCAGCAGGTGAAGGATATCCTTCATGCTTCCAGAAAGCCTTCCACTAGACGTTCCTAAGCTTTTAAATGGAAAAGGTTTATCATTTGGTGTGTACAGAAGGGTCTTAACCCTCTTGCAATACCTCTAAATTCATTACTAGAGTATTTGCTGCATTTATCCCATGCAGGCCTTAAAACGAATTCAGTAAGAGTCCATTTGAGTGCTATTGCAGCATCCCTTAAGCCTCTCAATGGACAGCCTATTTCCTCTCATCCTCTTATTGCAAGATTCATGAGAGGACTTCTTTTAACTAAACCTCCTATTAGACCACCTCCAGTGGCATGGGACTTGAATTTGGTTCTTGGCCAGCTTATGAAGCCACTCTTTGAACCCTTAGCCACTACCTCCTTGAAATTCCTTTCCTGGAAGGTTACATTTCTCATTGCAGTCACCTCAGCTCGCCGCATCAGTGAGCTGCAAGCCTTGGTGGCTAATCCTCCTTATACAAGGTTTCATCATGACAAGGTAGTCCTCAGGACTAATCCACACTTTATGCCTAAAGTGGTCTCACCTTTTTCATCTGAACCAGGAGGTGTATTTACCTGTCTTTTTTTTCCAGGACCTCATGCATCAAGTGCAGAGAGGAATCTCCATACCCTGGATTGTAAGAGAGCGCTCGCTTTTTACTTACAAAGGACACAGCAACATAGAAAGTCCTCTCAACTCTTTGTTGCTTTTGATCCCTCTCATTTGGGACTTCCAGTCTATAAGAGAACTCTGTCCAATTGAATTGCTCAGTGTATTTATTTTGCCTACCAGAGTAAGAACCTTTCTCTGGAGGGCCATGTCACAGCTCACAATGTGAGGGTCATGGCAGCCTCTATGGCTCATCTGAACTCTGTGTCCATCGACCAAATCTGTCGAGCGACCACCTGGGCCTCGGTTCATACCTTTTACAGCCCATTACTGCTTGGACAAGGACTACCGCCGGGATGCCTTGTTTGGTCAGGCTGTTCTCAAACACCTGTTCCATACCTAATCAACTCCTACCCCCATCCTTGGTTGGATGCTCGAGATCCATGGGGGCAGGTAGAGCCCTTCTCAGGGGACTCACAACCTTGGAGATCTCCCTGGCATCTCTAGCTTGGGAGTCCCCATATGTGAAGACTCATTCCTGCTTGTTCCTGGAGATAGCACAGTTACTTACCTGTATCAGGTGATCTCTGGGAACAGCAGGAATAAGTCTTCACAACCCATCCACCTCCCCTAGGAGTTGTATCTCTCTGTCTATCTTTCCTTTCCTCCCTCTCTCTCTCTTTGTCTCAGCTTAAAACTCGAACTGGAGAGAGGCGGTTGGGAAAGGCGGGAAGGCAGTGCGCAGGCGCTGTGGGATGCTCCCAAAAGCTTGCTTTCTGGACGCTGGGGAGCGTTCCCGCGCAGGCTCCGTTGGTACTGACGTTACCCATATGTGAAGACTTATTCCTGCTGTTCCCAGAGATCACCTGTTACAGGTGAGTAACTGTGCCTTCGGTGGAAGGATGCTCTGGACCGAAAGATGTATTTGTGTTGCAGAACCAGTTTGCTGCAGCGACTGCTATTCTTCAGTTGACGGCATGTGCAGGACTGGCATCTTGAGCCCTGCTTCAGTGGATTCAATCTCTTCCACTGGATGATTCTACCCCTCTTTTGGAGTTTGCTACAGCCTTCCTTTCTGATGCCATGTGTGGGCTGGTAAGTCTAGTGGCCAGGGATTGTGTCCTGTCTGATGGCATTGGCTGCACTTGCCTTCCAAAGCCCAGTTGCCCAGCTGGCCTTAGAGTTTGGTCAGATTTGAAGAAGCTGGTGAAGGACCTGGGCGAGTCTAAATCTTTCCACCTTCCAGAGGACAGGTGCCAAGGGGCCTATCAAGCAGGCAGGAGCCTCTTTCAGCCTCTGTGTGCTGGTCAGACTCTCGGGGTGTTTGACTGCTGTCGCTACCTGCCTGGAAAACCTTCTGCTCCTCTGCTTATGGACTTCGTTCTCAGTCCCTTTGTGGAGTGCTTGGGCCCAGGCACCCATTTCTGTCCAGAGAAGGATCCTCCCAGGCTGTGCAATGACAGTTTGCGGGCCCATTCCTCTGGAGGCAGACTTTGCCTCTTCTCTTAGGAATGGGCCTGGGTCACCTAAGATCGCTGGGTGCTAGTCCCCATTCAGTATGGCTTTGTCCTGGAATGCATAGAGCTCGACCCAGCCACTTTTGTCCTCGCCCCTTGTGGGTTTGCAAATGGCAGGGCCGCTGTGTTGGATTGCTTGAACCATGGATCATAAGGTTTCCACCCGGAAGCACATGACACACAAGCACTCGTTGACACTCTTGAGGTCCAGAATGAGCCTGAATGCTGCTTCCGTATCAGCACCACAAAACAGATAAAATACCTAACCTTGCCCCGATTGTTTGGGGGAATGGGCACCACTGCCTTTAGGAGAGGCAACATGACCAAGGTGATCCACACAGAGGCCCTGTAGTGGAGAAGTGAGCAGTGAGACAGGAATGGTTGAGACATCGGGTGATGGCTGGGAGTGGGTGATCCTTTATAGCTGCACCTGAGGCAACTTCCTTTTTTGCTTCACATATCACCATGGCCTGGTAATATGTGAAGCAAAAAAAAAAATCTCTCATAATCCCTGCCTGCAACCATCACCCAGTGTGTGTGTGTCTGTCTTTTTCTGTCTCTCTCCCCCATTGCGAGCCCACCACTCCCAGCTATCACCCGATGTCTCTTACCATTCCTGCATCACTTCTCCACTGCAAAAGACTCTCTGCATGTAGCTTGAGCTGTGCAGTGGAGGCAATTTGCAGATCTTATGATTTCAAATCTCGTGAGACTTAAAATCTCAAGATCAATAAATTTCTCCATCGCGTGGCTCAAGCTACATGCAAAGAGCCGATTGTGGTAGAGAAGTGAACAATGAGCATGGTAAGAGACATCAGGTGATGGCTTGTGGAAGGGAGCAGTGAGAGAGTAGAGATATCGGGTGATGGTTGACGGAGGGGAAGGGCAATTTATAGTCGACCTGGTGCCTGAGACTTGTTGAGCTCTGCATTATATACAATACATGCTGTACCTTTTTAGAAGCATTTTCATGTATGCATATCCTATTCATCACAGAATGCCATACATCTATCCTTTCTACCTCCTTACCCATAACTTCCATTTTTAGGTGAGAAGGGAATGAAAGGACTTGCCCAGTGCACAGGATTCAGTAATGATAAAGTTCTTACTCTGATGCCCTTGAGGTATATCTGCTGGACTCGTTATATTGGAAGTGCCTAGAACTGCATTACCTTACATTGGCATTGACTGTTTTAGGATAAATTCTATAGGGCTTTGGGAGTCTTTTATAGTGAAATGCAGCTGACCATATGGGGATGGAAAAAGTGCTGCCCTGAATTGTTACCTGAAAGATAACCATTTTGGTTTCTTCGGTGCTAGATATGTGCACTTTTATTCTGCTCTTTTCTTGGAGAAAAGGCTTTTCCTGTGTGCGACAGGCATTGCACTGAAATAGACTTCCATTTTATATATATTAGTGTTTGAACAAATGAGTATTATCTCTTTTAGTTACATTTATGATCTCATTAAAATTTGTTATAGCATTACCCCTGTGTCTACTGCTGATGTATTTAGTATGTGATATCCTTTAACTATCTTTAGTGATCTGTCTGATTTTCTGACCTTGTAGTCTAGGAACCTCCTAATTCAAACTTTGACATTATTGCTTTTGTTGGCAAAAGCCTGGATTAATTTCTAGGTTTTACTGCGTTCTAATGATTTTAGTTGGTATGATATGACACTGTGGCTAGCATCTCTAAGATCAGAACAGTTGGAGAATTCAGTAATAAGGCAAGCAGATTGTTGGCTTCACAGATCGAGCATCAGCAAACTGCCTCATATGTTTTGAGCATCATATTAGGGAATGGGAGACATCTTCCAATTCTGAAAAAATGAATCAAATGTTTTGTTCACATTGATGTACGAGGGTTGCTTATAAAGTAATGCCCCACATGCTTTTTCTCAGGTCAGAATGAAGATAGAGGTGTGAAATTGAAAGGGTAGTAACTTGGAACTTCAAAGGACACGTGTGTAATTTTACAGTCGTCCGACAAATAGCAAGGCGATAGTGATCCTTCAAATGGGTCTGTAAGTGACACATGGTACAAACAACGAGCTGTAATTGAATTCTTGGTGGAGGAGAAAGAGAAAGTGTGAGAAACATTCACAAATGGTTGTGTGCTGTGTATGGAAGTTAAGCGGTACATAGGAGCACCGTTGGACGATAGGTGAAGAGAGTAAAGGCTTCAGGAAGTGGTAAAACGGAACTGGAAGATCGACCGCGGTATGGGCGTCCTGCCTCAGCCACCAGTCCAGACAAGTTGCAGTGCGCTGATGACATTATTTGTGCGGATTGGTGCATCACGAGTCGGGAATTGTCCGTACAGCTTTCCATCAGTAGAGGTACTGCAATGGCAATTATTGACTCTTTGGGATATTCAAAGGTGTGTGCAAGGCACACCGCAACAGCTTACAGTACTTTAATGCCCGCTGGCAGCTATCGCAGGTCGCTGCAACTTGTCTGGACTGGTGGCTGAGGCAGGATGCCCAGACCGCTGGTAGGGGAACACAGCCCACTTGTCTGGACTGGTCTAGCAGGACTTAAGGAAAGGACATTAACTGGTAGGTCATGTCTTTTTCTGCCATTATGCTTCTACATTTTACTTTGCCCTTCCATATCCACTAAAGTAGTCCCTTTTTTTTCCTTAAAAGATCTTCTGTGTTAGTCCCATGCTTTTTTGAATTCAGATACTGTCCTCGTTTCTACTAACTCCACTGGGAGACTATTCCACGCATCTACCACTCTTTCCGTAAAGAAATATTTCTGCATATTACTCCTGAGTCTGTCCCTTTTCACCCTCATCTTATGCCCCTCGTAGCAGAGCTTGCTTTCAATCAAAAGTGGCTCTCTTGTGCATTTATAAGTATCTCCTTTATCTCGCCTTTCCTCTTAAGTCTGATCCCATATGCTTTAAGACCACTAACCATTTTAGTAGCTACCTTCTGCACAGACTCCATTCTATTTATATCCTTTTGAAGGTGTGGTCTCCAGAATTGCATACAATACTCCAAATGAGGTTGAAACGGACACTTATACGTAGGCATTATCACCTTTTTTTTTTCTGCTGGCCATTCCTCTCCCTATGCACCCAAGCATTGTTCTGGCTTTCACCATCGCCTTATTTACCTGTTTGTTTCTGATGATTTTAAGGTAGCTAATCGTGCCCAGGTCCTGCTGCTCTTTCGTGGACAGAAGTACTTTGTACCGCTCCCTTGGACTTTTGCAGTCCAAATGCATTACCCTGTATTTTTTTAGCCTTAAACCTCAGCTGCCACATTCTTGACAATTCTTCAAGCTTATTTAGATCCCTCCTCATGTTATCTACTACTTCTTGGGTATCTGCTCTATTGCAGATTTTGGTATCATCCACGTAGAGGCAAACCTTACCTGACAGCTCTTCCGCAATATTACTATCAAAGATGTTAAAAAGAATCTGACAAAGGACGGATCCCTGCGGCACACCACTGGTAAGATCCTTCTCCTCAGAGTAAGCTCCATTTACCTGTCCCCTTTGTTGCCTCCCACTCAACCAATTTCTAACCCAGTCAGTCACTTTAGGCTCCATCCTTAGGTTGCTTATTTTTGTTTATAAGTTGTCTGTGTGGAATGGTGTCAAAGGCTTTACTAAAATCGAAGTACATAGTAACATAGTATATGACGGCAGATAAAGACCAGTATGGTCCATCTAGTCTGCCCAGCAAAGCGGCAAGAATAGGTGAAGCTGCCACTTCATGCAGGTCACCCCTCCCCATGCCTTTGTTTAGGGGTGTACCCACCGCTCCGTGTAGGGCAGCCCTATTTGTTGAGATATAAGAGAGTTAAGTTTATTTTGATTTTATCTTGTTGCTATAAAGGGATCCACTGTGTCTGTCCCATGCCATTTTAAATTCTGTCACTGTATTTGCCCCACCACTTCCATCAGGAGGGCATTCCAAGTATCCACCACCCTTTCAGTGAAAAAGTATTTCCTGACATTGCCTTTCAATTTACTCCCTTGCAGCTTCATGTTATGCCCTCTAGTTTTACAGCTTCCACATCTTTGGAAGAGGTTGGTTTGTTCATTAATACTCAAGTATTTAAAGGTCTGAATCATGTTTCCCCTGTTCTGAATCATGTTTGTTTGTTATGATTCTTGATATACCGCACCTCCTTGTATCAAGACAATTTACAGTTTAACAAAAATAAAGAAAGGATGGCCCGTGGCCAGGAAGAGAGGAAAAGAACTCCATTTCATGACAGGGCAGAGAGGAGAGCAGGTAGATAGGAAGGGAGAGGAAGGAGCTGAAAAAGATCTTGAAAGGAAAAGGAAGAGGGACATTGAGAGCAGGTGGAGGGTAGGTCAAAAGCAGTCTGAAATAGGTAAGTTTTCAAAAAGGTCTTGAATTTTGTGAATGATGATTCTTGACGGATGGTAGTAGGGAGGGAGTTCCAGAGGGAAGGGCCAAGGAAGAAGGCGGCAGAATGTCGGATGGATTGGAGGCATGTGTGAGAGGGGGATGGAAGTACCAGATGGTTCACATGGATAGAGTGTAGACTATGAGGAGGGATGTGAAAATGCAGCAGATCAGCGAGGTATTGTGGGGGTATTGGAGTAGATGACATAATGTGTTTAAGGTGAAGAGCTTGTACTGGATGTGTTAGGGAACTGGAAGCCAGTGGATCTCTATGAGGGTGGGGATGATATGATCGTAGCATGAGGTATTGGAGATGATCCTTGCGGCAGTGTTCTGCAAAAGTTGTAAGCGCTGGAGTTGGGTCTTGGTAACACTAGTGAGGGCAAGATTACAGAAGTCTAAGCGTGACATAACTAAGGCCAGAAGATGGGTGGTAAGTGCCTGGGAGGAAAGAAAAAGATGGATAGCGCAAATCTGGCTAAGGTAGAAGAAAGAACGACGGGAGAGAAGAGAGAGATGTTCGTGGAAAGAAAGTGCTGAATCGAGAGTCATTCCAAGGTAACGGAGAGAAGAGACTAGTGGAATGGCTGTGCCGGCAAGAGTTGGAGTGGCTGTTGGGCATGGACCGGTGAGAGAGAACCAAATGGCAGATGTCTCTGACAGATTAAGATGTAAGCAATTGGAAGTGAGACAGGAGGATACACGGTCCAGAAAGGTGTTGAGAGCAGTGGGGTCTGGCTGTAGAGGAGAGGTGTGATGGAGAAAGAGAATGTCATCAACATAATAGTAAGATGAACAAGTAAGGCTAGAGGGGCAAGAAAGATATTAAAGAGGGGAGCCAGGACAGAACCTTAGGACACCACCGTGAAGGGGAATGGGGTCGGAGGAATCCGATCCAGAGTGAACTGAGAAAGTACGTGAAGACAGAAAAGAGTGAAACCACTGATAGACAGTTCTGTGAAGCCCAGAATCCCGAGGACGGGAAAGCAGAAGAGAATGGTCGACTAGATCGAAGGCTGCAGATAGGTAGAGGGAGACTGCTATAGTGATGTCACCTCAGTCGTGTGCAGTATGGAGCTTGTTGAGGAGAGAGAGCATAATGGTCTTGACACTGTGTGTCCTGGATGAAAACCGGATTGGCAGGGGTGCAGTAAGTGTGTGGAATCAAGGTGGTGTGAGTTTTGAGAGAAAATGGCTTTTTCCAATATCTTTGAAAGAAATGGCAGATTGGAGACTGGACGGTAACTGGTGGGATTGAGGGAGTCGAGGGATGGCTTCTTTAGAAGGGGATGGACCACTGCGTGCTTCCAGAGGGTAAGGAAAACACCAGAGGCCAGACTGTGAGTATAGTGAGGGCGATCGGAAGAAGCGCTAGGGATGGTCCGGAGATCCAGGTGGAGGGGATGGGATTGAGTGGGCAGAAAGTTTTATGAGAAGAAGAGACTAGTTTGGAGATTTTTGTTAATGTGATTGGTTAGAAAGTGGACCAGGTATGAGAGAGAGAGAAAGAGGGGGCTGGAGAGGGCAGAGAAGGTGAGGGAGGAGGCAAAGAGGAAGGGTCAGGAAGGCTGAGGGAAAAGCGTAAAGATTGTATCTTGGAGTCAAAAAAGGAGGGCAGCTGGGAGGGGGGAGGGATTGCGGGGGGATGTGGCAGGAGGGAGCTGGTTTGCAGGGATGATAAAGATTTTTAGGACGAAATAGAGGCACTGAGAGGAAATAGGCACAGCAGAGAGAATTGCTGAGAAGTGTGCGCGTTTAGCCTGGTAGGTTTGGTCACGGTAAACCTGGTAGGAAGACCTAAAGTGACATAATGTCTCTGGCGTATGGAATTTTTGCCAGCGTTTCTCAGGGTGGCGCAATTGGGTGTGGAGAAGATGTAGGCCAGAGTGGTACCACAGCTGTCCAGAGAGAGTTGGTGGTCGGTGGAGTTGAGGGAGGGTGGGGGCAACACGGTCGAGGGCGGAGGAAAGAGGTGGTCCATGTAGAGACCTGCTGCTCAGTTGTTAATGTGGAGAAGTTGGAGGGAAAAAGTCTGCAGTGGGGAAATGTTCTAAGGCCTGAGGGGTAATGCGATGCCAGTAGGACGTGGTCTGGTGGGGAAGGGATGAGTCTTATGCGTCAAGGCTTCCTGGAGATTGCCGCGGGAGGGTCAGATGACAGGAGACAAAGTAGTCAGTCCAACGGAGCGGGGTGGCAACAGAGAGCCAGGACAAGGAGGTGGAGGAAGTCAGTACCAAATCGAGAGCACGACCGGCCATGTGGATGTAAGAGTGTGCACCACATGGGAGCGTAGCCCCCAGTGAGCAGGGATAAATGCCATTACATTGAGCGTAGTAATACATACAAGGAAGATAAGAGCAAAGAGGAGAATCCGACAATAGTACCTGTGTGAGACCGGTCTGAATAGAGAATTCAGGGATTAGTAACGCCCCTGGAGTCGCCCCAAGGAGCACAACCTGTTCCTTGGGTGCACGCCCGTGGCGCCAAATGCCGCAGGTTTAGGTATTAAATACAGTACAATACGATGGTGAGGGCTGTACCTTGCTTCGCACGGCCGCATCATTTCCGGGGGGGGGGGGGGGGGGGAGGTTGAGAGCAACAACAGTATGTACCTGGGTAGACAGCAAAAGTAGCAATCAAAGGAGTAGTACAAAGAACACAGAAGGTAGGTTCAGTGCAGGCATAGGGCAGTGAGAGACCTGAACACCACAGGTGCCAGGTATTAAATACAATGCGTTGGTGGGGGCTTTACCTTGCTTTGCACGGCTATGTCACGTCCGGGGGGGGGGGGGGAGGTGGATATTGAGAGCAACAACAGTATGTACCCGTTTTCTCTCTCCTCCTCAGCAGGATTGTAGTGCATGTCTCCCCTGTACACCTTAGTACATGCTCTAGGGAAATTCAGGTGGTTATTTAGTAGTATTTAGCTCATGCCTTTCCAGTTGTGGTTCAAAATGAGTTAGTCAGTTACAGCAAGTATGTCTCTGTCCCCAGAGGGCTTAACAATGTACTGTACATTTGTACCTGAGTGATTTGCCCAAGGCCTCAAGGATGCCATGGGATTTGAACTCTGGTCTCTTTGGGCACTATGCTACTGCTGTGACCACTAGGGTACTCCTCCACTGTGCTTAAAACATCTTTATAAAACAAACTCGGAAACCTAGTACACTGTTTATCCTACATATGATCATTCTTAAATTACTGAAGTCTGCAGGTATTTATGCACTTCTTGAGTTTGGTCTGCATCAGAATTCAGAGGTTATGGTGTTTTTTTGGATTCCATTCAGATCCCAAATGTGACAGAGCTATTCAGATATGAATTGTTTTGAAACTGGGGCCGTTGCACATGTTGAATAGGTGTGTTGTGACATTTTTCTATCTTGAGGGATAGACTTGGCATGCTTCTAATTATGAGATGACTTTGAGTGGTGAACATGACAGAGACCTTTTGTAAGAAAAGCTCCAACATTACTTCTGATGGCAACATTTGAATTCTGCACTGCTGACAAACAGGGTTGTAATCAAAACACTTTTAATCTGTGCAGAATGAGAATGGAACCAAGGTCATTCCTGGAAAAAAAGCTACTTTCTAACCTATATTCTTTCCCTGGTAGCCCTCCAGCATCCTAGAAATAAGCCCATTCCTTGCCTCTGCCAACTCATGGATCTGGAAGGAGTCTGCTTTCAGAGCTGCTTCTTCACACCCCTCTCAGGATTGCAGTCTTGTAGTAGCCACACTGTGGTGCCAATTCCAAAACGTGTACTAGGCTTTGCACACAGGTTATCTTGAATTTTTATTTATTTATTTTTTGTAGTGCATAATTTTGTGCGTTACCATGGGTGCTTAATGCAAAAATGAGCTTTGCACACGACCTAACCCTGCACAGAGCTTTGTAACGGCGCACAGCACATTTTAAATCCATGATAATGAAGCAATTAGCTTTTCAGTGCAGGTCCAGAGAGAGAGAGAATGTAGAAAAACAGAAGGCTGAATGAAAAGTCAGAGGAGTAAAAAGGGTTAGCTCGTTTTGTTCTGCGGTCAGCACTAGTGAGGAATCTTTCTTCTCTTTACGTTAAGTATATAAGACTCCAAATTATTTTCTGGCTTTGTTGAAGGAGAAGGGTTAAAAAATTGGTAGGGGATAAGGAGCTGAGGGGCAGGTGTGCTGAAACGAAAATGTTATGCAAGTATATTGGAATGCTGTTTTGCACATACATAAATATCAGTTTTATTTGCACAGAATCATAAGTTGGATTGTTTTTGTAATGATTATGGTTTATTGTACCCTGAGTGGAGGAGTAGCCTAGTGGTTAGAGCACTAGCTCAGTAACTAAGAGACCAGGGTTCAGTTCCCACTGGCACTTCTTGTGGCCTTGGGCAAGTCACTTAACCCTCCATTGCCTCAGAAGAAAGGCCCAGAAATTTTCAACTAACCTTAAACTATCTCCCACTAAAACATTCCAACAAACAGGGAAACAGACAAACATTTACATTTTTGTCGGAACGCACACCATGAAGAACAATTCCTCTCGAGGTGTAGTGTTCCTTTTTATCTTTTATGAGTGGAAATTCCACAAGTTAGGCCCTGAGAGAGTAACCTCCCAACACCATGTAAAATACCTCTACCTTGAAAGTTAAAGAACTACTTAGCTGAGGTAGCAAACATATGTGTCCGTCGCAGTCCAACTTTGAAGATAATTTTTAAGTAGTAATCTTCCAAAGGTACGAGAGACCGTCACAAATAATCCATCACAGATCCAACTTGATACAATGCTTTTTCTCAATCCGAATGTGGCAACAGCATCGAGAATAACTATCTCAATTCGTAACCCAACGTTGTGTTTCTGGCCATAGGTATTCCTGGCCCTTTCTCAAACCATGTCGCAAACTTCATTTCTGGAAGGCTAATGCATTTAAAATCCTCAAAGGTGATCACATGATCAACAATGATGACCTTAAGGCTCATGGGAATTGTAGTACCTGGCTTCAAACAATACACCACCAGTCTAAAGATTGATTTAAACCAGCCGGTGTAACAGTATTCAAATTATATATCCAAAATTGTTCACGATACCTCAATAAAGAATCCCTATCACCACCCTGAGATTTTAAAGGGATATGGTCCAAAATCCTCCAACATAGGTCACTAAATTGATGATTAGCACTTTGGCAATGGACTACCACTGGAGCTGATTCTACCTTATTTATGATACGTGATTTGTGTTCTTGAAGCCGTCGTTTCATCATCCGTGTAGTTTTTCCAATGTATAATTTTCGACAGGGACAGATCAAAACGTATACTACAAAAGAGGTCAAACAATTTGTACCATGTTTACTATAAATACGTCGATTACAATTCGGAACTCCACAACTTGTGCCCTCTACAGTAGAATTACAAAACTCACAGGTAGCACATGTGAAATGGCCAACTTATGTTGATGAAACATAAGTTCCAGAATTATGAATAGTCCAATCCGCTAGGTTCCTTCCTCGCTGAAAGGCAACCATTAAAGGTTTATCGAAACTTGGATGTAAAGATAAAACAGACCAATGAGTCTTCAAAATTTTCAATACTGTGGTCGCATGCGGCATATATGGTAAAACCCCCACATATACTGAAGGGGTCAACTGTTCCGATGGAACTGCAGAGTCTGAGCATGTCCACCATTCAGGATAATTAAAACGTGCTCTGCGATATGCCTTATTAATAATAGATGTCGGGTACCCCCGTTCCAATAAACGTTGCTTCAAATCCCTTGCCTGTAGCTTGAAATCTTCTAATGAAGAACAAAGGCGTTGTAATCGGATAAATTGTCCAACTGGTAGTCCTCGTTTCAAAGGACCCGGGTGATAACTTTGGTAATGCAATAAAGTATTACGTTGAACTGATTTACGATATAATGTGGAATGAACTTGCGATTGAACCTTAAACAATTGTAAATCAAGGAATTCAATAGTAGCCATATGGAACTTCGGTGTGAATTGTAAATCCGCAGAAAGGGAATTTATCCATAAAAAGAAATCCTGCAACTCCTGTACCGTAGCAACCCAAAAAAAGAAAATATCATCCAAGAATCTAGTCCATAAGCAAATTTTCTGAAACCATTCTGAAGGATAGATGTACTGAGCCTCAAACTCGGCCATAAAAAAACGTTGCAATCGAAGGGGCTATCGTAGCCCCCATAGCTATACCATATATCTGATGGTAAAATTTGTTTTCAAATTGAAAACAATTTTTTGTTAATACAATTTTCAATAATGACAAAACAAAATCTTTCGGTAAGCGAGATGGTAACACTAAAGGGACTCTAGATGCCATATCTAAGGCCGCAAGTTGATTTATATTAGTATAGAGTGCTGTGACATCCATCGTCACCATAAGCCAATCTTTTTTATCATCTGTCACCTCACGGAGTTTATGTAAAAAATAGAAAGAATCTCGTACATAAGAGGAAATAGTTGGCAACAAAGGGTGGAAGAATAAATCACAATTTCGATAAGGGTTCCAACAATGAATCTCGACAGGAAACAATTGGACACCCAGGTGGTTTGTGAAGATCCTTATGTATTTTTGGTACCATGTATAAGGTAGGTAGCTTTGGAAATTTTTTATTTAAGAATTGATATTCTTTTGAAGTAATCCAGCCAGATTGTAAAGCTGTATCTGTCAAAGATTTAATTTCCTGTGTAAGAGCTTCCGTAGGGTCATTATCTAAATGCACATAATATTTAGTATCTAAAAGGTGAGTATAAACAACCCTCTGATATTGACTCCGCTCTTGGACCACAATGGCCCCTCCCTTATCTGCTCGCTGAACAACAATGTCCTGTCGTTGACTTAGTGTGTAATGTTGTAAATTGTTTTTTTGACAAATTTGAAAAAGGAACGAATTTAATCTGTTCCTCCATTCTCTGGACATCACGCAAAACTAAATTTTGATAAGTCTCAATTGTAGCATCCAATGGTCCCGATGGAAGCCATTTAGAAGGATTCGAAATAAGTGAAGCTTCCTCCATAGAATTTGCAACATCTCGACCTTGAAAAAAATGAGTGACTCGAAGCTTTCTAAAGAACCGATATAAGGCAACCCGAAGACGAAAAGGATCATAAGGGGTAGTTGGCACTCCCTGTCAAAAATTATACATTGGAAAAACTACACGGATGATGAAACGACGGCTTCAAGAACACAAATCACGTATCATAAATAAGGTAGAATCAGCTCCAGTGGTAGTCCATTGCCAAAGTGCTAATCATCAATTTAGTGACCTATGTTGGAGGATTTTGGACCATATCCCTTTAAAATCTCGGGGTGGTGATAGGGATTCTTTATTGAGGTATCGTGAACAATTTTGGATATATAATTTGAATACTGTTACACTGGCTGGTTTAAACCAATCTTTAGACTGGTGGTGTATTGTTTATTTATTTAACTGTATTTATATCCCGCTTTTCACCGGGTCAAAGCGGTGGGACATTTAACAAAAAGGGGGGGGGAATCAATGGTGGGGGGGGCCCATCACCGGGGGTTCAACAATGATGATTTTGGGATGGACATAGAGACTGACAGGGTAGCATAGTTACTGATCTGGAGCTTTTGAGAAAAATAGGGGGGTTCCTATTCAGAGATGTTCTTGGAATAGGACGGTTTTTAGCTGCTTTTTGAATGATGGGAGATCACCATTGTTCCTGATGTGGTTTGGTAGCGAGTTCCAGAGGGATGGGGCATAGAGTTCAAAGGCTCTGTTGCAGGGTTTGAAGCCAGGTACTACAATTCCCATGAGCCTTAAGGTCATCATTGTTGATCATGTGATCACCTTTGTGGCTTCTGGTTCCCACAACGGTTGCCCAAATATCACCAATCAAAGAATTACTTAGACGGCAGTTGCTACAAGAACTTTTATTTCAGCATAACAGCAAAATAATATTGTCATGCAGAACAGCAAAAGCCTATCTAGAGATGGCAGACAGTACTTTCTCTCTCTGTGAAGGGGGAGAAAATACTGCCCACCCTTCCTCCAAAATAACCACCTTATATACATTTCTCCCCGTCTCAAATGTCTGTTTCAAATTAATTTTCAGTGAATCCATCATACATTCTTAAGTGTCAGTAGGGCCTCAGGATCCTACAACACTTTTCCCAGGGGAGAATCTCCTTACATTTGTACATCTGGACCTGCTCTTGGATCTGTTCATTTATGCATGGCCTGTGACCTCTATACATCTGGATTTGCTTTTAGGTCTGTTTATCTATGCATGGCCTGTGACCTTTGACCCTTCCTGTATTTTTCCTTCTTCTTGGCACTAATTGAAACCAGGCAGAGAGTATTTTGTGCTCATTAGTTTGAATTCTTTGCTTGACCTGCACTTTTTGCTGATATTAATTACTAGGCCCAATATTCTGCATACTCCTATCCAGAATATGGTTTCCCAGAATCCTCCATAACAGGCCGCATCCATTTTCTTATGGCAAGCATATACTCTCATATAGATATTGTCTTCTGTGCCATTCATCCTCCTGTGTAGTTCCACCAGGCAAGAGTTCAGTCATACAAAGCCAACGATCCTGTGAGCAGTGAGTGAGAATCAGCTGTGCCTACTTAGTTGGGAACTGTGTGTGAGAGAAAACTGCAGCCAATCTGAGCACTTTTCAAATCATTTAGAATCCCTTCAGCAAAGGCTCCAACGATCCTGTGAGCAGTGAGTGAGAATCAGCTGTGCCTACTTAGTTGGGAACTGTGTGTGAGAGAAAACTGCAGCCAATCTGAGCACTTTTCAAATCATTTAAAATCCCTTCAGCAATGGCGCGCCCGTGCCTTGCGGGCCCGCGCCTGAGGGCCTCGCAAGAGGGCCCTTTGGCGTGGCCCTTAGGCGGTGGACCGTGCGAGACCCACTATCTGCTGCTATATGCTCATTCTGTTCAGCGATATGCTGTTTGTAGTTAATGTAAGGTAATGTAATGTAAGTTATGTACTGTGTTCCCTGTTTGTACTCCTAGTGTTTTGTTGTGATGTAATGATAATGCAATGTATGTTTCCCTCACCTTTGTTTAACTTTGTGCTGTATTAACCGCTTTGATTGAAGGAAAAGGCGGGATACAAAACATGTTAAATAAATAAATAAATAAATATATACATATATAAGCAGACCCAAGGCAGACTTTAAATCAAATTTCCCAACACCTTTAAGGATTTTAAATGCATTAGCCTTCCGGAAATGAAGTGAGCGACATGGTTTGAGAGAGGGCCAGGAATACCTATGGCCAGAAACACAACGTTGGGTTACGAATTGAGATAGTTATTCTCGATGCTGTTGCCACATTCGGATTGAGAAAAAGCATTGTATCAAGTTGGATCTGTGGTGGATTATTTGTGACGGTCTCTCGTACCTTTGGAAGATTACTACTTAAAAATTATCTTCAAAGTTGGACTGCGACGGAGATTGGACACATATATGTTTGCTACCTCAGCTAAGTAGTTCTTTAACTTTCAAGGTAGAGGTATTTTACATGGTGTTGGGAGGTTACTCTCTCAGGGCCTAACTTGTGGAATTTCCACTCATAAAAGATAAAAAGGAACACTACACCTCGAGAGGAATTGTTCCTCATGGTGTGCGTTCTGACAAAAATGTAAATGTTTGTCAGAAGAAAGGCCTGGCAATCTACTTCCAGTCACACTGCCAAGAAAACCCAGGAGCTGCTGGGGTTGCCAGGAGTCTGTGCAGACTCGAAGGCACACCCATTGCATTTATTGTATCCCTCCTAGGATGGTAGATCATGGAGTGATCCAAATGAGATGCCCCAAAGGCTGTAATCTCTTGTGGGCAGAAAAGAATAGCACAGCTGCGATCGTGGCAAAGGTTTCTTCTGCCTGCCTGCCTGCCGGGATCCCATCCCCTGTGGGCAGAAAAGAAGAGGATGGCCCCCATTACAGGAAAGAACTCCTTTGGGGTGTGTGTGTGTGTGTGTGTGTACATGGGGAGGAACAACTTTTTCTCCCTACACCTCAAGGAACATTCACTTTGGTCTCTAGCTCTCAAGTCTTGTGAGGCTAGGAGGAAGTTCCTGCTCTTGTAGTGGCTACAGGATTGCTTCCTACCACACCAAGGTGATTCTCTCTGTCCAGGTGATCCTCTCTTTTCCAAGATGGTACAGAGGCTGCCAGTCTGGAGGGGAGACTTCTCTACTGTGTCCCTGTAGGCCTTCTGTATAACTTTTGTCTGTCTCAGCTCCTCCAAGTTTTGCTCTTGGACTCATTCTCTGAGAAGCAGGAGCTCTTTGCATCGAATGCAGACCTTTCACCAACTGGGAGATGATCACACATGCAACACTTAATGCAAAAGGATGGATAGCACCTATCTTGTTGCCTGATTGCTTTCTGCATCTTAGTACTGGTGACTTAAGTTAAAGTTCTGTCTCAACGAATTGCAAGTAATTTTGTTTAGAGTTAATCACTTGATGATGAAAATACCTTGTGTTGACAAATGTCCATCTTGTCCTCTTAATTAGGATAACCAGCTATGACTTAAGGGATGTAACTGGGCTAGGTGGGAAAGAAGACTAAATAAATCTAGGGCAAATAGTTATTAACTAGTTTAAAGACTCTAAAAGCTATCTTTTTGCTTTTTAATGAAATTAAAACAGAATTTATCAATAAATCCACAATCTCTCTTCTATCCCAAGCTTTAGTCACTAAATTTCCCAGCAACTTAATGTTCACTTATCTGCAGAAGCTTCATCTTCTCTCTGATCTCTATTTGCTATATGTCTTTGTTTTAGGAGAAATACTTCCAACAAGCCACTTTGATGATTAACCTTGCTTTTCCCCCTTGCACTCTCATTCCTCTCTTCTCTTACATCTATATGTACAGTGCTGCATACACCTTGTAGCACCATACAAATAAATACTAGTAGTTTTTCCCCAGAGAGCTCCAGAGATGTTGGACTCCCTCCTTTCCCTTCTCTTCCATGACCCAGACTGGTCTGTTTCCAAGCTGCTCCTCTCGCCTGCTCCTGTGGCCTGTGCAGTTCAAGTTGCAGTTGTTTGAACCACATGACACTCTGTTTACAGAGCACTGCACAGTTCAAACAACTGCTGTTTGTACCACAGGAGCCACGTGAAATAGAAAGAGGCAGCAGCATTAGTGCTTAGGAGCCTTTACCTAGTTAAAAGTACTAGCTCTGGCAGGCGTAAGGAGGAGCAGCTGGGTCAAAGAGATGTCGACCCTATCAGTTGGGAGAAGAGGAGATTAGCAGGAGGGGACAGATTTTCACTTTCTAGTTGCCCAGGTTGCACCATTATATTTGGAAGGCATTGCCTTCCCCCCGCCCCCCCTGTCAGTGAGGGAGAGAGGCTGAAAAGGAATGTAAGAATATACTTTTCCACTGAGAGCGTGATAGATAGCTGGGATAGACGTCTAGTAGAAGTGAGAGAAGCCAAAAAGGTAGCAGGATTTTAAGCATGTGTGGCATAGAGGGAGGGAACTGTATTAGAAACATGGAAGACCAGGGGTCAAGAAGGCAAAATGGCAGTCTGGGTAAACTGATCCTTATCTGCCGATAATGACAGGGTTTTTTAAGGAAGACATCTGTGTATTGTCCCATCGATTTCATCTACAGCTTAACAAAAATTTCAGAATATAAACTATTTTCTCTTTGGTTATCAGCATTTGTGTTCTGCGTGGAAGTGGGTAGAAATAAGGGAAACTCGTGTAGTTTTCTGGGTCTGAGAGTCAGAAGGAAGAGATATAGAGAGGGGGTTCTTTAGCAGAATAAGCAGAAGAAGAAATTGTCCCATGCCAGAGAGAGAGATAAATGTGTTTCTTGTAGTGCTTTGCATTCCTCTATTAAATTTTTCTTTGAACATGAAGTTCCAACCAGAGCTGTTGCTGCCTCTTCATGCTTGTTGCTCTCCACGCACACCCACTCTGACTTCTGCCTGATGCTACTCCCACTGCTGTCGGCACAGCATGTATAAGAGTTTCACAGTAATTAATATCTTTTTAAACAAATAGGAAAGGCATTTTTAGTTTGTTTCCTAAGGGAAAGAAAGTTTGAGATTGTTTTGTCCATGTGTGTGGGTGTGTGCCTTCACATTTGTGCACTTTTGTGCATAGTATCCTAGCCAAACCAGATTTTCAGGGCATGTTATGCTGGAGATGGTGGCTTAAAGACATGCGGACTTCAATACAGGTGTGTATTTTGGATCCACACACATTCCAGAAAATTATTCTCCTTTTTCACAATGTTGATTTCCATGCAGCACTTCTGTGATGTGGAACAAGAATCCAAAAGACTATAGAATCTGCTGAAACGGACTCTTATCACTTAGTTTTGTATTATCGTAAAACAAGTCACTTGATCCTCGTAGAACATATTCTTAGTTTCTTCTCCCCCATCTCTCTGGATTTCATCTTTTAACTCTATCTTATAGCACATGCTTCCATCCTGCTTTGACAAAAGTCACTTATTTAATACTTTTTATCAAATTTTCTCATTACATAACCTGGAATTGAGTATGTATGAGTTATCATTATAGCGCAAAAGCTGTTGAACCATTCAGACTTCATCAGTTGTGAATGGACAGCATAAGGAAATGACCTAACTAGATAGAGCTTACTCAATAGCTCTGCTGTCTACATTCCTCATTGTCAAAATGACCTTTCTTTTTGTCTTTGCCAGACAACAGGGAATATATCCTTCCCACCAGCTACACCAGAAGCCAGTGCTCGCTCTCTCCAGCAGATAGGCAGATGTATAGATGGCTCCTGTGACAGAGGCTCTAGCAGTCTACTTCCACTTTGGAAGTCAAGGGACAGAGTGAAGACGAGGGGTTGAAAAAAGGGCAGCAGTCAATGGGTGGCTGATCTCCTTCCCTAGGGAAGCCAGCCTTGGAAGCTGCCCATTGTACTAAAAGAACCTCTTCTCTATTATAGAGTAAGGGTCAGGAGCTCTAGCAATATGGCAGTAGGATGCAGGAAGTGGCAGGCCTCGGCTAAGGCCTATGCGGTAGTATATGTAAGTCTTCAATACTTGCTTGGGAAGCAGGTGAGGTTTAGCGCTTCATACTAAAGCAGAAGTTTAACTATTATTCATTCTGAAAGAGGGGTGGACCCCGGTCTGCTAGTTTCTGTTTGGAGTAAGGGTAGTGGCCAGTCCAGGAACAGCAAGGGTTGTTCCCCACCACCACCTGAAAAGGACTCAAATGAAATGGAGCACCATTAAGCTGGTAAGATTGTGGGAGAGAGGTAAGTGGAAGCCCAGACAAGAATCTGAACATGTTGTGTTGTCTTGAGAGAGAAGCAGATAGCTGGGGTCTTGCAGCGGATGTTGGCTTGCTCTGGATAGCTGGTTCTAGCTCTGTTTGGCACAAGTTCTTGGCCCTACCAAAACCTAGATGGGTTAACTCAGGCCTTGACAATTTTTTTTTAAATTTAGGAGCCAAATGGCTGTGGTCTCCTCCCCCCCCCCCTTGTGTCTCATGATGGTCTCATGTTCTGAAGTTTCACAATACCAGTGCCAGAATTCCTACATCACGTGACCACACTGCATAGAGAGAACCTCCTGCTCCGCTAGCGGCAGTATGGCACAGGAAGCAAAAACAAGATGAAAAGTGTATGTGTAGTATGACAAAATGGCATGTTCCCCTTCCTCCATTTGCAAACTCATACATGTCGAGGGGGTTTTGGAGGGGGATGGAAGAGTTTGAAGAGAGATGCAGTTTGCCTCGTTCTGGTAGCAGGGGCTGTATGAAGTATCTTTAGACAAATATATAGATAACAACGGTTATAACTTCAGATAGCAAGTGTCTGTGTGTTGGATGTGGTGGTGAGTGCCTTTGTATGGCTGGGGTTGGGGATCTGTGGTGAATGTGAATATGTGTTGCAGAGTTGGGGAGCCTGTGTGTGTGTGTGAGTGATGCAGAGGTGGGAGTGTGCCTGAGTTTGTGGTGCAGAGGTGATGTGTAGAGATGGGGTACTTGTGTGATCTGGAGGGATGATGCACCTTTCAGCAAATACATACTGTGCTCTTTTGTCCCTATGTATTTATTCCTTTACCTTTCAACACTTTGTACTCCTCTCCCCCCCCTCTCTTGCTGGCCCCCCTCACTCTGTTCCCCTTTTCCCTCCTCCCTAGCATTCCCATCCCCTTCTCTCCATTTCCCCCATCCTCTTATTTTTCAAAGACCACTGGTCCTTTACATTTTTCCTGCCTTTTCTACCTTACTCACCCCCCCCCCCCAACCGTTTTGTTGCTGCAGGCAATGATTGTGCCCTTGCCCTCACCCTCCTGGCCTGCCTGTGGGCAGACAGAAGAAGTCTGTACCACAATCGCAGCTATCCTTTTCTCTTCTGCCCTTAGGAAATGGGGACCCTGCAGGCAGGCAGCTGAAAGGTACTGGGGGGGGTGGGGGGAAGGGGAAATGTTGTGTGTTTTTGTGCCATCAAGTCAGTGTTGACTCATAGCAACCCAGCTACCTCTGGGTTTTCTTGGCAATGTAGCACCGGAAGTAGATTGCCAGCCTTTTCTTCCGAGGCAATGGAGGGTAAAGTGACTTGCCCAAAGTCACAAGGAGTGCCAGTGGGAATTGAACCCTTGATCTTCTGGGTACTAGGCAGTTGCTCTAACCACTAGGCTGCTACTCCAATCCGGGGGTAAAATAAGGCAAGAAAATGTCAGGTGCAAATTTATGGTTGCCATGGTGACCTGGCACCTGGGACTCAAGCATTAATACATATGTTACTAATCCAGGGCTCCACAACCCCAAGCGCCAGGTCGCCATGGCAACTAAAAATTCAGCCCAAACCCACTGCTGTAAGGGCTAAACTCATCCAACAATCAAAACAATACACCTTAGAGAAACCCATTCTAATCTCCTCACCAAAAGATAAACAACCTTATATAAATGGCTAAACACTCTTTCTTAGATATACTCAATTCAACTTCCTATTATGAATACAATAAAGGGAGAAAAAGACCTCAGGATGGCTATAATCCCACCATGCAGTGATTCATATCACCATAGAGGAAAAAGCGAGATACTCCCAACACCGGTCTTAAACTCCCTTCTATCAAAATTCTTCTAATTTTCAAAAAAAAGTACTTTGTTTAATTTCTTCTAAAATTGAAGTATATTTTCCATATTAAGAAAATATAACTAATAGTCGAAGTATCTCTTTTCATATTCGATGCAACGAATCTTTCACTTCGATGCAACGACTGACTTCACTGGAGCTCATAAACTTCCCACTCGCTAACTCTGCAAACAAACAAGGGCTACAATGTAACAGCCATTTAGCTGAATCTTAAATAGTTTTCCATTTATTTATGTTTATCTTAACAGTCCCACGATCCACAATTGTCAGAAAAAGCCCATCAAAGATCTCTGTTTCGCCTTGAAAAAGGCTACATCGGGGCATGCAGTTATATCTCAGACGACAATTCAGGGAAGCAGCAACAGCGTCTAACGCAATACTCTTTAAATGTTCAGCCACCACCGGTGCGACACATCATATCTGCCATCCAATAAACATTTACCCAAATGAAAACTGAAAAAATGAATAGAAAAAGTTTAAAAAATGGTGTTAATAGTGTGTAGTTATACTCCAGAGCCTGACTTGATAGTACAATTGGGCTTTCCACAAAAATAGATTTTACATGTAATGTTAGAAAATAGATTCCACTCGATCTTTTCATTCAACCCATGAGGGGGTGACACATTTGTATATAATTTGCATATTCATTATGGTTATCTTTAAAAAAACTAAAACCAAAAAAAAAAGAAAGAAAAATAGATGGATGGGAAGCCTGTATACCAAACAGGTGGGGGATGAGCTGTCACCCCCCCCCCCCCAAGGTACTCAGAGGGAGCAGAGGTTCTCATTCATTGGCTTTGCCAAAAAAAGAAAAGCAACATGCTCCCAGACTATCTAATTAAAATGCAGCAAAAATTGTAGCTGTTTAATTATTTAGCCTGGCACTCTAAGGTAGCAAAAGTACTGACCCCTTAAAATATATATTCTGCCAAAAACAAAGGAGATGTAAGGTGCTCATATGCCAAGGGACAAAAAGAGAGAGATCCACAGCACTGTTTCTAACACCAAAATAAAATCAGTTATAATTTAACTAATTTTATTTTGGTGTTAGAAACGGCACTGTAGTTCTCTCTCTTTTTTGAGCATCTATTTTGTATCCAACAAAGCCCCTCTTACAGTAGGTGCAGGGCAGAACTGGGACATTTCACCATAGAATTCAAATTACATGAAAAAGAAATTGGATTCAGGTGTTATCTCATTAACAGCTTCTCCAGTACCAGGCAGATTGTGATTTGACACAAAACTCTACAAAAGTCACTGAAGACCTATAAAGCAAATCTGTCATACAATGACACCAGCTTCTAAAATTAACACTATAAGGAGCCTAGCTCTCTTCTCAAGTCACTTCATTGATTCCCTCTCCATTTCCATATTCAGTTCAAACTTCTCCCATTCATTCTACTGCTTCTCTCTACCTTTACACTCTTATCTCTCGGGAACTCCTCCCTTCTGGTAGATTGCTTCTATCTGTGCCCTTGTTTTCCACTGCCAACTCCAAACTTCTGTCTTTCCACCTTGCAGCTTCTTATGCTTGGAACAGACTACCTGAGTCTGTACATCAGGCTTCATCTCTGGCCCTTTTAAAATCCAGGTTAAAAACTCACCTCTTCAAGGCTGCTTTTGGATACTGATCCACTTTATTTCCTGCTCTCCAATTGTTTCCTTATCATTCACTTAAATACAGGCCTTGACAAATTTTGTGCGAATATAGGAGCCAGTGCTTGTGACCACCTTGTCTGTCCTTCCGTTCCCCCCCCCCCCCCCGGGGTTCTCTCATGCTGGTCTCATGTTCCTTATCGTCACTCCAGTCCAGTCCCTTTACTTCTGGGTTGCGCAACCCTTCCAGCAGCTTGGAGGCTGAGCCCAACCTTTTTGGAGGTGGGGCGGTATAAATACCACCAGGACCACCCACCAACTCCAGTATTCTCAGCCTCCAAGCAGCTGGAGGGTTCCGTAAGCCTAGGGCGTACTGGAGCCTTTCCTCAACTTTTAATGGCTTTCCTTAGTTGATTACTTTGTTTAATTCCTGATTTATTTCTTTATTTCTTTATTGCTTTTACCTCTCTTGAATTTTTCTCCTTCAGGTTTGAGCAGTCTCTGCTCCTTTAATTACTCCTGCAGGCTATCTCCCTCTCCCCCCCCCCTCCTCCCGGTCGGGCCGAGCTTTCAAGGTGATCGGGCAGGCAGTCCCGGGGAGGATCTCGTTGAACTCTGCGGCTGCCATCCGACGGTTCCCTGAAGTTGTTTCCATCTCGGATTGGCCCTGCCTCGCGCCGAAGCCACACGGAGGCTGAGCGCTTGAGGCACTGCCGGAAGATAGTCGGCAACGCCGGACCCGTTCTGCACGCAAAGGACGCGGTGGCGAACCACGGGCCTCCCGATCTCGGCCGGGAAGCCGATTTCGGCGCTTCTGCCCTAGGGGTCGACTTCCAGCCTCCTGCGGATCCCGGAGGGGAGAAGAAGAACGAGACGGCCCAAAAGACGAACTCGCGGTCCCCCGTCTCTGGCTCCACGTGGTGAGGCCCACCATGTGTAGAGCCAACGGGCAGAGACCGCTGAGTCGGGCCTAGTCAGCAAAATCGCAAGTACAACTTATTTCAAGACTCCTTCGGGATCTTTTTAAGCTAATTGTAAACATTTTAAAACTTTATTTTATTTTAGTTTACTTATTTTACTGCAGTTAATTTGATAGATTTCACTGTTTCCAGTTAGGGGGGACTGTCTTCATAATCTACACAGGGCTCTGATAGCTGCCTCCTCTCCGGAGATATTGAGAGCTCATACAAGGAACGGAGCCGGACAGCGTGCTGCTACTTGGGCACGCTGCATAGTCCTGCTAGCAGCAAGGGCTTCGTTATCTGAACAACAGGCATGGCGGCAAAATCTAAATGCCCGTCCTGCGGCACGCGCAGGGGCACCTCCTCAGAGGCAGGAGTTTGCAGGGCTTGTGCGGCAGTGGCTGCCTCAGTTGAACAGGAACTGAATTTGGCCATAGTCCAGCCTTCACAGGGGTCTGGGGACCCTTTAGAAGGGGAAGAGGGATCCCTTTTTCCCCCCTCGACATCCTCTGATCTGCCTACTCCTCCCCTGCTCCCTTCGCCCCCCTCCTCAGGTGCAGGGGGCGCCGGGGAATTCTTCTCCCCAGATTTTATCCTTTTACTCCATAAGGCCTATTGCCTGCGTAAACAGAGCTCAGGGACAGGAGAGGCGGCCTCAACGGCCGAAGCCAAGCCCCAAAGGGCAAGCAATCCAGACTCAGACAGGCCGCCCAAACGGCCTCGCCTGGGCGTTGAAGAGCCTCTCCCGCTCCTTTCCCAGGGCTCCCTGGAGGGGGACGGCTCTGACAAGGACTGGGACGAGGAAGAGGAGGAGCTAGAAGAGGGGGAGATCCCTGAAGAAGATCACTCCCGAATCATTAGAGTCTTTCGTCGGGAGGAGCTCCCGGCATTAATTCAGGAGTCCCTAAAGGCTCTCAATGTGGCCTCGGACAATCCAGTAGAGGAGGAGGCTCTGGAGGACCCTTTAATTCAGGCCATCAGGAGATCTCAGAAAGTTTTCCCTGTCCATAGGGTAGTGCGTCAGATGATCCAGGAAGAATGGGATCAACCTGAGTCGGCTCTAAGAGGAGTCCGATCCATGTCTCGCCTATACCCACTCCCGGAGGCGGACAAAGAACTGTTGAAGTCTCCCAGGGTGGATGCAGCGGTATCAGCGGTCACTAAGAAGACTACTATCCCGGTGGAGGGTAGCACGGCCCTCAGAGACGCTCAAGACAGAAAGTTAGATACCTTACTCAAACAAGCCTTTGATGTCAGTGCCCTGGCTTTGCAGGCCTCGGTGTCAGGAGCCTGGGTCGCAAGAGCCTGTTTAAGATGGTCACAGCAGCTCCAGGCAGCAGAGGGACCAACAGGCGAGGTCCAGACCAACTCGGCTAGATTGGAATCCGGGGCAGCCTTCCTGGCAGATAGTCAGTATGACCTCATCAGAAGCCTAGCCAAGAACATGGCCTCGGTGGTGGCGGCTAGACGTTATCTATGGCTACGGAACTGGGCAGCGGACGCCTCCTCGAAGGCACGCCTGAGCCGTCTTCCCTTTAAGGGGAAGTTATTATTCGGAGAAGACTTGGAGAAGTTAGTCAAGGACCTTGGCGAATCTAAGGGGGGCAGGTTGCCTGAAGACAGACCGAAGCAAGGTCGTCCCCTAGCCTCGGCGCGGAACCAGCCCAAGGATGCTCGAAGGTTTCGTCCGTCCAGGTCAAACTCCTTTCCCAGGGGCCGTTTCCCCTCGAAGGGACAAGGCTTTAGAGGGTTTCGGGGAGCAGGCCGAGGTTTCGGGTCTGCCACCTCCTTCTCCTCTCAGGGTAATAGAAAACAATGAGGTGACGGGGGTCCAGGAGGAAGAACCGTCAGTAGGCGGACGCCTGAGGCGATTTCTTCCAGCCTGGTCCCGAGTCACGTCAGACCAGTGGGTCCTAGAAGTCATCAGAGAGGGCTATGCTCTCGAATTTGCAAAACAAATACTCCCAGCCTTTGTCCAGTCTCCCTGCGGTTCTCCGGCAAAGAGAGCGGCGGTAGAGACAACTCTTACCCGCCTAATAAAGCTCGGGGCCGTAGTCCCGGTTCCACGAGACCAGTGCGGTACTGGTCGGTACTCGATTTACTTCGTGGTACCAAAGAAGGAAGGCTCCTTCCGTCCGATCCTAGATCTAAAACAGGTCAATCGCTGCCTCAGGGTGCCGCATTTTCGGATGGAAACCCTACGTTCAGTAATAGCAGCCGTAAGAGGCGGGGAGTTCTTAACGTCTCTAGATCTGACAGAAGCCTACCTGCACATTCCGGTCAGGGCATCCCATCAACAGTTCCTGAGATTCGCAGTGCCAAGGGGCCACTTTCAATTCCAGGCCCTTCCCTTCGGCCTAGCTACGGCGCCAAGAACATTCACCAAAGTAATGGTCGTAGTAGTGGCCTCCCTACGGAAAGAGGGCATACTAGTACATCCCTACCTGGACGATTGGCTAATCCGGGCAAAGTCGGAGGAGGAAAGCCACTCTGTGACGGCAAGAGTGTCCCAAGTCCTAGAAGAATTGGGCTGGGTCATCAATCGAACAAAAAGCAGGATGACTCCCTCCCAGGAACTCGAGTACCTCGGGGCAAGATTCGATACCAACAAAGGCAAGGTGTTCCTGTCTCGATCAAGATCAAGGGAACTGAGACTCCTGGTCACGCAGTTTCTGGCCAGACGAAACCCCACGGCGTGGCATTATCTTCAGGTCCTGGGGACAATGGCAGCGGCGATAGAAGTGGTGCCATGGGCCCGGGCCCATATGCGGCCATTGCAGAGGGCTCTATTGCGTCAGTGGTCGCCCCAACTTCATCCCATGTCAAGACAGTTACCCTGTGCTCCGCGGACCAAACAGGCTCTGCGCTGGTGGCAGTCCCCCAAGAATCTGGAGTGCGGCATGCCCCTCGAGCCTCATCAGTGGTTATTACTGATGACAGATGCCAGCCTAGCAGGCTGGGGAGCCCACTGCGAGGACCAGTTCGTCCAGGGCAGCTGGACTCCGATGGAAGCACAATGGCCCATCAACAGACTGGAATTGCGAGCCGTCGGTCTAGCACTCAGGGCTCTCGAGGCCTTAGTGCAAAAGAAAGCAATTCGTGTTCTTTCCGACAATGTCACCGCGGTGGCGTACATCAACCACCAGGGCGGCACCAGCAGCCCCGCCTTAGAAAAGGAGGCGGGTTCTCTGTTCCAGTGGGCGGAAGGTCGGTTGGAGGCCCTCTCAGCTCAGCACGTGGCAGGTACGGACAACATCACGGCAGATTATCTCAGCAGGTGCAAGATAGACCACGGAGAGTGGGAACTGGAGCAGGGGACCTTCGACCAGATAGTGGCCCGGTGGGGTCTCCCGGTCATGGATCTCATGGCGAGGTTCTCGTCCGCCAAGGTGGACAGATTCTTCAGCCGACGAAAAGAAAGAATGTCCGAAGGCTTGGATGACTTGTCCCAGAAGTGGCCTTCGGAGGGCCTGCTCTATGTGTTCCCTCCCTGGGCGCTCATCGGAAAGGTTCTACAGCGCGTGGAGTCCCACCGGGATTCATAATCCTCATAGCACCGGATTGGCCTCGCCGCCCCTGGTATGCGGATCTGATGAGGTTGACCGCCGACCAACCTTGGCGGCTACCTTGCAAGAGGGACCTACTGAGGCAAGGCCCGGTTCGAATGCCTCACGTGGATCGATTCTCGCTTACAGCCTGGCTATTGAAAGGGCAAGGCTCTTAAAGAGAGGTTATTCAGGAGCGGTCATCTCCACCCTATTGAACGCCAAAAAGCGCTCGACCTGTCTCTCCTATGTTAGGACTTGGCGCATCTTCGAGGCGTGATGTGCGGAGCGCCGGCGAAAACCCCTTGCCGCCTCGGTTCCTGAGGTCCTCGAATTCTTACAGGCAGGATTTGACAAGGGGCTAGCACACAGTTCCTTGCGGGTTCAGCTGGCGGCACTCGCATGCTATAGAGGAAAAATCCGCGGCAAGTCTCTAGGGGCACACGCGGACGTCTCCAGGTTCCTAATAGCGGTGAGACGCCTGCGTCCTCAACGGAGGTCGGTCGTCCCCCCTTGGGACCTCAACCTAGTGCTTAACGCCCTGCTCAAGGAACCATTTGAACCAATGAAGACGGCCTCCTTGAAGGATCTAACCCTGAAGACAGTCTTCCTGGTCGCTATCTGCTCGGCAAGGCGCGTTTCCGAATTACAAGCGTTGTCCTTTCAGCCCCCATTCCTAGTATTCCTCAAGGATAAGGTGGTTCTGCGAACGGTCCCTTCCTTCTTACCTAAGGTTATCTCTCCCTTTCATGTGAACCAGGCGGTTATCCTTCCGGTCCTTTCCGCCGAGGGGCTGGAAGGCAGGGATAGAAATCTTCGCCTTTTGGATGTTCGGAGGACCTTGAAACGCTACCTCTCCCGCACAGCCCCCTTCCGGAAGTCCGAACGTCTATTCGTGCAGTTTGGGGGACCACACAAAGGGGAGGCGGCGGCCAAGGCCTCCATCTCCAGATGGATCAGGGAAGCGATCGCTTCCGCCTACATTTTGAAAGGGAAACAGGTGCCTGCGGGTCTCCGAGCACACTCCACCCGGGCACAGGCTACCTCTTGGGCAGAATTCAGTCTAGTGCCTCCGCTAGATATCTGTAGGGCAGCGACTTGGTCTTCGCTACATACCTTCACCAAGCACTACAGGTTGGACGTCCAGAGTGCGGCGGACGCTCGGTTTGGGCTGGCGGTCCTTCAGTCCGGGATGCTGGATCCCACCCAGGAGTGAACTGCTCTTGTACATCCCAGAAGTAAAGGGACTGGACTGGAGTGACGATAAGGAAGAAGTAATTAGATCTTACCTGCTAATTAGTGTTCCTGAAGGAACGACAGTCCAGTCCCTGCTCCCACCCGGTTAGGACCTAGCAGCCAGAAGGAAACTTTGGACCGAGCGTGGGACCAGTTCGGGGTGAGGGGACTCGGGGGAAAGTCGGATTCGGCAGCCTCAAGCATACCTCCCCCCCCTCCCCTGTCATAATTCTATCCTCAATGCTCTCTACAAAAAAAAAAAAATAAATAAAATAAATATATATATATAATAATAAAGGTTTATGCAGACATAGTCTATGTTATGTTCTATAGGTTTTTTAGGTTATATAGGCGGTTAATGGAATGGCGTGAGGTTTGCTTTTTCATTCGATTACTGGAGTTGGTGGGTGGTCCTGGTGGTATTTATACCGCCCCACCTCCAAAAAGGTTGGGCTCAGCCTCCAAGCTGCTGGAAGGGTTGCGCAACCCAGAAGTAAAGGGACTGGACTGTCGTTCCTTCAGGAACACTAATTAGCAGGTAAGATCTAATTACTTCTTCTCATGAGACCAGATTCCAAATTCCTACAGCATGCATGTGTCATTAGATGATGATAATTATAGCTTCAGATAGCAAGTGTGTCTGTGTAGATATGTGATGCAACGGGGGTGTGCATGTCTCTGTGTGGGATGTGGTGGTGGGTGTAGTGCAGGGCTGAGGTGCATGTGTGTGTGTGTCGTCATGAGAGGTGAGGGGTGTGTGTGTGTGATGCGAAGGTGGGAGTAGGTTTGCGTGTGTAGTGTGGGGTAAGGGTTTACGTGTATGTTCTGGGGCGGAAGGGGATGCACACTTTGGCATATGCAGATTTGTAATTTTTGTCCCCATGCATTCATCCTTTTTAACCTTCACCTTGCACTCTTCCCTCCCCACTTCAACCCCTCCTCAATCTCTGTTCCCCTTCCATACTCTCTCCCCTTCTCCCTCCCCCCAGCATTCCCACTCCTTGACCTCCATTCCCCCATCCTCCTCCTCCTTCTTTTTTTTTTTTTTAAAGGTATTGCCCCTTTAAATTTTTGCTGACTCCTGTCTTTTTTTTTTTTTTTTTTAATATTCTGAAGGCTCCCATTCCCAACAAGAGGGATCTTTGCTGCATTTAAGCCATGATCACAGCAAAGATCGCTCCTGTTCTGCCTGCAGGGATCCGATCTCCCATGGGCAGAACAGGAGGGGTTTTCTGCCCGTGATGGGGGGGTGAAGCAAATACCAAGCACCAGGTATAAATTTCTGGTCCCCATGGCGACGTGGCATCTGTGCTTTGTCGAGCCCTAAGTAAACACATTCTAGTCGCCAGTTGTTGTGTTGTACAATCTAGTGAAGACAGCTAGCGCTGCGTACGCCTTGTAGTGCTATACAAATGATGATGATTAGTAGTAGTAGTATCCAGAAAAGAGCAGCACCATAAATATTGCAGTGAGCCTTAGAACATCCTTGCACCTATTTTGAAAACTGAACAAGCCAGGTTACTACAGGTCCTACATAGAAACTCCATGCTAACAGAACACTTGGTCTCTGTTGCACAGGCAGAACACAGTTAGAACCTCACCAAGTACAAAATAAATTATAACAAACTCAAAGTAGAAATATCTTGACACAATGAAATTGAAACGCCAAGCTAGGGGCTCTGTATGCAGTGCAACACAAGAAATGGAAACAGTGATGCATTTTCCTCTGTACTGTGTTACTATGCTATCTTTTATATTTAACATTTCTTATATACCACCTTTCATGATATCAAGGCGGTTTACATTGAACAAACTGAAATTGCATTGAACAGGGCATTATAACTTGGAGATAACCCTCCATTGCCCATGTTCCCTGTAAATACTTAAGTGGCTTGCCCAAGACCACAAGGAGCACCTGTGGGACGTTCCGGCCCAGGGTTGCTGTCCTCTAGTGGGATTTGAACCCCCGACCTTCTGGCCTGAGGTAACTTGCCCCAACCACTAGGCCACTCCTCCCTCAGGAGGTAAAGCCTAAAACTGACACATTCCAGTCATTAAACTGAAAATAAATTCTTTACCTTTTATCATCTAGCTGTTTTATTTTTCTTATTTTCTTGGTTCCTGGCATCTGGTCTCTGCGTCTTTCTTCTTTTAATTCTCTCTTCGAGTATGTAATCCACCTACCACTTCTCTCTACTCCTTATTTAGTAGTTTTTAGCTTATGCCTTTCCAGTAGTAGATCAAGGTAAGCTACGATCAGGTACTGTAGGTATTTTCCTGTCTCCGGAGGGCTTACAATCTAAGGTTGTACCTGAGGCAATGGAGGGTTAAGTGACCTGCTCATGGCCACAAGGAGAGTCGGTGCGATTCAGACCTTGGTCGTTCCAATCCCAGGTTGCTGCCGTAACCACTAGGCTGCCACTTCATTCCTGTCTTCCTCACTTGCTCCTCTACATCATCTCTGTCACTGATCTTTTTCCTTTCAGCTTTCTTCTATTTATTTTTCTCTTTTTATCAACTCTGTCATTTCCCTTTCTTATATCCACAAGGCAATACATACTGGAGTCTCCCCCCCTCCCCCCAATGCCTTTCTAACCTGGTCCGGCTCTTCACTCCCTAGCATTCACTCGGGTCCATACATTCTAATCGCATGTCCCTCCCTTCCCCTTCTCAGGCTCAACTAGAGTCCACTCGATCCTCTGCTTTCTTCTTTCTTGGCCCCAGGCTCTAGAACTCACTCACACCAACCCTCCTTTTGGAACCTTCCTTTGCTAATTTCAAAGCGAGACTGAAGACTCATCTATTATACACAGCCTTCGACCTCCCCCCTCCCGCTTACCTCTCTTAGTGATATCTTGCTCCCCTCCTCTCCAGGCCCTCCTTATATGTTCATTCTCTTTTTACTGTCCCTTTCCTGTATGATCAATGATGTTCTGTTTCCTGGCAGCGTTTACTTTGATGTTATAAACCGCTCTGCTACTTATGTGTGGGCGGTATATTAAAAACTGAATAAAGATAACGATTAAAGATACAGTTCTCAATCTTCCTTTTTTAAAATTTGCTATTTCAAATTTACACAAGGTACAAACACTTGTTACAGAAAAGAATGAGATAAAAGAAAAGAACAAAAGGAATAAAGGACAACCGTCCCTATTCTTACACTCAACATGAAGAACTAACAGTCACTAACCCACAAGAACAGAGGGGAAGGCAAGACACAATCACAGGAAAAGTTCCATGAATAAGACACTACTAATGCAGAATATTACTATTCACAAACACAAAACCCCCGCCACAAAGTAGAGGGGGTGAGTGGAGTAGCCCAAAGCTGCTAAGATGGAGCAACACCTTTACCCGCAACAGAGTTAAATGTGCTGGCTCAAAAAAAGTACAACTAACACCCTGATATTTAATTAAACATCTACACGGGTAACGCAGGAAGAATAGCCCACCCAACTGCAAGACCTGCAGACGAAGCAAAAGAAACTGTTGCCCACGTTTCTGGGTATCTTTAGAAACATCAGGAAACATCCTAATTATCCCCCCCCCCCCCAATAAAGGGCTCATTCCTATCCTTGAAATATAATTTCAAAAGTAGATCTCGATCAGGCTCAAGAGCTAAAGTCGGCAGCAAAGTAGCCCTCGGGATAAAACCTGGATCTGTAGTCTCTAGAAACCCAGTTTAATCCAAAGAGTCCATTGGTGGAGAATGCGCAGGCGAAGAAACTTCATGGTCTTTACGCTTGGCAGTTGGCAAATAGAAAATCCTAGCCAAAGGAGGAACTGACTTCTATTCTAAAAATTCATCTGGAGTAACATAAGAATTAAACAAATCCTTTGGCGAAAGAACTGGAACACGAGGGAAATTCAACAAGTGCAGATTTCTCTTCCTGACAGAATTCTCTAGCATTTCAATCTTCCCATGGATAGCAGTTAGATCTTTAGAAACAGTACCTGAAAAAGTTAGTGTCCTCCACTTTAGCTTCTAACTGGGCCACCTTTAGAGGATACATGGGCCACCTCCTGCTTCTGTTGATCTGCAGACTGAATCATAGAGGCTAGGGCACTGTGGAGGGCAACAAACTGAGATGAAGAAAAGTTCCAAAGCCTGTAATCCTTCCCAAAGAGAATCCAGGGTAACAGCAGCTGGAAGAACAAGTACAGACTTGACTGGCTTTACCTCCTGAGTGCTGGTAGGCGTCAGTGAGCGAGCACCCGACCTGTCCTTGGATTCCATGGACAACAAGGGCGCTCCAGCTCCAGCTGAGCTCTCCACCAATCCAGCTAGATCCGCAGCCATGAGAACCTCTGCTGCAGAACTCCCTGCCAACCCTGGCGTGCCGGTTCCGAATCTCTCTACACCGTGAGATTCTGCCTCTGCTGTTCCCAAGCCGTGAAGTGCGGGCTGAGCTAGAGAGGTCCGGGCTAAGCATGACGCAGCAAGCTTCCTTCCACTTCTGACACCCCAAGCAAGCTATGATTCAGAGAACGCTCTGCACCAGCGGGCCTCACGAAAGCATCGAGAGGACCCTTAGGCGCAACTGTGCTTTTTGGTAAGTCCCAACATTTAGCCTTCCGCTTGCGAGGCATTTCAAGGTAAAGAAAAGGGGAAATGGAAGGTATAATGTGGAGACCGCCGAGCAGCGACTAATGCGGTCCGCCATCTTGCCTTCCTCCCCCCATGTATTGTCTGTCATCTTCCTCTTTTTACAAACCTCACTCCATATCTCTATTCTTCTTCCCCAGCCACTTATTCCCTAGTCTTTAACTAACTCTTCCCTATTCTCTTCCATCTTTCTTGTGTTCAACATCTATCCCCGTCTCTCCGCCTCCTCCCTTTTTCTCATCCTATTCCTTGTCCTATGTCAAGCATCTGCCATTTATCCCCCCCATGGCCCTTACCCAGTGTCTGGCCTTTGCTCTCTATAATGACAACTCCATGTCCAGCAACTACCCCACTCCATGTCCTCTATCTTCTCTTTCCCTTTATATCCCCCACCCTATGTCTCTAACCCTCCAGCCTTTGCCCAGCATATGCCCACCACCACTACCCATATCCATCATCTGCCTTCCACCCTCAGCACTGTGTCTCTAGCATCTGCCTTTCAACCCTCCTTTGTGTCCAGCATTTGCCCTGTGTCATCCCCTCCACACTTCTGTGCATTTCCCTTCTGACCATTCCATCTCCCCCAATTTGTGCCCATCTACCCAGCATTTCACTTCCAGCCTTCCACCCCCCCCCAATACCACTTTATTTGTGTCTGCTGTAGCAGCAGCGGTCTAGCCTCCATTTAAAATAAAACACTGCTTAAAGCACTTCCTGGTGAGGGAGGCAGGTCTAGTTCCTCTTCTCTGGCACGAGGGATGCATTAGAGAGGGGCAGGACTAGACAGCATTCTTGGTAAGAGCCTGCAAGGTTTTTTTTTAAATCTTAGATCGGGCTGCCACTGCAGATATGGAAAAAACAGGGTGGTGGTGGGGTGCAGGCTGGCATTGAATTGGCAGACAACAAGCTCGTTTGCAGAGGCAGTGCCCCTTCTGCCCCCCCTCCCAAACCACTCCCATGGTGTGGCTCATGTGGCTTCAGCTGTAAGGCCCTAGTCTCTATTTCCAAGGGTTATAGGGTTGATCTCTGGTAAACCACATATTGATCAAGCAAACAAACAAAACATAGTAATGTTTCTTAAGAAACTGAGTGCTTTTTTATTCCAATGGGATCTTCTATCTCCTCTGGGATAATAACTGGTCGATGGCAGAAATTAATCTATTAACTGTTTGGGAAGCCATTCAAGGTCTCCAGGCTTCAGTTAATCTTCTTTCCCAGAGTTTGGTTTAACATATACAATGCAGTTCTTTGCTGATCTAACACGTTGTTGAGATGTTAAATCTTTGGAAGAGAGATCTGTAGCACAGGAGTCAACAATTAAGGGTTTAGAGTCGCAGAATGTGGCCCTTATGAAAGGTACTATGTTATTATGTAACCAAGTTATATGATGGCAGATAAAAACCAATATGGTTCATCTAGTCTGCCCAGCAAGGCGGCAAGAGTAGGTGCACCAGCTGCTCTGTGCAGGTCACCCCTCCCCATGTCTTTGTTTAGGGGTGTACCCACCACTCTGTGGAGGTCACCCCTATATATTCAGATATGAGATACGTAGTTATGTTTATTTTGATTTTATCCTGTTGCTATAAAGGGATCCACTGTGCCTGTCCCATGCCATTTTGAAGTCTGTCATTGTATTTGCCCCCACCACTTCCTACGGGAGGACATTTCCTGACATTGCCTTTCATTTTTACCCCCTTGTAGCTTCATGTTATGCCCTCTAGTTTTACAGTTTCCTCTGTCTTTGGAAGAGATTTGTTTATTCATTAATACTCTTTTAAATATGTAAAGCTCTGAATCATATCTCCCCTCCCTCCTCTCCTCCAGAGTGTACATATTAAGGTCTTCAAGTCTCTTCTCATAAGTCTTCTGATGCAAGCTCCAAATCATTTTGGTTGCCTTCCTCTGAACTGCTTCCAGCCTTTTTATATCCTTTGCAAGATATGATCGCCAAAACTGAACAGAATATTCCAAGTGAAGCCTCACCAGTGACTTGTACAGTAGTATTAGTACCTCTTCCTTTCTGCTGGTATTTCGTCTCTGTATGTAACCCAGCATCCTTCTGGCTTTTCCCACTGCCATGTCACACTGTTTTGCCACCTTAAGATCTTCTGAAGCAATCACTGAGGTCCTTCTCCTGGTCTGTGAATACCAACTTTCGCCCTCTATCGCATACAATTCCCTAGGATTTCTGCTTCCCAAGTGCATGACATTGCACTTCTTCACATTAAATCTTAACTACCCAAGTATTAGACCATTCTTCCAGCTTTTGTAAATCTTTCCTCATGTTCTCCACTCCCTTAGGAGAGTCCACTCTGTTGCAAATTTTCGTGTCATCTGCAACAAGACAGACTTTTCCATTCAATCCTTCAGCAATACGAGTATGGCTCACAAATATATTGAACAGTACCGGTCCCAGGACCAAACCATGGAGCACACCGCTAATCACCTTCCTTTCATCTGAATGAGGTCCGTTTTTATAGTCGGCTTCTGTCGCCTATCAGTCAACCAATTTCTGATCCAGTTTACCACCTTGGGACCCATCCCCAAGCTGTTGAGTTTATTGATAAGCCTCCTATGAAGAACAGTATCAAAGGCTTTGCTGAAATCTAGGTAGATCACATCCATCACATGCCCTTGATCTAATTCTCTGGTCACTCGGTCAAAGAACTCAATCAGGTTTGTTTGGCAAGATCGTCCTTTGGTAAAAACCATGTTGCCTTGGATTATGCAACCCGTTGGTTTCAAGGAAGTCCACTTTTCATTCTTTCAGGAGCGTCTCCATTACTTTTCCCGCCACAGAGGTGAGGCTTATTGGCCTGTAGTTTCACTTCTTCCCAACTACCACTTTTGTGAAGAGGTACCACATCAGCCTTTCTCCAGTCCGGTGGAACTGCTCCTGTCTCCAGGGATCTATTATAAACATCCTTTAACGGCCCTGCAAGAACCTCTCTGAGCTCTTTCAGTATTCCATCTGGTCCCATAGCCTTGGCCACTTTCAGTTTTGCAAGCTGTTCTAACACATCATCTTTTGTGAATGGTGGGGTACTTCTGCTGGATTTTCTTTAGTAAAAACAGAACAGAAGTATTTGTTTAGCATTTTTGCATTTTCAATGTCACTTTCCACAAATTTGTTCCTAGCACTTTTGAGGTCTGCAATTCTACCTCTGATTTTCCTCCTCTCCCGAATATACCTGAAAAATGTTTTGTCGCCACACTTCACATCTTTAGCCATCTTTTCTTCTGCCTTTGATTTTGCTATCCTTATTTCTCTTTTTGTCTTAGTTTGGTTTTGAATGCTTTTCTGTGTTCCTCTGTTGCGAGCTGCTGAATTTTGTGAATGCCGTGTTTTTTTGCCTTTATTTGTACAGCCACTTCTTTGGAGAATCAAATAGGTTTCTTTTTCCTTTTGTTTTTATTTACTTATGTAAGTATCTATTGCACCTTTTATTTCCTCCTTTAGTTTAGCCCATTGCAATTCCACTTCCCTAATTCCCCTCCCACCCTCTCAACTCCTCCTTCAGGACTTGGCCATTTTACTGAAGTCGGTATTTTTGAAGTCTAGGATTTTGAGCTTGTTGTGATTGGATTCTACCTTGGCTTTTATCTCAAACCACACAGTGTGATGATTGCTGCTGCTCACATGGGCACCCACCTGGATATTTGACATGCTATTTCCATTGGTGAGCACTTAATCCAGCACGGAGCTCTCCCTGGTCAGTTCCATCATTATTTGTTTAAGTAATGGATCTTGGAAGGCATCCACAATTTTTTTTTTTTAACTTCTTTCCAGATTTGCAGAAGGAACACTCCAATCCACATTGGGTAGATTAAAGTCACCCAATATGATCACGTCCCTCATCATGGCTATCTTTGCAATATCAACAATCAATTCGCTATCTATTTCTTCGGTTTGAGTTGAAGGCCTGTAGTCCCCACCAGTATGGATGACAGGGCCATCTCCTCTTTCCAACACGATCCATAGCGCTGTTTCTTTTCCCCATGTCCCCTGCATTTCAGCAGCTTTAATATTGCTTTTGACATATAGGGCTACTCTTCCTCCTTTTCTACCCTCTCTATCTCTTCTAAATAGATTATAGCCAGCTATGGCTTTATCCCATCCATGCGGCTCGTTATACTATGTTTCTGTAATGGCCACAGTGTCCAAGTCCATTTCCATCATCAGGGCTTCCAGATCAGGTTATGCAACTGAAAATGGAAAACCTGGAGAATGCTGATTGACTCAAGAATCTTCATCTCTTGAATTTTCCAAAATCTTCTACAGTTTCCTCTTATGAGATGTTCAAGAAATATTTGGTGGAGAGTTTGAAAGCCCCTGAGCAGTCAGTGCTACCCATTGCTAGTATATATTATGTTCCTTCTGGTAATGTTTCCTCTGATGGTGCACAGGCTGCTGGTATGGAGTTATTGAACACTGCTGATTTGTTTGAACAATCTTTGGATGGCTACTCTGATGGTACAGTTAGCTCTGGATTCTGACCGTGATTGGCTTTTAAAAAATTTTTTCAAACATAGAGATGTTTTGTTTATGAACTTTAAGATACAAATGTTGCCAGGAATACCCATAGGCGAAGGAAGCTGTTCTTATTGCTCCAACCTCAGGTTTTTTCAGTTGGGGGGCCGGTTTTCAACTTCGCTACCCTTGTAAATGTTTAGTTATCTATTAGGGCAATAGGTTTATGGTTGTGTGTTTTTTAACCTATGTACTTAACTGCTTTTCATTTCAGTTAGAACTGTAGTTAGTTCTTCTCCCCTTTTGGATTTGGGATCGCCATCCTCATAAGTATAGGGGCTTGGGTGGGCCTGTATGCTGCCGTTTTTCTTCTGTAAATTGTGCTTAAAAGTATCTCAGTTATGTGACTACCTTCTCTGATTATTGTGGACTAGTGAGCTATTTATTTCTAAAAATGTTTATTTTCCTGTGTTTTACACTTGTTTTTCTGTGGCTCATTTCTGTAAGCATTTGATTTTGCTGTATTTTGTAAATCAATAAATATAAAAAAACCCACAAGCCATATGGTCTCTTTCTGCTGTCATGTTTCTATCTAGTCTGCCCTTCGATATCGACTACTATAGTTCCCCTTTTTTCCTTGAGAGATCTTCTGTGTTTTTTCTTACTGTTTTTCTTGAATTCAGATACTGCCCTCGTCTCTACCATCTGCACTGGGAGACTATGCCATGTATCTACCACTCTTTCTGTAAAGAAATATTTCCGCATATTACTCCTGAATCTATCCCCTTTAACTCTATCCCCTTTACCTCTCATCCTATGTGCCCTCATTGCAGAGCTTAATTCAGTCGAAAGAGGTCTCACCTCTTGTGCATTTATGCTACAGAGGTATTTAAATGTCTCTACCGTATACATATTAGTATCTTTTAAGTCTGTCTCCATATGATTATAACGAAGACCACTGATCATTTTAGTAGCCACCCTCTGCACAGACTCCATTCTGTTGATATCCTTTTGAAGGTGTGGTCTCCAGAATTCCACCCAGTACTCCAAATGAGGTTGCACCAGATACATAATTATACAGAGGCACTATTGCCTCCTTTTTCCTGCTGGCTATTCCTCTGCCTATGCACCAAGCATCCTTCTGGCTTTTGCCATCACCTTTTCTACCTGTTTAGCCACTTTAAGATCATCAGCAAGCATCACGCCCAGGGTCCCGCTCTTCTTTTATGGACAGAAATACTTTGCCACCCTACACTCCCTTGGACCTTTGCAGCCCAAATGCATTATCCTGCATTTATTTATTTATTTATTTTATTTATCTGAATTTGATATACCATTATTCTACAAGGCAAAACGGTTTACATAGAACAGGTTGATAACGGTACAGATAATGTTATAGAATAGTGCAGTCAACTATGTACAAGGCCAATTCCGGCAAACTATATACAGACAGCTATCTGGAGATAGCTGGTGTTAGGTTGATATAGTGGATGGAAGTAGTGTGGAGCATTTCAAGAGAATATGTGGGTTTATGTCTAGGAGGGGGAGAAGGAAAGGTTATGGTGGGGGGGGAGAGAGGGGGGAGAGAGGGGGGATAGCATGAGAGAGTGTGGGATGGTCTTGCTGTGGGTTGGATGCTGGGGATGTGCCATAGTAATAGCATCACATTTTTTAGCATTAAATCTCAGCTGCCAAATTCTAGACCATTCTTCAAGCTTAGCTCAAGCCTTCCTCATGTTATCCGCTCTCTTTTCTGGGTGTCTACTCTTGCAGATTTTGGTATCATCCGCAAACGGGCACACCTTACCCGACAGCCTTTCCGCAATATCACTCACAAAGATGTTAAAAATAATCGGATGAAGGACAGATCCCTGAAGCACACCACTGATAACATCTTTCTCCTCAGAGTGAGCTCCATTTTACCAGTACACTTTCTTGCCTCTCACTCAACCAATTTCTAACCCATTCAGTCGCTTTAGGGTCCATCCCTGGAGTGCTCAATTTATTTATAAGTTGTCTTTGCGGAATGGTGTCAAAGGCTTTATTGAAATTTAAGTACACCACATCTTGGTCCAATTCCCTGGTCACCCAGTCAAAGAAATCTATCAGATTTGTCTAACGAGACCTGCCTCAGGTAAACCCATGCTGCCTTGGATCCTGCAATCTGTTGGACTCCAGAAACCTAACTATCCTTTTTTTTTTTTTTTAACAGGGTTTCCATTAATTTACTCACCATAGAGGTAAGACTAACCAGCCTGTAGTTCTCAGCCTCATCCTTACTTCCGCTTTTGTGTAAAGCGACCACACTTGCCTTTCTCCAGCCCTCTGGGGCCACTCCTGACTCTAAAGAAGTATTGAAAGGGTAGGTCAGTGGAGCCGCTAGAATGTCCCTAAGTTCCTTCAATATTCTTGGATGTGTCTCATCTGGCCCCATCGCTCTGTCTTTTAGTTTAGCTAGTTCTTCACCAACACAGTCTTCTGAAAATCGTTCAAGAGCCCCCTTCACTTCTGTTCCTATTTGTTGGTGTTTTCTGAGGTCCTGCTCCTGGCCCTTCATCTGTGAATACAATAAAAATGTTCTGCTTTATCCTCATCAGCATCTACGTATTCCTCCTCTTCACTCTTGAGTCTGACAATACCATTTGTTGCACTTCCTCCTCTTGCTAACATATCTGAAAAATGTTTTGTCCCCCCCCCCCTTTTTATTTCATTGGCTATTTCTTCTTTTTGTATCTTTGTTTTCCTGACTACTTTTCTAGCTTCTCCATTTTTCCAAATATTGATGATTGTCTTCCTCTCTTTGTAATCTATTGTATTTTATGAAAGCCAGCCTCTTTTTCTTCACCTTTTCAATTGCTTCTTTTGAGAACCATAGTGGTCTCCTTTTTACATTTATTTACCTTTCTAAAAAAAGGTTTGTTGCCCTTTATTTTATTTATTTTTTTATACCGCGCTCTTTAGAATCAGTGCGGTTTACATGTATACTAACAGGTACTTTTTAATCTCCAGGAATGAGTCTTCACATATGGGTACGTCGGTACCGATGGAGCCTGCGCGGGAACGCTCCCCAGCTTCCCAAAAAGGAAAGCTTTTGGGAGCATCCCACAGCGCCTGCGCGCTGCCTTCCCGCCTTTCCTAACCGCCTCTCCCCAGTTCTTCTTTTCCGCGGAGCCAGCAGGTCGTGTTCCTGTCACCGCTGAAGAAGTTCTTTGTTTTATTTTATTTCTTTAGTCGCGCATCTGCCTTCTCCGATGTCGGACCGGTACCGCCGGTCTTTCTTTCTTTTCTTCAAAAAAAAAAAGAAAAAAAGAACACACATTTTTCCCTCACTTAGTGTGTTTTTCCTCTTTTGGGCCTTAGGCCTCACGAAAAATTTTCTTCATGGAAAAACCAGCCTCCGGGTTTAAAAAATGCACTAAGTGCAGCGGTACTATTTCTGTTACCAACACCCATGAATGGTGTCTCAAATGTTTGGGTCCTGACCACTCCATTTTGGATTGTCCGTCCTGCTCCTTGATGTCCAAACGAGGTTTACAGAACCGAGCAGCCAAGCTCCATGTTCTGTTTCCCTCTGATGCAGCTTCAGTGGCATTGACGTCTTCCAGGGCTGCTTCTTCCTCCCATGGATCTCAGGTAACCAAACATAAATCCAGCCGGTCCTCGAAGGGTAGATCTCCTTCCAAGCATCGAGATGCCTCCGGGCTTGCCCTCGAGGATCCTGCACCAGAAAAACTACCCCGGCGGGAAGCTCCAGCTTCCAAAGCTCCACCTATGGGGTTACAGGTTGACATCGATGGCACGGCCTCGACCGATCACCTGTTAGAATGCTCTGGGGTACCGACACAACCTTCCGGTACCGAATTCCAGGCATTCATGGCGTCGATGGATCAGAATGTTCTATCCATGCAGCAGGCTATCACGGCCTTCATTCAAGCTGCGACGCCGCTGATACCACAACAAACTCCGGTGTCGGTATCGGCCCAGGTACCGGCACCAATGCCGGTACCGGTACCGACTGCATCGACGTCAGCCATGGTGTCGTCTGCAGCGGTTCCCTGCCTAGGGATGCCCATCGGTACCGAACCGGTACCGATAACGCCCGATGTCGATACGGCTCGGTACACGTATCGAGCTTTGAAAGAGCACCCTGATAGTCGATACTTTGATTCCTCCGAAGATTCTGATTCATCGGAGGCATCTGCTGAAGTATCCATAGCCCTTCCTGAAGAGCCTTCTTCTCCAAAAAGAAGAATGTCTCCTCCAGAAGACTTGTCCTTTCAAGACTTCATAAGAGAAGTGGCTAAAGGGCTCTCTATTTCAGTAACCTCTGAATCAGAGCCTAGAGCTAAAAAATTGGATATTTTAGGTTATTCTAAGGCTCCTAAGGAGGCAGTCACCTTGCCAATTCATGAGATTCTTTATGAGCACATGATTGACTTATGGGAGACTCCTCTCACTATCTCTCCTCATTCTCGTAGGTTGGACACTATGTACCGTGTCCCTCCTTGTCCTGGTTTTCATAAAACACAGCTTCCTCACCATTCTATTGTGGTGGAGTCAGCTATGAAAAAGATAAAGAGTGCAAAAAGACACTCCTCTGCTCCTCCAGGAAGAGAATGCAGGACCTTGGATGCTTTTGGTAGGAAAATCTTCCAAGCCAGTATGCTTATTGCCAGAATCAACTCCTATAGTCTTTATATGGGAATGTTTCTGAAAGAAGTTGCAGATAAGCTGCACACTTTCCTCCCTTTTCTTCCAGAGGATAAAAGGGAAGAATTTCTTATTTGGCTTAAGCATACTCAAGATATTTCAAAGTTTTCCAACCGTGCAGCTTTTGACTCCTTTGAGGGTGCCAGCAGAGCTTTGGCCATTGCTATAGCTGCACGCAGGATTGCTTGGCTCCAAGCTTCTGATCTAGAATCTTGGGTCCAGGATGGCTTGGGAAATCTTCCCTGTACAGGAGAAAACCTGCTTGGCAAAGATTGGCAAATAAAAGCCACTCAAATGGATGCAGAAAATTCTGCTTTGGATAGACTTTCAAAGTCAACCTCCATTCCTGCCAAGAAAAAAACTTTCAAGAAGTCTTTTCAAGAAAGGCAGATTCCATCCTGCTTCTGGCCAACAATCATCTACAGGTTGTTTTGCTGCTAAGCGTCAGCAACCTAAACAGGCCAGGCCTAAGCCTACAGGGGCTGCTGCAACTCAGCAGACCCAGCCTCCTCAGGGCTTTTGACTTGATGCTAGAGAACTTAGCCTTTCTGGCTCTGAAACAGCCAGAGCCTCTCACCATTCCAGGAAGGTTAGCTCATTTTGCTCCCAGATGGGAGCAAATTACAGCAGAGCAGTGGACCCTCTCCATCATAAGGGAGGGCTACAAACTTCATTTCTCAAACCTTTCTCCTCACACCTTGGTGAGACATTTCAGTTCTCCAACATCTCTCCTCGACCTTCTAGGTTAGAAGGTGACTGCCCTTCTTGCCCAAGGGGCAATAGAAGAAGTACCTCTTCTTCAACAAGGGCCAGGGTTTTACGCCTCCTACTTTCTGATCCCAAAGAAAACAGGGGGCTACAGACCCATATTAGATCTCAGAGAATTGAACAAATTTCTATGCAAGGAGAAATTCAAGATGCTTTCTCTGGGCACTCTCCTTCCATACCTTCAGAGTCAGGATTGGCTTTGTTCTCTAGATCTCAAGGATGCGTACACACATGTCCTCATCCATCCATCTCACAGAAGGTTCCTCCGTTTTCTTTTCCAAGGAAAGCATTACCAATACAGGGTGCTTCCTTTCGGTCTGGCCTCTGCTCCAAGAGTGTTCACCAAATGCATGGCAGTAGTAGCTGCATTTCTACGCAATCTGGGAATATTTGTATTCCCATACCTGGACGACTGGCTCATCCAAACTCCATCTCAGTCAGAGGCCCAGACTTCCCTGGACTGCACAAGACGCATTCTGCAGTATCTGGGACTTGTGGTAAACCTCCCAAAGTCCCAGCTCACCCGTACTCAGTCCCTAGAGTTCATAGGGGCCTGGCTAGATACTACCACTGCAAGGGCCTATCTTCCTCAGGCCCGTTGCCTACGCCTAGTGCAGTTAGCCTCCCAGATTCAGTCAAAGAGCCATTTAACTGCCCGGGAGATGCTACAACTACTAGGCCACATGGCATCCACAGTGCATGTGGTCCCCTATGCTCGCCTTCACATGAGAGCAGCTCAATGGACTTTGTCCACCCAGTGGACTCAAGCCTCGGGGGCTCTGTCAGACAAAATAGCAACCTCCAGGCGCCTCTTTTGGTCTCTCCAGTGGTGGAAGTCCACCCAAAATCTGTTGCTGGGGTCCCCATTCCAACAGTTGTTGCCCCAGGCAACCCTCACAACAGATGCTTCCCAAACAGGTTGGGGAGCTCATCTACAAGACCTCTCCACTCAGGGCACTTGGTCTCCACAGGAGACCTCTCTACATATCAACCACTTGGAGCTCCGAGCAGTTTTTCTAGCTCTCAAGGTCTTCCATACCCTGCTCAGCTACAAGACAGTCCTCAGTCCTCATTCATATGGACAATCAGGTAGCCATGTTTTACATAAACAAGCAAGGAGGAACTGGCTCTCTGTCGCTTTGCAACGAAGCTTTAAGATTGTGGGCCTTCGCCAGAGAGCATCAAATCCATCTCCTGGCCGTATACCTTCCAGGAATCCAAAACTCTTGGGCAGACAGACTCAGTCGAGTTCTGCTTCCACACGAATGGTCCTTGCACATGGACCAGGTACTCAGAATCTTTCAAGAGTGGGGAACCCCGGACATAGACCTCTTTGCAAGTCCGTGGAATGCCAAACCTCCCCGGTTCTGTTCCAGAATTCCGTGTCAGGGAGTTCAGGCCAAGGATGCCTTCCTCCTTCACTGGGGTCAAGACATCATGTATGCCTTTCCACCCATTCCCTTAATTCCCAAGACTCTGTTCAAGCTCCAGAGGGATCAAGGACCTATGTTCCTCATAGCTCCACGCTGGCCACGCCAAGTGTGGTACCCTCTACTTCTGCATCTCTCTCAAGCTCCCTCCCTAGACTTGGGAGCTGCTCCAGACCTACTGTCCCAAGAGGAGGGGACTTTGTGGCACCCAAACCCCAAGTCCCATTACCTCAGGGCTTGGTTGCTGAAGGCTTAGACCTTCAAGGTTGGAATCTTTCTCAGCAGGTGAAGGATATCCTCCATGCTTCCAGAAAACCACCTACTAGACGTTCCTATGCTTTTAAATGGAAAAGGCTTTCCATTTGGTGTACTGAGAAGGGTCTTGACCTTCTAGCGCTACCTTTGAATTCTCTATTGGAATATCTCCTGCATCTCTCCAATGCAGGCCTTAAGACAAATTCAGTAAGGGTCCATTTGAGTGCTATTGCAGCATCCCTTAAGCCTCTCTCAATGGACAGCCTATTTCCTCTCATCCTCTTATTGCAAGATTCATGAGAGGCCTAACTTTAACTAAACCTCCCATTAGGCCTCCTCCGGTGGCATGGGACTTAAATCTGGTTCTTGGTCAGCTTATGAAGTCACCTTTTGAACCCTTAGCCACCACCTCCTTGAAATTTCTTTCCTGGAAGGTTATTTTCCTCATTGCAGTCACCTCAGCTCGCCGCATCAGTGAACTGCAGGCCTTAGTGGCTAATCCACCTTATACAAGGTTCCATCATGACAAGGTAGTCCTTAGGACCAATCCACACTTTATGCCTAAAGTGGTCTCACCTTTTCATCTTAATCTAGAGGTGTATTTACCTGTCTTTTTTCCAGGTCCTCATGCATCAAGTGCAGAGAGGAATCTTCATACCCTGGATTGTAAGAGAGCTCTTGCCTTTTACTTACAAAGGACACAGCAACATAGAAAGTTTTCTCAACTCTTTGTTGCTTTTGATCCCTCTCATTTGGGACTTCCAGTCTCTAAGAGGACACTGTCCAATTGGATTGCTCAGTGTATTTCTTTCGCCTACCAGAGTAAGAACCTTTCTCTGGAGGGCCATGTCACAGCTCATAATGTGAGGGCCATGGCCACCTCTATGGCTCATCTAAATTCTGTGTCCTGGGCCTCGGTTCATACCTTCACAGCCCATTACTGTTTGGACAAGGACTCCCGCCGGGATGCCTTGTTTGGTCAGGCTGTTCTCAAACACCTGTTCTATTCTTAATCAACTCCTGCCCTCCTTCCCTCCTTCCCTGGATGGATACCTGAGATCCATAGGAGGAGGTAGAGCCCTTCTCAGGGTCTCATAACCTTGGGGATCTCCCAGGCATCTCTAGCTAGGGAGTCCCCATATGTGAAGACTCATTCTTGCTTGTTCCTGGAGATAGCACAGTTACTTACCTGTAACAGGTGATCTCTGGGAACAGCAGGAATAAGTCTTCACAACCCACCCACCTCCCCTAGGAGTTGTATCTCTCTCTCTATCTATCTTCCTTTCCTCTTTCTCTTTGTCTCAGCTTTAAAACTCGAACTGGGGAGAGGCGGTTAGGAAAGGCGGGAAGGCAGCACGCAGGCGCTGTGGGATGCTCCCAAAAGCTTTCCTTTTTGGGAAGCTGGGGAGCGTTCCCACGCAGGCTCTGTCGGTACCGACGTACCCATATGTGAAGACTTATTCCTGCTGTTCCCAGAGATCACCTGTTACAGGTAAGTAACTGTGCTTTCCCTTGTCCCCGAAAGGCTCACAATCTTAGTGTACCTGAGGCAATGGAGGGTTAAGTGTCTTGCCCAAGGCCACAAGGAGTGGCCATGGGACTAGAGACCACAGTCCCTCCGTCCTGAGGTTATTTGTCCCCATGCAGGAATTGAACTTCCGGCCTGAGGTAACCTGTCCCAACCACTGAGCCGCCACTCCCATTTTAAAATATTCCCTCTCAGTTTTGCCCTTTACATAAGAACATAAGATAAGAACATAAGATATGCCATACTGTGTCAGACCAAGGTCCATCAAGCCCAGTATTCTGTTTCCAACAGTGGCCAATCTAGGTCATATGTACCTAGCAGTTTCCCCAAGAGACACAAGTTCCACAATGCTTGTACTGGGTCAAGCATTGATATCTTCGGTCACTTCTTAATAATGGTTTATGGACCTTTCCTCCAGGAACTTGTCCAAACCTTTTTTAAACCAGCTACACTAACAGCCTTTACTACATCCTCCGGTAACAAATTCCAGAGTTTGATTACACGTTGAGTGAAAAAATATTTTCTTTTATTAGTCTTAAATAGTTTACCCTGTAGCTTCATTGCATGTCCCCTAGTCTTCCTATATTCTGATAAGGTAAACAATCGATCTACGTTTACCCGTTCCACTCCGTTCATTAATTTATAGACTTCTATCATATCTCCCCTCAGCTGTCTCTTTTCCAGGTTAAAGAGCCCTAACCTTTTTAGCCTTTCTTCATAGGAGTATCCTTCCATTCCCTTTACCATTTTGGTGGCTCTTCTCTGAACCTTTTCTAAAATCGCTATATCCTTTTTAAGATACGGCGACCAGAATTGCACAAAATATTCAAGGTGCGGTCTCACCATGGAACGATATAGAGGCATTATAATATCTTTTGTTTTATTTTCCATTCCTTTCCTTATCATACCTAGCATTCTATTTGCCCTCTTGGCCGCCGCTGCACACTGGGCCGAGGGTTTTAACATGGTATCCACAATGACGCCTAAATCTTTTTCCTGGGTGGTGGTTCCTAATGTGGAACCTTGCATCGTGTAACCATAGTTTGGGTTGTTCTTCCCTAGGTGCATAACCTTGCACTTGTCCACATTAAATTTCATCTGCCATTTGGATGCCCAGTCTTCCAATTTATCAAGATCCTCTTGCAATTTTTCACAATCCTCTTGGGTTTTAACAACTTTAAATAGTTTTGTGTCATCTGCAAATTTGATAACCTCACTCGTTATTCCACTTTCCAGGTCATTTAAGAATATGTCAAAAAGCAGCGGACCCAGCACAGATCCCTGGGGTACACCACTATTCACCTATCTCCATTGGGAAAATTGGCCATTTAGCCCTACCCTCTGCTTTCTGTCTTTTAACCAGTTCCTGATCCACAATAGTACACTGCCTCCTATCCCATGACTCTTTAGTTTTGCCAAAAGTCTCTGATGAGGGACCTTGTCAAAGGCTTTCTGAAAGTCCAGATACACAATATCAACCGGCTCACCTTTGTCCACCTGTTTATTCACTCCTTCAAAAAAACATAACAGATTAGTAAGACAAGATCTTCCTTGTCTAAAGCCATGTTGGCTGTCTCCCATTAGGTTGTGACTATCTACATGCTGAGTAATTTTATTCTTTGATGGTTTCTACCATTTTTCTTGGTACTGACGTCAGGCTCACCGGTCTGTAGTTTCCCAGATCACCCCTGGAACCCTTTTTAAAAATTGGTGTTACATTGGCGATCCTCCAATCTTCAGGTATTAGAGATGATTTTAATGATAGTTCACAGATTACTGATAGCAGGTCTGCAATCTCATATTTCAGTTCTTTCAACACCCTTGGATGTATACCATCCGGCCCAGGTGATTTGCTACTCTTCAGTTTATCTAATAGTTGTAAGACATCTTCCCGATGTATCGATATTTCCTTCAATTCTTCCGCACTTTTAAATACCACTTCAGTCATGGGTAACATCCCTACATCTTCCTCAGTAAAGACCGAAGCAAAGTATTCATTCAGTCTCTCTGCTATCGCCTTGTCGCCTCTTAGTGCTCCTTTAACCCCTTTATCATCTAATGGACCAACTGACTCTCTCACTGGTTTTTTGCTACGAATTTACTTGAAAAGGTCTTTATTTCGCGTTTTTGCTTCCGCAGCAAGCTTCTTCTCAAATTCTCTCTTTGCCTGCCTTATCAATGCCTTGCATTTGACTTGCTAGTGCTTGTGCTTTTTCCAGGTTTCGTCGTTTGGCTTTTTTTTCCATTTCCTGAAAGATGCTTTTTTGGCAACAACAGCCTCTCTGACCTCACCTTTAAACCATGCTGGTAGTTTTTTGGACTTCCTTCCACTTTTCTTAAAACGTGGAATACAGCTGGTCTGGGCTTCCAAGATAGTATTTTTCAACAACACCCAAGCTTGATGTACGTCTTTAACCTTTGCAACTGCTCCTTTTAGTTTTTTCTTAACTGTTTTCCTCATTTTATCGTAGTCTCCCTTTCGAAAGTTAAAAGGTAGTACTGTGGATTTCCTTACTATCCCTCCTCCACTAATTAAATCAAAGGCGATCATGCTATGAACACTATTGCCAAGTGGCCCCAACACCCTTATCTCTTGCACTAGATCTGGTGTTCCACTAAGGACTAGGTCTAATATGGCTTCCCCTCTGGTTGGTTCATGAACCAGCTGCTCCAAGAAGCAGTCATTTATTTCATCTAGGAACTTTATCTCCCTAGCATGTCCTGACGTGACACTGACCCAGTCGATACCGGGGTAATTGAAATCGCCCATTATTATTACTGTGCTGTAACTTTTGTTAGCTTCCTTGATTTCTTTGAGCATTTCATCATCCATTTGGTCATTCTGGCCAGGCGCTCGATAGTACACCCCCACTGCCATTGCCTTCCCCCTTTTATATGGAATTGTTTCTCTACATCCCCCAGTTGTTACCATCTTGCTAATGATTCCTTGAGGTATTGTCCCATCCTGGCAAAGTTAGTTTCCTTGTTGTTGAATGGACTCTATCAGCCCTAGTCCTAGTCCTAATACTGAACCACACCATCTGGTGATCACTTTATGCAAGTTGATCTCCTACTGTAACATCAGAAACACTTTCCCCATTGGTAAGCACCAAGTTCAGTATGGCCCATTCATGTTGGGTTCTCTTACCTGTTGCTAGACTAGTTCTCCCTGTAGAGAATCTCTGATCTCCTTACTTCTAGATGACACCGCAGCAGAGAGATGCCAGTCAACATCCAGCATAGGTGATTTGAATATCAGTCGCATGTCTCCTTTAATTGCACTACTGCATATGTCTTCTATTAAGTCTCTGTCCACCACTTCTCCCTGTGAAGGAGATCTGTATATCGTACCAATGCAAAGAGATTTCCTGTTCCCTCTTTTCAGTTTAACCCACAATGCCTTCTTGCTCCCTTTTAAGCCCTGTATTTCTATAGATTTAATGTTATATGTAAAAAAATGTCTCCTGCCCTTCCTTCCTGAATGAAGTATAGCCCAGTTATAATTACATCACAGTGATGGCTGTCCATGAACCATGTCTCCTGTTACTAAATCCATGTCAGCCTCTTCCATTAAAGCCTCAACATCTGGGATCTTATTTCCCATGCTACAGGTGTTTATGCATACTGATTTCCAGATGTTGCCCCTTTTATCCATTTCTACAGAGGTATTTAATGTTCTCCAGAAGCAAGCATGAAGTGAGTCCTTGCATATGGGTGACATTGGCGCCAATTGAGCTCACGCGGAGCAATTCTGCAGCTTTCACAGAAAGCCTTTGGGAATGCTTCCCCGTATGCGTGGTCCTCTTCCTTGCTCAGATCTTTGTATCATACGACTCCAGTAGACTGGGGCTCGTGGTAATAAAGAGGACTCTGTCCACTTGGGTGGCGGACGGCATTGCCCTTGCTTATGAGCAAGCAGGACTCTCCCTTGAGCACTGGATCACTGCACATCACGTGCAGGCTATGGCCATGTCGGTAGCCATCCTCCACTCAGTGCCGGTGACAGAAATCTGCAAGGCCGCCACATGGTTTTCAGTTCATACATTTGTAACTCATTACCGCCTTGAGAGCAAGTACCATAGGGAGATTGTCATCGGACAGGCAGTACTCCGTAATATTTTCAGGGTGTAGGCAACTCCTGCCCTCCGACCCTACTGTGTTCAGGCTACTGGCGTGAAGTTGTCACCGGATGCGAGAGTCTTGCAAAGCCTCTGTAGAGGCTCACCTCCTGCAACGTACAGCCACCTGTCGGGTCACCAGTGGTACTGTCATGATTTGGTCCTCAGCAGCCTGGAGCTAGAGAGTCCATATGTGAGGACTGACTTCCTGCTTGTTCCTAGAGAAAGTGTAGTTACTCATCTGTAACAGGTGTTCACCAGGGATAGTAGAAATCTGTCCTCGCAACCCTCCATCCTCCCTCCCCTGAGAGTTGCCATCCTACGTTGTTTAATTTCTTTTTTGCTATGTTATCTAACTGCCCAATGTCAGAGTTCACTACAAAATACCCCCTATCAAAAAAACTATTTTTTTTGTCGAAGCCAGCTGTAGGAGAGTTGGTATTGGCATACAACCCACACCAAACAGCTAGCTACATTTTATTCAAAAGAGGTTCATCACCTTATAAAATTATTAAATTATTTGCATTTATTTGTTTCATTCATAGGGAATGGCTGATAGATCCACAATATAAGAATGAAGAGTCCTCATCGGAGTCATCAATCACTGGGGTTTTGCCTTATACTGACCGGAGTTCTAGAGTTTTGAAGATTCTACATGCTCACTGGCCCATGCTTCAGTTACATGATTGTTTTAAAAAACCTCTCCGTACAGCCTTTTCAAGGGGCTGATCGTTGGGAGATCGTTTAATGAAAACAACTTTGGCACCTGATAGGATTGAATATCGGCAACCAGAGGTGGGACACTGTCCATGTAACATTTGTATCTACTGTGTCACAACTATGTTGGGGATACAATGGAGTCATCCGGGGACATCTCGGATCTATACACGTCGCTGGGACACTTCTTATGCATCCACACATGTGGTCTATCTATTATTATGCCCTTGTAACTTGATCTCTGTGGGCAGGACTATCCGCCCTATTAAGAAGAGGCTGGCTGAACATGCTTCACGTCTGCGACAAAAGGTGGATACAGCTCCGGTGGTAGCCCACTGTTTAACCTTTCAACATTCTTTTGAAGATCTCCGATGGATGGTCATTGATCTTGTACCTTTAAACCCTCGTGGAGGGGATCGGGAAAAACATCTGCAATGGCTTGAACAAAAATGGATATTTTCTTTGAATACAATGGAGCCTATTGGCCTGAATCGTGAAATTGATTGGCTTAGTGTTTTTTGACGTATCTGACGTATTTGACGTTGTTAAAACTTGATGCACCAATCAGATTTGGGATTCCCTAATTTGTGGGTGTTCCCTTCTCTATTGGTGGGTTCTCACATTTAAACGCTTCCATTCAGCCTAAGAAAGGATTCTTTACCCTAGCCGCAGAAGACGGCGTTTTTCTACATTGTTGCCAGACTCTAAATACCGGGGAGCACTTGATACAGGGTTTGATACCCGAAACGTGCACGTCGTGAAAATAGGATATTTTGAGAGCAACATATGTTCTTTGGTAGAGATTCAACAACGAAAGTTAATGAAACAGATAAGTGCAAATAATTTAATAATTTTATAAGGTGATGTACCTCTTTTGAATAAAATGTAGCTAGCTGTTTGGTGTGGGTTGTGTGCCAATACCAACTCTCCTACAGCTGGCTTCGACAAAAAAAATAGTTTTTTGATAGGGGGTATTTTGTAGTGAACTCTGACATTGGGTGTTATATTTAGTTCACAGAGTGAGGTTAATAATTATATACTATGTTATCTAACTGAGCAAGATGGCACCCTTGGGCGGGAAGGGGACCATGCATGCATGGTAGCATTCCCAAAGGTTTTCTGTGAAAGTTGGGGAATTGTTCTGTGCGGGCTCCGTCGGCGTTGATGTCACTCATTATATGAGGACTGATTCCTTCTGTCCCTGGAGAAAACCTGTTAAAGGTGAATAACTATGCTTTTTACTTACCTGAGGACTGTCGCTTACATGGGGGCTTTCTTCACCCATCCCAATGAATCTAGTTTAAAGCCCCTTCAGTAGGTTAGCCAGTCTGCTGCGGAAAACATTTTGACCCTTCTTGGATAGGTGGATGCCATCTCTGCTCTGCAGATCTTAGAAAATCATCACATGGTCCAGGAAACCAAAACACTCTGACACTATCCATGCCAGCCACACTTTCATTTCCAGGATGCAAGCTTCTCTGCCTCGGCCTTTACCCTTAACGGGAAGGATTGAAGAGAACACCACTTACGTATCTATCTGTTTCATTCTTCATAACATTTCAGGTTTTTGGCATCTGGTAGATGGCACACCTCTCTGCACATCAAGTCTGGTCAGCAGATGGATGCCTTGGTATCCCTCAGAAGAGTTACCAACCACCACTACCCTTCACTTTTATTTATTTTTATTTATTTAATTCTTCTATACCGCCCCTTCCAGAGATCAGGGACGGTTTACAAATAACATAACAAGTTACATAGAACAGTAGTAAAACTATTTACATAGTCAAACGGGATATTTAACAAGAAACCGCATTTCAAGTTACATAAAATAGGTAGGGCGAATTGCTATATACTTCCTTGTGGTCACTGATTCTGCAACTTTGGGGTGCTTTGAGCTTTGGTTCTTCCCTTTCCTGGGATGCTTTCACCTCTTCCACTTCCAGGGCTGCATACTGGTTCTTCAGTTCGAGGGCTGGAGAAGTTGAATTGTTGTTTCTGCAGGGTCTGGTGACTCATTTCTTCATTCTGTAGCATCCCATCTTCACCTCTGTTGGAGAGTGTTGATGCTTCAAGAAGCATTTCATCAGTGTAGTTCTCGCTGTCTCAAATGCTTCTCAGCCTCGCCACCTCTTTTCTGAGCTCCTCCATTTGTTTCATGAGGGCTTCAGCTTGCAGGCATCTTGCACATGGAGCTGATCCCTCAACTGGCATCAGGCGGGCTATCTGGACAGAGGTTTAAGCTATAACAGGGCAACAGCTTTGGTAATATTATTTTTCTCAGCTATCGTTCAGTTGGTGGAGCTTTTGGTACCTGTTGAAATAAACGAGAGATCTACCAAATTCCCTAACTTTTCCTCAGCTGTCCTTTTAAGAAAAAAAAGCAGCTATCCTCTTTTATTGTGTTCTAATAGGGTTGTTCTATGTCCCTGTATGTAGACTTATTTCCTTGCTAAACAGTTATTACTTTATACTAGTAAAGTTTGCTATTATGTGGCTAAACCCTATGCAACTTATATATCTGGCATGGCCCCCTCCCAGGTTTGTCATTTGCCCCATGACAGCATTCCCCTCCCCCCCATCTTACCTCCATTCCAGCCGGCTCCCCCAGGCCTGCACTTGCCCTGCCGTCGCTTTTCGTGTTACCTTGGTGACGGCTGTGGCAGCAGCAAACCTCCAATGAAAAAACAAAAACAAAGCACATGTGGCTCTTCCTGACTCCATGTTTTCATGCTGGCCTGATCCCTCCCTCCCTCTGACTTATGCTCGTGTCAGAGAAGAGAGGGAACAAACTATCCATTCAAACGTGGAAACTCTGCATTTGAATGGCTGCGCTGGTCCCTCCTTCCTCTGACACGGGCATACATCAGAGGGAGAGAAAAATCAGGCCAGCATGCATGCATGGATTCAGGAAGAGCCCTGTGTGGTTTTTTTTTTTCAATTGGAGGTTTGCTGCTGCCACAGCCGTCACCAAGGTAACACGAAAAGTGACGGCAGGGCAAGTGCAGGCCTGGGGGAGCCGGCTGGAATGGAGGTAAGATGGGGGGAGGGGAATGCTGTCATGGGGCAAATGACAAACCTGGGAGGGGGCCATGCCAGATATGTAAGTTGCATTTTTTTTTCATTGGAGGTTTGCTGCTGCTGCCGCCACCGCCATCAAGGGAACATGAAAAGTGGTGGCCGGGCAAGGGCAGGCAGTGTGGAGGGGGCCAAGGTCAGCAACCCCAAATGCACCTCTTTTTTTTGTGTGCTCTGTGCGGCAGTACCACTCACACAAAGCTAGGTATAGTGTTGATTGATTACTTTGTAACATTACCTAATCAGAGTTCCTTGAAGATTGGCTACCTCTAATAGATTTCCAAATGTTGGAACCATTTGCTTCCTAGATTTTTCCCTACCAAGCAATAAAAAATCTGTTATCTTTTGTCAACAAGCTAATGGGAAAGTCGCTCTATATAGCAAGAATTTGTACATGGGTGGTGTGGAGCGGGGGGGGGGGGGGGAGCCAACACCTGATGAGGTCAGTGACTGCGATGAGCTTGCTTATCTTTTTGAACTTGAAGACTAGAGGAGGAAAAAAACCTCTAGCAGCAAAAAAAAAAAAAAAGCTTTATCCAAGAACACAAAAAATTCCTCTTTGCAATACAACTTACAATGCAACAGAAAAAGAATTAGCCATTAAAATGGAGAAAAAAATCTCTTAAGAGCTCTCAGGTAGAGAGCTTGTATTCAAGAGCCACGTGGTATTACCTTGCTTGCAATGGAGACCTTTTTAGGTACTGTTTGTCTGGCACCCGGGATGGTAAGGGGAAAGAAAATTTAAATTCTTTTTTTCAACTCAACGAAGCTCCAAAAATCAGAGTAAAGGAAAAACGTATATTTTGCTGGCTTTTACTCCAGTGGTTGTTTTCCTGCATTTGAGGTTGGTCCTTTCCTGCCTGCTTGTAAGTAGGCTAGTTTGTGTATTGCAGGTGGTTTATGAGCTCCAAGAGACTTAGGTAAGGGAAGGTCATTTCCTGTTAGATCACACCCCTAGAGACTACATCGCCCAGGAGATGGAAGCCAGGTCTGACTAGCTTGTGCTTTGGAGCTCACTATATAGTGCTGCCTTGTTTGATGAACTTTTAGTGAATTGCAGAGTTTAGCACAAGCCCTGCTCTGGATTTTATGTTTGGGCGCCCCAGGAAGGGAGGCTTGAACATTGGTTCCTTTTGGGAAGGCGTTATTCAGGGTTCCATGCTTGCGGCCCGCATCCCAGGCTTCATCCTTTGTCCTTTACAAATCCATGCTAAAAGCTCACCTCTTTGAGCTTAGTCTCCTATGTGTCTCCTTCCTTTTCCTAGTTTTATGCTTGTCTTCAGCTGTTGTATTGTCTATCTTGAGTAGATTGTAAGCTCTGATGAGCAGGGAACATCTTTAAATGTATCTGTACAGCACTGCGTATACCTTGTAGCCCTATATAAATGATCAGTAGAAGTAGCATGGCCTCTTACCAGCTCTACATAGGCATGTTCTTGGACATAATGTGTAGCCTTGACAATTATGTCCTGTTCCTTCCTCCAGAGAAATCGTAACACAATCTTTCCCTAGTGAAGCATGGCAAGGACTGTTTGAAGTTGTAGGGGCAATATAAGTTAGAGAAGAAGGAGGAAAAAGCATACAATGAAAGAATAAAATATGGAAAGAAGTGAGAGGAAAAAAATCTTACTAAAGGAAGAATGGAAGTAAAAACTAAAGAGGAACCCTTCTCCCCTCCATTTTTTTTTCTGCCACTTTGACCCATGCTTGCAGAAAAGGATAAACAGAAGAAAAGAGTACGGTATGATTTACTAATCACAGTATGTAATAAAAATGGGATGCATTTTTAAGAAAACAGCATTTGTGTTCCTGCAACTCTACTTTTATGCCATATGTTAATACTTGAAGAACCTGCTAGACTGAATGCTGTCTACTTTGAATAACTTGCTTGCACTACTCATTCTACCTTACAAACTGAAAATGGTAAGCAAATTGAATTTTCTCCCCCAAAGTTTATTGTTGAAATGTGTGTAAATACTGTAGAAAGGAAACTTTTATTTTTTCTTATTGAAGACTGGTGCTGTGATGGCTGGGTAAGATGAGAGGGGTGCATAGGGTTCTCCAGGAACAAGTACGGTCCATCCTCACATATGGGTGACTACGTAGTCCCTGCAGAAGCATCTCCCCAGCTTTCAAAGAAAGCCTTTGGGAGATACACCACGCATGTGTGGTTCCCTTCCTGCCCAAGGGGTGCCATCTTGCCTCGGTCTCCCTTTTTTCCGTGGAGCCCTCCGAACTTCTGTCCAGTTTCTCCTGAAAAACGTGTGTGGGGTTGTGTGCTTTTTAATTCATTTCTTTCCGGTTTGCGTATGGGTTCCTTCCTATTTGTCTCTCCGGGCCAGTCCAGGACATTAGGGTAGTCAACCTCCTCCTGCAGCTGAGGACGGAATACTGAAAATCTTGCTGACAGCTTATCCAGCTCCCCCTGGTGTCAGAGAGTCAGTCTTTCAGTCCTCAGCAGCTGAAGTGGACGTGTGCTGGCAGGCTCCCCAGAGAGACCATAGGAACATTAGTTAGCTTAAAAAAAAAAAAAAAAAAGAGGAGAAAAGGCAAAACAAAAAGGAAAGGACACACTACAGATAAATTGGTTTAAAGAAAGTTGAAGGAAAAGGATTTGTGCTTTGTTTGCCCTGGCAGTGCAAATCAGCGCAGAAAGTTTTCTGTTTCTACATTTAAAAAGAACAATAAAAAAAAACCCCAAAAAGGAGCACTGGTCTTCATCTGCCGACAGGTCTGTTCGGTGTTAAGGGGCAGAGCCTGTCTCTAATTCGGACCGGTAGCTCGGAGCATTGGGAACGGTCCTGGGAGCCCCAGATACTACTTCCCTGCCTCCGATATCTCTGACTCCAGCGTTCTGCTAGCAGCGGTGTCGCGGGGATCAGAAGCTTCAGCCTTGTTTTCCTCTCAGGTAAGCAGATTATTAGCAGTGGAATAGTGCTTTTTACTGACATGGGAAGCGCCGCCGTGTGTGTTTAGATGTCCGTAGCTGTCTTTATTGCTGCAGCGCGAGTTTTGTTGCTAGCGGGGTGCACGCGGTCTGGTGCTGCTCCCAGTGGGTTTAGAGCCGCTCGGACTGATCGCGGTGTGTGTTTTTAGTTGCAGTAAAGTACCGAATTATAGAGGGGCTGAACATTGCTGAGGAAGGGGAGGTTAGCAGGCCTCCATTCTCTTCAGAAAAGGCAGGAACGGCGGCCATTTTGGACATGCCGTCCGTTTCTCCCGCACTGCAGACAAAGTCAGGAAAACAAAAATCTAAATCACAGAAGCCGACTGCAGCTAGGGGCCAGCACAGCAACCGTTATCAGCAGCGCCGGGGTCCTTGGACTCCTTGCTGTCAGCGGAATTTATTTTAGCTCTTCACAGTGCCTATTTACTAAAAAAGTCTCAATCGGCCCATAGTCGTTCTGCTGACAGTCTGTTAGTCTCACAGGTGGGAGATTCTTCTCGGGCGGACCCTGGGGAGGGGGTCTCATCTATAGCAAAAGGTCTAGAAACGAGTTTTGACCATGCAGGGTCTCATACTGCTGTTTCTCAGGTGCCAGAGGAAGGAGAGCTGCTGTCAGAACCGGGCTTGGATTCCTGGCCAGGAGAATTGGAGGAAGGAGAGTTGGGGCCAGGAGAGGATCCTAATGTCTTTAGAGTTTTTAGGAAGGAAGAGCTAGGGGCTTTGATTGCTCAGTCTCTTGCAACATTAAATACAGTTCTTCCTGCGGTCCAGCAGGAACCACTAGAGGATCCCTTGTTGCAGGGCTTTAAGTCAGATTTGTTTCCATAAAAGTTGACCTTCCATGATCGTGTGTTTACACTTAATCGTTTGGTCTAATTTCAGAGGGTTAATAATCTATTGATTCTTGTAGTTATCTCCAGGAACAAGCAGGAATGAGTCTTCACATATGGGGTACGTCGGTACCGACGGAGCCTGCGTGGGAACGCTCCGCAGCTTCCCAAAAAGGAAAGCTTTTGGGAGCATCCCACAGTGCCTGCGCGCTGCCTTCCCGCCTTTCCTAACCGTCTCTCCTCAGTTCTTCTTTGCCGCGGAGCCAGCAGATCGTGTTCCTGTCACCGCTGAAGAAGTTCTTTGTTTTATTTTATTTTATTTCTTTGGTCGCGCGTCTGCTTCCCTGACTTCGGACCGGTACCGCCGGTCTTTTCTTTCTTTTCTTATTCAAAAAAAATATATATAGTTTTTCCCTCACTTAGTGTGTTTTTCTTCTTTTGGCCTTAGGCCTCACAAAGAATTTTTTCCTCATGGAAAAACAAACCTCCGGGTTTAAAAAATGCACTAAGTGCAGCGGTACTATCTCTGTTACTGACACCCATGAATGGTGTCTTAAATGTTTGGGTCCTGAACACTCCATTCCGGATTGTCCGTCCTGTTCTTTGATGTCTAAACGAGGTTTACAGAACCGAGCAGTCAAGCTCCATATGCTGTTTCCCTCTGATGCAGCTTCAGTGGCATCGACGTCTTCCAGGGCTTCTTCTTCCTCCCATGGATCTCAGGTAACCAAACATAAATCCAGCCGGTCCTCGAAGGGTAGATCTCCTTCCAAGCATCGAGATGCCTCCGGGCTTGCCCTTGAGGATCTTGCACCGGCAAAACAACCCCAGCGGGAAGCTCCGGCTTCCAAAGCTCCACCTATGGGGTTACAGGTTGACATCGATGGCATGGCCTCGACCGATCACCTGTTAGAATGATCTGGGGTATCGGCGCAACCTTCCGGTACCGAATTCCAGGCATTCATGGCGTTGATGGATCACAATGTTCTATCCATGCAGCAGGCTATCACGGCCTTCATTCAAGCTGCGACGCCGCTGATACCACAACAAACTCTGTTGTCGGTATCGGCTCCGGTACCGGCACCAGCGCCGTTACCGACTGCATCGACATCAACCAGGATGCCGACTGCAGCGGTTCCCTGTCCAGGGATGCTCGTCGGTACCGATGTCGATACCGCTCGATACGCGTACCGAGCTTTAGAAGACCACCCTGACAGGCGATATTTTGATTCCTCTGATTCTGATATATCAGAGGAGTCTGCTGAAGTATTCATAGCCCTTCCTGAAGAGCCGCCTTCTCCAGAAAGAAGACTGTCTCCTCCAGAGGACTTATCCTTTCAAGACTTCATAAGAGAAGTGGCTAAAGGGCTTTCTATTTCAGTAACCTCTGAATCAGAGCCTAGAGCTAAAAAATTGGATATTTTAGGTTATTCTAAGGCTCCTAAGGAGGCAGTCACCTTGCCAATTCATGAGATTCTTTATGAGCACATGATTGATTTATGGGAGACTCCTCTCACTATCTCTCCTCATTCTCGAAGATTGGACACTATGTACCGTGACCCTCCTTGTCCTGGTTTTCATAAAACACAGCTTTCCCACCATTCTATTGTGGTGCAGTCAGCTATGAAAAGGATAAAGAGTGCAAAAAGACACTCTTCTGCCCCTCCAGGAAGAGAATGCAGGACCTTGGATGCTTTTGGTAGGAAAATCTTCCAGGCCAGTATGCTCATTGCCAGAATCAATTCCTATAGTCTTTACATGGGTATGTTTCTAAAAGAAGTTGCAGATAAGATGCACGCTTTCCTCCCTTTTCTTCCAGAGGATAAAAGGGAAGAATTCCTTCTTTGGCTCAAGCATACTCAGGACATTTCAAAGTTTTCCAACCATGCAACTTTTGACTCCTTTGAAGGTGCCAGCAGAGCTTCGGCCATTGCCATAGCTGCTCGCAGAATTGCTTGGCTCCAAGCTTCTGATTTAGAACCTTGGGTCCAGGATGGTTTAGGAAATCTCCCCTGTACAGGTGAAAATCTGTTTGGCAAAGAGTGGCAAATAAAGGCCACTCAAAAGGATGCAGAAAATTCTGCTCTGGATAGACTTTCAAAGTCAACCTCCATTCCTGCCAAGAAAAAAACTTTCAAGAAGTCTTTTTTCAAAAAGGGCAGATTCCCTTCTACTTCTGGCCAACAATCATCTACAGGTCGCTTTGCTACTAAGCGTCAGCAACCTAAACAGGCCAGGCCAAAGTCTACAGGGGCTGCTGCAACTCAGCAGTCCCAACCTCCTCAGGGTTTCTGACTTGATGCTAGAGAACTTAGCCTTTTTGGCTCTAAAACAGCCAGAGCCTCTCACCATTCCAGGAAGGTTAGCTCATTTTGTTCCCAGATGGGAGCAAATTACAACAGAGCAGTGGACCCTCTCCATCATAAAGGAGGGCTACAAGCTTCATTTCTCAAACCTTCCTCCTCACACCATGGTGAGACACTTCAATTCTCCAACATCTCTTCTCGACCTTCTAGGTCAGGAGGTGGCTACCCTTCTTGCCCAAGGGGCAATAGAAGTACCTCTTCTTCAACAAGGGTCAGGGTTTTACTCCCCCTATTTTCTCATCCCAAAGAAAACAGGGGGCTACAGACCCATATTAGATCTCAGAGAATTAAACAAATTTCTATGCAAGGAGAAATTCAAGATGCTTTCTCTGGGCACTCTCCTTCCATAACTTCAGAGTCAGGATTGGCTTTGTTCTCTAGATTTCAAGGATGCGTACACACATGTCCTCATCCATCCTTCTCACAGAAGGTTCCTCTGTTTCCTTTTCCAAGGAAAGCATTACCAGTACAGGGTACTTCCTTTCGGTCTGGCCTCTGCTCCAAAAGTGTTCACCAAATGCATGGCAGTGGTAGCTGCATTTCTACGCACTCTGGGAATTTTTGTATTCCCATACCTGGACGATTGGCTCATCCGAGCTTCATCCCAGTCAGAGGCCCAGACTGCCCTAGACTGCACAAGGCGCATTCTGCAGTATCTGGGACTTTGGGAGATTTACCACAAGTCCCAGCTCACCCCTACTCAATCCCTAGAGTTCATAGGGGCCTGGCTAGATACTACCACTGCAAGGGCCTATCTTCCTCAGGCCCGTTGCCTACGCATGGTGCAGTTAGCCTCCCAGATTCAGTCAAAAGAGCCATTTAACTGCCCAGGAGATGCTACAACTGCTAGGCCACATGGCATCCACAGTGCATGTGGTCCCCTATGCTTGCCTTCACATGAGAGCAGCTCAATGGAATTTGTCCACCCAGTGGACTCAAGCATCAGGTGCTCTGTCAGACAAAATAGCAACCTCCAGGCGCCTCTTTTGGTCTCTCCAGTGGTGGACGTCCACCCAAAATCTGTTGCTGGGGTCCCCCTTCCAACAGTTGTTACCCCAGGCAACCCTCACAACAGATGCCTCCCAAACAGGTTGGGGAGCTCATCTGCAAGACCTCTCCACTCAAGGCACTTGTTCTCCACAGGAGACCTATCTCCATATCAACCACTTGGAGCTCCGAGCAGTTTTTCTAGCTCTCAAGGTCTTCCATACCCTGCTCAGCTACAAGACAGTCCTCATTCATACAGACAATCAAGTAGCAATGTTTTATATAAACAAGCAAGGAGGAACTGACTCTGTCGCTTTGCAACGAAGCTTTAAGATTGTGGGCCTTCGCCAGAGAGCATCAAATCCATCTCCTGGCCGTATACCTTCCAGGAATCCAAAACTCTTGGGCAGACAGACTCAGTCGAGTTCTGCTTCCACACGAATGGTCCCTCCACATGGACCAAGTACTCAGAATCTTTCAAGAGTGGGGAACCCCGGACATAGACCTTTGCAAGTCCGTGGAATGCCAAACTTCCCCGGTTCTGTTCCAGAATTCCGTGTCAGGGAGTTCAGACCAAGGATGCCTTCCTCCTTCACTGGGGTCAAGACTTCCTGTATGCCATTCCTTTAATTCCCAAGACTCTGTTCAAGCTCCAGAGGGATCAAGGATCTATGATCCTCATAGCTCCACGCTGGCCACGCCAAGTGTGGTACCCTCTACTTCTACTTCTCTCTCAAGCTCCCTCCCTAGACTTGGGAGCTGCTCCAGACCTACTGTCTCAGGAGGAGGGGACTTTGTGGCACCCAAACCCCAAGTCCCTTCACCTCAGAGCTCGGTTGCTGAAGGCCTAGACCTTCAGGATTGGAATCTTTCTCAGCAGGTGAAGGATATCCTTCATGCTTCCAGGAAACCTTCTACTAGACGTTCCTATGCTTTTAAATGGAAAAAGTTTTCCATTTGGTGTACTAAGAAGGGTCTTGACCCTCTAGCACTACTTTCAATTCTCTATTGGAATATCTCCTGCATCATTCCAATGCAGGCCTTAAGACAAATTCAGTAAGGGTCCATTTGAGTGCTATTGTAGCATCCCTTAAGCCTCTCAATGGACAGCCTATTTCCTCTCATCCTCTTATTGCAAGATTCATGAGAGGCCTATCTTTAACTAAACCTCCCATTAGGCCTCCTCCGGTGGCATGGGACTTAAATCTGGTTCTTGGTCAGCTTATGAAGCCACCTTTTGAACCCTTAGCCACCACCTCCTTGAAATTTCTTTCCTGGAAGGTTATTTTCCTCATTGCAGTCACCTCAGCTCGCCGCATCAGTGAACTGCAGGCCTTAGTGGCTAGTCCACCTTATACAAGGTTCCATCATGATAAGGTAGTCCTTAGGACCAATCCACACTTTATGCCTAAAGTGGTCTCACCTTTTCATCTTAATCAAGAGGTGTATTTACCTGTCTTTTTTCCAGGTCCTCATGCATCAAGTGCAGAGAGGAATCTTCATACCCTTGATTGTAAGAGAGCTCTTGCCTTTTACTTACAAAGGACACAACAACATAGAAAGTCTTCTCAACTCTTTGTTGCTTTTGATCCCTCTCATTTGGGACTTCCAGTCTCTAAGAGGACACTGTCCAATTGGATTGCTCAGTGTATTTCTTTCGCCTACCAGAGTAAGAACCTTTCTCTGGAGGACCATGTCACAGCTCATAATGTGAGGGCCATGGCCACCTCTATGGCTCATCTAAATTCTGTGTCCATCGACCAGATCTGTCGAGCGGCCTCCTGGGCCTCGGTTCATACCTTCACAGCCCATTACTGCTTGGACAAGGACTCCCGCCGGGATGCCTTGTTTGGTCAGGCTGTTCTCAAACACCTGTTCCATTCTTAATCAACTCCTGCCCTCCTTCCCAGAATGGATGCCTGAGGTCCATAGGAGGAGGTAGAGCCCTTCCCAGGGTCTCATAACCTAAGGGATCTCCCAGGCATCTTTAGCTAGGGAGTCCCCATATGTGAAGACTCATTCCTGCTTGTTCCTGGAGATAGCACAGTTACTTACCTGTAACAGATGATCTCTGGGAACAGCAGGAATAAGTCTTCACAACCCACCCACCTCCCCTAGGGGTTGTATCTCTCTATCTGTCTTTCCTTTCCTCTCTCTCTCTTTGTCTCAGCTTTAAAACCGAACTGAGGAGAGACGGTTAGGAAAGGCGGGAAGGCAGCGCGCAGGCACTGTGGGATGCTCCCACAAGCTTTCCTTTTTGGGAAGCTGGGGAGCGTTCCCGCGCAGGCTCCGTCAGTACCGACGTACCCCATATGTGAAGACTTATTCCTGCTGTTCCCAGAGATCACCTGTTACAGGTAAGTAACTGTGCTTTCTCCCCCTAATCGTGCTCTAGAATGGGGACTAGTGCTCCCTGTATTGACTTCTACAGATCTAACCAAAAGTGAGTGCATTTATTGCTCAATATCAAATATTAAAAGAACTCGTGGTCTCTGACTCGATTCGGCAATGTTTTTGAACTTCTGTCGCAAACAAACTGCCTTTTTGCATCAATGACCATATGAGTTTTATCAAGTTCTCTCGGGCTTCCAACTCTCCAATATTGTAAATGCACTTCACTTGTAACAATTCATAGTGATACTTGCTCTAAACGTTTTCTTTTTTTATTTTATTTTTTTAGAGCAAGTATCACTACGAATTGTTAGAGATCTGCCTGGCTGCCACCTGGTTTTTGACCCACACCTTTGCAGCTCACTTTTGCCTTGATGGAGAATTCCTATTGTGACGGCGCCTTTGGACAGGATGTCCTCCCTCCGGCCCTTCTGTTTGTCCAGCCTACCATAGAATTGATTCTCTGCTTGAAGCTGGGACCACATTCTTGCCTGTCAGTGCTCTTCGCTGTCATTCATGGTCTTTTTTTCGGTCGCCCGTGGTTTTTACAGGTTCTCAGTAGCCTCTAGCTAGGGAGTCCCATATGTGAGGACTAATTTCCTGCTTGTTCCAGTGAAAGCTTAGTTCTCCAGGAACAAGCAGGAAGTCAGTCCTCACTTATGGGTGATGTCGGTACAGACGGAGCCCATGCGGAGCAATTCCCCAGCTTTCAAAGAAAGCCTTTGGGATTGCTGCCATGCATGCATGGTCCTCTTCCTGCCCATCTTGCTCAGTCTCCCTTTTTCCATGGAGCCCTTCAGATGCACGTCCTCGTCCCTCTGAAAAAGCTTTCGTTTTCAGCCTTCTGGCCTTCAATTTTCTGGTTGCACCGGTCCTCTACCCGTCCTTCCCCTGCTCTACCTTTTTCGAGCTTTTAGGGTATAGTTTTCTTCACCTTTTTTGCCAATGGGCTTCGCGCCCTTTTCTTTACCTAACTGCTGGCCACGTGGGACTTTGACCTTACGCAGGCCATTTTTGCCCCTATGGTCACTGGATTAAAAAAATGCAATAGATGCTCTAAGAACATGTCGCTTACAGACACCCATGACTGTTGTCTGCGGTGCCTCGGCACTGATCATGATCCGGAGCTCTGTTTGCTTAATAAGAAAATGTCCTCTAAAGCCCTGCTCAGTTATAAGCAGAAGTCCGAAGACATTTTCAGAAAGGCCGCTTCGGAATCCCTGGTGGCTCCCTTGGTCGTCTCTCCTCCGGTGGGATCCCCCACCTCGGCCCTGTGCTCTTGGCGGCACTCCGACCAGGGGTCCCCTGAAGTGGAGCGGCGCAAGAAGAAGGCGGCCTCGAAGTTGCTGTCGAGGGCTCCCGACAAGTGCAAGCATTCCCACGCTCGGTCGCTTAGCCCTCTTTGGCGTTCCCGAGAGTCAGACATGGAACGGCCCTGCAAGGTACTCCGCACAGATACCCTTCGCTTCCGGCGAAGGTGCCTGGTCTTCTGAGGGCTTCTTTGAACTGCTAGTTAGTATAACCAACATCCTTCTGGCTTTCAGGAGAGATTCCACTAGACAGTTATATGGCTTCAAGTAGAAGGTTTGCCAGGTAGTGTGAGACAGCCCTAGATCCTTTCAACTGTCGCGCACACACACACACTTCTTGAATACCTTTTACATTTATTGGCGTCTGATTTGAAAACCAGTAAGAGTATATCTCACTACAATTGACCAAGGTAAACCCATTTCTCTACAGCCTTTAGGTGTTTAATGCAGGACTGACTTCTTTTGTTTTTAACTCAGCTGATAAAAGCTCCTTCTGAGCCACAGGATACCCGTGAACTGAAGTACCTGACCTGGAAGGTCTTATTTTTGATGGTAATTAACTTTGGCTGTGTCAGTAGCCCACTTGAGTTTGGCCTCCAGAGAGGCGATATGCAAAACGGCAATGTGAACTGCGGTCCCACGTTCACATCTTACTACTGTTTGGAAAGGGCCTCCTGACGCAACAGTAGTTTTAGTCAAGCTATTCTTCAGAAGTTCTTTGGGGAATAAAATCCAAACCCATCCCCCCAAGGCACATTTCTTTCTATTCAGGCTGCTGCTGTTTAAAAAAAAAACAAAAAAAAAAACATAAAAGGCCTTGTCAACAAAAGCAAGTGTTTGTGTCTGTTGTAACGCTGTGTTTATCCCTTTTAGTTGGCAGCAGCCTGTGGCTAGCGATTTCCCATATGAGGACATTAACTTCCTTGTCCTTGGAGAAAACAGATTTACTCACCAGTAGCAGATATTCTCTGTAGACAGCAGGATAAGTGCTCACAACCTTCCCACCTCCCCTTGCAGTTCTAACTTCGGCTTATAACTAGATTGAGGTAACGCCACATAGTGGCGGCAAGCAGGAAGTGGCACACATGCATGCAGGACCTGCTTCAAAAGCTTCTTCTAGAAGAAGTTGGCAACTGGTTCCTATTACAGGCAGATTTGGTGACATAAAAACATAAGAAATGCCATACCGGGTCAGACCAAGATCCATCAAGCCCAGTATCCTGTTTCCAACAGTGGCCAATCCAGGTCACAAGTACCTAGCAGTTTCCCAAAAAGACACATGGGTTCCATAATGCTTGTCCTGGGGCAAGCAGTGGATTACCTGGGTCCTCTTTAATAATGGTTTATGGACCTTTCCTCCAGGAACCTTTTTCAAACTTTTTTTTTTTTTTTTTAAACCTAGCTACACTAACAGCTTTTACTACATCCTCCGGTAACGAATTCCAGAGTTTGATTATGTGTTGAGTGTAAAAAACCCCCATTTTTATTCGTTTTAAATGGGTTACATTGTAGCTTCATTGCATATCCACTAGTCTTTCTACTTTTTGATGGCATAAAGAATTGATCTAAGTTTACCCATTCCACTTCATTCATTAATTTATAGACCTCTTATCATATCTCCCCTCAGCAGTCTTTTTTCCAGGTTGAAGAGCCCTCTAACCTTTTAAGCCTCTCCGCATACGGGTATCCTTACATCCCTTTTATCATTTTGGTGGCTCTTTCTGTACCTTTTCTAATTCTGTTTTATCTTTTTTTTTTTTTTTTTTTAAGATACGGCGACCAGAATTGCACACAATATTCAAAGTGTGGCTGCACCATGAAGCGATACAGAGGCATTATAATATCCTTTGTTTTATTCTCCATTCCTTTTCTTATGGTTCCTAGCATTTTATTTTACCTTCTTGGCTGCCTCTGCACACTGGGCAGAGGGTTTCAATGTGTTATCCACGATGATGCCTAAATCTTTTTCCAGGGTAGTGGTTCCTAATGTGGAACCTTGCATCATATAACCATAGTTTGGGGGGTTCTCTCCTAGATGCATAACTTTGCATTTGTCCACATTAAATTTCGACTGTCATTTGAACATCAAGGTCCTCTTGCAGTTCTTCACAATCCTCTTGGATTTTATCAACTTTGAATAATTTTGTGTCATCTGCAAATTTGACTAACTCACTTGTTCCCATTTGCAGCTCATTTATGGATATAGCAGTGGGACCCAGCACAGATCCTTGAGGTGGGTATGCCACTATTCACCTTTCTCCATTGGGAAAAATTGGCTATTCCTTATCGTCCCTCCAGTCCAGTCCCGAACCTCTGCGGTTTTGCTCCTCCTCCAGCAGCTTGGAGACTGAGAAACGTCATCCTTTTGACACCAGTATAAAGGCACAGGAACTGCCTCCTGACTCCAGTTATCTCAGTCTCCAACAGCTGGAGGGGTTGGTGAGCCCGGAGATAGGGGCTCACTTGAGGAACAATTAAGGAGAGTTAGTTAAAGTTAGTTAAATTTTAGTTAAAGTTAATTGACTGAGTATTTTTATAAAAGATTTGGGAAAAAATTAGAGGTTTACTCTTTTAAGAAGAGGTGCTTCCTTCCTCCACGCCCCCCCCCCCCTTACCCGCTCTTCTGTAAATTAATGAACGGAGTGGAACGGGTAAACATAGATCGATTGTTTACGTTATCAGAATATAGAAAGACTAGGGAACATGCAATGAAGCTACAGGGTAAACTATTTAAGACTAATAAAAGAAAATTATTTTTTCACTCAATGTGTAATCAAACTCTGGAATTTGTTACCGGAGGATGTGGTAAAGGCTGTTAGTGTTGCTGGGTTTAAAAAAGGTTTGGGCAAGTTCCTGGAGGAAATGTCCATAAACCATTATTAAGAAGGGACCCAGGATATCAATGCTTGACACAGTACAAGCATTGTGGAACCTGTGTCTTTTGGGGAAACTGCTAGGTACGTATGACCTAGATTGGCCACTGTTGGAAACAGGATACTGGGCTTGATGGACCTTGGTCTGACCCAGTATGGCATATCTTATGTTCTTAAAGTAATTTAGTTGAAGCGGAGAAATCTGTTTCGGAGGGGTAAGGCTCCTGCTCCTGAACCCACGTTAATGGGTGAGGAGCCGGTAGCATACGCACAGCAACGCTGGCAGAAGCGATCTACCTGCTTGCGTTGAGGAGCCAAGGGCAGGTTTCCCAGCTGATCGCTGCAGCTTCTCTTCAGTTTGGCTCTGCCCCGACGCTGAAGCCGTGATTTCGGCTGAGCGCGGGGAGAGTGAGCCAAGGCGCAGACAGATCTTCCAAAAGGTAAGGGGGCCCCCGAATCGGTCGGAACAGCAGGATTTGCGGTGGTAACCATATGTGCAGAACGGGGTAGGCCGGGCTGCGTGTCAGCCACGCTGGAAACTCCGTTGCTTTCACAGTTTCAACAGCTACTAGTTCGAAGGGAAAGCTTAGTTTTGGGGTTTCTTCATCAGAATTAGCCTTGGAGTTTCTTAGGGAATATTCCACGATACTTTAAAAAAAAAAAATTTGCCCACGGCAGGGACCCAGCAGGTGTGGTCGAGCTGTTTTTGGGGGCACGGTGTTCAACAAGGGTTGATAGCCGGAGGGGTCACTTGAAGTAATCGCTCGGACAGAATGCCTTCTAGGCCACAGTGTTTAGTCTGTGGTTCTAGAAGGGGAGCAGTGTCAGATGGGGGTGTGTAGAGGCTGCATCCAGGAAGCAGCCTCTATGGAGCAAGCACTAGAAGTTGGCGTAGAGGGTCACAAAGGGGCTCCGTTGGGTCTCTCGGAGCCACTGTCTCCTGCTTTACCAACTCTGGAGCTAGTGGCGGGGACTTCTTCTTCTACTCTGGATCTCCTGTCCTTTCAGGCGCCTTTGCGGGGGGGGGGGGAGGGGAAGGGGATTGGCAGCAATCCTTTCCCCAGATTTCGTGACTCTGATCCAGTAGGCGTTCAGGGGTGCTCATAGGAGGTTCACTGCCAGCTCCACAGAAGGGGAGCTGGGTGAGAAGAGGCCGGGGACCCCTCTGAGCTTGGAAGCTACAGGGATCCCTACGAAGAAGGCCAGGAATGAAAGGGAGCGGCTGGAGCAGTGGGTAGCCTCAGAGGGGCTCCATTCCGAGGATGCGGATCAGGACTTGGAGTTGGACGACAAGTTGGAAGGAGAGCTCACAGAACAGGAGGACCAAGCTATACAGTGATCCGTGTTTTCAGGAGAGGTTAGTTACCGGCACTTATATCAGAAATGCTCAAAGCGCTTAATATGCTGGCGGGAGGTCCAGCGGAAGATTCCACGCTGGAGGATCTGTTGTTGCAGGCTTTTAGGAAAACTCAGAGAGCCTTTCCAGTACACCGAGTGGTGAGAGAAATGATTCAAGGAGAATGGGATATGCCCGAGTCTGGTCTTGAAGGGTCCAGAGTCATGGCCCGTTTTGTACCCACTAGTAGAACAAGATCGAGAATTGCTTAAATCTCCCAAGGTGGATGCGGCCGTCTCGGCGGTTACTAAAATGGCTACCATTCTGGTAGAGGGTAGCGCTGCTCTCAAGGATGGCCAGGATAGAAAGTTGGACACCTTGTTGAAACAGGTTTTTGATGTAAATGCGCTGTCCATCCAAGCGTCCATTTGTGGAGCTTGGGTAGCGAGAGCCTGTCTTTGTTGGTCTCAACGGATTCAGGGAGAACAGATGGATGAGGCGACCAGTAAAGCATCCAGAATAGAGTCAGGGGCAGCTTCATTATGACCTTATTCGCGGATTATCTAAGAGTATGGCCTCGGTGATAGCGGTGAGATGATATCTATGGCTGCGCAATTGGGCAGCAGATTGTTCCTCCAAGGCAAGGCTAGGTAAGCTTCCGTTCTGGGGAAAGCTACTTTTTGATGAAGATTTAGATAAACTGGTGAAAGGATTTAGGAGAGTCCAAGGGCGGAAGGCTCCCGGAGGGCAAACAGAAAAGGCCGGTCAGCTCCGACAGCCAAGGGTCAACAGAGGGAGTTTCGACGCTTTTGTTCCCCGAGATTCGGTCAAGTTCAAAGAGGGCATTTCCCCTATAGGAATCGGGGGTTTTGAGGCTTTCGAGGGGTGGGCAGAGGATTTTCTGCCTCTTCCTCCTCGAATCTCAGAAAGTCACAATGAAGCCAGAGGGGCCCAGATGAGACAGGCCCTGGTAGGAGGTCGACCGCGGGACTTTTATCCGGCCTGGGTCCAAATTACGTCAGATCAGTGGGTGCTGGAGGTCATCCGAGAAGGTTATGCTTTGGAGTTTCAACGTCCGGTGACCAATTCTTACATGCAATCTCTGTGCAAAGTGCGCTCCAAGTGCGCAACAGTACGAGTGACCTTAGAAAGGCTGTTGTCCCTCCAAAGCATTGGCACTGGTTCCCCCAGACCAATACGGCTGCGATCGGTACTCCATATACTTTGTAGTGCTAAAGAAAGAAGGTACCTATCGGCCAATTTTGGATCTCAAGAGAGTAAATCGCTGTCTGTGTCACATTTTCGTATGGAGACCTTAAGGTCGGTCATCATGGCAGTAAGAAAAGGAACGTTTCTTACGTCTCTGGATTTGTCGTAAGCTTACCTGCACATTCCGATTCGTTAGGAACATTAGAAGTTTCTAAGATTTGCGGTTCCAATGGGGCATTTTCAATTCTGGGCATTACCGTTTGGGTTGGCTACGGTTCTACGAACCTTTACCAAGGTAAGCTGTTAGTAGCTGCATCGTTGCGAAAGGACGGAATACTGGTGCATCCTTATCTAAACGAATGGTGGTTGCGGGCGAAATCCATAGCCGAGAGTGAGTTGGCTACCGTCAGGGTGGTGGCGTTCTTAGAGTCTCGGATGGGTAGTCAGTATGTCAAAGAGCAGGTTGAAGCCATCACAGCACCTGGAATACCTGGGTGCGCGCTTCGATACGAGCGTCGGAAAGGTGTTCCTGCTGCAGCAATGGGCACAAGGATTGCGAAAGTTAGTTCACAGTTTTCTGGACAACAGAAATCCCACAGCATGGCATTATCTGCAGTTGCCCGGTACCATGGCGGCGACACTCGAGGGGGTCCTGTGGGCGAGAGCCCACATGAGGCCGTTGCAGAGAGCATTGCTCAGACGGTGGTTACACCAGGAGGACCCTCTCTCTCGAATACTACTCTATCTGCCAGAAACACGTCAGGCTCTTCAGTGGTGGTTACGTCCAGAGAATCTGCAGAAGGGGATGCCCTTGGAGGCACCGTGTTAGGCTGGCGTCCGTTGTTAGGGGTAGCCATCAGGCTGGGGAGCTCACGTCCAAGGATAGTTTGCGCAAGGACTGTGGACTGATCTGGAAAAGGTCTGGTCGATAAACAAGTTAGAATTACGGGCGGTAACCCTAGCACTTAAAGTTTTTCAGCCTTGTCTCCAAGGAAAGGCCATTCGAGTGTTTTCAGACAATGCGATGGCAGTGGCCTACATCAACCGTCAAGGGGGCACAAGCAGTGTAGCACTGGAAGCCGAGGCCGAGAAGTTGCTCGAGTGGGCCGAGAGGCATCTGCTGGCTTTGTTGGCAGCACATGTGGCAGGAGTAGAAAACGTGGAAGCTGATTTTCTGAGCTTAGTAAAGGTGGACCCAGGGGAGTGAGTCCTACATCCGCAAGTGTTCGAAATGGTGGTACGCCACTGGGGGGCACCAGTGATGGATCTCATGGCAACTTTCCAGTCAGCGAAGGCCAATCGGTTCTTCAGCAGAAGACGAGAGAGGATGTCGGAGGGCCTAGATGCTCTAATACAGCCCTGGCCAGAAGAGCAACTCCTGTACGTGTTTCCACCTTGGGTGTTAATAGGTCAGGTGTTGCAGCGAATAGAAGCTCACAAAGGACAGGTGATATTAAAAGCTCGGCGGAGATCAACTTCGTTGGCGTATGTGCGTGTCTGGCGCGTTTTCGAAGCTTGGTGTGTGGACAAGAAGATAGAAGTGTTAAAGGCTTCGGTACGACAGGTTCTAGCTTTCTTGCAGGATGGATTTGAAAAAGGTTTAGCGGCTGTATCCTTAAGGGTGCAAGTGGCGGCGCTTTCCTGTTATAGAGGTAAAATAAAAGGAGAGCCGATGGGAGGACATCCAGATATCAAGCGGTTTTTGAGAGCGATGATGCTTTTGAGAACACCATGTAGGCAGGTAGTCCTAGTAGGAGACACCGGCTTCGGTGCCTGTGGTGAGCAAATGGCTCGACTCGATGTATCGAGTCCGCCGGAGCCCGGGCTTCCAGAAGTCACAGCTGCCGTATAACTCCATGGTGGTGGAGTTGGCCATGCGTCGGCTGAAAAGCCAAAAGACACACTCATCAGTGCCCCCTGGCGGGATGCCTGCACCTTGGACAACCTTGGCAGAAAGTGCTACCAGGGCTCAATGCTCATCGGCTGGATCCAGGCCTACCAGCTGTACATGGGCATGTACCTGAGAGAGACATGGTGAAGGAACTCACCGGGATCTCAGCTGGTCTCTCCGAGGAACCCTTACAGCGGTTCAGCAACCTGGCCAAGGCAGTCCGTGAGTGCTCAAAATTCATTTCTCGAGCAGCCTATGACAGGTTCGAGTCAGCAGCTCGAGTAGTCACGGCTGGCATCAGTGCATGCCGCCAAGCTTGGCTACAGTTGTCCGACCTAGAGCAGTGGGTTCAGGACAAATTGGTTGATGTCCCCTGTCAAGGAGAGAACCTCTTTGGCAAACCCATGACCGACAAGGCTACTGAACGGGAGACAGAGTTCATTAAGAGGACCAGGCTCTCTCCCCGATGGAAGGACTCGGGTAAAAAGTCCTTATCTCCAGGAACAAGCAGGAATGAGTCTTCACATATGGGTATCGTCGGTACCGACGGAGCCTGCGCGGGAACGCTCCCCAGCGTCCAGTAAGAAAGCTTTCGGGAGCATCCCACAGCGCCTGCGCGCTGCCTTCCTGCCTTTCCCAACCGCCTCTCTCCAGTTCTTCTTTTCCGCGGAGCCAGCAGGTCGTGTTCCTGTCACCGCAGAAGAAGTTCTTCATTTTTTTCTTTATTTTTCTGTGTCACGTCTGCCTTCTTTGACATCAGACCGGTACCGCCGGTCTTTTCTTTAAAAAAAACCCCAAAAAAGACCCTTTTCTTTCTTCAGCTGTGCATTTTCAGTTTGGGCCTTAGGCCTGAATATTTTTCTCCTCATGGAGAAGCCCGCTTACGGGTTCAAAAAGTGCACAAAATGTGGCGGTACTATTTCTGTCACCGACACCCATGATTGGTGTCTAAAATGTTTGGGTCCTGACCATTCCATCACGGATTGTGTGTCCTGTACCATGATGTCTAAAAGAGGTTGGCAGAACCGAGCAACCAAGCTCAGTACCCTGTTTCCCTCTGATGCAGCCTCGGTGGCATCGACGTCTTTCAGGGCTTCTTCTTCCTCCCATGGATCTCAGGTAACCAAACATAAATCTAGCCGGTCCTCGAAGGGCAAATCTCCCTCTAAGCATCGAGATGCGTCCGGGCTTGTCCTCGAGGATTCCGCACCGGCAAAATTACCCCGGCGGGAAGTTCTGGCTTCCAAAGCATTGTCTATGGGGTCACAGGTTGACATCGATGGCTCAGCCTTGACCGATCACCTGTTGCCGTGTTCTGGGGTACCGGTGGCCTCCACTGGTACCAACATCCAGACTCTGGTGGTGTCGATGGATCAGAAGATTCTGTCCATGCAGCGCACCCTAACGGCGTTTATGCAGGCTTCGACGCCTCCGGTACCGCAACAATCTCCGTTGCCGGTACCGACTCCGGCACCGGCATCGTTCCTGGTGCCGGTACCGATTGCATCGACATCGGCTTCGGTGTCGACTGCAACGGTACCCTGTCCTATGATGCCCATCGGTACAGAACCGGTACCGCTTACTCCCGATGTCGATCCCACTCGGTACGCGTATCGGGCTTTACAGGAGCATCCAGACAGGCGATACTTCAATTCCTCCGAAGACTCTGTCTGTCGAGGCACTGGTACTTCTTCCTCAGCAGTCTGCTTCTCCAAAACGAAGAATGTCTCCTCCAGAAGACTTGTCTTTTCAAGACTTCATTAGGGAAGTGGCTAGGGGCCTCTCCGTTACAGTGGCCCCTGAGTCAGAGCCTAGAGCCAAGCAATTAGATATTTTGCAATATCCTAAGGCTCCTAAAGAAGCAGCTACCTTACCTATTCATGAGATTCTCTATGATCTCATGTTGAGCATGTGGGAGACTCCTCTTACCACCTCTCCTCATTCTCGTAGGTTAGACACCATGTACCGTGTCCCTCCTTGTCCTAGCTTTCATATGTCTCAGCTTCCTCACCACTCTATTGTGGTAGAGTCTGCCATGAGGAAAATAAAGAGTGCAAAGAGACACTCATCTAATCCTCCAGGACGTGAATGCAGGACCCTTGATGCTTTTGGCCGAAGGGTTTTCCAAGCTAATATGCTTGCTGCCAGAATCAACTCCTATAGTCTCTATATGGGGATGTTTCTAAAAGAAGTCACAGATCATCTGCAGACTTTAGCCCCTTTTATTTCAGAAGATAAAAGGCGGAAATTTCTCACTTGGCTCAAACATGCCCAAGATGTTTCCAAATTTTCCAACCGTGCAGCCTTTTACTCTTTTGAGTGTGTAAGCAGAGCCTCGGCTATTGCCATAGGTGCACACAGAATTGCTTGGTTACAAGCCTCTGATTTTGAACTCTGGGTCCAAGATGAACTGGGAAATCTTCCTTGTACAGGTGAAAACCTTTTTGGCAGGGATTGGCAAGCAAAGGCCACTCAGATGGATGCTGAGAACTCTGCTTTGGATCGACTTTCAAAGTCTACCTCTGCTCCTGTTAAGAAAAGATTGTTCAAAAAGACACCTTTTTCTAAAAAGGGAAAATATTATCCTGCTTATGGTCAGCAGGCATCTTCTGCAGGTCGTTTTGCTGCAAAGCGTCAGCAACCACCTAAACAGGCCAAGTCAAAGGCTGCCAGGCCTCCCACGGCCCAGCAGCCTCAGCCTCCTCAGGGCCTTTGACTTGCAACTAGAGAACTTAGCCTTTCTAGCTCTGGAAGAACCAGAGCCCCTCACCATTCCAGGAAGGTAGGCTTACTTTGCTCCCAGATGGGAGCAAATCACAGCAGAGCAATGGACCCTCTCCATTATAAGGGAAGGGTACAAGCTTCATTTCTTAAACCTTCCTCCCCACACCATGGTGAAACAGTTCAATTCTCCAACATCTCTCCTCAACCTTCTGGGTCAGGAGATTGCTACCCTTCTTGCCCAAGGGGCAATAGAAGAAGTACTTCTTCTTCAACAGGGCTCAGGGTTCTACTCCCCTTATTTTCTTATTCCAAAGAAAACAGGGGGCTACAGACCCATATTAGATCTCACAGAATTGAACAAGTTTCTATTCAAAGAGAAATTCAAAGATTTCTCTCGGTACTCTGCTGCCATACCTTCAGAGTCAGGACTGGCTTTGTTCTCTAGATTTCAAGGATGCGTACACCCATGTCCTCATCCATCCAACACACAGAAGGTTCCTTCGGTTCCTTTTTCAGGGAAAGCACTACCAATACAGGGTGCTTCCTTTCGGTCTGGCCTCTGCACCAAGGGTGTTCACGAAATGCATGGCAGTAGTAGCTGCATTTCTACGCACCCTAGGAATATTCGTTTTCCCATTTCTGGACGACTGGCTCATTCGAGCTCCATCCCAGTCAGAGGCCCAGTCTTGTCTAACCTGCATAATGCGTGTCCTTCAGTATTTGGGACTGGTAATAAATATCCCAAAATCCCATCTCACCCCTACTCAGTCTCTGGAGTTTATAGGGGCCTTGCTGGATATCACAACTGCAAGGGCCTATTTTCCTTAGGCACGTTGCCTACACTTGGTGCAATTAGCCTCCCAGATACAGTTAAAGTCCCATTTAACTGCTCGAGAAATGTTACAACTATTAGGCCACATGGCATCCACCGTGCATGTGGTTCCATATGCTCGCCTTCACATGAGGGCAGCTCAGTGGTCTTTGTCCACCCAATGGACTCAGGCATCAGGTTGCCTGTCAGACAAAATAGCAAACTCCAATCGCCTATTTTGTTCTCTCCAGTGGTGGAAGTCCCCTCCAAATCTGTTGCTGGGGTCCCCTTTTCAGCAGTCGTTACCCCAAGCAACTCTGACAACAGATGCTTCTCCAATGGGTTGGGGAGCTCATCTGCAGGATCTCTCCACCCAGGGCATCTGATCTCCACAGGAGACTTCTCTGCATATCAATCTCTTGGAACTCAGAGCAATATTCTTAGCTCTCAGAGTGTTCCATTCCCTGCTCAGCTACAGGACAGTCCTCATCCATACGGGCAACCAAGTAGCCATGTTCTATGTAAACAAGCAGGGCGGGACTGGCTCTCTGTCGTTTTGCAACGAAGCTTTGCGACTGTGGGCCTTCGCTAGAGAGCATCACATCCATCTTCTGGCAGTATATCTTCCAGGCGTTCAAAACTCTTGGGCGGACAGACTCAGTCGAGTTCTGCTTCCACACGAGTGGTCCCTCCAATGGACCAGGTAGCCAGGATTTTTCGAATTTGGGGAACCCTGGACATAGACCTCTTTGCAAGTCCGTGGAATGCCAAACTTCCCCGGTTCTGTTCCAGAATTCCGTGCCAGGGAGTTCAGGCCAAGGATGCCTTTCTCCTTCACTGGGGTCAAGACTTCCTTTATGCCTTTCCACCAATTCCCCTAATTCCCAAAACACTATTCAAGCTTCAGAGAGATCGCGGGACCATGATCCTCATAGCACCACATTGGCCACGCCAAGTGTGGTATCCTCTACTTCTGCATCTCTCTCAAGCTCCTTCCCTGAACTTGGGCTCTGCACCAGACCTTCTATCCCAGGAAGAAGGAACGTTGTGGCACCCAAACCCCCAGTCTCTCCATCTCAGGGCTTGGTTGCTGAGGGCCTAGACCTTCAAGAGTTTCATCTCTCTCAGCAAGTCAGAGATGTTATTCATGCCTCTAGAAAGCCTTCTACTAGACGTTCCTATGCTTTCAAATGGAAAAGATTTACCATTGGTGTTCAGGGAAGGGTCTAAACCCTCTTGCAATACCTCTGAATTCTCTACTAGAGTATCTCCTGCATCTATCCCATGCAGGTCTGAAAACGAATTCAGTAAGAGTCCATTTGAGTGCTATTGCAGCGTCCCTCAAGCCTCTCAATGGGCAACCTATTTCCTCTCATCCTCTTATAGCAAGATTCATGAGAGGCCTTCTTTTAACTAAACCTCGCATTAGACCACCTCCAGTGGCATGGGACTTAAACCTGGTTGTTGGCCAGCTTATGAAGCCACCCTTTGAACCTTTAGCCACCACCTCCTTGAAATTTCTTTCTTGGAAAGTTGTTTTTCTCATTGCAGTCACCTCAGCACGCCGCATCAGTGAGTTGCAAGCTTTGGTGGCTAATCCACCTTATACAAGGTTCCATCATGATAAAGTAGTCCTCAGGACCAATCCACACTTTATGCCTAAAGTGGTCTCACCTTTTCATCTGAACCAAGAGGTATATTTACCTGTCTTTTTTCCAGGACCTCATGCATCAAGTGCAGAGAGGAATCTTCATACCTTGGATTGTAAGAGAGCTCTCGCTTTTTACTTACAAAGAACACAGCAACATAGAAAGTCTTCTCAACTCGGGCGAGCTTCCAAGATGGCATTCTGAAGGGAGTGCTGCGTGCTCTGTTCCTGATTTATGGGGAAAAGGAAAGCAAAAGGGGCAAAGAAGCCCTCCTCTACCCCTGCTACCTCGACCCCGTTACCTTCTGCGGTTGGTCCGCTTGATGCTTTTGTAGTCCCGCGGCAGCGGTCAGGTCAAGAACCGGCGATTAGCGGCCCTAGGAATCCCTCTGCTGATTTGAGCTCGGCGGATGGCTCCGGGTCCGACATCTCATTGCCGTAGCGGTGGCGGCCCCTTAAAGTGCCTATGCTGAAAGGGAGCCCGGTGCCGACAGCGAGCCCTCCCCTGGTTTCTGGAAGGGGAGTGGGGAGTGGAGGGACGCCGGTTCCTCAGAGCGGCAGTTCTGCCGCGGTTAGCACCGTCGCATCCGGTGAGCCATCTACGGTGGCCCTAGGGGTCTCTGCTGTCTCGGAGGTTGGACGAAGGAGAATGGAGGCTGGAGCAGAGGGAGTAGCTGTTTCATTTTCCTTTCCTTTCCTTTTCAGAAACCTGAGGAATTTACCCTTGAAACGATTTGGTCGGCTATTGTTAAATTAGGTGAACTTTTAGTTCCTCAGATTTCGTCGGTCTCTACACAACTTCAGGATCATACTGGACTTCTGCAACAACACACGTTGGAAATTTCGGCAGTGCAGAGTTCCGTTTCTGATTTGCAGCAGAAAATAACCCTGCTTGAAGATACGGGACAAAGTTTTCAAAAGGACTTTATGGCAATGCAACTGCGTTTAGAAATGTTGGAAAATCATTCCCATTATTCCAATTTGCGGTTGGTTAATTTTCCAAAGGCCCCCTCTGTGGGGTCAAAGGAAATGATTAAGAAATATATGTTGGAAATATTGGAGGTACCTGTGGAATCGCACCCCCCCGTTGGTTAAGGTTTATTATCTTCCTGTTAGAAAGAAAATAGAGGGAGGTGGGGATATACCTGGGGTAAATGTTGCTGATTCCCTGGATGTTTCAGCTCTGTTGGAAACTTCTTTAGTGGATATTGTTACTCCTGCTACTTTAATTGCAACTTTTGCATTAGCTTCAGACAGGGATTGGTTTCTTAAGATGTTTTTTCGGAAAAGGGACACTGCCTTTCTGGGTTTGACAGTTCGGGTTTTTCCTGATCTCGCAAGAGCAACCCAGAAACGTAGACGGGAATTTTTACTTTTACGTCCCGCTGTGGTGGTGTTGGGTGCTCAGTTTTTTCTTAAATTTCCTTCAAAATGTATTATTAAAATGACTTCCGCTACATATGTTTTTTATGATCCGTCCCAGTTGCTTGCCTTCATTAATTCCCATCATCCCTCTGATACAGTGTAGGTTCACTGCAGAGGATAGTGCCTGACTGTTTTCCTTCAGTCTTATTTTCTTCACTTATGTGTGTAATTATATTTCTTAGTTGGATTCTCCCCCATTTTTGAGGGCTGTGGATGGAACAGGTTTTGTTTGATTACTTGCTAGGTTGATTTCCTGTTGGGTTGGATGTTTAACTGACCTTTGTTACCTGTATCCTTATTTTCATTTCAAGTGCGTTTGCTTGGATTATTGTGAAAATTAATAAACAGAAAAAAAGAAAAAAAAAAGTCTTCTCAACTCTGTTGCTTTTGATCCTTCTCATTTAGGACTTCCAGTGGATTGCTCAGTGTATTTCTTTTGCCTACCAGAGTAGGAACATTTCTCTGGAGGGCCATGTCACAGCTCACAATGTGAGAGCCATGGCAGCCTCAATGGCTCATCTAAACTCTGTGTCCATCGACCAAATCTGTCAAGCGGCCACCTGGGCCTCGGTTCATACCTTCACAGCCCATTACTGTTTGGACAAGGACTCCCGCCGGGATGCCTCGTTTGGTCAGGCTGTTCTCAAACACCTGTTCCATTCCTAATCAACTCCTACCCACCTACCCTGGTCGGATGCCAGAGATCCATGGGAGGAGGTAGAGTCCTTTTCAAGGACACACAACCTGGGGTTTCTCACTGGCATCTACAGCTAGGGAGTCCCCATATGTGAAGACTCATTCCTGCTTGTTCCTGGAGATAGCACAGTTACTTACCTGTAACAGGTGATCTCTGGGAACAGCAGGAATAAGTCTTCACAACCCACCCACCTCCCCTAGGAGTTGTATCTCTCTATCTTTCCTTTCCTCTCTCTCTCTTTGTCTCAGCTTTAAAACTCGAACTGGAGAGAGGCGGTTGGGAAAGGCGGGAAGAAGGCACGCAGGCGCTGTGGGATGCTCCCAAAAGCTTTCTTACTGGACGCTGGGGAGTGTTCCCACGCAGGCTCCGTCGGTACTGACGATACCCATATGTGAAGACTTATTCCTGCTGTTCCCAGAGATCACCTGTTACAGGTAAGTAACTGTGCTTTACTCAAGGAAGGGGGCTGCTTACCAAAACGATCCACCTTATCAGGCCTTCCCGGCTCCCCAACAGGTTCAGCAGGCCAAGGGACATGGGCATGGCCCGTGTAAGCAGAAGGCTCCAAAACCCCAGGCACCAGTCCTGGCCCAGCCAGGAGGGAGCTTTTGACTCCTTGAGCATAGCTTTCCTACCCCAAGGAGATCAGCAGCCCCCAGGGGGATGTCTGGCCCTCTATGCCCAGAGGTGGATGTCCATACCTCCTCCATCTGACTCACTCCTCCCCCTTATTTCCTGGGAGAACCCCTCAGTTCTCCCCTCCACCGGAACCACCTTCTGAAAGAGTTGGCAGGTCTTAATGACAAAGCGGTGGAATCGATGCCCCACCATCTCAAGGGCAAGGGGTTCTTCTCCAGGTACTTCCTCGTGCCAAAAAGAACAGGGGACCTAAGGCCCATCCTCGACCTGTGCAACCTCAACAAATTCCTGGTGAGGGAGAAATTCAAGATGTTGTCCCTTGGAACATTGCTGCCATGCCTCCAGCAGGGAGCCTGGCTATGCTCCTTAGACCTCAATGATGCTTATACCCACATCCTTATCCACCCCAACCACAGACAGTACCTGCGGTTCGTAGTGGGGGGCAGGCATTTTCTGTACAGGGTGCTTCCCTTTGGCGTAGCCTCTACCCCAATAGTTTTCACAAAATGCCTGGCGGTCGTAGCCGACTTTTTCTGGCTCCAGGGGGTCTTTGTCTTTCCCTACCAGGATGACTGGCTCATAAAGTGAGGCACAGCCTCAGAGGTTCAGCAGGCCACTGCATGCACCATCCAGATCCTACAGCACTTGGGTTTTGTCATAAACTACCCCAAGTCTCACCTCCTCCCGACAGTGTCTGGAGTTCATTGGGGCAAAGGTTGACATTTTCCAGTCAAAGGCTTTCTTGCCCAGGGACCGAGCCGATCATCTTGGGGCTGTGGCTCGGGACGTACAGTGGCGTTCCTCAGTGCCTGCTTGGCTTCTCCTGCGCCTCCTCGGGCATATGATCTCCATGATCCATGTCATGCCGGACGCTTGCTTCCACATGAGGCCGGCACAGTGTTCTGAGGCCACCGGCCACCTCCAAGACAGAGTTTCCTTGACTTGCCAATTAGCGGATTCCCTGGTCTGGTGGCAGTCTCCCAAGCATCTCAGGGCAGGCATGCCCTTTCAGGCCCCAAGCCCCTCCAGGGTCCTCGCCACGGATGCCTCCCTACTCGGCTGGAGAGCCCACTGCAGAGATCTCTGCACTCAGGGCAACTGGTCACCGGACGAGAGCACCCAGCAGATCAATCTCCTGGAGCTCCAAGCCATACGCCTAGCCCTGAGGGTCTTCTATCGCCACCTGTGTCACCAGCCAGTCCTGGTCCAGACGGACAACCAGGTGGCAATGTTCTACGTGAACAAACAGAGGCACGGGGTCTCCTCCCTTTGTTAGGAGGCTCTGGTCCTCTGCTCGTACACAATCTGACAGGGTATTCTCCTGCGGGCAGTGTACCTGCCCAGTCAGGACAACCAGCCGGCCAACAGGCTCAGCAGAGTTCTCCAGCCACACGAGTGGCAGCTGGACCCCAGGTAGACAGTCGGCTTTTCCGCCTCTGGGTAGAGCCCATGATGGACCTGTTTGCCAGCCCGGACAACTTTCAGTTGCCCCACTTCTGCTCCTGGAAGGCCCATCCCTCCACGATAATAACGGACGCGTTCCTGGTCTCAAGGTCGGGAGGCCTCATGTACGCCTTCCCCCCTAACCTGCTGATTGCCAAGACCTTGTTCAGGACCCTCCACAATAGGACCTCTCTTATCCTAATAGCTCCTCGGTGGCCCAGGCAGCTGTGGTTCCCGCTGCTGCTGCAGTTGACAGTGGAGACCCCCATCCCCCTGGAGACATAAGAACATAAGAGATGCCATACTGGGTCAGTCCAGGGTCCATCAAGCCCAGTATCCTGTTTCCAACAGTGGCCAATCTAGGTCATACGTACCTAGCAGTTTCCCCAAAAGACACAGGTTCCACAATGCTTATATTGGGTCAAGCAGTAACATAACACAGTAAATGACATGATATCCTGGGTCCCTTTTTAATAATGGTTTATGGACCACCCCGGGTCTCCTATCTCAGGAGGGGGGGTGCTCTCTCCTGCACCACAACCTGGGGTCCCTGTCTCTGACATCACGCCTGCTGAGAGGGTGAGTCTGGCCCCTTTCAGCCTTCCGGTTGAAGTGGAGGCCATTCTGCTGGACTTTTGCAAGGCCTCTACTAGGAAGGCTTATACCCTCAAATGGCGCAGGTTCTCTGTTTGGTGCACTGATCAGGGGGCTGACCCTTTCTCTTGTTGGGTGGCTCTGGTGTTACAGTACCTTCTCCACCTCTCTGTCTGGGTTCAAGTTTAACTCTGTCAGAGTGCACCTTAGTGCCTTAGCAGCGTACCACCATCTGGTGGATGGTAGGCCCCTCTCGGTCCAGCCATTCGTGACCCGTTTTCTTCAGGGCCTGCTCTTATCAAAGCATCCGGTTCACCCTCTGGCAATTGAATGGGACCACAACGTGGTGTTGGGGCAGCTCACTCCACCCCCCCCCCCTTCGAGCCTCTGGCTATCTGCCACCTTCGCTACCTCTTTTGGAAGGTGGTTTTCCTGGTCACGCTTACCTCCACTTGCTGAGTTAGTGAGCTTCAGGCCCTCATGGCGGAGGCGCCTTATACGAGGTTCTACAAGAACAGAGTGGTGCTTCGCACGCACCCCAAACTCCTGCCGAAGGTAGTATCGCCCTTCCATCTCAACCAGGAGGTGATGCTCCCTACCTTCTTTCCACGATCTCACTCCAGTCGGGTGGAAACGGTCCTACAAACCTTGGACTGTAAGAGATCTTTGCCCTTCTATATCCAACGCATTTAGAGCCACCGCAGAGCTCCTTAACTTTTCATCTCCTATGACTCCAGTTGGCTGGGGGAGGCGGTGACCAAGCGTATGCTGTCTACATGGGTGGCGGACTGTATTGCCCTCGCTTATGAGCAAGCGAGGCTCCTGCTGGAAGGCCGCATTACGACACACCGTGTCAGGGCCATGGCGGCTTCAGTGGCAAACTTGCGCTCTGTCCTGATGGCAGACATCTGCTGGGCCGCCACCTGCTCTTCAGTCCATACCTTCGCAGTCTATTACTGCCTGGAAAGAGTCCCGACAGGACAGTGCCTTTGACCAGGCTGTGCTCCGTAACCTTTTTGGAGTTTAGACAACTCCTATCCTTCGACCCTTCTGTGTTCAGGCTACCGGAGTGCTGGTTTCATCGGACACAGGGGTCCTATTGTGGTCTGTGGACATGGACTCATTTGCTGCTTGTGGCTCCCCATGAGGGGGCTCCTATTTTTGCTCTGGGTTTTCGATAGCCTGTAGCTGGGGAGTCCCATATGTGAGGACTGACTTCCTGCTTGTTCCCGGAGAAAGTGCAGTTACTCCCTGTAACAGGTGTTCTCCGGGGACAGCAGGAATCGGTCCTCACAACTCTCCCTCCTCTCCTTGGAATTGCTCCTTTACCATCTATGCTTTATTGTCCTTTGTTCTCCTGGTAGTGTTGCCTATATGCCTCCATTATGTATGTGTATATTCTCAGAGGACAAGCAAAAACACAGGCTCTCACATATGGGTGATATCATTTGATGGAGGCTGTATGGGGGAAAACATCCACAACTGAGCTGTATTTTTGGAAGCACTTGACTGACTCATCCGCTCATACATCACACTTGACTTCTTGCATCATTGCACAGAATTTCCTTGGGGTTTTTTTTTTTCTTCCGAGCTGGTTGTACAATTTCACAGCAGTGTAAAATTAACTATCTCCAGGAACAAGCAGGAATGAGTCTTCACGTATGGGTACGTCGGTACCGACGGAGCCTGCGCGGGAACGCTCCCCAGCTTCCCAAAAAGGAAAGCTTTTGGGAGCATCCCACAGCGCCTGTACGCTGCCTTCCCACCTTTCGTAACTGCCTCTCCCCAGTTCTTTTTTGCCGTGGAGCCAGCAGGTCATGTTCCTGTCACCACTGAAGAAGTTCTTTGGTCGCGTCGAGATGCCTCCGGGCTTGCCCTCGAGGATCCTGCACCGGCAAAACAACCCCGGCGGGAAACTCCGGCTTCCAAAGCTCCACCTATGGGGTTACAGGTTGACATCGATGGCACGGCCTCGACCGATCACCTGTTAGAATGCTCTGGGGTACCGGCGCAACCTTCCGGTACCGAATTCCAGGCATTCATGGCGTCGATGGATCACAATGTTCTATCCATGCAGCAGGCTATCACGGCCTTCATTCAAGCTGCGACGCCGCTGATACCCCAACAAACCCCGTTGTCGGTATCTGCTCCGGTACTGGCACCAGCGCCGGTACATCAACCAGGATGCCGACTGCAGCGGTTCCCTGTCCAGGGATGCTCGTCGGTACCGAACCGGTACCGACGACGCCCGATGTCGATACCGCTCGATACGCGTACCGAGCTTTAGAAGAGCACCCTGACAGGCGATATTTTGATTCCTCTGATGATTCTGATACATCAGAGGAATCTGCCGAAGTATCCATAACCCTTCCTGAAGAGCCTTCTTCTTCAAAAAGAAGAATGTCTCCTCCAGAGGACTTATCCTTTCAAGACTTCATAAAAGAAGTGGCTAAAGGACTCTCTATTTCAGTAACCTCTGAATCAGAGCCTAGAGCTAAAAAATTGGATATTTTAGGTTATTCTAAGGCTCCTAAGGAGGCAGTCACCTTGCCAATTCATGAGATTCTTTATGAGCACATGATTGACTTATGGGAGACTCCTCTCACTATCTCTCCTCATTCTCGAAGATTGGACACTATGTACCGTGTCCCTCCTTGTCCTGGTTTTCATAAAACACAGCTTTCCCACCATTCTATTGTGGTGGAGTCAGCTATGAAAAGGATAAAGAGTGCAAAAAGACACTCTTCTGCCCCTCCAGGAAGAGAATGCAGGACCTTGGATGCTTTTGGTAGAAAAATCTTCCAAGCCAGTATGCTCATTGCCAGAATCAACTCCTATAGTCTTTACATGGGTATGTTTCTAAAAGAAGTTGCAGATAAACTGCACACTTTCCTCCCTTTTCTTCCAGAGGATAAAAGGGAAGAATTCCTTCTTTGGCTCAAGCATACTCAGGACGTTTCAAAGTTTTCCAACCGTGCAGCCTTTGACTCCTTTGAAGGTGCCAGCAGAGCTTCGGCCATTGCCATAGCTGCTCGCAGAATTGCTTGGCTCCAAGCTTCTGATTTAGAACCTTGGGTCCAGGATGGTTTAGGAAATCTCCCCTGTACAGGTGAAAATCTGTTTGGCAAAGAGTGGCAAATAAAGGCCACTCAAATGGATGCAGAAAATTCTGCTCTGGATAGACTTTCAAAGTCAACCTCCATTCCTGCCAAGAAAAAACCTTTCAAGAAGTCTTTTTTTCAAAAAGGGCAGATTCCCTTCTACTTCTGGGCAACAATCATCTACAGGTCGCTTTGCTACTAAGCGTCAGCAATCTAAACAGGCCAGGCCTAAGTCTACAGGGGCTGCTGCAACTCAGCAATCCCAACCTCCTCAGTGTTTTTGACTTGATGCTAGAGAACTTAGCCTTTCTGGCTCTAAAACAGCCAGAGCCTCTCACCATTCCAGGAAAGTTAGCTCATTGTGTTCCCAGATGGGAGCAAATTACAACAGAGCAATGGACCCTCTCCATCATAAGGGAGGGCTACAAACTTCATTTCTCAAACCTTCCTCCTCACACCATGGTGAGACACTTCAATTCTCCAACATCTCTTCTCGACCTTCTAGGTCAGGAAGTGGCTACCCTTCTTGCCCAAGGGGCAATAGAAGAAGTACCTCTTCCTCAACAAGGGTCAGGGTTTTACTCCCCCTATTTTCTCATCCCAAAGAAAACAGGGGGCCACAGACCCATATTAGATCTCAGAGAATTGAACAAATTCCTATTCAAGGAGAAATTCAAGATGCTTTCTCTGGGCACTCTCCTTCCATACCTGCAGATTCAGTATTGGCTTTGTTCTCTAGATCTCAAGGATGCGTACACACATGTCCTCATCCATCCATCTCACAGAAGGTTTCTCCGTTTTCTTTTCCAAGGAAAGCATTACCAATACAGGGTGCTTACTTTTGGTCTGGCCTCTGCTCCAAGAGTGTTCACCAAATGCATGGCAGTAGTAGCTGCATTTCTACGCACTCTGGGAATATTTGTATTCCCATACCTGGACGACTGGCTCATCCGAACTCCATCTCAGTCAGAGGCCCAGACTTCCCTGGACTGCACAAGGCACATTCTGCAGTATCTGGGACTTGTGGTAAACCTCCCAAAGTCCCAGCTCACCCCTACTCAGTCCCTAGAGTTCATAGGGGCCTGGCTAGATACTACCACTGCAAGGGCCTATCTTCCTCAGGCCCTTTGCCTACGCCTAGTGCAGTTAGCCTCCCAGATTCAGTCAAAGAGCCATTTAACTGCCCGGGAGATGCTACAACTGCTAGGCCACATTGCATCCACAGTGCATGTGGTCCCCTATGCTCGCCTTCACATGAGAGCAGCTAAATGGACTTTGTCCACCCAGTGGACTCAAGCATCAGGGGCTCTGTCAGACAAAATAGTAACCTCCAGGCACCTCTTTTGGTCTCTCCAGTGGTGCAAGTCCACCCAAAATCTTTTGCTGGGGTCCCCCTTCCAACAGTTGTTGCCCCAGGCAACCCTCACAACAGATGCCTCCCAAATAGGTTGGGGAGCTCATCTGCAAGACCTCTCCACTCAGGGCACTTGGTCTCCACAGGAGACCTCTCTACATATCAACCACTTGGAGCTCCGAGCAGTTTTTCTAGCTCTCAAGGTCTTCCATACCCTGCTCAGCTACAAGACAGTCCTCATTCATACGGACAATCAGGTAGCCATGTTTTACATAAACAAGCAAGGAGGAACTGGCTCTGTCGCTTTGCAACGAAGCTTTAAGATTGTGGGCCTTCGCCAGAGAGCATCAAATCTATCTCCTGGCCGTATACCTTCCAGGAATCTAAAACGTTTGGGCAGACAGACTCGGTCGAGTTTTTCTTCCACATTAATGATCCCTGCACATGGACCAGGTACTCAAAATCTTTCAAGAGTGGGGAACCCCGGACATAGATTTCTTTGCAAGTCCGTGGAATGCCAAACCTCCCCGGTTCTGTTCCAGGATTCCGTGTCAGGGAGTTCAGGCCAAGGATGCCTTCCTCCTTCACTGGGGTCAAGACTTCCTGTATGCCTTTCCACCCATTCCCTTGATTCCCAAGACTCTGTTCAAGCTCCAGAGGGATCAAGGATCCATGATCCTCATAGCTCCACGCTGGCCACGCCAAGTGTGGTACCCTCTACTTCTGCATCTATCTCAAGCTCCCTCCCTAGACTTGGGAGCTGCTCCAGACCTTCTGTCCCAGGAGGAGGGGACTTTGTGGCACCCAAACCCCAAGTCCCTTCACCTCAGAGCTTGGTTGCTGAAGGCCTAGACCTTCACGGTTGGAATCTTTCTCAACAAGTGAAGGATATCCTCCATGCTTCCAGAAAACCTTCTACTAGACGTTCCTATGCTTTTAAATGGAAAAGGTTTTCCATTTGGTGTGCTGAGAAGGGTCTTGACCCTCTAGCACTACCTTTGAATTCTCTATTGGAATATCTCCTGCATCTCTCCAATGCAGGCCTTAAGACAAATTCAATAAGGGTCCATTTGAGTGCTATTGCAGCATCCCTTAAGCCTATCAATGGACAGCCTATCTCCTCTCATCCTCTTATTGCAAGATTCATGAGAGGCCTAACTTTAACTAAGCCTCCCATTAGGCCTCCTCCGGTGGCATGGGACTTAAATCTGGTTCTTGGTCAGCTTATGAAGCCACCTTTTGAACCCTTAGTCACCACCTCCTTGAAATTTCTTTCCTGGAAGGTTGTTTTCCTCATTGCAGTCACCTCAGCTCGCCGCATCAGTGAACTGCAGGCCTTAGTGGCTAATCCACCTTATACAAGGTTCCATCATGATAAGGTAGTCCTTAGGACCAATCCACACTTTATGCCTAAAGTGGTCTCACCTTTTCATCTTAATCAAGAGGTGTATTTACCTGTCTTTTTTTCCAGGTCCTCATGCATCAAGTGCAGAGAGGAATCTTCATACCTTGGATTGTAAGAGAGCTCTTGCTTTTTACTTACAAAGAACACAGCAACATAGAAAGTCTTCTCAACTCTTTGATGCTTTTGATCCTTCGCATTTAGGACTTCCAGTCTCTAAGAGAACACTGTCCAACTGGATTGCTCAGTGTATTTCTTTCGCCTACCAGAGTAGAAACCTTTCTCTGGAGGGCCATGTCACAGCTCACAATGTGAGAGCCATGGCAGCCTCAATGGCTCATCTAAATTCTGTGTCCATCTACCAAATCTGTCGAGCGGCCACCTGGGCCTCGGTTCATACCTTCACAACCCATTACTGTTTGGACAAGGACTCCCGCTGGGATGCCTTGTTTGGTCAGGCTGTTCTCAAACACCTGTTCCATTCTTAATCAACTCCTTCCCTCCTTCCCTGGATGGATGCCTGAGATCCATAGGAGGAGCTAGAGCCCTTCTCAGGGTCTCATCACCTTGGGGATCTCCCAGGCATCTTTAGCTAGGGAGTCCCCATATGTGAAGACTCATTCCTTCTTGTTCCTGGAGATAGCACAGTTACTTACCTGTAACAGGTGATCTCTGGGAACAGCAGGAATAAGTCTTCACAACCCACTCACCTCCCCTAGGAGTTGTATTTCTCTATCTTTCCTTTCCTCTCTCTCTCTTTGTCTCAGCTTTAACATTAGAACTGGGGAGAGGCGGTTAGGAAAGGCGGGAAGGCAGCGCGCAGGCGCTGTGGGATGCTCCCAAAAGCTTTCCTTTTTGGGAAGCTGGGGAGCGTTCCCGCGCAGGCTCCGTCGGTACTGACGTACCCATATGTGAAGACTTATTCCTGCTGTTCCCAGAGATCACCTGTTACAGGTAAGTAACTGTACTTTCCTGATTAAAATTAATTTTCTGTTTGCTTTGCCTTTTTTGTGATCATGTGGAAGCCTTCCTTCTTCCCCTCTTAGATATTTTGGCTAGGTGGGGTTTTTTTGGGGGGGGGGGGGGGTGTTTGCACATGGCTGCCATTTCCTTTTGTTTCTTTGTGACTCAGCCTGACCTGTTTTCTTTTTTCCCAAAATGAAATAATTTGATTTCAGTGCATTTTTTTAAAGAATTATGGCCTAAAAGAACTACCCCCCCCCAAAAGATCTAAGGAATGAAGGCTGTGCAGCAAGATCATATCCAGTGCAGATAATCACAATTGGTGCACTGTATAGGGCTATTGCCTGCAGCTTCCTGACCCAAGATTTTGATTCAAAGCTGACAGATTCCTGCACTTCCCAGGCTTCTGATGTCACAGAAGTTACCTACTGGCCAAGTGCCAGTGTGTGAATATTAAAGACCCATTGTTTTTTTTGTGCTGAGAACCTGATTACCATAGAATTTTTCTCTGTCCAAGAACCATTTCAATGACTTTGGAATGTGCAACATTGTATTGGGATTAATACTGTCTTCAACTGCATGCCATCGCTCATGGACTCTGTTATTCATGCAACCACCTCCTAATAGCTGCTTTCTGATTCATTCAGCTACCCTGTGGAGCCCTAGCTAACCAATCCAAGAACTGAGAATGTGTCAAGTTGACAACTCCGCACAAGTAATAAAAAAAAATGTGCATTTTTCCTTTTCTTACCTAAATGCTTTGTGCCTTTTGCTTTACCAAAAATACTGCATTGTCACCCAAGGCTAGTCTGCCCTTGCTGAGGGACATGCCAAAGACTTGTATATGTACTTTAGGTGCTCTGTGCCCTCTCCTAACTCCTGCAAGCCAGAATAGCTTTATCTCGGGCTGCATACTGTTCATCCAAGTGGTGTTCACAAGACTTGAGCAGTGTGGGTAATACATTCTGCCTTTCCTATGGAACAGCACCATGCCTTGGACCTGGCAGGCAGTTAGCCATCTGTCCAAAGTGGTACGACACTGGTTTTATCACTTCCTTTTGGTTGATAGATTTATTTTCTGTGTTATAAGTGCAAGACAGACCATGTGACTTGGTTATTTGTTTTAGGATGTATTAGCTGTTTACACAAGCATTTGCTATCCTTGCTCCTACAAATCATTCTACCTTGTGTATGTATTCTTTAGTAATAGCTTGTGTGAGTTCTATTTTTCTATCATAAATAATATATATATATATATTCATACAGAGTCTGCTTTACAGCCATACACTGCCAGAAATCATAAGAACCATACGAGTAGGGCAAACACACCCTTGGGCATAATCTGTGATCCATTTGCCCTACAATTTTCTGGGGCCAGATTGTGAAGCCACTGGTTGTCTGTGTCTTCAAAGGATTAAAAGGGGCTTTATGGAGCAAAGATAGATGATCTTTGGTTCATCTAAATCTGATCCTTAGTCATTAATAGTATCTGTTCCATGGGGTCGTGAAGCTGCACTGGATGCTGGGGATGCATCAACATCAGTGCACCTTAAAAAGAATCGCACAATTGCTCTGATTCCACATGCCAGCAAGATTCTACTGAAGATTATTCAAAAGAGACTACAACCATACCTGGAACAAGAACTACCTGAAGAGCAAGCAGGGTTCAGGAAAGGGCGAGGAACGAGAGACATCATCGCGGATGTGAGATGGATCCTTGAAAAGACTAAAGGATACCAAAAGGATATCTATTTGTGCTTTATCGACTATAGCAAGGCTTTTGTCTGTGTAAACCATGAGAAACTCTGGGCCGCATTGAGAAGCATGGGTATACCAGAAAACCTGATTGTTCTCTTGCACAATCTGTACATTGATCAAGAGGCAACAGTTCGAACGGAACAAGGAGAAACAAAGAATGATTTAAAATAAGCAAAGGTGTAAGTCAAGGCTGCATACTTTCCCCCTACCTGTTTAATTTATATGCAGAACAAATCATCAGAGAAGCAGGATTGTATGAAGACGACAGGTGTGTGAAGATTGGAAGACTCATCAACAACCGTCGCTATGCTGATGATACCACATTACTGGCTGAAAGTGAAGATGATCTGAAACATTTGCTTCTTATGATCAAAGAACAGTCTCAAAATGGGCCTGCACCTTAATGTAAAGAAGACAAAGATCATGACAACTGGCAAAATCAACAAGTTCATCGTTAAAGCAGAAGAAATTGAAATCATAAAGAAGCAACAAGCAGTCAAGAAATCCGACGACGCATTTCTCTTGGCAGAATAGCTATGAAAGACGGAGACAAGATTCTCAAGAGCACAGATGTCTCTCTCCATACAAAGATTCAACTTGTTCAAGCCATGGATGTGAAAGCTGGACAGTGAAAAAGATAGACAGGAAGAAAATTAATGCCTTTGAATTATGGTGCTGGCGGTGAATACTGTCTATACCAGTGATGGCTAACCTTTTTGAGCCCGAGTGCCCAAACTGCCGCACAAAACCAAAGAATTTCCTCAAAGTGCCAGCACGTCAATTAAACCTTAACAAGATTTTAGTATCTAAAAACTCTTTATAAAGCTGTCCTGTGCGACTTGCAGCTTGGGCACGCGCCTCCCCCCCCTCCTCCCCATACCTCCATCCAGCACTGCTTGCTCTTTCCCTGCTGCTGCCGCCCTCTGTTTTTTTTTCACGGCGGCACCGGCAGCAGGGAAAGAGCAGGCAGTGCTGGATGGAGGTATGGGGAGGAGGATGGGGGCATGCGCCCCATCTGAAAGGCGCTGGCACTTTAAGCAGATCTGTCCCTACCTGCTCTGACATTGCATCAGAGGAGGGAGGGACCAGACCTGCTTAAAGTGCTGCAAAAAGGCTTGGGGCACAATTTGGCTGCCTTCTATTGTCCTGCCAGCGGCAGCAGGGCAACAGCATACAGCCAAAATGTGTCCCCTAAGCCTTTGCGCCCTGTGCGACTGCACCGCTTGCACAGGGCTAGGTAGGTCCTATTTGCACACCAAGGAGCTAAAAGAGAGCAAGAATCAACAGCACAGTTTATAAAACTAAATTATAACTGATTTTTATTTTGTTGTTATAAACTGCGTTATGGTTCTTGCTTTTTCTTTTTCAACATATATTTTGCATCCACAGTAGGTGCAGAGCAGAACCAGGACATTCACCCACAGAACTCAATATTTAAAAAAGAAAAAAAAAATCTGATTCTGATCATCTCACTAACAACAACAACAACAAGAAGCACTATTCTCAAGTACCAGGCATATTGTGAACTAATACAAAACCCTACAACAAAGAGCAAACCTACCATACCATACCATATCAGCACAAACTTCCAAAACTCACATAAGGAGTCCATCAAAGTAAAAATAAAATTATGTAGACAAAATTTAAATTGAAACCCCAAGAAGCCAGAGTCCACATGCAGTGCAACATCAAATAAATAAGAGATGCAGTTCCCCAATATAGTGTAAAATATAAAATATGCGTGCATTATCCTTGCCCTGGAAAAATGGGAATTCCACTCACCTCTGATGGTGCTCTGGCACGAAAATAGGGTTTGGCACGGCCTTTCTGACATCTTGGAGAGCTTGAGTGACCAAGAACAGGAACAGCAGCATGACCACAGCATGGATTGAAACAAGCAATATCTGGCTTCTGGGCTCCAGTGCAATGGCGGGTCCTGTTTGTCATGCACTGGAGCAGAGTTCAGTGCAGTCATGGAAGCCGGGATGGGAGCAGCATGCGGTGACCAGTTAAGGCCCGCTAGGAGAGACTTGACTGCTGCAAGCTGTTTTTTGAGTGGTGCTGGCTGCCTCCTTCCCCAGCCCCCCTGGAGTGTTACTGATGAACTTGTCTGCACAGGGACATGCTCTTTGAGCTTACAGTCTAAAACTGGGAGATACAGAATGTGAAGGATGCTATTGCCTGCATGCACTTTCCTCACCAGAACTTGAGGGCCTTTGATGGATTTGGCTGGAGTGGCAAGTATTTGATCATAGAAGAGTTAGTCATGCCATCTACAAGCCAGTTTGCCTCTGTTTTTTGGGGGGAGCTGGTGTGGCTGAGTGTTTGTGGTTAAAGCTAAAGAGAGTGCCTTTTTTTTCCTTGGATGACTGTGTGCTGGATTGCCTGTTAGTCCTTGTTTTTCCACTTGTGCCTGGGTGCTTTTTTTCTCCCAAGGAACATCCTGTGAGTGGCCCCAAGTCCCATCCAAAGGATAGGAGGGGGGGGGGGGGGGAAGAACCAGAGGAGCAGCAGACACTCTTGTTCCGTGCGAGTGATCTTCAGTTTAAATAAAAACCAAGCCAGTGCAGAGCCTTCCTGCCTCTGAGGAGCCACCGTGCAGATGTGTCCCGCCCCCAAAGGAAGTTACATTAACTTCCTTTTTGGGGCGGAATGCATCTGCATGGGCTCCTTCACAGAAACTGAAGGCTGTGCACCGGCTTGGTTTTTATTTAAATTGAAGATCAGCCGCAACCGCAACCGCCACCGCCGCCGCCGCTAGAGAGGGTGAATCTGCCACTGCCGAGAAGCGGCCTCGGCAGTGGAACAAACTTGAGCGTTTTAATTTTTTTTTTATCTTTTTGAAGGAACATAGTCTTAAAATGGGCCCGCGTGCCAGCTGCAAGGCCTTCGCGTGCCACAGCTGGCACGCGTGCCATAGGTTCGCCATCGCTGGTATAGGGGATAAAGTACTTTTGTCTACTAAAGAAAAGCGAAACCTAGGCGTGGTTGTGTCTGATGATCTTAAAGTAGCTAAAGAGGTAGAAAAGGCGACAACAAAAGCTAGAAGGATGTTTGGGAGCATAGGGAGAGGAATGGCTAGCAGAAGAAAGGAGGTGATAGTGCCTCTGTATAGGTCTTTGGTGCGACCTCATTTGGAGTATTATGTGCAATTCTGGAGACCGCACCTTCAAAAGGATATAAACAGGCTGGAGTCAGTACAGAGGGTAGCTCTAAAAATAGTTAGTGATCTTCATTATAAAGTATATGAGGACAGACTTAAGGATCTTAATATGTACACCTTAGAGGAAAGGCGGATAGAAGTGATATGATTGAGACGTTTAAATACCTCCATCGCATAAATGCACAGGGAGAGAGCCTCTTTTGATTGAAAGCAAGCTCTGCTACAAGGGGACGTAGGATGAGGGTGAAAGGGGATAGATTTAGGTGTGATATGCAGAAATATTTCTTTACGGAAAGAGTGGTGAATCCGTAGAATAGTCTCCCAGTGGAAGTGGTAGAGATGAGGAGAGTATCTGAATTCAATGAAGCTTGGGACAAACACAGAGGATCTCTAAAGGAAAAAAAGGGGACTGTTGTAGTGGCTAATATGGAAGGACAGACTAGATAGGCCATGTGGTCTTTTTCTGCCGTCATGTTTCTATTTTTCAATGCAATTCATTCATTTTTGATGCATGTTCCACAATAATGCCCCAAAATGGGACAGAACCAAAATATATGATTTCCCTTGGAGGGCTTGATTTATGAAGAGTCTTCCCACCTGCACAAAATGAGAGAAATTCCCTCTTGAAGCAGGCCAGAGTGCCTGTGTTTGGAAGATGATCTGATATAACCCAGGAACAGTGGAACACAAACTGAAATGCACACACAGGCAAGAGGAATTCTGGATCTATAATATGCTTCTATTTAAAACCAGTCACCAAGGAGTAGCAAAATGTATTCTAGCTGGGATTTATTTATTTCTCTTTCAGGCGGTATGGTCTCTGCTCTGTCAGGTGGTATGGTCTCTGCTCTGCTCTGCAGCTCTGTACACTGTGTGTGATAGCATGTGCAGCCCAGCAGGCCCGAGTAAACCTGCGGCATCTTACCTCTCCCTGCCCTCCCTCCCTCTGAGCTCCTGAATGAACCTGCAGCTTTCTACCTCTCCCTCGCCCCTCTCTCTTTGAGTTACTGAATGAACCTGGGACATCCTACCTCTCCCTCCCCTCCCTCCCTCTGAGCTCCTGAATGAACGCATAGCCCGGACCAGTGCAATATGCACAGTAAGCATGGCCTAGGGCAGTGATGGCTAACCTTTTTGAGCCCGAGTGCCCAAACTGCCGCACAAAACCAAAGAATTTCCTCAAAGTGCCAGCACGTCAATTAAAGCCCCATTTGCATAAGGTGCTTCATTTGCATAAATATTTGCATAATGTTACCATACACTAACTTTTAGTAAACATGCCTCTTAATGAGTATATGGATAAAGAAAGACTAAAAGGTTTCTACATTACTATAATCCAGTACCAACCGCCAGGCACATTAGGAACTACTACAAACGCTGCCCATTTAGAACCCATAGCAAACCCGCCGTATCCTAACAGCACTACCAGGACTCACAAAGCACCATACTCTACCTATCAAAAGGCAACACTGCAAATATTAAACCAATACATCTCAGAGAACAACAATACATGACCTACTGGGGAAAGAACAAGTGGCAATGTCAAATAGGAATTATATAAACAGAATACCTCAGCTCAGTTACACATGCAGAACAGACCATCACCAAACAAGGAATCACAATTTAGAAACAGGAAGACAATAATTAAACTGGGAACCCCAAAAGCCAAACTTGGAATATACAACAACACTGTAGAAATAAAACTATATATTAATTTCCTCTTGTACTAAACAAAGCGCAAAAATTAATGATGCACATTTCCCAGAGCTGACATATTCCAGTTAATAAATTCAAAATAAAGAGATATTTTTCTACCTTTTGTGCATTTTTTTTCAGTTGCAATTGTTCCAGCCACTTTCTTCTGGTTTCTTCGTGTCTTCTGCTAACTCTCCATCTGCTGTCCATTTGTCCTTTCTTCTGTCATTCTCTCTCTACATCTGCTTTAACATACTAATCTTTCTCCTTTGGCTCTTTCCTCATTCCTATTTCATCTACTCAAAATTTACCCCTCCATCCTCAATCCCCACTTACTCTCCCAATACCCGGCCAATTGTAGATTTTTTATCCCTCCCACACAAAATATTTTTCCCCTCTCCATTTTACTCTCCCAGCCCCATCCCATTCTAATCCTCCCCCAACACCAGCTCCCTTCTAGTTCCAGCCTCACCCAGCATCCATTCCCTTCTAGTCCCTGCATCAGCCCATTTCCAGTCCTAGCAGCCCCCCAACCCAATACCAGTCCTATCCCCCCCTCATCAACCCACTTCCAGTCCTAACCCCCCATCACCCCATTTTCAGTTTAAGCCCCCCCCTATAACCCATTACCAGTCCTAACCCCCCACTTCCAGTCAGCCCCCCATAGCCCATTGCCAGTCCTAACCCCCCCATCAGCCCACAGTCCATTACCAGTCCTAACCCCATCAGCCCACCTCAAGTCCTAACCCCTCCCCATCAGCCCATTTCTTGTCCCAGCCCCCCATAGCCCATTATCAGTCCTAAACCCCCCCATAGCCCATTACCAGTCCTAACCCCATCAGACCACCTCCAGTGTTAACCCCCCATCAGCCCATTTCCAGTCCTAACCCCACCCAACAGCCCACCTCAAGTCCTAACCCCTCCCCATCAGCCCATTAGCAGTCCTAACCCCCCCCCTAGCCCATTAGCAGTCCTAACCCCCCCTCTCTAGCCCATTAGCAGTCCTAACCCCCCCCATAGCCCATTACCAGTCCTAACCCCCATCACCCCCTTTCCAGACAGCCCCCATCAACCCACAGCCCATTAGCAGTCCTAACCCCCCCTAGCCCATTATCAGTCCTAAACCCCCCCCTAGCCCATTAGCAGTCCTAACCCCCCCAGCCCATTAGCAGTCCTAACCCCCCCCTAGCCCATTAGCAGTCCTAACCCCCCCCTCCTAGCCCATTAGCAGTCCTAACCCCCCCCCCAGCCCATTAGCAGTCCTAACCCCCCCTAGCCCATTAGCAGTCCTAACCCCCCCAGCCCATTAGCAGTCCTAACCCCCCCCATAGGCCTTTACCAGTGCTAACCCCCCATCACGCCATTTCCAGACAGCCCCCATCAGCCCACAGCCCATTTGCAGTCCTAACCCCCCCTAGCCCATTAGCAGTCCTAACCCCCCCTCCTAGCCCATTAGCAGTCCTAACCCCCCCCCAGCCCATTAGCAGTCCAAACCCCCCCAGCCCATTAGCAGTCCTAACCCCCCCCTGCCCATTAGCAGTCCTAACCCCCCCCCCCCCCTTCCCATTAGAAGTCCTCACCACCCATCACCCCACTTCCACACAGCCCACATCACCCCACAGCCCATTAGCAGTCCTAACCCCCCCCCCCCTCCTAGCCCATTAGCAGTCCTAACCCCCCCCTCCTAGCCCATTAGCAGTCCAAACCCCCCCCCCAGCCCATTAGCAGTCCTAACCCCCCCCCCTAGCCCATTAGCAGTCCTAACCCCCCCCCCTCCTAGCCCATTAGTAGTCCAAACCCCCCCCCCCTCCTCGCCCATTTCAAGTCCTAACCCCCCCCCCCTCCTAGCCAATTAGCAGTCCTAACCCCCCCCCAGCCCATTAGCAGTCCAACCCCCCCCCACCCCCTGACCAGTCCTAACCCCCCCCCCCCCCCGGCAAATTTAACAACAGAAAAAGCGGGCTCTGGCTGCTGCCGCAGACGCGGCAGCATGCAGTGTCCCGCGGGGCCCCTCCGCCCGCTAAGCCCCTCTGCAAGGGCTTTCAGATTCGCGAGGGAGACAGCGTCTCCCTCGCGTCTCTTGTTAAGCCCGCAGGGGCTAATGGGAAATTTCCCATCAGTCCCTCGCGTCTAAAGGGGCTGATGGGAAATTTCCCATTAACCCCTACGGGCTTAACAGAGACGCGAGGGAGACGCTGTCTCCCTCGCGAATCTGAAAGCCCTTGCAGAGGGGCTTAGCGGGCGGAGGGGGCCCCGCGGGACACTGCATGCTGCCGCGTCCGCGGCAGCAGCCAGAGCCCGCTTTTTCTGTTTTTGCGGACCTTCACGCGTGCCAGCTGTAAGGCCTTCGCGTGCCACAGCTGGCACGCGTGCCATAGGTTCGCCATCGCTGGTCTATACCATGGACTGCCCAAAGAACAAACCAAGTCAGTACTAGAGGAGATCAAACCTAAGCTTTCTTTAGAAGCTCAGATGACAAGACTTCGACTTTCATGCTTTGGACACATCATGCGAAGAGAGAGATCATTAGAGAAAGACATCATGCTTGGCAAGATAGTTCAGCGCAAAAGAGGAAGGCCAGCAATGATATGTATTGATACAATAACAGCAGCTACAGGTACCAGTCTGTCAACAATGGACTGCCTGACTGGGGACTAGGCATGGTTTGGGACGACTATCCAGAGGGTCGCCATGAGTCGACACAGACTCGACGACACTTAACAACAACAATAAAGAGAGAATCCTAGATTTAAATGGAAGAACTAAAATTGATCATGGTAGGCAAAATAGTTAGTTTAAAAATAATTATTTAGTCTAAAATGCTTTACTTATTCCAGGCTCACATGTTTAACCTGCCAGAAGGGGTCATAAGAACTAAAGAACTGCCATATTGAGTCAGATGAAAGGTCCATCAAGCACAGTGTCCCGTTTCAAACATCTGGCATATCTGAAAAGTAGCCAGTTCCATGCTACTTATGTCCAGGGATAAGTAGTAGTTTACTCTTGGGCTTCCTTAATTGTTTATGGACTCTTCCTCCAAGAATTTCTTCAAACCTTTTTTTTTTTTTTAAACCCAGCTACACTACCTGCTTTTACCACATCTTCCGGCAGTGAGTTCCAAAGATTAAGTATATGTTGAGAGGCAAAATTTATTTTCTCCTGTCTGTTTTAAATATGCTATTTCGTATCTTCATGCTGTGTCCTCTAGTTCTTTCATTTTTTGAAAGAGGAAACAATCTGGTCATGTCTACTCATTCCACTCTAGTCAGGATTTTATAGACCCCTCAGTTCCCTCTTCTCCAGACTGAAGAGCGCTAATTTCGTTAGCTTTTCCTCAGTCATTCCATTCCTTTTATCAATTTGATCGCCCATCTCTGCATCTATTCTAATGTCGCTATATCTTTTTCGAGATGCGGAGACCAGAATTGCACACTATACTCAAGGTAAGGTTGCACCATGGAGTGATTATAGAGCATTATGATATCCTTTGTTTTATTCTTTATTCCTTTTCTAACAATTCCTAACATTCTGTTAGGAATCATAAGCAGTATTTAAAAGAGAGAGATTTCAGTTCATTTGGAGAGCACTCCACTGCTACCCTAGAATAACAAGAAGACTACTATAAAATGGGAAGGCCTTGATAGTCTACGGACTCCCCATAATCAAATGGTATTATCAAGAGGCCCAGTTAAAAATGCTATTAGAAGGGGATATTAATGAGAAGAGATGGCTTCAAATTGAACAATATTATGTGGGACCTATCCCAGATAAATATCTACTTTGGCTATCACAGGAAGCCCTGCGTGTATGGGGTTTGACTAATTCATTTACAGGGAAGGCCGTTCTGGTATAGAGGTTGTTTAGTCATTCAAATAGGCCTTGCTAGATCCTCTAATGTGTAATTTGAAATCTCAACCACAATTGGACATGGGAATCTTCTTTAGAGGTGGGAACTAAAAAGGTTTATTAATTTATATGATTATGTAATGGAGGAATTTTTAACTTACAGCAGATACAAAGGAGATTCGTCTCTGAGTTCTGATTTTCTATGGTAATTTGTACATACTACATTACATGGGAGAGAGCACATACATATGGATGTACCAAATTTGAGTTGCTCTCGTTGACTTATGAAAATGCTAAGGATTTTGATATCTTGCATCTATAACTTATTGCGAGGCATGGAAGCATGACAAGACAGAGATCTAGAAGAAGAGTTGTGCGAGAATACTTTTCATTAGTTAGGCCAAACATCCATATCAAGCACAATTTAAGGAGAATGGTTATAAAATACTGTATTGTCATTATAATCTTTCCTGGCAGCTCTAACCAATGTTGGGAGAGGCCACAGGATCATTTGGTACTCTTACACATGTATGGTGGAAGCACCTTGTTGAAGTTTATTGTAAAAAGGTTCAAGAAAGTATATTCGGCATGATGAAGAAATTAGTATGAAATCCTAAATTGTTTTTGTGTACTAATGGATATGGTAAGCAGAACAAAGGGCAGATTAATATATCTCACTACCATTAGGCAATGAAGTGAAATTGCTACAGCTTGGAAACAAAGAATGACACTCCTAGCATACAACAATGGGTAAGCTCAAGACAGTATATATAATGGAAAAACTTATGAATATTATATATGGTATTATATATTTGGGAACCATTCATAGACTATTTGGCGATTAACTTCCCTCACGCTGGGCCATATCAGCTTAACAGAAGGATAGGAATTCAATAATTGGCAGCTATCAGTGTTAAGAAGAATACTATGTGCTGGGCATGTGGAGAAGGGAAGGGGCTAAAATTGGAGAATGCTGGTTTGAAGAACAGGTGGCACATCCTATGAAGTTTATTTGGTGATAGTGGCTTTTCTGATGGTCTCAAGCAGCTCTTGTCTTCACCATTGTGAAAATGGAACAGGGAGTGAATGTGGCCATTTTAAACATTGGAGTCACCTTTCATTGCTTGATTCAAGCCATGCGCCAACATACCTCAGCACACTAATAAACATGCAGCAATACACAAGGACAACAAAAGACAACCTGGAAAACACTCTATCCATCCCAAAAAATGCAAGAAAAGCAAATCAATCAACCACCAACAGAGCTTTCTCGTTCTACGCACCTGTCCTTTGGAATAACATACCCAATACTCTTAAGAGAAATCAAAGATCTCATCCAATTTAGAAAACATCTCAAGATGTTCATCTTCACCGACTACTATAAATGTGAGCAATAAATTTCATATTTACCTCCAGTCTACATTATAATGACTCTCACCATTTTCACACTGTTACCACTCACTCCCTTGTAAAGTAATAAGAATACATGTAAATAGTTACATTATTTATTGTTATTGTTAACTGCAATTGTTATATGTAAGTGTTTCTTCCTTATCGTCACTCCAGTCCAGTCCCTTTACTTCTGGGTTGCGCAACCCTTCCAGCAGCTTGGAGGCTGAGCCCATCCTTTTTGAGGATGGTGCGGTATAAATACCACTGGCACCACCCACAGATCCCAGTATTCTCAGCCTCCAAGCAGCTGGAGGGTTCCGTAAGCCAAGGGCTTACTGGAGTCTTTGGTTTTGATCCTTTTTAACTAATTTACTTTAATTTACTTTAATTTATTTACCTTTAATTTGGTTTTTAATCTCTTACTTTATTTTTCTGGGCATTGAGCTGTGCTGTGCCTTTAAATTTTGCTTCTCTCTTCCTTTCCTAAACCCCCCCCCCCCCTCTTTCCTGGAGGAGGCGGTTTACCTGCAGCAGCGAGGAGGACCGGGGAGATCTCCTCTCGCGTGCTGGACCGGCCGGCATCCAGGGGCTCTTCGCCGAAGGCTGGCCCTGCCTCGTGCCGAACCCCTCTAGGTGGCTGAGCGCTTGAGGCGGCGCCGCGTCCTCACCGCGATCCTTCCGACCTCGCGCTACAACTCCCGGAGCGCTCCGGAGGCTCAAGACCCAGCGCGGCTTAGCGCGGCAGCTCCAAAAGCATAGCGCAGGCCGGCGGAGTGCAGAGTCGCCATTCCCCGAGGAGGGCTCCACGTGGTTGAGGCCTACCACGTGTATGAGCCAAGTGAGAGCCTTGCCGCCTTCTGCCCGGGACAACACTGAAGGAGCACCCAACAGCAAGTAGTGGGGAGAACCTAAATTGGTTTAGGGGGGTGGCTTTTAATTTTATTTAATGTTATTTATTTTTAGCCTTACTTTATTTTTTATTTAAGTCGTTTCCCTGTGCTATTTGCTGGGGGGATTTGTTAGCAGTCTGGGAGAAGGGAGGGCGTATTGAACGCTGTCCCCCCCCCTCCCCCCATTCTAGTTTCCTTTTATTTTTTGCTATCTTGGATGCAATTTTTCTAAGTCTGTTCTTTAAGAAGTTATTTCATCGAAGGGGCATGACTGGCAAGCCACGGTACCCATCCTGCGGCACTCGCAGGGGTACGTCCTCGGAAGCAGGGATCTGCAGGGGTTGTGCTGCAGTAGCTACTTCCGTGGAACAGGAAATTTAACTTATCTATGGCTCAAGCTTCTCAGGGGTCAGGGGACCCTCTGGAGGGGGAGGGAGGACCTCTCCTCCCTCCTCCTGTGGCCTTGGATTTGCCCGCCCCGCCTCTGCCCTTCCCCTCCAATTCCATTGGGGAGGGGGGGCAGGGGACCTCTTCTCTCCCGAGTTCGTCCTGTTGCTTTATAAGGCCTATTGTATGCGCAAGCAGGGGCTTGGGGCAGGAGAGTCGAGCACGACGATGGAAAGCAGGTTGCCCAGACCGATTAGGGCAAGCACTCAGCACTCAGGACTCCAGGCTACCGCTCAAGCGTGCAAGGCTGATGAGCGAGGAGCCTCTCACGTCCCTGTCCCAGTGCACTCCGGAGGAGGAGAGCTCGGACAAAGAATTAGAGGAAGATGAGGAGGAACTCGAAGAGGGGGAGATCCCAGAAGAGGATCAGTCTCGTATAATTCGAGTTTTTCGTCGAGAGGAGCTCCCAGCATTGATCAATGAATCCCTGAAAGTGCTCAATGTGACCTCGGACGCTCCAGCAGAGGAGGAGACAGTGGAGGACCCTTTAATCCAAGCCATCAGGAGGTCTCAGAAAGTTTTTCCTGTCCACAGGGTGGTACGTCAGATGATCCAGGAGGAATGGGATCAACCAGAGTCAAGTTTGAGGGGTGTCCGGTCTATGGCTCGTCTTTACCCTTTGCCAGAACCGGACAAGGAACTGCTGAAGTCCCCCAGAGTGGATGCGGCTGTATCAGCTGTGACAAAGAAGACAACGATTCCCGTTGAGGGTGGCGCGGCCCTGAGGGATTCTCAAGATAGAAAATTGGATACGCTGCTGAAACAAGCCTTTGATGTGAGTGCCCTGGCCTTACAGGCCTCGGTGGCGGGGGCTTGGGTGGCTCGGGCCTGTTTGAGGTGGTCTCAACAACTTCAGTTAGCGGAGGGTTCCGCAGAAGACACTCAAGCTACTACAGCGAGGTTGGAGTCCGGGGCGGCATACCTGGCGGATAGTCAGTATGACCTCATCAGAAGCCTGGCAAAGAACATGGCCTCGGTGGTAGCAGCCAGGCGTTATTTGAGGCTGCGTAATTGGGCGGCCGATGCCTCTTCTAAGGCACGCCTGAGTCGTCTTCCTTTTAATGGGAAGCTGCTATTTGGGGAGGACTTAGATAAATTAGTAAAGGACCTTGGCGAATCTAAGGGAGGCAGGCTCCCGGAAGACAGACCGAAACAAGGGCGCTCCCTAGCTCCGGTGCGGAACCAACCAAGGGATCCTCGGAGGTTTCGTTCAGCCAGGCCGAATCCTTTTTCCAGGAGCCGTTTCCCTTCAAGGGGTCACAGCTTCAGAGGATTTCGAGGAGCAGGTAGAGGTTTTGGAACCTCTCCATCCTCCTCGGGACCTAGAAAACCACAATGAGATAACGGGGGTCCAGGAGGGCGGCCTGCCGGTGGGGGGTCGGTTAAGGCAGTTTCTTCCCGCCTGGTCCCGGGTCACGTCCGATCAATGGGTGCTGGAGGTGATCCGGGAGGGTTATTCTCTCGAATTTGCAAAGCAAATACTTCTAGTCTTTATTCAGTCTCCCTGCAGCTCTCCTGTAAAGAGGGCGGCTATAGAGGCAACTCTCTCACGGCTCTTAGAGCTGGGAGTGGTGGTTCCTGTGTCGCCAGAACAATGCGGTTCTGGTCGGTACTCAATTTATTTTGTGGTGCCAAAGAAGGAAGGCTCCTATCGCCTGATCCTGGATCTCAAAGAAGTCAATTGCTGTCTCAAAGTGCCTCATTTCCGAATGGAAACCCTAAGATCGGTCATTGTGGCCGTAAGGAGCGGGGAGTTCTGACGTCATTGGATTTGACGGAAGCCTATTTGCATATACCGGTCAGAAAGTCCCACCAACAGTTCCTGAGATTCGCGGTGCCAAGAGGTCATTTTCAGTTCCAGGCTCTGCCCTTCGTTCTAGCCACGGCCCCAAGGACTTTCACCAAGGTGATGGTGGTAGTGGCTGCGGCCATTCGGAGAGAGGGAATACTAGTGCATCCCTATCTGGACGATTGGCTGATACGGGCAAAGTCAGAAGAGGAAAGTCTCTCGGCCACAGCCAGAGTGGTAGAAGTTCTGGAAGAGTTAGGGTGGGTCATCAATCGCGCAAAGAGCAGGCTGATGCCCTCCCAAGAGCTCGAGTATCTCGGAGAGAGATTCAGCACCAACAGAGGCAGGGTGTTCCTGTCCAAAACAAGATCAAGGGACCTAAGGATCTTGGTCACGCAATTTCTGAGCAGGCGAAGTCCTACTGCTTGGCTTTACCTTCAATTGCTGGGAACCATGGCGGCGACGATAGAGGTAGTACCGTGGGCCAGGGCTCACATGCGGCCCTTGCAGCGGGCTCTATTGCGTCGTTGGTCCCATCAGCATCATCCTTTCTCCATGCAGCTGTCCTGCGCTCCTCGAACTAGGAATGCCCTCCAGTGGTGGCGGTGCCCAAAGAATCTGGATCGCGGGATGCCTCTCGAACCCCCGCAGTGGTTACTATTGACGACGGATGCCAGTCTGATGGGCTGGGGAGCGCATTGCGAGGATCAATTCGTCCAGGGTCTCTGGACAGCGTTGGAGTCACAATCGGCCATCAACAGACTGGAATTATGGGCGGTAGCCCTGGCGCTCAAGGCTCTCGAGCCCTTAGTGCTACAAAGGACAATCCGCGTCCTCTCCGACAATGTCACCGCGGTGGCTTACATCAACCACCAGAGCGGCACGAGCAGTCCCGCCTTGGAAAAGGAGGTGGACGGCCTGTTCCAATGGGCCGAAGTCCGGTTGGAGGCGCTCTCAGCTCAGCACGTGGCCGGCACGGACAACATTACGGCCAATTACCTCAGCAGATTCAAGATAGACCACGGGGAGTGGGAGCTGCAGCAGGAGGTCTTCGACCAGATGATAGCCCTTTGGGGCCCGCCTGTCATGGATCTCATGGCACGGTATTCTTCCGCCAAGGCAAGCCGATTTTTCAGTCGAAGGAAGGAAAGGATGTCTGAAGGCTTAGATGCTCTAGCCCAGAAGTGGCCGGCAGAGGGCCTTCTGTATGTGTTTCCCCCATGGGCTCTTATCGGAAAGGTCCTTCAGTGGATGGAGGCTCACCAAGGATTGGTAATCCTCATAGCCCCGGATTGGCCTCGCCGCCCCTGGTATGCGGACCTGGTGAGGTTGGTGGTCGACCGGCCTTGGCGCCTTCCCTGCCAAAGGGATCTGTTGAGGCAGGGCCCGGTTCGGATGCCTCACGTGGATCGATTCTCGCTTACGGCATGGCTATTGAAAGGGCGCGGCTCCTGAAGCGAGGTTATTCGAGATCTGTAATCTCGACCTTGTTGAGTGCTAGGAAGCGATCGACTTGTCTTTCCTATGTAAGAGTTTGGCGCATCTTCGAGTCTTGGTGCGCGGAGCACCGGAAGAAACCTCTGTTCGCCTCTGTTCCAGATTTATTTATTTTTTATTTATTTAATATTTCTTATATACCGCACTATTGTCATCAGCGCGGTTCACATGGAACAAAAACATATACATACAGGATAACTGTAGTGCATTTTACAAGTAACAGGGATTTGAAAACTTGGAAGAAACAAGGTAGTCTATATAAATCATATACAATAAACTATATACATTAAACGCAGTCAAAATTCACTAGAACCGAACAAATTTCTCTTGGGAAGGTTTATACTGGAAAATAACTTAGGAATAGGTAGTGCTTAAGACTTTTCCTGAATTGTGTTAGACTGGTTATGGCTCTCAATTCTGGTGGGAGGGTATTCCGTGCTACTGGGGCATGAATGCTGAAGGCTCTTTTAGATGTTTCCTTGGTGTATTTGACTGTTATTTTCTGGGCGATTAGGGTATTTATTGCTGATGATCTTCTGGCTCTGTTGAGGGCTTGGGTGTGTAGTAGGTTAGTGATGGTTGAGGGTGCTTGGTTGTTTAAGGCTTTGAAGATGGTGATTATGATTTTGTATTGGATTCTTGCATTGGTTGGTAGCCAGTGGAGTTTTATCAGGATTGGAGTTATGTGGTCTGACTTTGATATTCCTTCAAGCACTCTGGCGGCGGTATTCATTGCTAATTGGAGAGGATTTAAAGTAGATTGAGGGAGCCCGTATAGGATTGCATTTGCAAAATCTAGATGTGGCATCACTAAGGCTTGGAAGATGGTTCTGAAATCTGTAGGTTCTAGTAGAGGTCGTATGTGGCGTAGTGTGCGTATCTTGTGGTATATTAGTTTCGTTATATTTTTTATGTGAGTTTTCATATTGAGACGCTGGTCAAGGGTGATGCCTAGGTATCGTATAGTAGGTTTTACTGTCAATTCCTTGTCCTTTATCTTTAATGTAGTAGGGGGTGTGAAGTTTTGGTTCTTCGTGATAAACATAACATCGGTCTTACTGTGGTTGATTCTTAGGTTCTGTGTGAGGAGCCAGTCTTCTACTGCTTGGAAGCATTGTATCAGTGGAGTGAAATCAGGATGGTTGATGGAGAATGGCATGTATAGGAGAACGTCGTCTGCATAGGCTAAGCAGGTAACTTTAAAAGAACGGATGAGGTCACAGATAGGTTGCATATAAATGTTAAACATTAATGCTGAAAGAGAGGAGCCTTGCGGTACTCCTTGATCTTGCAGGAATGGGTCTGATGTTTTTTTCGTCAATCTTTACCTGTTGCCATCGGTTAGATAAATAGGATTTACACCAGTTCAATGCGGAGCCATGTATTCCTTTTTCATTAAGGCGATCGAGAAGTATTTGATGACTGACTGAGTCGAACGCAGCCGAGATGTCCATGAATATAAGGATGAATCCTTGCCGGATATTGTCTATTCCAGTGATTAATGTATTGAAGAGAGTGATGAGGAGGGTTTCTACTCCATGAACTTCCCTAAAGCCATGTTGGGCCGGATCAAGTGGAGCTTCGGTGTCTATATGTTGTTGTATTTGACGTTGGACTACTTTTTCGATTATTTTGGCTAATAGTGGGATGCTGGATATTGGCCTGTATGATTCTACTCTTAGAGGGTCTAGTTTATTGTTCTTCAGTAATGGTCTAATGGAGTTTTGTTTTAGGCTCTGAGGAAAGGTTCCAGATGAAAAGGATTGATCTAGGATTTTATGTATGAAGAAGCTTACTTCACATCTGAGCTCTCTTATCCAGGCTGCTGGACATGGATCATTTGACGCAGTGATAGCGTTGATTGAGGCAATAGTGCTTTCAATATCTTTAGTTGATATCGTGTTGAACTTGGTCAATGTGGAAGACTGTGAGTTTGGGTATGCTATGTGGACCAGTGGTGCAAGGGTTCTTGATTGTTTTCGTCATTTTTGATTTTAAGTAGTTGGCATAGTCTTGGGGGTGTATTGTTTGTGTGTGTTGAGGGCTTGGTTCCTTTGCCAATGTTTTTACGATATTGAAGAGATCATGGTGTTTATTTACTGATTGTTTAAGGAGATTGGTATGAAATTGTTTCCTTCTATCAGCTATTTCTTGGTGCTTTCTGAGATATGAGCAGTATGCTGTGTGGGCTTCAGTAGTACGGGATCGTCGCCATCGTTTCTCGAGTCTGCGAAGATGGAGGAGAGATGTTCTTAGCTCGTTCGAATACCAAGCTACATGTGTTCGATGATTGGACCTTCTTGACCTGTTCGCTGGTTGAGAGTTGGTTCTGAAGGTGTTATCCCAGGTGTTGATTAAGTCATCCAGATCTGGTTTAGAGTTGTGTAGCATAGAGAAGACGTACTTAAGAATATTCTCCCTAACAAATGGGCGGAACCTCCTAGCTGTTGGTTTGGCAGGGGTGGTATTGGAGTTAAGGGTATTGAAGGAGTTGGGTATTTGGAATATGATCAGACTATGGTCAGACCAGGGTACTGGTGTTATGGAAAGTGCATAGTTGTAGTCTGCTTCCGCGGATGTTTGTGGTACAAAGATCAGATCAAGTGTATTTCCCATAGCATGAGTAGGCTGATTATCTGGTTGTATCCAAGGTCATCTAGTGCTTCATGAAATGCAGCGATTTGCGTGTCATGTAGGGAGGGAAGGTTAAAGTCTCCTAATATCAAGCTAGATATCCATGGTTTTTCTGTGTTGCAGGCCAGGTCGACTATTGTTGAGAGATCATTTGCTGATGTTGTTGGAGCTCTATAGACTAAGTTGATTGTGTGTTCATTGTTTGATATAGTTAGCGTATTTAAGTGTGTTGTGCTGATATTGTTGGCCATCTGAAATTGTAGCTGGCTTTTTGAGATGATGAGTACTCCGCCTCCTCTTTGGTTGTTCCTGTGGCACGTGAAGATTGAGAAACCAGGGGGTAGCATCTGGTTTAGAATGACATTATCGCAGTCAGATAGCCAGGTTTCTGTGATCATCAGAATGTCAAGGTCATGCGTTGTTATGAGGTCAGTGATCAATGGCCATTTTTTGCGGATGGATCTGATGTTGATGAGGGCGCATCGCAAAGGTAGTTGGTTCTGTTGCTTAGGTTGGGGTTTTTTTGTAAGTTGCAGGGCAATGTGGAGTAGATGTGGGTGGGGTGTATGTATAGGGTTCATTGTGTGTGTTTGAGACTTGTTTGACCATCTCTTCCAGTTGTTCCTTAATATTGGTATAGAGTTTTGGCCGCTGTTGAAGGCATCTGAGTATCCAGATAGTGCAAGGAGGAGATAGGTGATGGTGAAGTTTGAATGTGTGCAACTTTAAGGGTAACATTGTGTATCAAGGGAAAAGGAGGAGGACTTGCAGCGAATATGTTAGAGAAATGCTGAGAATACTGGCAACAATAAGGCAGCGTACAAATCACAGTGCTAGTTGAAGTGATGGCAGTATTGGCAGTACTGACAAGGAGATTACTGTCTGTAATGACAGTATTGGAAAAATACTGGCAGTACTGGCAAAGAGGATATTGATAGTAATGATAATATCTAGATGACAATAATGGGTTGAGATAGTGATAGGGAGTGTTGGCACAGAGAGTAATGGTAATACTAATAACAATGGGATTGTAACAATAGTAACATTGTAGAGCAGGAGGTAACACTTGTAGAACTAACAGTGATGGCTAATGTAAGTTAGCAATATTGTTGCAATATGGCAGCAGTGAGCAACAGGATTAGTGAAGCTAATAGAAATAAATTGTTGGCAGGCTTAATTGGAGGAAGTCAGTTCTAAAGCAGGGACAAGTATAAAATGGGGGATAGGAGAGAGAAGCGGCAACAGTTGAGACTAATACAATTGCAAGGCAAGATGTAGTAGTAAAATATTGTACATTGTTAAATTTTATACATTTAGTTGAAAATGATACTTTTGTAACAAGTAGTACAATTGCAAGGCAAACAGTGGCTAAATACCTATGTATAGAGGCAAGAGTAGACAATTATGTAACAGAATACAGTTGCAAGGTAAGGAGCAGTTAAGAGAGTAGAAAACTAGTGTCCATAATAGAATATGATTGGTATACTTGCGGCATGTAGGCAGGTAGAAAAACAGTTAGTGGAGGGTTGGGATCTCAAGGTATTGATGCGGCTTTCTTCCAGAGTGGTGCGTGGAGGGTAGCAGTTTACAACTCTTGTTTACTGAATATCGAGTATTTCAAAGGTTGTATGGGACAGTAGGATGCCTTTGTAGATGGCCACTGCCTAAGGGCCACGCCAAAGGGCCCTCTGGCGCGGGCCTGCCTGAGAGCGGGTTGCTTTTGATGAGCTGCTGCTCCTCCTCCCACAGCCCCGATTGGGCTGGAGCACCTGAGCAGGGCAGCTGGCTGGAGCGAGGACGGTGCTCTACCCCGATTCAGGGGGAGTTTAAAATGGTGATGTTCTGGAATTCCTGCAAGCGGGTTTTGACAAAGGCCTAGCGCACAGTTCCTTACGAGTCCAGTTGGCAGCCATCTCTTGCTACAGAGGTAAGGTCCGTGGGAAGCTATTAGGGGCCCACGCAGACGTGTCCAGGTTTCTAAGAGCCATTAAGTGTCTTTGTCCTCAGCGGAGATCGGTCATCCCCCCTTGGGATCTCAACCTGGTACTAAATGCCTTGACCAAGGAACCTTTTGAGCCGGCGAAGGAGGCCTCACTAAAGGATCTGACACTGAAGACGGTCTTTCTGGTCGCTATTTGCTCGGCCAGACGCGTCTCCGAACTGCAAGCGCTGTCCTCCCAGCCCCCCTTTCTTTCGTTCCTCAAGGATAAGGTGGTCTTACGGATGGTACCTTCCTTCTTGCCCAAGATCATCTCCCCCTTTCATGTGAACCAGACAGTTACGCTCCCGTTCTTTTCAGCGGAGGGACAAGAGGGGATGGACAGGAAGCTGCGCCTTCTGGACGTTCAGAGAACCTTGAAGCGTTATCTCTCCCGCACGGCACCTTTTCGAAAGTCCGACCGTCTGTTCATTCAGTTTCGAGGGCCGCACAAGGGGGAGGCGGCGGCCAAGGCTTCCATCTCCAGGTGGATCAGGGAAGCTATTGCTTCCGCATATATTCTCAAAGGGAAGCAGGTCCCAGGGGGGCTGCGTGCTCATTCTACTCGGGCGCAGGCTACCTCCTGGGCAGAATATAGCTTAGTTCTGCCGCTGGACATTTGTAGGACGGCTACCTGGTCCTCGCTGCATACCTTCACCAAGCACTACAGACTGGACGTACAGAGTTCAGCTGACTCTCGGTTTGGGGGCGCGGTACTTCGGTCCGGGATAGCGGCTCCCACCCAAGCTTGAACTGCTCTGTTACATCCCAGAAATAAAGGGACTGTACTGAAGTGACGATAAGGAAAAAGTAATTAGACCTTACCTGCTAATTAGTGTTCCTGAAGGAACGACAGTCCAGTCCCTGATCCCACCCGGTTCTTAGTTTGGCCTGTTAGATAGGGGAGGATCAGCGGACCGAGCGCAGGGCCAGGACTGAGGGGAGGGGTCAATTGGTGCAGGTCCAGCAGCCGGAAGGAAGGAGGACTCGGTCAGGCTCAGGTAAACCTCCTCCTTCCCTTCCCCTCACTCTTTCTCTCCTTCTCGATTGAAGAAAAAAAAATTTTTCCTTTGGAGAGTTGGTTGTGTGGCTTGTGGGATTACGTTTATATAGGCTATTAATTTTGTTTTCGTTAAGTCTGCTTTTTCGTTAGATTACTGGGATCTGTGGGTGGTGCCAGTGGTATTTATACCGCACCATCCTCAAAAAGGATGGGCTCAGCCTCCAAGCTGCTGGAAGGGTTGCGCAACCCAGAAGTTAAAGGGACTGGACTGTCGTTCCTTCAGGAACACTAATTAGCAGGTAAGGTCTAATTACTTTTTGTTCCATGTAAACTGCATTGCGCAGTAGTTCTAAAGTTCCATGTAAACCGCTCTGATTTCTAAGACAAAGCGATATATAAAAACATAAAAACAAATAAAATAAGTAAATATGAGTAATGATGATCGATCACAGGTGCATTTAATTCTTCTGCAGTGGGAATGTGGTTCTTCTGTTCAAACTTATTTGAATTGTTTATAAAGGTGCCAATAATGTCCTGGCAATGTCTGTTTTTATATTATTTCCTATTTCCTTTTTTAATTGGTATTGTCTTGGAAGCTTCCAATTTCAAAACTGATATCTCAGTACTTACAGAACCCACAACTGTGAATAGGGTTGTGGTCATTGCAGAGATGGCGTCCCACAGCGTGTCCAAGGTAATCACCACCGGCTTCTCTAACACCCGACTCACAGGAAGCAGCCCTCCTCCAGGCTCCAACAGCTGCGGATTCACCACATGAGTGGACGGTTCAGATACGCCGCCACCCTCAAGCTGACTCTCCCCTCTGGAAGGTAGGGCAAACCCTTGCAGCACTCGTCCCTCACCGCCGGGCTGCGGAGTACTCACCCGAAGAACCGGCGAAGACAGAAAACAAACGTCGTTGGGAGTTGACACACTTCCTGGTTGTGTCGGGGCGCCCGCTGATCTGGAGAGAGACTCGCTCCAGATGCGCCCAGCACAGACAACTGCTCTTCGTGTCGTGCTGGCGAAGATGCTGCTCCGGACCCCGCAGCCGCAAAACCACAAACCATAAAGGTCCAAAGTCCTCTGGCCAGCAACAGAAGCCTGCGAGGGAGCTCCGGGTAAGCTTGCTTGCTTTCTTTTCCTCTGCCCCATCACATGTAGAGCTGAGGTTTGCCGCCGGCACAGAGACGCGGAACTTACTGCGGTGCAGCCAGCAGGAGTCGGCTTCCTGCCGCCATCTTGCCCCTCAACCAGGAGTTGCAAGAGGGTTCTTTGTTAAAGGTGAAGGAGGATGTCAGTCATCTTCAGGAGGAGCATGTGGCTCTAATGAAAAAGAGAGCAGTGCTGACACGAAAAACTGAGCATCTTGAAAATCTTGCACGACGAAACAATCTCCGACTTTTGAACTTCCCGAGGTCTCCATGCTTGTCCCCACTGGAAATGGTGCGGAAGTATTTTGGGGAAGTGCTAAAAATTCCAGCTGAGCAATTGCCCCCAGTAACTAGGGCTCAGTATTTGACGGTTAACATCTCTGGAGCACGGGGAAATAACATGGCGGCATCAGTGAGTGGAGTTGGGGACTTGACAGGATTCCTGGAAAGTTCTATGGACGTGAACACCGAAAGAACTACTATGTTTGTGACTCTGGCTCTGGAGGCCAATAAGGCATTCATTCTTCGGTCTTTTTCAAAAATATTAATGAGAAGTTTTTAGGTTCAAATGTACGTATATTTCCTGATCTCTCTCGTGCCACTCAATCAAGGAGGAAGGAATTCCTGGCATACCATGCTAGGACCACACACTTGGGTGCTACTTTTGTGTTAGAAGGATATTTTAAGTGTTATATTTCCTATCAAGGGAAGAATTTCCTGTTTTTTGAACCAAAGCAACTCGCAGATTTTTTTTTAGGTGCAAGGGAAGAGGCCAGGATGGTGGCTGGTCCCATTTCGGATGACGTGTAAGTCTTATCCTGTTAATAACAGGTTCTTTTCTTTTCCTTAGGCCATGCTTTGCTTTCAAGATAGGAAATACCAATGACCCCAGTTTACATTCCTATAGCCCCCCTTCATATTTTTGTGGACTAATGTTTGGGATAAGATGATTTTTTTTGTTATTTTTCTTTATATATATTTTATTAACATATCTAGTTTGTTGTGGAGTTCCCATATTTTTCTGTTTTCATTCATGTGAATACCTGAGTGTTATAAATGCCAATAAAGATTATAAATATAATTGGTTTTGTCTTATTTGATTCTTTCTGTGTGTTAAATATATGTCATATATAGTCCAAAGCCTTTCACTAGCCACATTTTTTGTAAGAGATATTGGATATTAAGGGGTTGAACTGCAAGGGTGCCAGTAATGTTGACCAGAACTGTAACGGTAAAAAAATATTGCTAATGTAAAGAGAACAGATCTGATGGCTAAACATAAATGGTGTTAATATCCTTATTTAATAAAGGATTATTTTTACAGAATAAGGTAGCATAAAGGAGTTATTTTCTTAGGTCAAAATAAATTTTAATGGAATTATGTATCACAGATAGCAGAAGGCATTAACCTTTCTCTGTTGGTTTTAGAGAGTCTTGATTCTGTGCTGATGGACTATGATATTATCTCTGTTGCGAACATCCAGCAGCACTCCTTAAGGAAGCGGGACCTCCAGATGGAGTCGCACATAGAGAGAATGCTAAGCTTCTCAGCCCTCAACAGGTAACTGGAGCCTGCCTTGCAAGTTTTTCATGCATAGGTGTATATTTCAGCTTGATGAGCTTAACAAGAAATGAGAGGATGGTGACTTGGAGCATTTCTAATGATTTTTATGAGGGTGATGGTATTGGAGTTTGATGAACGTGAATGATTGGTTAGGTGGGTTGACTGTCATCTGTTGAGAGTTGAAAGATATGGCTGGGCAGGGCTGTCCAGAGGTTCTGGAAGAACTAGGCAGATTCTCAGTGAAAATAAGGGGACTCCACATCATTATGGGTTTCTCTTCTATGTGAGGCCTGACTAATTGCCTAGATAGTACTTGATGAAGGAGCCAAGATAGCAGTTTCTGAATTTTCTGTTAATTACCGTTTAGGGTTTTAAAAAAATTACACTGACAATTTTTGGAAATATACAGACACTTTTTTTTACACAAGTTATTAGGCCCTTTGAAACAGAAGTTGTCAAGATTACGGCAGTTCTTTGTATAATGGTCTATCTCTGCAAACTATTAAAAGGCTCCAGCAAATCCAAAATGTTGCAGTCAAATTAATTGCCCAGATCACGTTGCTTCTCTTCTGAAATCCCACCATTGGATCCCTTTGATATAGTGTATGAAATTCAAAGTATTATTCCTAATCCGTAAGACTTTCTACTCTGGTCTTCCTTTATATTTATACTCTCTCCAGATCACTATGCTGTAACATCATAATAGGTTGGTAGTTCCATCCAACAGCTTGGCTTAACATGAATCTACCCGACAAACAGCTTTCTTTTTCCAGGCCCCAATTCTATGGAATGCAATACTACTATATATCAGACGAAACACAGCATTAAAATCTTTTAAGAAAAGTCTTAAAATGTATTTCTTCAAGATGGCCTATGGGGGGATCTGAGTGGGGGGATCGTTGCGTCACAAGTCTCAACCAATCAACTGCTTTCTCCCACTCTATATTAATCCTAACTTTAACTAATTTCTACTGCTGTCCTCCCTTTGAAAATACCCTTTACCATTTTTAAAAAAATGTTGTAAACCATTTTGACTCCGCTAGGCAGTATATTAAGTTTTAAATAAACCATAAACCAGAATGACAGTAATCTAGGCCCATCTGTTTTTCTTTTTCCTTCTGATGCAATACCACAGACTCATTTGCTCTCTGGCTTTATCTTGACATCTTTGCGATTAAGGATCCTTGGTATTTGTCCCATACTTTTTTTAAATTATGAAATTTTCATCTCTACACCTGCCACTGGGAGGCTGTTCCATTCATCCACCACCTGTTCCGTGAAGAAGTATTCCCTTATGTTAGTCTTGCTTCTGACCCCCTTGAGTTTCATGGACAACCAAAAGAAGAGCACAAGCACCTGCAGCATGATACTAGGGACAAAAGAGCTGGTACACAAACTGGCAGTCAAAACAGATCTTAAGCCTCGATGAGTTTCAGCCACTAAGGCCTTCCTCAGGGGGAGACTAACCTGTAATATTGTACCACTATTAAATTGATCGAAAAAAACCTTCAGTACGTAAAACTAGTAGCGCCGCTAACAATGCAGCAACCGTGTCTCATAAGAACATAAGAGATGCCATACTGGGTCAGACCAAGGTCCATCAAGCCCAGTATCCTGTTTCCAACAGTGGCCAGTCTAGATCACAAGTACCTAGCAGTTTTCCCAAAAGACACAGGTTCCACAATGCTTGTATTGGGTCAAGCAGTGATATCCTGGGTCCCTTTTAATAATGGTTTATGGACCTGCATCTCATTACTTAGGCTTTTGGTGTAGACTGTGAACCATTTTGATAATCCTTATCTGTACTATCACTTTCAGAGGTATGTTCTCCAGAATTGGACTCCGCATTCCAGATGAAGGGGAGTGGTATCCCTCTTAACATTTAAAATCTGTAGTTCTCAGTTCTTTGGATGGGAACCTCAAAATATCATGTAACATGCAAATGAAGTCATAAGATGTGTAGCCTTTAAAGAGAATCAATAGTAAGATGGAGGCAGGGCCGGCCCAAGAGTTTCTGATGCCCTAGGCAGATACTTAATACATTGTCTGCTCTCCCTGTATCCATCTCACCTTGGGTGGAGAGGGGGGCGGTAGTGGCACAACTCTTCCACAGTTTATGCCGCTGATTTGGCGCCCACGGCAGGCCACGCGCTTCAGTGCCCACGGCAGGCCTTAAAGCCTGTATGCATATGTGCATACTTATGGCCTGCTAGTTATGCCCCCTCCAACAGGAAGTTACATCAGAGGAAGGCAGGAGCAACAGGCCATGAGGGCACACCACAGGTGCTGAAGCACATGTCCTGCCACAGGTGCCAATGTGGTGGCATAAAGCAGCTTCTTTCAAAAATCTTGCCATGCTGTCCAGCAGGTCTGCCACCCTGGGCGGCTGTCTAGTCTGCCTAGTGGAGAGGCTGGTCCTGGGTGGAGGACACTGCATCTTGTTTGTAGGGCAAATACCCTATTGCAGAGATGTTGATACTCACAGGTGAATTATATCATCTGAGACGTGCATAAACATTTTTTACACCATCATGAACTAGAATGTATTATTCCACTTCCAAATAAGCATATTTAATTTAAACATTTTACGTTTTATATTGAAGGCTGTATTTTGGTTAGTTTAAAATGAACATTCTCTGAAGAGTATTAATTTTAAATGGGAAAGTTGCTAGGCAGTAAAATAAACACTAGTAAAGCTCAATAAAAAATAAAGCTTTTGGTGCATGATAAACTGAATTTACAAATTTTATGGCACACATCTTGCATTTGGAGGCTTCCACACCTCTTCAGAGGGGACCAGCTGAACAATTTGTACTGTATTTCAGCACCCATGGTTAGTGGGCATATCACCATCACTGAAATGTGCTTTTCTTTGAGCTCTTAAATTATTTGATAGTTTTGAATTGGGGTTGTGTGAGATATAAGGCATTGAGAGTTAAAAGCATTATCATCAATAGAACATTTTATTAGTAACTATAGATAAGCTATTAGTAAATAATTAGTAAATAATTAAGGTGTTAGATTTTATTGAAAAGTTCAAGTATAACAAAATACCAACAAAAAAAGTTTTTCAAAAGATAAAAATATATATAAAAATAAATCCACACAATGCATTAAGAATAGAGGTCGTTGATGTTGTAGAAGGCATTGTCATTCCAGCAAGTCTGGCTGATTTCACGCCTCATATAATTCTGAGACCTCTCTTGCATATGGTGGATAGGCTTAGATATAGTACTAAATAGCTATTGAACTCAAGGTTAATTGTTGAGCTGATAAACACATTTTTATTTGATTCTATAAGCTCTACAAAGTGACCATATTAGATTTTTTGTTTGATACAACTATGGAGGGTCATACTATTTGGTCAGAAACATTGAGTTTTTCTGACAATCATATCAAGGACATAAGTAAGGTAGCCACCCCGTTTTCTTTGGAGTTGACGACCAATCTAGAATCAAAAGAAACCTGGGAAGATCTTCTGAATTTACAAAAGCGGGTGGTTCGTCAAGAACTACACCGACTCTCATTGATAGAATATATTAAAAGACAGCACATACCACGAGGTCTAAGGATCTATAAAGAGCCGAAATTACATACTATGAATACATCTTTTATGGAAAAATGGGTACACATATTGAACAAATGTTCATTGGATCTTATGGTCCTAATTGTAGACACTACTCAACAAAGTTTAGACACGTTGCAACAGGATATCACTGACATGACTGCTAAATTAAAAGTCATTACTCCTCAAGCGGATTTCTCCAAAAAGTTAGAAGACCAGAAAAAATCTTTAGAAAATACAAGGGAAGAGGTTACAAAAATCAAGGCAAAAAAACTAAAGCGGGATTTTGATGATTACACTAGTGGATATGTCTATCCATGGCTTAATCCTAAAAAACAGAATAAGCCTGGAAAACAACGCAAACGTCGTAGAGTTTTCTGATAGTTTAGAAAATGGGAGCACGTCAGATTCGAGTAAACATTCCAGTACAGAGAGTGAAGGGAATCGAAAAAAGATACAAACCACAGAAAAAACAAAATCCCGTACCACAACCCGGTCTAAGCAAACCTGAGGACGATATTAGTACTTCAGTGATTAATATATCAAATTGTTCTATATCTTCACAAGAGCTGGCAGTCTTAAATAGAGGCTTGTCTTTTGTACCCTCGACAGCCTTTGATCTCTTTGAGTTTCATTTGGATTTTGAAAAACTGCTAAGAAAGCTGCATTTAAAGGCATATTTTAGTAGTAATTCATCATGGATCACTTCACAAACTCCAGTAAACAGGATCCCTCTCCCATTAAAATCTAACTGGAATCCACCTGAACCCTTGCCTGTGGCATTACAAGTATTTAAAGACCTGGTTATAAATGAAGTTACGCAGCTATCAACAACCCAGCGGAAGAAAACAAGTCATTCACTATCCCGAGCAGATTCTACTATTTTAAAAAATCTTCAAGCTCGTACAGATATCGTCATTCGACGAGCAGATAAGGGGGGTGGCACAGTTATTATGAATAGATCTGATTATCTTGAGGAGGCATATCGTCAGTTATCAGATGCAACAGTCTATGAAAGAATTTTGAAAGATCCAATGAGCAGGTTACTAAAGAACATCAGTGATTTAACATCCGAAGCCATACATGATAAATTGATTTCTGAGAAAGAACGTCGATTTTTAAACCCACCATACCCTACAATATCTAAATTCTATATTGTTCCAAAAATACACAAACGGCTTATTCATCCTCCGGGTCGACCAATAGTGGCTACGAGAGGTTCTATATTGGAACCACTGTCAGTTTATTTAGATTCTTTTCTCCGTCCGATGGTGTCTCAGATGACTTCATACGTACGAGACTCAACACATTTTCTACAATTGCTGTCTCAACATGCCGGGCTGTCGAAAATTCATGATATAAAATTGGTAACACTAGATGTTACTGCACTATACACCAGCATACCGCAACAGTCAGCCAATAACATCATCATGAAGGTATTGCAAGACAGAGGTAACTTATCTTCAAAGGTACAGGAATTTTTGTGAGAACTATCTAAGTTAATCTTATATGAAAATTATTTTGGGTTTGAGGGGAATCTTTATCATCAATTGTCCGGGGTGGCAATGGGTGCCACCTGCGCCCCCTCTATTGCCAACTTGTACATGGAAGAGTTTGAGCGCCAATGGATCTATACAGAGCCTCCGAATTTCCACATTAAATGTTGGTGGCGTTATATAGACGATGTTTTCATGTTTTGGCAAGGCATAGAATCAGACCTGATAGTATTTACAACTTGGCTCAATAATAGAGACCCCAATATAACTTTTACATACGAATGGGACACTGCTCGTATTTCATATTTGGATGTTTGGGTAACTAAAGGAGATGGGATTTGGAACACATCGTTTTTTTGCAAACCTACCGATCGTAATTCTTTGCTACATTATTCGAGTGCACATCCTGTCAATTTAAAAAATGGACTTCCATTTTCACAATTTTTGCGTTATCGGCGGAATTGTTTGGACACTTCAGAATATAAGAAACAAGCAAAGAGCCTTAAAAAGAAATTTTACGATCGTGGATATCCGCAGGCTGTTATTTCTCGGGCATATAAACGTGCCCTTTATAATCACAGGGAAGCTTTACTTACTAATTCCCCCCAAAAAACCAACACTGATGAGACAAATGTCAATTTAATAACAGCTTATTCACCTTTTAGTTATCAAATACAAAGTATTTTGAAACGTCATAGTAATGTATTGACACATGTAAAAGGATTGGAAGATAAACATGTTAGATGTGTATGGAAACGACAACGTAATTTCAAAGAAATACTTAGCCCTACTGAATTGCGATCGCCGGGGTTTGGTAATACTACATCTAACTCAGGTCATTTAAAATGTGCTGGATGCAATATATGCCCGGTCACTTTGGAAACAGGCTTGTTTACCTATGGGGGACATACTTATCAACTAACAAAATCTACTACCTGCCAATCTACTTATGTAGTATATGGAATATTTTGCCCGTGTTCATTATTATATGTGGGGAAAAACAACACGTTCATTGCAAACCCGAATGCAGGAGCACCGCAGTAGATTAAAATGCCAGCGAAAAGAGGCACCGATGGTTGAACACTGTCTCCAATATCACCACAGTTTTGAGGAGCTTCGATGCTTTAGTATTGAACAAGTTTTGAAGGGGACGCATGGTCGGACTAGAGAACAACAACTTCTCTATCGTGAACAACGATGGATATTTTCTTTGCCCACAGTTTCACCAAAAGGGTTAAATGCACAGGTAGATTGGCACTTATGTAATTGAAAAAAACGAGGTCGAGAATGACTGTTAGGCATAGGAGAGACAAGCTCCTCCCAGGGGTCTCGGTATTTAAATGAGAAAACGATACTAGTCCGCATGCGCGGCGTTATTTGGACATCACAGAAGATTTCTAATGTCAGTTGAAGCACTTAAGCGCAGGCTGCTAAAAAGAAGTAAAGTTAAAATAAGGTATTGAATTTTTGATTTGCCCTTGATGACTAAATATAACACATTTAAGAGTTCAGTAGGTGGTTATTTGTATAAATAATATATCATGTTTTTAGCTCGTGCAGATATAAATTGAATGAAAGCTGGAAGTCTTATCTCTTTGAAGAACGAAACTGTGTCTAGTTACAGAATGAGTGGATAAAGACAGCAAGATTCCCTGAAGAAACAAAGAGTGAAACGAGTGAGCGCTTCACGGTTAGACGTCGGGACTTTCTGAGACTATCTTTTGGAAACAAAACCATCTGTGAAGTTTCTTCTATTTGGACACCTTTTGGAGTCTCTTATAAGCTGCAACAGATAAGCACAGTCTTTTCTACTTTAAAAATGAAAGTGCCTAAGATGGCACACTAATGAATTTAGTCTGATGGACTGTGGAGAGAAACATCGAGCCCTATAATATAAGGCATTGAGAGTTAAAAGCATTATCATCAATAGAACATTTTATTAGTAACTATAGATAAACTATTAGTAAATAATTAAGGTTATAGATTTTATTGAAAAGTTCAAGTATAACAAAATACCAACAAAAAATTTTTTTCAAAAGATAAAAAATATAAAAAAAAATCCACACAATGCATTAAGAATAGAGGTCGTTGATGTTGTAGAAGCCATTGTCATTCCAGCAAGTCTGGCTGATTTCACGCCTCATATAATTCTGAGACCTCTCTTGCATATGGTGGATAGGCTTAGATATAGTACTAAATAGCTATTGAACTCAAGGTTAATTGTTGAGCTGATAAACACATTTTTATTTGATTTTATAAGCTCTATAAAGTGACCATATTAGATTTTTTGTGAGATCATCTCAGGCAAGTGCCTTTGGCTCCAGGCAAGTTTTGGCTTCAGAGATCCGACATGGGTTACCAACCCATCTCAAGCCGCCCAACCTAGAGTTTTCCATGGACTACTCCAGAGTGGGAGTCTAACAGGGAGACCTCCCTGGAGACTCGGTCCCACCGAGACCTCCCTGCTGACCCAGAGGTGGCAGTCACCTCCCGAGGATACCTCCTTTCTGGAGTTCGTCCGGGACATGGTGCGGGCCCTGGTGCTTGCCACCGAGTCGGAGGAGGAGCCCCGTATGGAAGGACTTGATATTCTGCAATATGAAGTCCCTCCGAAAGAGTCTCTGTGCTGATTCCTCCCATCCTGAACAGACTGCTCCTCTGCATGTGGGAGACTCCAGCCTCTGTCCCTATTGTGAGCAAGCGCCTGGACGCTATGTATAGGGTTCAGCAGGGCCCGAGGTTTCGGAAAGTCCAGCTTCCCCACATCTCGATGGTGATCGAATCAGCCATGCAGAAGCTGAAGAGCCCAAAGACTCATTCGTCAGTCCCACGGGTCATTCGTCGACATCCTCGGGTGCAAGGCTTATCAGGGCTCCATGCTGTCATGCCACATCCAGGTTTACCAATATACATTGGGATGTTCCTCTGCAACCTCGCTAGAGAGCTCTGAGGCTTTGCAGTGGACCTTGATGGAGACCATCTCTGACGTTTTTTGTCCTTTGCCTTGGGGAGCAACTATTTGGCAAGCCCATGGAGGATAAGGCAGCGGAGATTAAGACAGACTACGTATTCGCTTCTCCTGGAAAACGTCCTTCTCCCCAGGAAGAAACAGCAAAGCCAAGAAGCCTTTCTTCAGTCAGAAGGGGCTCCCGTAAAGGGGCTATCCAGCCTATCTGCTGGTGTCGACCCCCGTTCAATGCAGTCAGGGCAAGACCACGGTCCATGGTCCTTGTAAAGCCAAAGGATCCCAAGACACAACCCCTGGCGCCGGCTCAGCCACCTTCAGGGTTTTGACGCCATTGGCATAGCCTCCCGTCCTCTGGCAGGGCACATGTCCATTGGGGGGCGTCTGGTTCATTTCTCCCACAGGTGGGAGTCCATCTCCACCAATGCCTGGGTCCTTCAGGTTGTTCAGGAGGGCTATCTTCTTCATATGGACCAGGCCCCTCCTCCGGGAGCCACATCTGCTTCCCCAGCACCAAGCCCTCCTGCGTCAGGAGCTCGCAGGCCTCCTCGAAGACGGCATGGTAGAACCAGTCCCACCGCACTTCCAAGGATGGGGGTTTTATTCCCGATACTTCCTCGTCCCGAAGCGGACAGGGGGGCTTCGGCCCATCCTCGACCTGCAAAACCTCAGCAAGTTCCCGGTACAGGAGAAGTTCAAGATGCTCTCCCTTGGAACGTTACTGCCCTACCTCCACAGGGCGATTGGCTATGCTCCTTGGACTTAAAGGATGCTTATGCGCACATCCTCATCCATCCCAAACACAAAGTACCTCCGCTTCTGGTTCAGGGAAACCATTACCAGTAAAGGGTACTTCCTTTCGGCCTCGTGTCCGCCCTGTGGGTCTTCACGAAGTGCCTGGCCATGGCCGCAGCCACAGCTTACCTACAGATGCAGGGCACTTTCGTCTAGCCATATCTAGATAACTGGCTTGTAACATGGGGCATGGTCTCCCGACCGCACCATTTGCCTCCTGGAGCATCTGGGGTTCGTGATCAATTACCCAAAGTCCCACCTCATTCCAGTTCAGTCCCTGGAGTTCATCGGGGCTTGCTTGGACACCCTTTGGGCCATGACTTTTTTTTCTTCTTCAGGACAGGGAGAACCGCATCGTGTCCCTGGCGTCCGAAATGAGGTGCCGCAGCACTGTCTCGGCCCAGATGATGCTTTGCCTTCTCGGCCACATGGCCTACATGGTCCACGTCATGCCCAATGCCAGTATCAACATGCGAGCGATGCAGTGGTGCCTCCAAGCGCAATGGGCACAGTCAACCAGCCACTTCCGAGACCCCATCTTGGTCTTTCTCAGCATGGCAGTCTCTGGCTTGGTGACAGAAGTCTTGGAACCTGCTTCGCGGAATGCCCTTCCAAGCTCCAGTGTATCAGGTGGTCTTAACGACGAACGCCAACCTGACAGGGTGGGGAGCCCACTTCGAGGGGCGGTGCACTCGGGACCTGGTCCCTTGGAGTCCTGGCAGCAGATCAACCTGCTGGAGCTCCGGGCTATTTGCATTGCCCTCAAGGTTTTCAAGGACCGCCTGCAGCACCCCGAGCGGTGCCGGTCCTGACGGACAACCAGGTCACGATGTTCTATGTGAACAAACAGGGAGGCAATGGCTCCTACAGCTGCTGTTCAGAGGCGACAACCCTATGCTGCTTTGCGATGAGCCAGGACGTGAGCATCTGGGCCACGTACCTCCCTGGTCAGGACAAGACATTGGCGGACTGGCTCAGTAGAGTCCTCCGGCCACACGAGTGGGTGCCTGTGTCCCCAGATGGCGCAGCAGCTCTTTCAACATTGGGGTACACCAGACCTGTACCTGGTTCCCCGGTTCTGCGGTCCCCCTCCTGCACCCGGACAGGGTGGCCCTGGATGCCTGCCTTAACTCGTGGGGAACGGGCCTGCTATATACCTCCCCCCCCATGCCTCATTGCCCAGACCCTTCTCAAGGTCCAGTGGGCAGGGTCTCGGTGATTCTCATAGCTCCGAAGTGGCCCAGGCAGCCTTGGTTTCCCCTGCTGCTCCATCTCTTGACGGAGACCCCCAGTCACGCTTGGGTTCTCACCGCAGCTGCTGACTCAGGAGGAGGGTTTCTGCTTCTCCACCCCAATCTGAGGTCCCTATCCCTCGCAGCTTGGCGGCTGATCAGATCGCTCTAGCCTCCTACCATCTTACCGTGGAGATCGAGGACATTCTTTTGGCCTCACGAAAGGACTCAACCAGACAGGCTTATGCCTTCAAGTGGCGTCAGTTCTCAGTGTGGTGCTCTGAGCGAACCCATTTTCATATCCTACCAGTTTGGTCTTGCAGTACCTGCTCCAACTCTTGCAGTCTGGGCTGGTCTAACTTGGTCAGGGTTCACCTGAGTGCCATCTCAGTGAACTACCACCCCATCGAGGGCAAATCTCTTTTGGGGCAATCACTTGTGTCTCATGTGAGGCCTGCTCCTTTCCAGACCCCCCACCCGCCGCCCTCTGGTGGAATGGGACCTCAATGTAGTCCTCACGCAGCTGACCAAGCCACCCTTTGAGCCCATAGCTACCTGCCCACTGAGACATCTGTCATGGAAGGTGGCCTTCCTAGTGGCTCTCACCTCTGCCCAGAGGGTCAGCGAACTCCAGGCGCTGATGGCCGAGGCACCATACTTGAGGTTTTATAGGAACAGAGTGGTCCTGTGGACTCACCCCAAGTTCCTCCTGAAGGTTTTCTTGGATTTTTATCTCAATCAAGAGGTAGTGCTGCCCACCTTCTTCCTGAAGCCCCACGCCGACCAGGCGTCAGCGATTCTCCACACCCTGGCTTGTAAGAGGGGGCTCTCTTTCTACCTGCAGCGGACTCTGAACCACTGCAGATCCAGGCAGCTCTTTTGTCTCCTTCGATCCCAGTCGCCTGGGAATGGCGATCACCAAGCATACCTTGTCCATCTGGGTGGCGGACTGCATCGCCTTGGCCCTGGCCCAGGCCGGGTATCCCCTGGACTGCCAAGTCACGACTCACGTCTGTCTGTCACTAGCCTGCGCTCTGTGCCACTGGCAGACATCTGTCGGGCTGCCACCTGGTCCTCCACTCACACCTTCACAGTGCATTACTGCCTGGAGAGGGAGTCCCGTTTGGATACTGCCTTTGGCCAGGCTGTACTCTGTAATCTGTTCAGGGTTTAAGCAGCTCCTGTCCTCCGACCCTTCTTGTTCTGGCTACCGGGAGCATGGCCATCCATGGTCCCAGGGTCCTCAGGCTGCCTTTGGCTTTCACTGGCTACTGCTCACGGTGCTGCCATGCTTTTTCCTACAGGTCCTCGGTAGCCTGTAGCTGGGGAGTCCCATATGTGAGGACTGACTTCCTGCTTGTTTCTGGAGAAAGTGTAGCTGCTCACAACCCTCCCTCCCCTTGGAGTTGCTGTATATATTTTTGCCATCTTTTTGAAGGGGCTATAGCTATGGCACCTTTGGGCGGGAAGGGAACCACGCATGTGTGGTGGCATTCCCAAAGGCTTTCTTTGAAAGCTGGGGAAATGCTCCATGCAGGCTCCGTCAGTACTGAGGTCGCCCATATGTGAGGACTGTTTCCTGCTGTCCCTGGAGAATACCTGTTACAGGTGAGTAACTGCGCTTTCTCTGATGAGTTAAACCATGGAGCGAATCTATTCAGAGATAAGAGATGCAGTCTTCTGCACTTTATCAAGCAGCATAGTGACATACTTAAGACCCTCTTGAGGCCCATATCCGACCCGCTCTCCACTTCATCTAGGAGAAATTCAACCAGAGGGCAAAGGAGGACCTGTTACTCTCTCATAGGTATAGGTATCCTTAGCCTCCCACTCAACCCAAACTAAGCAGAAACGTCACTCTCACCCCCATCTGCAAAGGACCCAAAAGACTCACCTAGGATGTGGTTTTGACTAGCTGCTCGAACATAGCCGAGACTCCAGTACTTGTTCCAGATGCCCTACTGGTCAGGGGTATGCTCTGGTACTTTGCAACTCACTGGTCCCTAATTACCTCTGATGGGTGGATTCTAAAGATCATCCGTATCAGGTATTCATTGCACCTATTCAATTTTCCACTAAATTGCCCACTGAGTTTTCTTCAGTGACTCTCTATATCTGGAAGTACTCAAGCAGGGGCTCTTCTCCAGAAAATGGTCTCCAGCTTTGTTCCACCAGGGAAGGAAGGGCAGGGATTTTATTTCAGGTATTTTCTGGTCACAAAAAATATGGGTGGATTCCATCCCATCCAATATTTAAGGGGTCTGAACAATATCTAGTGTACATCCTTATTACCTTACCGTGAAAATGACGATTGGCTATTTTCTCTGGATTTAAAAGATGCCGATACCTACTTTCAGATGCATCCCAATCACAGGACATTTTCTGTGATTCATCATAGGAAAATGCTGCTGATAACTGACTAATCTGTATAGAGCTACTAGGCATATGCAGCATCATATATATACATGTACGAGGTAGTCTCTGCTCCACAGAGCTTACAGTCTATTCAAGACAGACAAACAGAACAACGAGGGAACTAGGGTGATTCTTAAGGGAAATGATTAAAACACACATGGATGTTAAACAGGATAATAAGGGGGCCAGGATCCAAGAGCAGCCTCAGAGATGTGGGTTTTTAGCCCGGCTTTGAATAGAACTAGAGATGGAGCCTAACATACTGCCTCAGCTGTTCTACTCTGCTATGCTGTATGGCTGGAATAGAACAAACTTGAGTCTGGAGCTGGGAGTAGAACAGAAGGGCACAGACGAAAGATTTGCATAATGAGTAGCATTCCAAAGGAGGAATATAGGGAGAGAGGAGAGGTAATCAGGAGCTGCAGAATGAATGCACTTGTAGGTCAAACTGTATGCAGAAACAGGGAGCCAATGAAATGATTTGAGAAGAGGGATTACTTTAGTGTAACTACACTGTCATAAGATTAGCCATGCAGCTGAGTTTTGAATAGATTGAAGGGGAGCAAGATGATTCAGAGGGAAACCAATGAGCAGCAGGTTGCAATAGTCTGAATTGGAAGTGACAAGAGCATGGATAAGGGTCTTGGTAGTGTGTTTAGAAAGAAAGGGATGAATTTTGCTGATATTATAGAGAAAGCCCAAACTGGTTTCTATCTGTTGGATGTGTGTAGAGAGAAAAGAGTCAAAGATACCTTGAAGCACTAACAAGGGGCCTACTTCTGCCAGGAAGAAATCTGCATGTTTTTATTTTATTTTATTTAGTATACATTTGTATACCGCTACTTCCAGCGATCAGCAGCGGTTTGATTACAGATTGGAAATTGTCAAATCATGACAGGAAATTTTTGAGGTATAAACACATTGATTAGACAGGAAAGCACAGCACACAGAGAACTATTTTACAGGGAACATGTGTATGTACTTACCTCCTGAGAAATTCTCTGAATCTTAAGGGAAAGGGAATTCTTTGGGTTAAAACCGATAAAATCTGTGTATTTTAAAAATCAGTGACTTAAGTCATTCAGGGCATAGTACTACAAGCCAGCTTTCAATTAAATTAAAGCCAGTTTGGGCTACAGTGAAAGAAAAGTAGTGGGTCTTGGCAGCCACTCACAGAGTCATCAGTTGTGTACTTTTCTGAAGGAAAAATTTAATATTTAATGTCCAATTATGAATTTTTATAGGATATTTCTGGGAGGGATGGTGTTGAGATGGTTGCAATTGAGTTTAATAATGAAAATCTTGGGGAAGGGGTGGCGCTAGGCGTCTAAAACTAATTGCAAGTGGGTGCAAGCTGAAATTTTGCCTAGAGTGCCCTAATATCCTTGCACTGGTTGCATCCCAGCATCAAATGCCTAACCCTCACAGTTCGGATGTTGGACTAGCTTTGTCCTCTTTGAACTTGCTGGTTAGCATAACCAATGTCCTTTTGGCTTTCTAGGAGATACTGCACTAGGAGGTTGTACGGTTGTAAACATAGTAACATAGTAAATGACGGCAGATAAAGACCAGCATGGTCCATCCAGTCTGTCCAGCAATACGGCAAGAGTAGGTGCATCTGACGCTCTGTGCAGGTCACCCCTCCCCATGTCTTTGTTTAGGGGTGGACCCACCACTCCATGTAGGACACCCCTATTTGTTGAGAAGTTAGACGGTTCCGTTTATTTTGTTTTTATCCTATTGCTGTAAACGGATCCGCTGTGCTTGTCCCATGCTGTTTTGAATTCCGTCACCGTGTTTGCCCCCACCACTTCCATTGGGAGAGCATTCCAAGCATCCACCACCCTTTCAGTGAAAAAATATTTCCTGACATTGCCTTTCAATTTTCCACCTTGCAGCTTCATGTTATGCCCTCTAGTTTTGCAGCTTCCCCGTCTTTAGAAGAGGTCTGTTTGTTCATCGTTCCTCTTTAAGTATTTAAAGGTTTGAATCATATCTCCCCTATCCCTCCTCTCTTCCAAAGTGTACATATTTAGCTCTTCAAGTCTCTTTTCATAAGGTTTCTTACGCAGGCTGCAAATCATTTTGGTCGCCTTCCACTGAACACTTTCCAGTCTTTTTACATCTTTTGCAAGATATGGTCTCCAAAACTGAACACAGTATTCCAGGTGAGGCCTCACCAGCGACCTCTACAGTGGCACAAGTACCTCTTCCTTTTTGCTGATAATCCCTCTTTGTATGCAGCCCAACATCCTCCTGGCTTTTGCCACCGCCTTGTCGCACTGTTTTGCCATCTTGAAATCATCAGAGATAATCACACCAAGGTCTTTTTCCTGAACCATGCACACCAACCTCTCGCCCCCTATCGTGTACATTTCCCTCGGATTTCTGCTACCTAAGTGCATGACACTGCACCTTTTCGCATTAAATCGTAATTGCCAAGCATTAGACCATTCTTCCAGCTTTTGTAGATTTATTTTATTTATTTATTTATATATATTTATATACCGCATCTTCCAAAGTTCAGTTGCGGTTTACAATGAACAACAATTAACAAAGTAAATTTGTTTTACAGGGAACGTCATATTATAACAGAACATATTTACAAGGAACATCATATTATAAGTAAACAGTCAAACAATGTGAGATAAATACAAAGTGGCACAGATTAGCTATATACAGTTTTTATATGTATATATATACATGGATGTGAAAGGATGTAAGCTGAGAGGTAATCGTGGGTGTGTGTTTTTGTTTGTGTTAAAGGCTTTTGCTTAATGTGGACTGAATACCTGTTTAACCTTTGTCTAGTGCAGGCGCTGAGTTATCTATGTTATAGTGTTTGGTGAACAGATAAGTTTTCAATTTTTACGGAATTCCATGATTTCGGTTAAGATTCGTAGCTCTTCTGGGAGGGAATTCCAGGTCATTGGGGCTATGTGGGAAAAGACTCTGTTGTTTGTTGATTTATGGGCTCTTGTATAATCTTTTGGGGTCTTTAATCTGTTTAATTGTCCTTTTCTGTGTGTGGGCTTGGATGGTTCTTTGTGTATTAAGTTACATAGCATGGTTGGGGCCATGTCGTATAACGCCTTAAATACAGTTATTATTGCTTTGTAGGTTATTCTACTTTGAATTGGTAGCCAATGGAGGGAGGCTAGTATTGGTGATATGTGTTGGAGTGAGTTAATTTTCAATATAATTCTGGCTGCTGCGTTTTGCGCTAATTGCAATCGTTTGATGTTTTGTTTTGATATGCCTATTAAGATTAGATTGGCAAAGTCAAAATGTGGAGTTATTGTTGCTTGGATTATGCTGATAAAGTCTTGAGTAAATACTAGCGGTCGAAGTTGTTTGAGGGTTTTGAGTTTGAAGTAAATTTTCTTTATGGTATTGCTAATGTGTGTTTCCATCGTTAGATGAGTATCTAGTATAACGCCTAGATACCTTATTTCGTTTTTTATTTTAATTTCTTGGTTTTGAAGTCTTATGTGTGTTGGTGGAATATAAGTTTTGTCCTTGGTCACAATAAGAACTTCTGTTTTAGTATGGTTTATGTGGAGGTTTTGTATTTTTAGCCACGTTGTGATTTCGTTATAGCAGTCCGATAGTAGTTGTAGCGGTATATTGGGTATCGAGAATGGTATATACATCATAATATCATCTGCGTATAGATGATATTTTACTCCAAATTTTTTGAAAATGTTGCAGACAGGTTTTATGTAAATATTGAAAAGTAGGGCTGACAGCGCTGAACCTTGTGGTAATCCGATCTCTTGTTTATATGTGTTTGAGTTTTGATTCCCAATTCTTACATTTTGCGTTCTATTATTTAGGTAAGATGAGAACCAATTATGTACTGTGGAATTTAAGCCTATTTGCCTCAAGTTATTGAGCATTATTGTGTGGTGTACGCTATCAAATGCAGCTGATATATCAATAAAAAGTAGAATGAAGGCCTGTTTATGATCGTCTATCCTTCTTAGGAGCGCATCTATTAGAACTGTGAGGAGTGTCTCAACTCCATGACGGGGTCGAAAGCCATACTGTTGCTCATCGAGCGGGTAAGATGAGTCTAGGAAGTCCTGAGTCTGTAATTGAACCACTTTTTCAATTATTTTAGCTAAGAAAGGTATGCTTGAAATAGGTCTATATGATGCAGGCAAGGTTTTATCAAGTTTGCTATTCTTAAGGATTGGCCGTATTTGAGCGTGTTTGAGTGCGGGCGGTAGGTAGCCTTGGGTTAGAGAGAGGTTCACTATTGATAGGATATAGGGTAATAGAATTGGTAGTGTATTCTTTATCCATGTTACTGGACATGGGTCTAGGTATGAGGTTGTGGTGTTGAGGCTGGTGATGATATTTTTTAGTGTCTCTTTAGTTATGGGGTGAAACTCTGACCATAGATCTGATTGCTTGCATGATGATTTGATAGTGTCTATAGACATTGATGGCATTTTTGCTTTGTTTTGGTAATGGTAGGCTAGGGTTTGAACCGAGATGTCGGTGATTTCATTGTCAGAGGTTGAGGGTTGGTTAGGTTTCTTACAATGGTGAATAATTCTCTTGGCCTGTTATATGATTTTGATAGTATTTTAGCATAGTATTCTTTTTTTGTACTGTCTATGGTATCTTTATATTTAGTGAGTTGGTTATTATATATTTCTTTATGTATTGTCAATTTAGATTTGCGCCAGTTGTGTTCTAGTTTTCTAAGATTTCTTTTCATTTGTTTTAATGTGTTGTTGAACCATGGTTAGTATTTGTCTCAGGGTAAGTGGGCTTTTTGTATGTGTGGTTAATTTTGGCTGCATTGTAGATGGTTTCATGCCAGTTCTTGACAGTGTCATCTAAGTTAGTTGCAGATGAAAGGAGGTGGGGAATTATTAGGTCAATAAATTCTTCATTGTTGAATTTTTTGAATTTTGATGTTGTAACATTTATGGGTTGATTGTTAGTGCTATTAAAGGGGTATGTAAGATTTAATTTTATAATGTAGTGATCAGACCAGGGTATCTGTGTACATTCAACTGAATTGGGATTTATTAGCTTGAAGAGTGTATTAGGGAGAAGGATAAGATCGAGTGTTCCACCTTTTGTGTGTGTGGATGTGTTTATTATCTGATGATATTCCATGTCTGATATTGTATCAAGGAACAGTTTAGATTCCAGTGTTGGTAGCGAGGGAAGGTTAAAGTCTCCAAGCATGATTATAGGGGGGTGTTCTGTGGATGAACTGAGGAGTTCGATAAAGGCGTCAAGGTAATCTAACTTTTGGTTTGGGGGTCTGTATACTAGGCAGAGTTTCATGGGACCGATCTTTATTAATAGTGTATCTGTGTCGTTGGAGATGTTTGACTGGATTGATTTGGCGCTTAGTACTTTTCTTGTCATTATTAATACGCCTCCGCCTTTTTTATTGATTCTATGTTTATAGAAAGTGTCATAATCTTCATTATTAAGTTGATTTAAGTAGACTGTATCTGAATCGGAGAGCCAAGTTTCTGTGACACATAATATGTCTGGTTTGGAGTCTGCTATTAAATCATTAAATATGGGCAGCTTGTTTTTCATTGACCGTGCATTGATAAGGATGCATGAGAGGGATGTTAGGTTGTTGGTGCATGTTCCCTTGGTTGTATGGTATGGGTATGTTTTTATGTGAATTAGTCTATGGAAGTTTGGTTTAGGATGGTTGTTTGGATAAATGTGTCCGATATGGTGGTTGTCCCGAGTGAGTGAGTGAATTATGGGAATTGTTTTATAATTTTTACTGTTTAGGCTTAGTGTTAAGTCAATAGTTAGAATTGCTAAAACTAGACTGATATTAAATAGATTCATTAGCAAAATGTTTGTACGTGTCATTTTAACTGTTTTGTGGTTAGTGGCGCTAAGCAGTTATATGATGGGGTAAAATAAATGAGAGAGAAAGAAAGTCACTAGGTGGTTGTGTTATGCAGAGAATAGACTAGGTGGTTGTGTTATGCAGAAAATAACAACAGTATTGATTAATGATAATCTGCTAAAGACAACTGTAATAGAATGTATGGTTGTTACTTATTAGTTAGCTACTTATTTACAGCAGTTCTGAGTGATGACTTACTGTCTAGCAACGGTAATAACTTACTACTGGCAACAGTATCAAGTGATGTCTTACTACTGGCAACAGTATCAATAATTTACTACTGGCAACAGTATCAAGTGATGACTTACTATTGGGAACAGTAATAGGTACTGTTGAAAACAATGATGTAGAGAGAGCTAGTGAAGTGTTTAATTGTGATATCAATATCAATTGTTGCAACAGTTTAATCAGCATTGATTAGTTATGTATACTATTTGTCACACTGTAAATCTTTAGGCTCTTCAGGTAAAGTACTTATCAATTAATGTTAGGTTCAGAGCAGTTTCAACAATGAGAATTAGTACTGGTAATGGTATAGTATTTCAGTAGTATATCTTACTGACAACAGTAAATAATCGTACTGGTTATAATCTATATATGTGCTACTGGCAACAGTATTAATTTCAGGCTATTTGTGATGGCTGTATGAATTAATACTAACAATAGTAATGTAGTTTTGTTGTATATCTTATTTACAATATTGATCAAGTTATACCAGATTATGATGTAGTTTCTATGAAAGATAATCTACTTAGGGTCTCAGAGGTTATTCACAGTTGAATAGGCAGAACCGAGGGAAGATTAATCAAGCTAGGATGTAATTGTTATTTGAATTTTCTAGTATAAACAAATAAGATCAACTGCAGAGGGCGGGTCTGTTGAGGGATTCCTGTCGTCAGGTATACTTGCTGCGGTTTGGTGGCTGTCAATTCGGTGCAGTGCAGGGGAGTAAGGTAGATTCTGCGTAGTTCTTCTTCTGCTTTTTGGTGGTCAACGAGGGTCTAGTAGAGCCTTTGCCTAAGGGCCGTGCCAAAGGGCCCTCTTGCGCGGCCCTCAGGCGCGGGCCTGCCGGCTGGTGCTTCGTTTTAAATTGCTGCTCCTGCTGCCCGGATTGGGCAGAGCGGCCTGGTGGGGGTGGCCTGGTGCTCCGACCCGCTCGATCCCCGCCGGGAGAGCAGCTGGAGGGTCGGAGTGCTGGGCTGCTGAAGAGGCCGCGCGCCGGCTGGCGCTTCCTTTTAAATTGCTGCTCCTGCTGCCCGGATTGGGCAGAGCGGCCTGGTGGGGGTTGCCTGGTGCTCCGACCCGCTCGATCCCCGCCGGGAGAGCAGCTGGAGGGTCGGAGTGCTGGGCTGCTGAAGAGGCCGCGCGCCGGCTGGCGCTTCGTTTTAAATTGCTGCTCCTGCTGCCCGGATTGGGCAGAGCGGCCTGGTGGGGGTGGCCTGGTGCTCCGACCCGCTCGATCCCCTCCGGGAGAGCAGCTGGAGGGTCGGAGTGCTGGGCTGCTGAAGATCTTTCCTCATGTTATCTAGATCTTTCCTCATGTTATCCACTCCCTCGGGGGAGTCCACTCTGTTGCAAATTTTTGTGTCATCTGCAAAAAGACAGAATTTTCCATTCAGTCCTTCAGCAATATCACTCACAAATACATTGAACAGTGCCGGGCCCAGGACCGAACCCTGGGGCACCCCGCTAATCACCTTCCCCTCATCCGAGTGAGCTCCATGTACCATCCCCCTCTGTCATCTGTCAGTCAACCAATTTCTAATCCAGTTTACTATCTTGGTGCCCATCCCCAAGCTACTGAGTTTGACAAGCCTCCTATGAGGAACAGTATCAAAGGCTTTGCTGAAATCCAGGTAGATGACATCCATCGCATGCCCCTGATCTAGTTCCTTGGTCACCCAGTCAAAGAACTCAGATTAGTTTGGCAAGACCGTCCTTCAGTAAAACCATGTTGCCTCGGATCTTGCAACCTGTTGGTTTTGAGAAAGTTCACTATTCGCTCTTTCAGGAGCGCCTCTGTTACTTTTCCCGCCACCGAGATAAGGCTCACAGGTCTGTAGTTTGACACTTCTTCCTTGTCACCACTTTTGTGTAGAGGTACAACATCAGCCATTTTCCAGTCCTGAGGAACCTCTCCTGTTTCCAAGGATCTGTTGAATACATCCTTTAACGGCCCTGCTAGAACTTCTCTGAGCTCTTTCAGTATCCTGGGATGGATCCCATCCGGTCCCATGGCTTTGCCTACTTTCAGTTTAGCAAGTTGTTCCAACACCTCATCTTCTGTGAATGGTGTGGTATCTGCTTCGTTCTCTTTTTTATATTTGGGAGTCCCATCTGGTCCATCTCCAGGATTTTCTTTAGTAAAAACAGAGCAGAAGTATTTGCTTAGCAATTTCGCTTTTTCTATGTCACTTTCCACGAGTCTTTTCCCAGCACTTCTGAGTCCTGCAATTCCAACTCTGATCTTCTTCCTTTCCCGAATATACCTGAAGAAAGTTTTGTCGCCACCCTTAACATCTTTAACCATATTTTCCTCTGCCTTTGATTTTGCTATCCTTATTTCTCTTTTTGACTCTTTGAGTTTGATCCTGTATTCACTTCTGTGTTCTTTTTGCAAGCTTTTGAATTTTGCAAAAGCTGTGTTTTTTGCCTTTATTTGAGCAGCCACTTCTTTGGAAAACCAAATAGGTTTCCTTCTCCTCTTGTTTTTGTTTACTTTTTTAACATGTTTGTCCATTGCCCCTTTTATTGCCACCTTTAGTTTATCCCATTGCAATTCCACTTCCTTTATCTCCTTCCACCCTGTCATCTCCTTCTTTAGGTACTTGGCCATTTTATTGAAGTCAGTGTTTTTGAAGTTTAGGACTTTGAGCTTGCTATGTTTGACCTGTACCCTGACTTTTATCTCAAACCACACTGTGTAATGATTGCTGTTGCTCACAGGGGTACTCACGCAGACATTTGACATGCTATCACCGTTAGTGAGTACTAAGTCCAGCGTTGAGCTTTCCCTGGTTGGTTCCATGACCATTTGTCTAAGTGATGCATCCTGGAGAGCATCTGCAATTTTTTTTTTGCTTCTTTCCAGATGCGCAGAAGGAGTAATCCAATCCATATCAGGTAGATTAAAGTCACCCAAAATGATTACTTCCCTCTTTGTGGCTATCTTGGCAATATCTTTAATCAAATCGTTATATATCTCTTCAATTTGAGTTGGAGATCTGTAGACTACAGCAGTATGGATGACAGTGCCATCTCCTCTTTCCAACGCAATCCAGAGCGCTTCTTCTTTTCCCCATGCCCCCTGCATTTCAGTAGCTTTAATATTGCTTTTGACATACAAGGCCACTCCTCCTTTTCCATTTTCTCTGTCTCGTCTGAATAGATTATAGCCAGTTAATGGCTACATCCCAATCATGCAATTCATTGAACCATGTTTCTGTAATGGCCACAATGTCCAAATCCATTTCCACCATTAGGGCTTCCAGGTCCAGAACTTTGGCTAAGCTTCGAGCATTTGTGCTCATTGCTTTCCAGCATTTACCTGGCTTGTGTGTATTTTGCATTGATTTTGTTCTGCCCACATCTTCCCACTTGTTTGTGATGTGTGGTTTAAAAGTGTGGCTGTTTCTGATATTATTCTGCTTTTGCAGGGGGTGGCGTGCCGGTCTTGACCTTCAACATCTGTCGCCCCCTTTTCCTAGTTTAAATGCATATCCACATAGTGCCTGAATTTTTCACTTAAGATTCTTTTCCCTGCGACAGAGAGATGTAGTCCATCAGTGGAGGAGGGTTGCCATCTGGTGTGAAAGAAAAGCCATAGATACTTTCAACCATCCCACACCGACTGCTTGAGTACCTTCTATGTTTGTCAGAAAACAGGATAATCTGGGGCCTGATGCTATCATTTTGTAGAAGCTTCATTTTTTTTTAATTGATTTTTATTGTGAAAATTTCACAAACATCTATCCAAATCCAATATCACCTTATTTAACACTAAAACAAATTGACTTAAAACCCTTCCTGCCCCCCCCCCTAAATTGAGCACTCAAAACAGCAAAGGCATCTGTATTTTACAACATATCAATACACATGATGTTAGTACCCTCCACCTGCATACTTCACCATTTGCACATCTTAACAAATCACCCCTTGCTTTACCCCCTCAGAGATTCTCAACATACTTTCTCAAAAGTATGATGTATTCGCTGCGCATTGCTGTTAGTTTAGCCATTCCAAACACATAATAAAGCTTCCTCAACATTAGCCCTGTGGTGGAGAACGAATGAAGCACCACCCATAAAACTACAGTCAAGCGCACTGCAATAAGCATGTAGCGAGCCCATCCCCAGGCTCTGGCCCCAATCTCACCCTCTCCATAGCTTAAAAGGGCCATTGAATGGGTGGGGGTAATTGGGCATTTTAACACCCGAGATAATGTATTAAACACTCTCTCCTGGTAAGGTTGTATCCTCGGGAATCCCACCATATGTGCATAAAGGTCCCCTCACCCCCCCATAACCCCACCAGCATCTCCCATCCCCAAAACCCAGTTTTTTCAATCTACATGGGGTATAGTACCACTGGTAGTACAGTTTGTAATTATTCTCCAACAAGTATGTTGCCTGCAGGCCCTTGTGTAGACACTGTATTATCAAAGCCCACTCATGGGACGCCCACTATATTCCAAGGTCAGCCATCCACCAAACCTGATGGGCCTTCTTCACCTCTACATAGTCCCCGGTATTCTATATAGCCTAGATAGGCACTTTGGCTTCAATCCCCCCAGAAAGACCAATTCAACCTCCCCAGGTACTCTGCCCACCCCTTTAGTGAAGCTTCATTTTTTTAAAAATCTTTTTCTTTCTGGGGGTTGTCTTCATTTCCCTGGCAGGCACAGTTTATGCTTTTCAGTGACAAACTGGTTGGTAGCAGGCAGTGTAGGTGTAATTGACTTGTAACATAGTAAATGACGGCAGATAAAGACCAGTATGGTCCATCTAGTCTGCCCAGTAAGATGGCAAGAGTAGGTGCATCTGCCGCTCTGTGCAGGCCACCCCTCCCCATGCCTTTGTTTTAGGGGTGAACCCATTGCTCCGTGTAGGACACCCCTGTATGTTGAGAAATTAGTTAAGTTTATTTTGATTTTATCCTGTTGCTGTAAAGGGATCCATTATGTCTGTCCCATGCCATTTTGAATTCTGTCACTGTATTTGCCCCCAACACTTCCATCGGGAGGGCATTCCAAGTATCCACCACCCTTTCAGTGAAAAATTATTTCCTGACATTGCCTTTAATTTTACCCCCTTGCAGCTTCATGTTATCCCCTCTAGTTTTACAGCTTCCCCATCTTTGGAAGAGGTTTGTTAGTTCATTATTTCTCTATAAGTATTTAAAGGTCTGAATCATATCTCCCCTGCCCCTCCTCTCCTTCAGAGTGTACATATTTAGGTCTTCAAGTCTCTTCTCATAAGGCTTCTGACACAGGCTCCAAATCATTTTGGTCGCCTTCCTCGGAACAGTTTCCAGTCTTTATATATCCTTTGCAAGATATAGTCTCCAAAACTGAACAGAGTATTCCAAGTGAGGCCTCACCCAGTGTATGGTGGTTAGTTTAAGCAGGACTGGCTCCAAAGTTGGATCAGTGTGTTGTTGCCCTAGACAAACTTTAAGATTTATGCCTCTTCTGGCTGTCAATCTGTTGAGCTTTGAATGCCCTACTCTTTTCTCCCCCCCCCCCCCACGAGATGATTATTATTATTAAAGACTTATAAAGCGCCGCAACATACGAAGCGCTGTACAAACATAGAAGAGAGACAGTCCCTGCTCATCAGAGCTCACAATCTAATAAGACAGAAAACAAAATAAGTTACATAATACAAATAACAAAAATTTACAGGACAAAGTAAGCAAATGTTGATAGAGAGATCAAGATAGGGTAAGACAGGAACAGAAAGCAATAGTGAAGAGATGGGATTTTAGTCTGGACTTCAAAATGGCCAGGGAGGACGCCTGGCACACGGAGATAGGAAGACTATTCCAAGCAAAGGGTGCTGCCAGTTGGAAGGAGCGAAGTCTAGAATTGACAGTACGAGTAAAGGGCACAGATAATCGAAGACTATTAGAAGAGGGGGGGTGTAAGGAGAGATGAGAGATGAAAGGTACTGGGGGGCAGAAGGGTGAATACATTTATAGGTCAGGAGGAGAAGTTTAAATTGGATACGGAGACAGATGGGAAGCCAATGAAGCGACAGGAGAGGAGTGATGTGGGAAAAACGAGACAGGCAGAAAATGAGTCGAGCAGCGGAGTGTTGAATTGACTGAAGAGGAAAGAGGTGGCTTGCAGGGAGGCCGGCAAGGAGAACGTTACAATAATCAAGACAGGAGGTGATTAAGGAGTGGACAATCAATTTAGTGGTGTCAACAGAGAGGAAGGGGTGAATTTTGAAAATATTGTATAGAAAGAAACGACAAGTTTTAGCAATGAGCTGGATATGTGAAGAGAGAGAGAGAGGAATCGAAGATAACATCAAGGTTACGTGCTGAAGAAACACGGAGGAGTACAGAGTTATCAACAGAGAGAGAGAAAGGGGAAAGAGGAGGGGAAGCATTCGAGGGAAAGATAAGCTCAGTTTTGGCCATGTTCAGTTTTAAGTGGCGATGGGACATCCAGGCAGTAATGTCAGAGAGGCAGAGTGAGATCTTAGACTGGATATCAGGAGAGAGAACAGGTGTAGAAAGATAGATTTGAGAGTCGTCGGCATAGAGATGATAGTGAAAGCCATGGGAAGAGATAAGGGTGCCAAGGGGTTGGGTATAGAGAGAGAAAAGGAGTGGACCTAAGACAGAACCCTGAGGAACTCCTACAGGTAGTGGGGTTGAAGAGGAGGAGGAGCCATCGAAGCACACACTGAAAGAGTGATGGGATAGATAGGAAGAGAACCAAAATAGTGCAGAGTCTTTGAATCCAAGTGAGGATAGGGTGATAAGAAGGTTATGGTCAACAGTGTCGAAGGCAGCAGAGAGATCAAGAAGAATGAGGACAGACTAAAAGCCTTTGGACTTTTCCAAGAACAAATCATTCGATACCTTATTAAGTGGTGTGTAGGGGACGGAAGCCGGATTGTAAAGGATCCAAGAGGGTATGAGAGGAGAGGAAATCAAGACAACAGTGATAAGGTTTTTTGAGGAGGGGTGTAACCACAGCATGCTTGAAAACAGAAGGGAAGGTTGCAGTGGGGAGAGAGAGAGGTTAAGAATATGAGAAATAGAAGGGACGAGAGATGAAAAGATGGAGCTAAGGAGGTGGGTGGGGAAGGGGTCAGAAGAGCAGGTAGTAGGTTGTTTGGAGGAAGAGAGAAGGAGCAACGTTTCCTCGTCTGAGACCATAGGGAAGGAAGAAAGGGTGGCAGAAATTTGGGGAGGGGAGAAATGGGAAATAGAGGGGGAGGAGGGGAACTGGAGGGTGATTGTCGATTTTGTCATGGAAGTAGTTTAGCCAAGGTTTGGGCAGAAAGGGAGGGAGGAATCAGGGGTGGAGGCACACTGAGGAGAGAATTGAGTGTGCTAAAGAGACGACGAGGATTAGAGGAAAGAGTTAGTCAGATTGAGGAAGTAAATTTGGCTAGCTTGCTTAATAGTTATGCCAGCCCTGGTTTTAATCTTAGAAATGACACAAACTGGAAATTGTGCAGGATAACACCACATCACATATGATCAAAATCTTTACCCTACTAGCATTAGCTCACTTCATATTCCAAAATTTTTTGTCGTGCTATGTTCATCAAAACTGCTATCACAAGTTGCTTCTAGCTTGATAGTCCCTTTTTCTCTTTTTTTTTTTTTTTTTTTTTGGTCAACTTTTAATTTTTCAACTTTTTGATTTTTCTCTTTCTTTGATCATCTTTTTCATGCAACAACTTTGTTTCATTCTAAATGTGGTCCATAAAATTCAGTATCGTTTTCTTAAAGAACAATGTCTTTTAGGCTCCCACGCTTTTGCAAATTCTCTTTTCATCTTTATTAACAACTGTATCTTCACTGACCATGACCATCACATTTTGAACAGTTTTAACTTATTTTGCTTCAGGATCTAACAGTTATCTCCAGGAGCAAGCAGGAATGTAGTCGTCACATATGGGTATCGTCGGTACCGGTGGAGCCCACACGGGAACGCTCCCAAGTGTCCAATAGGAATGTTTTGGGAGTATCCCACAGCGCATGCATGCTGCCTTCCTGCCCTCTGTACCTCTCTCACTTCAGTTCTTTGTTTTCCGCGGAGCAGACAGGACATGTACCCCGTCACCGCAGAAAAGTTTCCTTTTATTCTTTGTTTTTTTTGTGGTCGCGTCTGCCTTCACTTGATGCCTACCGGTACCGCTGGTTCTTCTTTAAAACAAAAAACAAAAAAACTTGTATTTTCTTCAGGGGTCTTTCCCCTGTTTCTGGTGCTAGGCGCCATTTTGGGCATTAGGCCCACTTTTCTTCAAGCATGGAGAAACTAGCTAGTGGTTTAAAAAAATGCTCAAAGTGTGGCGGTACCATTTCCGACACCCATGATTGGTGTCTAAAATGTTTAGGTCCTGAACATTGTCCAACGGCGTGTCTCTCCTGCACAAGGATGACTAAAAGGGACCTGCAGAATAGAGCTGCAAAACTTGGTACCCTTTTTGCTGCGGATACAATGTCACTTGCATCGACATCTTCCAGGGCTTCATCTTCCTCCCATGGATCTCGGGTAACTGGAGTGGAGGAGTGACCTAGTGGTTGGGGCAAGGTACTTCAGGCCAGAAGGTCGGGGGTTCAAATCCAACTAGAGGACAGCAACCTTGGGCCGGAAGGACTGGGGTTTCTAGTCCCACAGGTGCTCCTTGTGGTCTTGGGCAAGCCACTTAACCCTCCATAGCCTATGTTCCCTGTAAAATAGTTATCTCCAAGTTATAATGCCCTGTTCAATGTAATTTCAGTTTGTTCAATGTAAACCGCACTGATGCAGAATAGCGCGGTATATAAGAGAATGTAAATAAAAATAAATAAATAAATAAACTAAACTTAAGTCTTCTAAGACTGCCGGTCCTCGAAGGGTAAATCTCCTTCAAAGTATTGAGATGCCACTGGCATTGCCCTCGAGGATAGTTCACCGGCAAAACAGCCCTGGCGGGAGTCTTCAGACTCCAAAGCATTAACGGGGCTCCAGGATGTTACAGAGGCTTTCACCTCTGCAGAACTACTGGTGCCATGTCCTGGTGTCGTACCCGCTTCCACCAGTACCGACACCCAGGCATCGTCAGGAGCGATGGACAAGAGAATCCTCGCTATTGAACGCAGTCTAGCATCCCTCTTAGCAGCTTCGTTACTGCTAAGACCGCTACAGACGGTTCAACAGGTATCGGTACCAACATTGGTACCGGTACCGACAGTACCTGCTTCGACAGGACTGCTTCCCCCATGCCGAGCCTTGAGTCTATCTCGGGTATCGGGGATCAGGAACCGAGACATTTTGTTACCGACTTTGAGTGCTACCGATACCATGTGTTACAGGAGCACCCGGTACAAACTGCCTTTGAGTCTTCCGATTCCAATGACTCTGACGATTCTACCGGTACCAGAGCGAACCTACTAGAGGATTCAACTCCTTCTCCTCAATGCAGGATCTCTCCTCCAGAAGATATGTCCTTCCAGGATTTCATACGTGATTTAGCAAAGGGTCTTGCAATCACTGTGATTCCAGAAAAGGAACCTAGGGCAGAGGAATTAAGAATTCTACAATACCCTATGGCTCCCAAGGAGGCAGCTATGCTTCCCATTCACAAGATCTTACATGATCTGATGTTGAGAATGTGGGAAACTCCTTTAACGATATCTTCACATTCCCGATGCCTTGACACTATGTACCGAGTACCAAGTTGTCCTTGTTTTCAAAAAAACTGTTACCCCACACCATTCAATGGTAGTGGAATCGGCCATGCGAAGAATCAAGAGTGCTAAAGCATATTCTAATCCTCCAGGCTGGGACTCCAGGGCACTCAATGCCTTTGGGCGTCGATGCTTTCAGTCCTCCATGCTTTCAGCCAGGATCAGTTCCTACATTCTTTATATGGGAATGTTCTTGGAAGAAGTCACAAAAGACTTACTGTAGAGCTCATTAGCCCTTGTGTCTCTGAGGAAAAAAGAGCAGACTACCTTATTCTGGTCAAGCACGCCCAGAATGTCTCTAAATTCATGAACCGTGCTACCTTTGATTGCTTTGGCTGTATTAGCAGAACCTCTGCTATATCCATAGGGGCACGTCGTATTGCTTGGCTTCAAGCATCAGACTTAGAACAGTGGGTGCAAAAAACAACTTGGAAACATTCCTTCTACAGGAGAAAATCTCTTTGGCAAGGACTGGCAAGACAAGGCTAATCAGCTTGAATCTGAAAATACCACCTTGAACATACTATCAAAGTCTACAGCCAACTCAGCAAAGAAGAAAACATTCAAAAAACCCTTTTTCAGTAAGAAAAAGAAACCTTACGAATCTTACACCCATCAAAGCCACTGTCTGCTTCATGTTCCCCAGAAGGGGCCAACAACAGAACAGACAGTAAAGAAAGCTGCAAGCTCAAAGAGCTCAACCGGCCCAACAGACCCAACCCCCTCAGGGTCTTTGACTTCTACCTAGAGAACTTAGTCATTCTGCCCCTGAAAGGTCCAGAACCCTTAACCATTCCAGAAAGACTATGCTATTTTGCCAAAAGATGGCAACAAATAACATCAGAAAACTGGACTCTGTCCATTGTACGACTGGGATACAAACTTCATTTTCTCAACTTGCCCCCACCTACAATAATAAAACAGTTCAATTCTCAGGCCCCTGCCACCAACCTTTTGTGGCAGGAAGTCACATCACTTCTCGCTCAAGAAGCGATCGAAGAATTTCCCATACCCCAACAGGGGACGGGTTTTACTCCCCCTGTTTTCTTATTCCAAAGAAGACGGGGACACAGGCCTATCCTAGACCTCAGAGAATTAAACAAATATTGTTCTGAGAAGTTCAAAATGATCTCCCTCGGGACACTCCTACCATACCTTCAAAGTCAAGACTGGCTATGTTCTCTAGATCTAAGAGATGCATACACGCATATTCTCATCCACTCAGATCACAGAAAGTTTCTTCGATTCCAAGTCCAAGGAAGACACTTCCAGTACAGAGTTCTTCCTTTCGGACTGGCCTCTGCTCCAAGAGTCTTCACAAAATGCATGGCAGTGGTAGCAGCATTTATGAGGACTCTGGGAATATTTGTCTTCCCTTATTTAGACGAGCATTGACAGCTCCAGAGGCCAGCTTCGCTCTTTCTCGAGTAATGAGAATTCTTCAATACTTGGGACTTGTCATAAACCTCCCAAAATCTCATCTCGCCCCCTCTCAATCTCTCGAATTCATAGGGGCTCGTCTAGACACGTGACAGTCAAAGGCTTTCCTGCCACAGCCACGCTGTCTACGAATAATGCAACTGGCATCTCAAGCATCTATAAAGGTGTCCCTTACTGCTCGAGAAATGCTTCAACCTCTGGGACACATGGCATCCACTGTCCATGTGGTTCCCTATGCTCGCCTCCACATGCGAGCTGCCCAGTGGACCCTATCCTCTCAATGGTCACAGGCCTCTAGTCAGCTAATGGACAAGATCAGAAACACCACACATCTGATTTCGTCCCTGCAATGGTGGCAATCTCTAGAAAACCTCCTCGTAGGCTCTCCTTTCCAGCAGCCTCTATATCAGGCCACCCTAACAACAGATGTGCCCAAGATGGGTTGGGGGGCCCACTTGCACGATCTGTCCACTCAGGGTCTCTGGACCCCACAGGAGGTTTCCCTTCACATAAACCACCTAGAGCTAAGAGCCATCTTCAATGCTATTCAAGTCTTTCAGGCCCATCTCAGCAAAAGACAGTTTTGGTCCAAACCGACAATCAAGTAGCTGTTGTATGTGAACAAGCAAGGTGGAACAGGCTCTGTCGCTATGCAACGAAGCTTTATGACTATGGGCCCTCGCCAGAGAGTTGCAATTCACCTGTTTGCGGTATACCTTCCGGGCATTCATAACTTATGGGCAGACAGACTCAGTCGAATACTGCTGTCACATGAGTGGTCCCTCCACTCAGACCAGCTTGCTCAAGTGTTTCAATTCTGGGGAACACCAGATATAGACCTCTTTGGAAGTCCACAGAATGCCAAACTTCCCCGTTTCTGTTCCAGAATCCCGGCTCACAACTGTCAGGCAAGAAATGCTTTCCGACTCCACTGGGGTCAGGACTTCCTCTATGCCTTCCCACCCATTCCCCTCATTCCCAAGACTTTATTCAAACTTCAGAGAGACAGAGGTCGTATGATGCTCATAGCTCCACGTTGTCCACGACAAACGTGGTATCCTCTTCTGCGTCTCTCTCAAACCACTCCTCTGGAGTTGGGGAATGCTCCAGATCTTCTGTCTCAGGAGGACGGATGCTTACTGCATCCCAATCCCCAGTCCCTACATCTCAGGGCCTGGTTACTGAAAGCCTAGAATTCCAGGATATTGACCTTTCTTATCAAGTAAAGGATATCCTTCTGGCTTCCAGAAAACCTTCCACAAGACGTTCCTACGCTTTTAAGTGGAAAAGGTTCTCTGTCTGGTGTTCACAAAAGGGACTTAACCCCCTTTTGGTACCTGTAGAGTCGCTACTAGAGTATCTCTTCCACTTATCAACTTCTGGTCTAAAGACCAATTCAGTGAGAGTCCATCTTGGTGCTATTGCTGCTTTTCGTAAACCTTTCGATGGACAACCTATTTCCCCTCATCCACTTGTATCAAGATTTATGAGAGGCCTACTCTTAATTTCCCATTAAACCACCGGTGGCATGGGATCTGAATCTTGTTCTTGGTCAGCTTATGAAACCGCCCTTTGAACCTTTAGCCACTTCAGACCTAAAGTTTCTTTCATGGAAAGTTATTTTCCTAATTGCCATCACTTCTGCAAGACGCATTAGTGAACTACAGCCACTAGTAGCTGACCCTCCTTATACAAGGTTCCACCATGATAAAGTAGTGCTCAAGACTCATCCTCACTTTATGCCAAAAGTGGTTTTGTCTTTCCATTTAAACCAGTCTGTTTGTTTATCTTCCTATATTCTTTCCTAGGCCTCATGCCTCTAATGCGGAAAGGAATCTTCACACATTGGATTGTAAAAGAGCCTTAGCCTTTTTATCTCCAAAGAACTAAGCCACATAGAAAATCTTCTCAGAATTCGGGGGGGGGGGGGGGGTGCCTGAGACAGAGGTGCCTGAGACAGAGGTGCATAAAGACTGTGTGAAGGTGGTGCAGCGGTTGTGTGCACACATATTGAGAATGGAGGAGGAGGAAGGCCGAACTTGAAGGAGGTAACAGCTTACCTGAGAGGCAAAGGGCTGCGGTATAGGTGGATGTTCCCATTTGGACTTTTGATGACTATAAATGGGGTGTCCCGGAAGGTGAAACTGGCGGAGGAAGCCTGGGCTGTATTGGAAAAGCTGGGATGTGAGAATCTGCCGAGGACATTGGAGAGAGCAGGGACCAGGCTGAGTAAGTGAGCGGATGGAAAGATACCAGCGATATCGCAGTGGCAGCGAGTGGCGGAGAAGGGAAAGAGGCTAAAAAGACTGTCGCAAGAGAAGAGGACTTCGTCGGTTGAAGAGGAGACGTGAGACAGCTGACCGGAGATGGAGAGAGAGGAGGTGGTCACTCGGTCTGGGGCAATAAGGGCCTCTGAGGCACTGAACTGTTAGGGTATAAAGGGGGGAGTTAATGTGGTGGGTGGGGGGGATGCGGGATCTGTGGTGTAAAGGAAGGGGGAGGGGGTGTCTGGAGTGCTTAGGATGGGGAAGGGGGTTGGGGAAAGACAATGGGATAGGACAGGACAGGTCACCTACGGAAGGGCAGAAGGGTGGAAAGAAGGGGTAGGCGGTGGGGAAGGGGGAGGAGGGAGGAGGGAGGGGGAGGGGGGTGTGACACATCATAATAGAGGGAAAAAGGGGGGGAGGAGAAGCGGAATAGAAATATGTTGTGGATAGGGTCAATAAATGTTAAGGGTTTGAATTCTCTAGGAAAACGGAGCCTGATGTATTGGGAGGCACAGAAAAATCACTGGGATGTAGTGCTAATACAAGAAACACATCTGAGGAGACAGGATATAGGACGGATAAAGAATAGGCGATTCTCAGAGCAGTTTTATTCGAGCAATAAGGATGGGACAAAAAGGGGGGGAGTTGTGGTATTGGTGAGGGAGGGCTCGGGGATTCAGGTGAAAGGCAGCTTTAAGGATATAGAAGAGAGAATTGTGGGGATAAAAGGGAAGATGGGAACAGCGGACGTTGTTATCGTGTCGGTGTATGGGCCTAATGGTAATCGGGTCTCATTTTGGAAGGGGATGCGACAGTTGTTGGAGGGAGAATCTCAAGGGAAGCTTATTGTGGGGGGGGGGGGGGATTTCAATGTAGTGTTAAACCCAGGGGTGGCTAGGCCGTCGGGGGGGGGGGGGAGTGGAAGGAGGGGAAAGGAATAGAAGGGGGTTAAGACAATTGATGCAACAGTTTCATTTGGTAGACTCCTGGAAAGAATTGCACCCCAATGGGAGGGAGTATACCTTTTTTTCGGCACCTCATAATAGTTGGAGCAGGATAGATATGATTTTGGTAGATAAGGAGTGGATGTTGGAGGTCTCGGATGGTAACATAAAGCCGATTGTATGGACGGATCATGGGGCGGTGGAGGTGGGAATTAGAGGGCGGAGGCAAGAGGGGACCAAATTTTGGCGACTGAATGAGAGTTTACTTAAGAGTAAGGAGGTAGTTGAAGATATTAGGCGGGCTATAAAAGAATACCTCTCATTTAATGATACCGGGGAGGTATCCGAGGTGACATTGTGGGAGGGACTGAAAGCTCTTATTAGGGGTAGATTTATAATGTGGGGAGCAAAAAGGAAAAAGGCTAGGCAACAGAAGGAGGAAGAGTTGGGTAAGTTACTAAAAGAGGCAGAGCTGCGGTGTCAGAGGTCAGGGGCAAGGAGTGAGAGGAGGGAGGTGGAAAGGCTGCGGGGGGAGCTGCAGGCGGTACAGGTGGAACAAATTGCATTTGCATTGAGACAAGTAAAACAGAAGTATTATGAATATGGTAATAGATTCGATAAGGTGCTAGCACGTAGGTTGAGGCAGAGAAAAGTAGCTTCGTTGATATATCAGATTCAGGGGGAGGGAGGGGTGATATGTAGGGAGGAAAAGGATATTAGGGAGCGATTTCGGCAATTTTATCAGGATTTGTATAGGCGGGAGTGAAGGATAGGGGATCAGATTCATCGATATTTGGAGGAAGTTGACTTGTCACTTCCAGAGGAGGCGCAAGAGGGTTTGGAAGTTAAAATTACGGGAGAGGAGATAGGGAGGGCGGTAAAAGGTCTGGTGGGGGGAAAGGCCCCGGGCTTAGATGGGATTCCGGGGAGCTTCTATAAGATATTTCTGGGAGAGATAGGGGGTATGCTCGGAAGGGTTTTCAGTGGAATGTTGGAGGAAGGGGGGGAGCTGTCTTCAGGTATGTTAACGGCAGGGATTACTATCTTACCAAAGCCAGGGAAAGATCCGATGATTTGTAGTTCATACAGACCAATATCGCTACTTAATGTTGTTAAGATATTGGCGAAGATATTGGCGGGAAGGTTGGCTCCGTAGTTAACGGGAGTGATAAAGAAGGATCAAGCGGGGTTTATTATGGGGAGGCAAGCAGCGGATAATATTAAAAGGGCTGTAGGAGTGGTCTGGGAGGCGGAGCAGGAGAAAGAAGACTTTCTATTGATGTCAATTGACGCGGAGAAGGCCTTCGATAGGGTACATTGGGGTTTTTTAATGCAGGTGCTGAAGAAAATGGGATGTGGGCCAAATTATGAAAAATGGATAAGGGGCTTATATGAGGGGCCACGTGCATGAGTTAAAGTTAAAGGGAGTTATTCAGAGGACTTTGGGTTAGGGCGAGGGACTAGGCAAGGGTTCCTAATGTCACCCTTGCTATTTGCTATGGTGGTAGAGCCATTAGCGGAAAGGATAACGGCAAATAAAAAGATTCATGGCTTGGAAAGAGGGGTAGTTCATCATAAGATTTCCCTATATGCAGATGATATCCTTCTGCATATTAGTAAGCCGCAGGGGTCTTTACCGGAAGTGCTGAGGGAGGTGGAAAGGTTCGGGGGGGGGGGGGGTTGTCAGGATTTAAAATGAATGTTGATAAGACGGAAGTGCTGAAGGTTAAGTGGGCTAGGGAAGTTGAAGAGCAATTGAAAAGGGACTATCCTTTGAGATGGGTAAGAAGATCCTTGAGTTATCTGGGGGTGTGGATCCCGGCGAGGTATGAGGAATTGTATAAAGTTAACTACCCGAGAACGGTTGGAGAAATTAATAAAGACCTGGAGGGGTGGATGAGATATGAAACTTCTTGGCTAGGGAGGATAGCGGGGGTTAAAATGAATATATTACCAAGATTGCTGTATCTATTTCAGGCACTTCCAGTGGGCATACCGGAGGGGGTGATGAGGTTGCAGAGAGAGGTTTTTTCAGTATATTTGGAAAAGGAAACCTCCGAGGATAGCGAGGGAGGTTATGTATGCCCCTAAAGAAGAGGGGGATTTGGGGGTTCCTAACCTGGAGGATTATTACAGAACGGCTCAAGTAAGACATGTGATGGACTGGAGATCTAGTAAGGGGGTGAAGCCAGGGGTATGGTTGGAAAGAGCAAGGGTGAAGGGCGGAAGGTTGGAAGCATGGCTATGGGCGCCTAGGGTGGAGAGGAGAGAAATGGGAATAGGTACACCTGCCATGAGACATGTGGCAGGGGTATGGGATAAGGTGTGGGTAAAGGATATTAAAAATAGGGGAACTGGGATCTCGTTGATGACACTGGAGAGGGTGGAAATCCTTTCAACCAGGCTGGGAAGGAGGAAGCTTTGATGAGTGGAGTCGCAAGGCGTTGGAATGTTACTTTCAGTTGGTAGAGGAAGGAGTGGTACAGGATTTTTAGGCACTATGGAGGGAATTTGGGTTGGAAGATAAGGACAGGTTTGCATACTTGCAGGAGGGTTTATTATTTATTTATTTATTTATTACAGTTTCTTATATACCGCGCTATTTAGCATCAGTGCGGTTTACATTATAACTTAACGACCATAACAACAAGCTGTCAGGTTTACATCGAACAGGAGTATAAACATGGAAAACAGGGTCAACTATATACATAATCTATTTACATTGGAAGGATAGATAAAAGTCAGATAATGCATGTAGGTCTTTCCTAACTAAATTGGGTCAATTCCTGGAGGGTATATCTAGGATCAATTGCTGTCAGGTAAGTGTTGGAGGAACAAGTGGGTTTTGAGGGCCTTCCTGAACTGATATAGGCTGGCTATGGCCCTAATGTCAGGGGGTAGAGCATTCCAGCATTTGGGTACGTAACAGCTGAAAGACCTGTTTGTGGTTGATAAGTTGTACTTTGTCGAAGCCTTTGGTATTGCAAGCAAGTTTACAGCTGTTGATCTTCTGGATCTGTTGGGAGGGACAAAGTGGATAAGATGAGTGAGTGAGGAGGCTGAAATACCTTTGATTGCTTTGAAAGCTAATAGAAGGGTTTTGAAGGTGATTCTCCCATTGATTGGTAGCCAGTGCAGCTGTTTGAGAATGGGGGTCACGTGGTCATATCTGGATGCTCCGTAAAGGATCCTAGCTGCGGTGTTCATGGCCAACTGTAAGGGGGTTAATGTGGATTGGGGGAGACCTTGTAAGATGGAATTTGCAAAATCAAAGTGCGGCAGTATCAGCGCTTGATATATGGTTCGGAAGTCATCTGGGTCCAATAGGGAGCGTAGGTGCTTGAGAGAGCGTATTTTGAAGTAGACGGCTTTGACTATGTTGCTTATGTGGCTTTTCAAGTTAAGATGTTGATCCAAAGTAACTCCCAAATATTTTATTGCATCTTTGGTTCTCAAATCAGCTTCATTGACACTGACATGGGATGGGGGGGTAAAGTAGGTGTCTCTGGTGATGAATAGCACCTCCGTTTTTTTATGTTGGGGAAAGGGGGTGTTGGGGAAAACGGGGAAGGTGAGGGACGTTTCCTTGGTGGAGGAGGTGTGGTATGGGAAGACGGGCACGAAAAGGTTGATTTCAGCACTATATAAGGGAGTGAGGGGACAACAGGCAGGGAAATTTAGGTATATGGAAGAGTGGGAGAGGGATGCAGGAATAACGATGACAAGGGCAGATTGGAAGGGGGTGTGGGATTAGGTGAAGAAGGCGCCATGGTCGAGTAGTATATGGGAAAATTGTTATAAAATTTTATTTAGGTGGTATTATATGCCAGAGAGATTGCACAGAATTTATCCAGGGGTTACACCATTGTGTTGGTGGGACTGTGGGGAGGTGGGGTCATTCTGGCATATTTGGTGGGGATGTCCAAAGATACAGGTGTACTGGGGTGGGATTAGGAAGTGGATTCAGCAGAAGCTGGGGATACAGGTGGAGGGGACACCGGGTATATGGTTATTGTCATATGGGGGGGGAGGACAACAAAGGCTGAGAGGGAGAATGGTAATGGCCTGTCTATGTGCAGCCAGATGTGAACTCGCAGCAGCATGGAAAAAGGAGGTATCCAGTCTAGAGAAGTATGAGGAGAGACTGCGGTATATTGTGCTTATGGAAAAGTTAACGGCGGCTAGGAGGGAGAGGTTGGATAAGTTTGAAACAGATTGGGGAGTTATGGTGTGTCTAGGGGGAGGGGGGAAGGGATGTAGGCGAAGGGGGAGTAAGGAAGATGTAGGAGAAGGGATTACTCGGGCTGTGGGGATGGGGAGGGGGGGTAGAAAATGGGGTAAAAAGTTGTGGGGGTTAAATGCTGTTGTATGTTGACTGTTTGGCTGACTATACATTGAAATAGAAAATAATGGAATAATAAGGCGGAAACAGCAAAATATAGTTAAAAGATTTAATTTGGATAACATTGTTTTACTGTGTGTGTTAAATCTGGAAATGTTAACTGCTGGGTATGCTATATTTGTTATGGTAGAAAGATGGGGATACCAGTAATATAAGGCTAATGAAAATGAATGCCATATACCAGTGTTTGTATGCTGGAAATTTTGATAGATAAAATTTTAAATATTAAAAAAAAAAAGAGAAGGGACTATTAAGCTAGAAGCAGCTTGTGATAGTGGCTTTGATGAACAGAGCCGACAAATTCTGGAATATGCAGTGAGCTAATGCTAGTGCAGTAAAGATATTGAGCCCTGGTTTTAAGGCCACAGTGCCTTCTGCATCTTTAAAGCACTTGCAGTTCCATCTCTTCTGAATCAATTCTATGGCACCTTTTCTTTAGAAATATATATTACTTAATATATAACTCTGTGCTTTTTTTTATAAAAGGCTTTCCTAAGTTATGTTCTTTTTAAATAATTATATTAAAAATCAATGTCTAGGGCCCAGTTGAGTCATTTCATATTGCCATTTGTTGGAACTCAATTTGCCAGTAATGCCTTTATTCGGGCTGTGCTAAAGACCTGTTGCAGGAACAATAAGAAACCAAGTTAAATTTTTATTGGGTGGTAACAAAACCCAAATGTACAATTTATTAGTGTCCAATGCAAATCTTTTTCTATGTTCCCTCTGTGAGTGCCTAGTTAAAAGCAGTGATAGCAATAACCCTGTGTTCCAGTTTAACAAGTTAATCAGTAGTTTTTGATGGTAAATTGAGTGACTTACTGTTAAGCTTGATACTCAGACTAAATGAAAGTGAATTCATTTTCAGGCATTTTACATTATACTTAACTGCAAGCGTGGAGCATTTTTCTGAAAATCTTCGTGCACTGGTGGTGGATGGTGATGGCAAGGAGGAAGAGTTCCATGTGCAGTGGTCAGACTTTTTCACAGGACATGTTGTTGGTTAGTACTACTTATGGAGCTGTCACACTGTAAAGCCTTGTGTTCATTTAGTAACAGAGTAAATAACTGCAGATAAGACCGAAGTGAACCAGCCAGTCTCAGCATGGTGTTTAAAGCTGTATAGACTTCATTTTTTAAAATATTAATATGCTTATCGATTAAGCTCATCCTGTATGCAATTCACATGTATGTTTTTCTCCAGGACCAAGCAGGAAGTCAGTCCTCACATATGGGTGATGTCGGCGCCGACGGAGCCCTCTTGCGGAGCATTTCCCCAGCTTTCAAAGAAAGGCTTTCGGAATTGCAGCGCGCATGCACGGTCCCCTTCCCGCCCAAGGGTGCCATCTTGCTCAGCCGGGCCCAGACCTCGTCAGAGGCCTCGATGTCTCAGGACTCCGACACCGAGCAGCGTCGGGGTTCCTCTGAGCAGGGGTCTCCTTCGCGGGAACATCGCAGGAAGAAGAAGAAACCCGCGAGGGCGTCGTCGGTGGACGCTCCTGGTTCCTCGAGGGCCAGGTCGCATAGCCCCGATAGCCGTCCCGGGTCTTCGGAGTCGGAGAGGCCTGCCAAACATCCTCGTGTCGAGATGGAGTCTCCTGGACACGTAAGTGCTGTTGTCCTCGTGGACTCTCCTCCGAGGGAGCCGACGTCGGGCCCGACGCCGTCGGGGCCCGAGTTGGGGGCTGCTGGGTCTCCTGAGCTCGGACTCAGGTTGATGGCCTTGGAGAGCAGCTTCGCTGCCTTCATGGAACAGCAGCGGGCATTGATAGCCGGTCTCAGCGGTGCATCTACCCTGACCACCGGGACCTCGATGTCCAAGTCGACCCCGGAGGCCGAGCCGATCCTAGAGTCCATGCGGGCTCGAGTCGATCCTCGGCCACGGTCTCCCTCGACCTCCCGTTCGAAGCTGAGGTCGTCGACGCTGATACCCTCGGCGTCGGGGTGGAGGGCATCGGTGCCCGCCCGCCCGACCGGAGCCACTCGAATCCTCCTCCGAGGAGTCAGGCTGGGAGACTGAGGACAAAGAGTCACCCGGCTCTCATCGGACTCGTTGTGTCCCATCGGACTCACCCGAGTCCGAACCTCGGAGACGATCCCCACCGGAGGATACCCACCCGGTTCTCGGACTTCGTGCGGGATATGGCCAAGGCCTTGGCCTTCCCCGCGGATCCCGAGGAGGAGCCTCGAGCCGAGGAGCTCGAGGCCCTCCAGTATGACTCTCTGCCGAAGGAGGCCTTTACTGTTCCGGTTCCTCCGATGCTGGAGCGGCTGCTCTTCCGCATGTGGGAGACCCCGGCCTCGACGCCGGTGTTAAGCAAGCGGGTCGATTCAATCTATCGAGTCCGCAAGAGCCCCGGGTTCCAAAAGGCGCAATTACCGCACCACTCCATGGTAGTGGAATCGGCCATGCATCGACTGAAAAGTCAGAAGATGCACTCCTTGGTGCCTCCCGGCTGGGAGGCCCGGAACCTGGATACCCTTGGTAAGAAGTGCTTCCAGGGTTCTATGCTTGCTTGCCATGTCCAGACATACCAGCTCTACATGGGCATGTACCTCCGAGACCTGGCAAAGGAGATTGCCGGGTTCTCTGCTGGTCTCTCCGAGGAACCTTTGCAGAGGTTCCAGGCCTTGTCCAATGGTATTCGGGAGTGCTCGAAGTTTATCTCTCGAGCAGCCTACGATGGCTTCGAGGCTTCGGCCCGAGTAGCTGGGGCCGGCATCGGTGCCCGCCGACAGGTGTCCCCTGCTGGGGTGAAAACCTTATCGTCAAACCCATGGCTGAAAAGACTGCTGAGCTCGAGACAGAGACTCTCACCAGGACTAGGCTGTCCAGAAAAACCTCTGCCCCTTCTCAGAAAAAGAAGGGCTCGGGGAAAAAAGACCTTTTACCCGAGGAAGTCATCTGCCTATAAACAATACCCTCATTATCAGGCCTCTGCAGCTCCCCAACAGGGTCAGCAGGCCAAGGGGCAGGGTCAAGGTCCCGTAGGCAGAAGGCCCCCAAGCCACCTACACCGGCCCCTGCTCAGCAGGGTGGGGGTTTTTGACTCAGAAAGCATAGCCTCTTCTCCTCAGCTGGCTTCTCTCAGCACAGGAGGCCGGCTGGCCCACTTTGCCCACAGGTGGTCAGCCGTCACATCAGATACCTGGGTTCTTCATATAGTCCAAAAGGGCTATCTTCTCCATTTTCACCAGGTACCTCCCTCCTATTTTCCAGGGGAGCCTCCAAGACTCCCTCTGCACAGGGACCTACTCCTTCAGGAGTTAGCAAGTCTGCTAAAGGATCAGGCTGTGGAACCGGTGCCCCACCACCTGAGAGGTCACGGCTTTTATTCCAGGTACTTTCTGGTACCAAAAAGAACAGGAGGCCTCAGACCCATCCTAGACTTGCGCAACCTCAACAAGTTCCTGGAGAGGGAGAAGTTCAAGATGCTTACCCTTGGAATCCTGCTGCCCTACCTCCAGCAGGGAGACTGGCTATGCTCCTTAGATCTAAAGGATGCGTACACTCACATACTTATTCATCCAGACCACAGACAATATCTCAGATTTGTTGTGGGGGGAAACCACTATCAGTACAGAGTACTACCCTTTGGCCTGTCCTCCGCTCCCAGGGTGTTCACCAAGTGCCTGGCAGTGTTGGCGGCCTACCTGAGGTTTCAAGGTCTTTTTGTGTTTCCGTACCTGGACGACTGGCTCATAAGGGGCCAATCTTCCCAGGAGGCCAATCAAGCCACCCTTCGCACTGTGGCTCTACTTCAGCACTTGAGGTTTGTCATAAACTTCGCAAAGTCCATTTTGCTCCCGTCCCAGAACTTAGAATTCATAGGGGCCAGACTAGACACTCTTCAAGCGAAGGTTTTTCTACCTATGGACAGAGCCCACAGGCTGATGAATCTGGCCAGGCAGTTTTGCAGCAATTCCCTGGTCTCTGCCATGGAATTCCTGAGACTACTCGGCCATGTGGCTTCCACGGTTCATGTCACCCCCAATGCCCGCCTGCCCATGCGGCCGGCTCAGTGGAGCCTTCGCACTCAGTGGCATCAGGCCATGGGGAGCCTAGCAGACTCAGTAAAGATATCGGACCTGCTAGTCTCCTCTCTGCAATGGTGGCTTCATCTTCCGAAGCTGGTACTCGGAGTGGTTTTTCAATCCCCTCCACATTCTCAAGTGCTGACAACAGATGCTTCTCTTCTCGGTTGGGGAGTACATTGCCAAGGGGCATGTACTCAGGGTCTCTGGACCCCTTGGGAGGCTGCTCAACAGATCAACTTCCTGGAGCTACGGGCGATACGCCTAGCTCTGAGAGCCTTCTCCCACCTCGCCTCTCACCAGTCTGTACTGGTCCAGACGGACAATCAAGTTGCCATGTTCTATGTGAACAAGCAAGCAGGCACAGGCTCCTTCCTTCTATGTCAGGAGGCACAACTGCTGTGCTCTTGGGCCGTCTCTCACGGAATCCTCCTAAAGGCTGTCTACCTCCCAGGTCAAGAAAATTACCTGGCGGACAGACTGAGCAGGATCCTGCAACCACACGAATGGAGGTTGAACCCGTTGGTGGTTCAACAGGTCTTTCTCAGGTGGGGCCTCCCCACCATGGATCTTTTCGCCAGTCCTCTGAACTGGCAACTCCCGAGATTCTGCTCCAGACAACCGCATCCTCTCAGAGTAGCAGCGGATGCGTTTCTGATCTCGTGGTCCACAGGCCTACTGTATGCGTTTCCTCCCACGCCACTAGTGTCCAGAATGCTGTTCAAAGTCCTCAAGGACGGGGCTTCATTGATCCTGATAGCCCCCAGGTGGCCGAGGCAACCGTGGTTCCCGCTTCTGCTGCAGCTAGCGGTGGACACCCCTCTTCCTCTGGGGTTTCAACACGATCTCCTGTCTCAGGATCAGGGAACTCTCTTGCACCCCAACCTCCAGTCCCTTCATCTGATGGCCTGGCTGCTGAAAGGGTAGTCCTGGCTCCCCTACTACTGCCTCGAGAGGTGGAAGATGTGGTCTTGGCCTCTAGGCGACAATCCACCAGGAAATCCTACGCTCTTAAGTGGCGTAGATTCTCCGCTTGGTGTGCTCAGCACAGCTAGAATCCCTTCTCGTGCTTGGTAGCAGTAGTGTTGCAATATTTGCTTTACCTCTCCAATCTGGGCCTTAAGTCTAACTCTGTCAGAGTTCACCTTAGTGCTCTCTTAGCGCACCACGCGCCAGTGGACGGGAGGCCTCTTTCTAGCCACCCTTTGGTGGCTCGTTTTCTCGGAGGCCTCCTCCTGCTCAAGCCTCCTTTACGTCCACCAGCCCCTGAATGGGATCTGAATGTGGTCTTGCAGTGGATTACTTGTCCGCCATTTGAACCTATGGCTACCTGCCCTCTCCGTTTTCTCTCCTGGAAAACCTTGCTTTTGGTAGCTCTTACCTCTGCTAGGAGAGTGAGTGAACTTCAGGCACTAGTGTCTGATCCTCCTTACACTAGGTTCTACAGGAATAGGGTAGTCTTACAGACTCACCCTAAGTTTCTTCCTAAGGTTGTCTCACCTTTTCACCTCAATCAGGAGGTGGTTCTTCCGACCTTCTTTCCCAGGCCGCATGCCAACCGGGCTGAGATGGTTTTGCATACCCTGGACTGTAGGAGGGCGTTGTCCTTCTACCTTGACCATACGCAGGAGCATCGGAGGGCTGTTCAGCTCTTCGTTTCTTTTGACCCCAATAAGTTGGGGCTACCTGTCTCCAAGCGTACTTTGTCCATGTGGGTCGCTGACTGTATCGCCTGGGCTTATGGGGCAGCCGGCCTCTCATTGGAGGGTCGAGTCACGGCTCATCGTGTCAGGGCGAAGGCTGCGTCAGTGGCTCATCTCCGCTCTGTTCCATTGGCAGACATCTGCCAGGCCGCTACTTGGTCTTCAAGCCAGACTTTTGTGGCCCATTACTGCCTTGAGAGGGAGTCCCGCAGGGACAGTGCTTTCGGACAGGCAGTACTCCATAATCTCTTTGGGGTTTAGGCAACTCCTACCCTCCGGCCCTAGTGTTGGGCTACCGGTCAGGGGCGTTCTCAGAGAAGATTCCTTCCTTGCGTGCTGACGAGCTAGAGGGAGCTCATTTTTTCCACTTGAGGTCTCCGGTAGCCTTAGCTGGGGAGTCCCATATGTGAGGACTGACTTCCTGCTTGGTCCTGGAGAAAGAGTAGTTACTCACCTGTAACAGGTGTTCTCCAGGAGCAGCAGGAATCAGTCCTCACAACCCTCCCTCCTCCCCTTGGAGTTGCAGTCATATGATTTGTTTTTGCTAATTTTTTGCTGTCTTTTAGCTATGTCATCAGACTGAGCAAGATGGCACCCTTGGGCGGGAAGGGGACCGCGCATGCGCGCTGCAATTCCCAAAGGCTTTCTTTGAAAGCTGGGGAAATGCTCCGCACGAGGGCTCTGTCGGCGCCGACGTCACCCATATGTGAGGACTGATTGCTGCTGCTCCTGGAGAACACCTGTTACAGGTGAGTAACTACTCTTTCTTATGGACTCCATGCCCAGTGTTAGACTGCCACTTGTTCTCATGTTTGTGTTATAGGATAGCTTTTCCTCATTCTTTTTGCCCAAGCTTTTTCTAGCAATAAATTCTCAATTTTCTGGATTTGGATTTTGGCTTGTGCCTTTTCAGTGCTAGCCCAAGGGGAGTTACATTTGTGTTTAGTGGAGTGGAGGAGTGGCCTAGTGGTTAGGGCAAGGCACTTCAGGCCGGAAGGTCGGGGGTTCAAATCCCACTAGAGGACAGCAACCTTGGGCCGGAACGACTGGGGTTTCTAGTCCCACAAGTGCTCCTTGTGGTCTTGGGCAAGCCACTTAACCCTCCATAGCCCATGTTCCCTGTAAAATAGTTATCTCCAAGTTATAATGCTCTGTTCGATGTAATTTCAGTTTGTTCAATGTAAACCGCACTGATGCAGAATAGCGCAGTATATAAGAGAATGTAAATAAATAAATAAAATAAATAAATAAATATAGTATTTCCTGACCGTTTACAATTAGGCAGTAGAGGGTGAAGTGGCTCGCTCAAGTTCACAAGGAATATCAACGGGAGGAGAGATTTGAATCCTGTTTTCCTGGTTCTCAACCCACTGCTCCAACCACTACACTATTCCTCCATTACATTTAACCTCTTAAAATGACTTGTATTAGTTGCCATGTTCTCCTAATGTATATTCAGCATTTTGTTAATGCTGCTTATTTTATTGTATGGCTTCCTGTGTTTTCACAAGTCATGGCTGAGATCTTTTATGTCTCTGTACAAGTTGATATTTTCTTTTGTATAGTGAGGAAATGCCCTTGTCTTTTCATGCTTCATTGAGGTAGATACATGATATCGTCATGGGTGTTCCCATCTTTTGGATCACAGTCCTCTACCTTTGGATTTTTACTTAAATTTAAAAAAAAAAAGTCAAGTAGTATAAGGAATTTTATCACTTTAGTTTTTGGATTAAGGTAGTGCTTGGCAATTGTGATCCAAAACACAGAACAGATAAGTATAAGTGAGATTTTTCTTTTTCCCCATCCCCATGTCACAGTTTAGAAAATGACCGATTTGCTAGGATGTGGCTGGTCCATGTTTTTAAGGTACAGCCTTTAGTTAATGCTTTGTGTTTTGTGTCTATTTTAAGGTGAGCATAACTCTAAAGTATTTGCGCATTTGGGTGATGGAGATTTCACTTTAAGGATCAAAACAGATGAAGAAGAATATAATATAGAGGTATTGTTGGCTTTAAGTTTATTTTGCATAGTTTAAGTTCATATATATAGTGAATATTCATGGATAAAGAATTGTCTGTAAACAGTACCAATATAGGCTAAAAGCAATTTAGACTAATAACGAGAGCAGAAACAAAAATAGAAACCTAGAAAAATGACGACAGAAAAAGACCACATGGCCTATCTAGTCTGTCCGTCCATATGAACAACTACCATAACAGTTTGCCCATGCACATAGACCTGGAGGGTCATAGAGAGAAAAGAAGAGAAACCTCATAAATCCACGATTGGACCATTTTCATACCAAGTTAAGTACTTCAGTGTTATCATGTGTCTCTAGAGAAGGTCAGTGTGTTTTAACCAAGCAAGCACAAATTACCCTTTTCAGAAGCCTCCAGAAAACATCTCCAGATGTTGAGGGCCTCAGAGTTAACTATGAAAGTAAGCTGCTCCTTTGAGAATACAAACCAAATGTCACACATCCAGTGGAAGATGGATGGATTTGCCTATAGATATTCATTAGAAGGCAGTGATATGGCAAGCGCACACATTTCTTCAAGCCAGGGCCTAGTAGTAAAGAGGCTGGCTTAAAGATAATCCGATAATGGGTTATTATATGGACTCAAGAACTAGTTTCAGGCCAAAAGATCTGAATTACTGGGAACAAGGCAGCATGCTCTGGGCCACTGCTGTTGGGTACTGCTTGAGCTGAGGAGATCCCGCGGTTGGAAGTGCAGCCTGCTGGCATCTCGTTGGATGGCTCCTGCTGATGTCCTCTGTGAGGAGGTCCCCTTTGCAGCTATTTTATCCAGCTCAGAACCCTCAAGGCTGTGTCTTAAGGGGCAGGACACATCCCTTTTGCACCCCTTCGGCGCAACGATGGAGCAACGTTGGTGTTTGCCAGAGTGATGACCTCATAATAAGATACTGTCTTATACAGTTCATTAAGTTTGTATTGGGCTATGGGGAAACGTAAGGCAAGACTTCCATCTAAATCAGGGGTCTCAAACTCAAATTGCTTTGAGGGCCAAATGAGGACTTGTAAAGTAACCCGGGGGCCGCATAAGACGCGGGGCCTCATTTGCATAAGGGACCTCATTTGCATAAATATTTGCATAATGTTACCATATGTTTATGTTTATGTTTATGTTTTATTTCACTTGATAAAAACCGCCTTTCATGGGCAAGCAAAGCGGTGTACAATAAAACCAATAAAAACTTTGTTTTTAAAAAGGCCGAGGCCAGTGAAAAGGAAAAGAAATACACTTTATGGACAGAAAAGCAATAGAAGCAGAAGAGACAAAGCTAAACCATAACAAAGACAAGTCACAAGGAGAGCAGAGGATAATACAAATGGGAATCACACAAAAGGAGAGGGGATATCAAACGCAAGGGAAAAAAGGTGGGTTTTGAGGTTTTGTTTAAATGTGGGGTGGTGAGGGTCCAGTCGGAGTGAGGAGGGGAGGGAGTTCCAAAGGGCGGGGCCAGCAAAAAAGAAGGCAGAGGAACGGGTAGACTGTAAATGGGCACGGGAAGGGGAGGGAAGAGTGAGACGGTTAAGGTGAAAGGAGCGAGGGGTGTACCTAGGGGAGTGGAAGGAAAGGAGGTCCGTTAGATATTGGGGGGTACCTGTGTGGAGAGCTTTATGAACCAAAATGAGCAACTTGAAGTGAACGCGGTGGGGGAAGGGCAACCAGTGAAGACGGAACAGTAAGGGTGTGATGTGATCACGGGGGGAGGAATGGGTGACCAAACGAGCGGCAGTATTCTGAATACGTTTGTAACCGGGACTGTTGTTTCTTGGAAAGGCCGACAAAAAGTGAATTTGCAAAATCCACCCGAGACATGACCAGGGAAAGTAACAGAGTAGTAAGAGCAGAAGGGGATAGAAAAGGACGAACTGCACGGATTTGTCGGAGAAAGAAGAAGGACAACTTGGTGACATGAGAAACATGAGCATGAAAGGAAAGATCAGACTCGAAGTGAACCCCTAGATAACGAAAGGAAGAAACCAGGGGAACCAAGGAACCAGAGAAAGAGGGGGCCAATGTGGGGGGTGGGTTGTTGTGAGAGAACCAGATAGCAACAGTCTTGGTGAGATTAAGGTGAAGGCAATTACGAGTCAACCAATCAGCCACAGTGGAAAGACACGAATTAAGCGGAGAGAGATCGGGACAGGATGGAGAGGTGTGGTGAAGTAATAGAATGTCGTCAGCGTAAAGAAAAGCAGATATACCAGACTGTTGGATTAAGAGGGCTAAGGGGGCTAAGAAAAGATTGAAGAGGAGGGGAGCCAACACAGAACCCTGAGGAACCCCACAGGAAAGAGGGAAGGAGTCTGAGGGGGGGGCAGAGGAAGAGGGGGGTGACAAAACCACGCAAGAACGGGAAGAAAGAAAGGAGTGAAACCAACGATGAACAGTACTGCAAAGACCCGCTTCCCGGAGACGAAGAAGAAGAAGGGAGTGATCAACTAAGTCAAAAGCGGCGGAAAGATCAAGTGCAACCGCCACCGAAATATCACCACGGTCAAGAGCTACATGCAGTGCGTTAGTAAAGGCGAGAAGGATAGTTTCAACACTGTGACCCTGACGGAAACCTGATTGACGAGGGTGGAGGAAGTTAGTGGAATCAAGGTGATGCGATAATTGAGCAAAGACGAATTTCTCTAAAAGCTTTGAAAGGAAAGGAAGGTTGGAGACGGGACGGTAGTGGGTGGGAACTAAGGGATCAAGTGAGGGGTTTTTAAGAAGGGGACGAATTAAAGCATGTTTCCAGGAGTGAGGGAAGGACCCAGAAGAAAGACTGGAGTTGAATATAGTGAGGATGTAAGGAAGGAGACCCAGGGAAGATTCGAGGAGCCAAGAAGAGGGGATAGGATCAAGCGGGCAAGAAGTCTTTTTTGAGGAGGAGATAAGACGGTGCAGTTCGGGAGGGGAGATCAGTGAGAAAGATGCCCAGCAATGGGAAGTTTGAGAAATGGGTGGGGGGGAGGCAGTAGGGGGAGGAGAGAGAATTGGAGCAGGACAAAAAGGTAAAGAGGCTCGCAGGGAAGAGATCTTATTACTGAAGCAAGTAGCTAGCATGGAAGGCGGTGGGGAAGGAAGGACCGGGGGAGCTGAGGCTGAGGAGTGAAGAGAGGTGAGAGACCGAAGAGTGGAATAGAGGTGCCGGGTCTGGTTTGGGGCATTGAGAATAGCATTAGAGAAGAAGGTGCGTTTGGCAAGATAGACAGATGAGCGGTAGTGGGAGTAGGTAGATTATACCTACCATACACTAACTTTTAGTAAACATGCCTCTTTAATGAGTATGGATAAAGAAAGACTAAAAGATTTAGAAACAAGAAGACAATAATTAAACTGGGAACCCCAAAAGCCAAACTTGGAATGTACAACAACACTGTAGAAATAAAACTATAAATTAATTTCCTCTTGTACTAAACAAAGCGCAAACATTAATGATGCACATTTCCCAGAGCTGACATATTCCAGTTAATAAATTCAAAATAAAGAGATATTTTTCTACCTTTTGTGCATTTTTTTCAGTTGCAATTGTTCCAGCCACTTTCTTCTGGTTTCTTCATGTCTTCTGCTAACTCTCCATCGTCTGCTTCCATTTGCCCTTTCTTCTCTCCTAGTTTTTTTTCCATTCTCTCTCTACATCTGCTTTAACATACTAATCTTTCTCCTTTTTCTCTTTCCTCATTCCTATTTCATCCACTCAAATTTTACCCCTCCATCCTCAATCCCCACTTACTCTCACAATACCTGGCCAATTGTAGATTTGTCTTCTCTCCCAGACAAAATATTTTTCCCCTCTCCATTTCACTTTCCCAGCTCCATCCCATTCTAATCCTCCCCCAACATCAGCTCCCTTCTAGTTCCAGCCCCACCCAGCATCCGCTCCCTTCTAGTCCCTGCATCAGTCCATTTCCAGTCCTATCCTAGCCTCACCATCAGCCCATTTCCAATCCTAGCCCCCCATCAGCCCATTTCCAATCCTAGCTCCCTCCCCTCACAGCCCATTTCCATTCCAAGCCCCCCTCCCCATCAGCCATTTGCAGTTCAAGCCCCCTTCCACTCAGCCCATTTCCAGTCCTAGCAACCCCCCCAGCACATTACCAGTCCTAGACCCCCCATAGCCCATTACCAGTCATAACCCCCCCTGCCAATAGCCCACTTCCAGCCCTAACCCCCATTACCCCATTTCAGTCAGCCCCTCCATAGCTCATTACCAGTCCTAACTCCCCCCATCAGCCCACCTCCAGTCCTTCCTAACCCCCACCTGCCCATTTCCAGTCCTAGCCCCCACCATTGCCCATTTCCAGTCCTACACCCCCCCTGCCAATAGCCCATTTCCAGTCCTACACCCCCCCTACCAATAGCCCATTTCCAGTCCTCCCACCCCCCTGCCAATTGCCCATTTCCAGTCATAACCCCCCCCCCTGCCAATAGCCCATTTCCAGTCATACCCCCCCTGCCAATAGCCCATTTCCAGTCATACCCCCCCCTGCCAATAGCCCATTTCCAGTCATACCCCCCCCCCCGGTAAATAAAAAAACAACCTGGCTTCTGCTGCTGGCTTCTGCTGCAGCAGAAAATCAGCTGTCCCGCGGCCCCTTTCCCTCTGCGCGAGAGCCCTGAGTGTGCTTCCTCTGCGGCATGCTTTTTAAGCCGCAAAGAGAGTATTTCCCTCTCGCGCGGCTTAAGCCTATTCACTTTTCAAGCCTCGCGAGAGGGAAATACTCCCTTCGCGGCTTGAAAAGCACGCCGCAGAGGAAGCACATTCAGGGCTCTCGCGCAGAGGGGAACGGGCCGCAGGACAGAGCAGCAGAAGCCAGTTTTTTATTTTTTTTAAATTGACCGTCGATTCTGCCGTTGCCACGGCGGCAACGGCAGCAGCAGAAGCCGTCGCGGGCCGCACAACCTTCTCCCGCGGGCCGCATGCGGCCCGCGGGCCGCGTGTTTGAGACCCCTGATCTAAATCAACTTCCACGGTCCCAGTTGATAAGGTGGTTGGTCCTTTGGATAAGTATTTTGCAACTACAGCCTTGTCGCATGTATCAGCTGAAGGTGCTTCTCTCAGCCCAATGGAACAGACCCCTCAACCTCCTCCGAAGCAGTTATCTTCAGGGGCTTATTTGATGCATCTGTGGATGTTACCTACCTTCCCTGATTTATGCGCCCTCCCGAAGCCTGTTAATTTACCGACAGAAATGCAGAAGATTGAGGATCTTTCTTATGATATTACATTGAAAAACATATGGTCAGCAATAACTAGTATTGATGTAAAACTCTCCTCCATGATTTCCTCTTTGTGTGTGTGATTTCACTCAGGAAACAATTTGTGTAATTTCGCTTCAGGCTCTGGATGTTAGAGTTTCTGGGTTGGCGGGAACTGTCTCTAAATTAGATGGCCAGCTGCAGACTCTGCAGCAGTCCAAAGTTTAATCTATAAAAGATTCATTATCCTTGCATTATAAGTTGGAAACATAGAAACATAGAAATATGACAACAGAAAAAGACCACATGGCCTATCTAGTCTGTCCTTCCATAACAACTACAACAGTCCCCTTTTTACCTTTAGAGATCCTCTGTGTTTGTCCCATGCTTTTTTGAATTCAGTTACTGTCCTCATCTCTACCACCTCCACTGGGAGACTCTTCCACGGATCCACTACTCTTTCCGTAAAGAAATATTTCCGCATATCACTCCTGAATCTATCTCCCTTCACCCTCATCCCATGTCCCCTTGTAGCAGAACTTGCTTTCAATTGAAAGAGGCTCTCTCCCTGAACATTTATGCCACGGAGGTATTTAAACATCTCAATCATATCACCTCTATCCCGCCTTTCCTCTAAGGTGTACATATTAAGATCCTTCAGTCTGTCCTCATATGCTTTATAATGAAGACCACTAATCATTTTAGTAGCCACCCTCTGCACCGACTTCATCCTGTTCACATCCTTTTGAAGGTGCGGTCTCCAGAATTGCACACTATACTCCAAATGAGGTCGCACCAAAGACTTACGTAGAGGCATTATCACCTCCTTTTTTCTGCTAGCCATTCCTCTCCGTATGCACCCAAGCATCCTTCTAGCTTTTGCCGTCGCCTTTTCTACCTGTTTAGCTACTTTAAGATCATCAGACACAAGCACGCCTAGTTCCCGCTCTTCTTTAGTGGACAAAAGTACTTCACCCCCTATACTATATTGCTCCCTTGGATTGCTGCAGCCCAAATGCATGACCTTACATTTTTTAACATTAAATCCCAGCTGCCAAATTCTAGACCATTCTTCAAGCTTAGCTAGATCCCTCCCCATGTTATCTACCCCTTCCTGGGTGTCTACTCTATTGCAGATTTTGGTATCATCCACAAAGAGGCAAACCTTACCTGAAAGCCCTTCCGCTATATCACTAACAAAGATGTTAAAAAGAATCGGACCAAGGACAGATTCCAGGGGCACACCATTGATAACATCCTTCTCCTCCCAGTGAGCTCCATTTACTTGTACTCTTTGTCGCCTCCCACCCAACCAATTTCTAACCCAAGCAGTAACTTTTAGGGTCCATCCCTAGGGTGCTCAGTTTGTTTATAAGTCGCCTGTGAGGAACAGTGTCAAAGGCTTTACTGAAAGCTAAATACACCACATCTAGGGCTCTCCCTCGGTCCAACTCCCTGGTCACCCAGTCAAAGAAATCAATCAGATTTGTCTGACAAGACCTGCCTCTGGTGAATCCATGCTGCCTCAGATCCTGTAATCCGCTGGACTCCAGAAACTTCACTATTTTCTCTTTCAGCAGCGTTTCCATTAATTTACTCACCACCGAAGTTAAACTAACCGGCCTGTAGTTTTCAACCACATCCTTACTTCCGCTTTTGTGTAAAGGCACCACATGAGCTTCTCTCCAGTCCTTTGACACCACTCCCGACTCCGAGGCATTGAAAAGATCAGTCAGTGGAGCTGCTAGAACGTCCCCAAGTTCCCTCAGTATTCTCGGGTGTATCCCATCCGGTCCCATCGCTTTGTCTACTTTAAGTTGAGATAGTTTCTCACAAACACAGACTTTTATTTATTTTTTATTTTATTTAGACAGTTTTGTATACCGCCTTATCCTTCAATCAAAGCGGTCACAACACAATTGGGGGATACATTTAACACGCGGGGATATGAGACACATACACTAATACTTACAGGGAACATGGGCAATGGAGGGTTAAGTGGCTTGTCCAAGACCACAAGGAGCATCTGGGGGACTAGAAACCCCAGTCCTTCCGGCCCAAGGTTGCTGTCCTCTAGTGGGATTTGAACCCCCGACCTTCCGGCCTGAAGTACCTTGCCCCAACCACTAGGCTACTCCTCCCTTGTTCAAGATGTCCTTTGCTTCTGTTCCTATTTGTGGGTGTTTTCTGAGGTCCTGCTCCTGGTTCTTCATCTGTGAACACAGAACAAAAATATTTGTTAAGCAATTCCGCTTTATCCTTATCAGCTTCTACATATTCCTCCCCTGCACCCATGAGTCTGACAATACCTCTCTTGCCCTTCCTCTTCTCACTAACATATCTGAAAAATGTCTTATCCCCCCATTTTATTGCATTGGCTATTTCTTCCTCCTTTTGAATCTTTGCCTTCTTGACTACTTTGCTAGCTTCTCTAAGTTTTTCCAAATACAGATGCCTGTCTTCCTCTCTCTGTGATCTCTTGTATTTCATGAAGGCCTCCCTCTTTTTCTTCACTTTTTCAGCTACTTCTTTCGAAAACCATAGCGGTCTCCTTTTCCTTTTACCTTTTATTTACCATTTTAACAAAAAGGTTGGTTGCCCTTAAAATATCCCCTTTCAGTTTTTCCCATTGTTTTTCTACATCCCTCAGCTGTTCCCATCCAACTAACGACTCCCTGAGGTATTGGCCCATTTTCGCAAAGTTAGTCTTCCTAAAGTCTAAGATCTTCGCCTTTGAATGGATTCTAACAGCCCTAGTCCTAATATTGAACCACACCATCTAGTGATCACTGGATGCAAAATGATCTCCCACTACAACATCAGAAACACTTTCACCATTGGTAAGCACCAAGTCCAGTATGGCCCCTTCACGTGTGGGGTCTGATACCAATTGCCTGAATAGTTCTCCCTGTAGAGAATCCAAGATCTCCTTACTTCTAGATGATACTGCAGCAGGAATGTGCCAAATCAACATCTGGCATATTGAAATCTCCTATCAGTAGCACTTCCCCTTTCCTAGCAATGCTGCACATGTCTTCAATTAACTCTGTCCACCTTTTCCTCTTGTGAGGGAGATCTGTATATCACACCAATGTAAATAGATTTCTCTTTCCGTCTTTCTAGTTTAACCTCTTTCTAGTTTAACCCACAATGCATCCCCTCTCCCTTTTAAGCTCTGTAATTCCAAAGCTTTAATAGTAGTTTTTACATATAGTGCCACTCCTCCTCCCCTACTTCCTACCCTTCCTTTCTGAATAAAGTATAGCCAGGTATAGTTACATCCCATTCATGGTTTTCTGTGAACCATGTTTCTGTAACTGCCACTAAATCCAAGTCAGCCACTCCCACCAAAGCTTCAACATCAGGGATCTTATTTCCCATGCTACGGGCATTTATGCTTTCCATATGTTACCTCTGTTACCCATTTCCATAAAGATATTTAATGTATCACCTACCTGGGGGCTTTCACTTACCTGAGGGCTTTCTTCACCCATACCCAACGAATCTAGTTTAAAGCCCTCTTCAGTAGATTAGCCAGTCTACTACTGAAGACGCATTGACCTTTCTTGGACAGATGGAGGCCATCTCTGCTCTGCAACCCTTGGAACAGCATCCCATGGTCTAGGAAACCAAAACGCTCTCGATGACACCATCCACGCAGCCATGCATTCATCTCCAGGATGCGAGCCTCTCTGCCTTGGCCTTTACCCTCAACAGGGAGGATTGAAGAGAACACCACCTGTGCACCTAACTGCTTCACCCTCTGTCCCAGAGCCATGAAATCACTTTTGATACATTCTGAGGTATACCTGGCAGTATCATTTGTTCCAACATGGATTAGCAACATTGGGTAATAGTCAGTGGGCTTGATGAGTCTCGGCAAACTCTCCGTAACATCTTGGATTTTGGCACCAGGCAGACAGCATACCTCTCTGGACATCAAGTCTGGTCAGTAGATGGACGCCTCAGTACCCCTCAGAAGAGAGTCTCCAACCACCATTACCCTTCGTTTCCTTGTGGTTACTGATTCTGCAACTTTGGGGTTCTTGAACTCTGGTTCTTCCCTTTCCAGGGATGCTTTCACCTCCTCCACTTCCAGGGCTGCATAATGGTTCTTCAATTCAAGGGCTGGAGAAGTTGGATTGGTGATTTTGCAGGCTCTGGTGACTTGTGTCCAACCATCGACATTCTGTTGGCACCCATCTTCTCCTCTGCTGGAGAGCTTGGTTGCTGCAAGAAGCATCTCATCAATGTACTTTTCACTGTCTTGAATGCTCCTCAGCCTCACCACCTCCTCTCTGAGTTCCTCCACTTGTTTCCCCAGAGCTTCAGCATGCAGGCACCCTGCACATGGAACCGGTCCTTCAACTGGCATTAGGACCTCTGTCTGGATCGAGGTAGACGCTGTAACAGGGGCAACAGCTTTAGGGATACAATTTTTCCCAGCCATTGTTCTGTTTGTGGAGCTTAGGTATCTGTTAAAGCAAAAGAGAGATCTACCAAGTACCAGCCGGTTTCCCAGCTGTCCTTTCAGAGAAAAAGCAGTTAAATCTCCTTAATTATATTCAAAATGTGCTGGTCCAATTCTTTGTGCTTTGTCAAATGGGGAGGTGCCCTATAAAGCAAGACTACTCGCTAGGGGTGGGTGGGAGTCGGGGTGGGTAGGGAGGGAACTAACACCTGATTAGGTGTTAGCAGTTCCCAAAACTGAGGAGGTTACTGGAGTTCAACCACCTACTGTGCTCAAGGAAAGTCCCACTAAAGCACCAAAAAGAAAGTAACCTTGCTTTAAAAATGTACAAAAAAGCCTTTTAAGAGCTCCCAGTCAGAGAGCTAACAACTTAATATAATAAAACAAACCCTTAAATTCTTACTGTTAGTTGATTTGGAGAGCTTCTGTAGGAGACCCTCCTAGAGAATCACTTGCGGGTCAACAACTTAAGATTTCTTAACTTTCCTGTCACACACTTATTGTCCCTAGAGATTTTGTTAGAAAAATATTTCAAGGAAGTTCTCTAGATATCAGATGTGATTTCTATACAGAGATGTTATGTACCAACTAAGATTTGGGTTGAGGACCCAAACACAGAGGGGGTTGATATTTTAATTCCTGGTGCTAGCCAAGATTTATCTAAATTTCTTGAGGATTCGATGGATTGCATATCCAAACATGCAACCTTGTTAGTTTTTGTTTCTTTCAGTGGTAGACGAGATTAGGGTTTTGAGGCTTTATTTTAACTATAAAGCTACATTATTTTGTTGAATGAAATTTAGCGTTTTTCCGGATGTTTTCAGGAATATGCAGCTTCGCAGAAAACAATTTCTGGCTTTGCAACCTAAGGTGTTAGGAATAGGTTGATTCTTCTTAGCAAGGAAGTAAGTTTTCTTTTTTTGACTCTACTCTGAAACCTTTTTGTCTGATAAAAGGGAATTGAATTAAGGGGCCTCATAGATATTATGTAGGGGCTTCTTCCTCACCCTTCATTTCTTGACTATGAATGATGTTTCAAATTGTTCTGGGAATGTGGGCTAATACATATGACCTTTTGGGAATCCTTTTTGATTTTTAGTTTAATTACAATAATTGTTTGTAGATCATGTATTTCGTGTATTATATTTGATTTTGTATTTTGCAAAACCTAAAATTAAAAATGTAAAACAAAAAAAAAATCAGAATCACTGGATGGATGAATCCACCAACTATGGAAAAAGGAACCCCTTCCACTGCAGTTGAGCCAATATAATACCAATGGTGGAGATTTCATTTTCTATAAAATGCTTGGGTATATAATACCACAGATTGAGTACAAAGGTTTGCTTTCTTTTTGCAACCGCTCAAAAAAAAAAAAACCAGTTGCCTTTAGAGAGGGTTACAACTAAGATCTGCCCCCGCAAACAGTCTTTAAACTCTGCGACACCTACATAGAAACATAATGGCAGAAAAAGGCCATATGGTCCTGTCCAGTCTGCCCTTCCATACCAACTACTATAATCCCCTTTTTTCCTTTTGAGATCTTCTGTGTTTGTCCCATGCTTTCTTGAATTCAGATACTGTCCTGGTCTCTTACTACCAGCAAGCAGGAGAGAGGTGTCAGATGAAAATTCAAAATCTTTATTCAGGGGTACAGTACAGCCCAGCCCAGTCACACCACCACAGCTGTGTTTTGGCACCTGCCTCCCTCAGGGGGTGTACTGGCACTACAACGGACAGTTCTGCAAATTATCTGCATTTAAATATGAAGAGCAGGAGACGTCGGATGAAATAAAACTTCTTTATTGTAAAGGGACCCCAACGCGTTTCGGCAACTCCTTCTTCAGGGGGAATATCTCCAATTATCTCTTAATTGGCAAACAAAATAAATACATAATTAGAATGATAATACTAAAAAATATATGATAAAACAGTAAAACAATAAAACACCTGGCATGTTATATAATATAAATAGACATACAAACATGTAGCATGGGAAATATTGAAATAAGTACCACTAAAATATACATATACCAAATGAAAGCATATAAATAAATAAATAAATAATTACATAGAAATTATTGTATAAGAGAACTTATAAGACACAACAAAGCAAACGCAGGGCTGAGCAACCATGGATAAGAACCAACAATGGGTGTCTTAAAATCGACAAGGTAGAGCTAAAAAGGCCAATTGAAGACATTCAATGGGAAACTTCACAACACAAGTAAAAACATTAGGGGACATGAATAATTATGAATAATATCAATAAATAAACATTAAAAACAATAAATAATAAGTCATAATGTTATAATAATGAATACAATCATAGTGAAATTATACAACACAAGTAAAAACATTAGACATTAATAATTATTTAATAATAATAATAAATGAATATTAAAAACAATAAATGATAAAAGTCATAATATGAAGCTTGACAGTAAATATTCAAAACAATAGATAATGAAAGTCATATTACGATTATGATGAACCTTAAAAAATGAACAGATATACTAATAACAGATAAAAATCTTTGTGTAACTGAAGGAAGAACATATACATTGTATTATAAATTAACCTAAAAAGGAATATCTATTGGGCATGAATGGACATCTGCTAAGCTAAAAAAAATTTTGGATGGTAAACTTTAAATATCCAATAGAAGCATATAATATTGAAAGGCTTAAAAATATGCCTTATAAGAAATGGATAATGATAAATAAGGTTAAGAAACAGCTATGTAAAAGTAGATAAAAACAATATCTTAAAACAAGGTGGAACGGCGTTAAAAAACAAACTGATTTGTAAAGGAAGCACACTAGTGAGCCTGTAAGGATAATAAAACTCGCTTTAAGTATAAATAATAGTGATACAAAGATGACACGTTGTTAAAAAAAACCAATATACTATAAAAAGAATGTGTATGATTGAAAAGTACATTGTGTAGAATGTATAATTATGAAATTAATCCAATGTGGACCGTAAAAAGACGGTTGAAAAAGCAGCGCTAGTTGAGATTCTGTATAGCCTGACTGAATAACGGAAACATGGGCAGTTCAAGTACTTCTTCAGCATGAATACATTTAAAATCGGACTCCAAGGCTCAGAAAATGACACCTAAACATGCATTGTGTATGTAACGGCTATAGCGTGAAGTACAGAAGAATGCTTCAATTCACAAAGATCACAAAAAATAGTGGACATTGAATATGTCGGCAATCACTTTTAACTGTTTTACAATCACGATCTTCCCTACACGTATACTTGATACGAGCACCTGGGTAAGTGTGACATGTTACATGTACGCATCAGTGCGCAGTTCTAGGCACAATAACAATTTTTCCATTTCATTACCGCTCGTTCTGTGGGGTACCCAATTTCGTTTGATACGCTATGTGATGTTATAATGCACACACAATTTGATTGCCGACATATTCAATGTCCACTATTTTTTGTGCTGAAGAAGTACTTGAACTGCCCGTGTTTCCGTTATTCAGTCAGGCTATACAGAATCTCAACTAGCGCTGCTTTTTCAACCGTCTTTTTACGGTCCACATTGGATTAATTTCATAATTATACATTCTACACAATGTACTTTTCAATCATACACATTCTTTTTATAGTATATATATTTTTTAACAACGTGTCATCTTTGTATCACTATTATTTATACTTAAAGCAATTTTTATTATCCTTACAGGCTCACTAGTGTGCTTCCTTTACAAATCAGTTTGTTTTTTAACGCCGTTCCACCTTGTTTTAAGATATTGTTTTTATCTACTTTTACATAGCTGTTTCTTAACCTTATTTATCATTATCCATTTCTTATAAGGCATATTTCCTTATCGTGTCTCCGGGCCAGTCCAGATGAATGGGTAGTCAATCTCCCTCCTCTAGCAGCTGAGGACTATATACTAAGTCTTGTTGCCAGGATACCAAGCCCCACCTCTCTGAGGCAGCAAGGCAGTCTTATTGTCCTCAGCAGCTGGACTAGATGTGTGGAGATTGGCTCCCCATCGATCTTTGGGGGTTTTTCCCTTATTGTTTTTAGGATTTTCCTTTGATAATTGCTTTATTTTCTTTTCATGGAAGAGAGGCACAGAGGAATTTAGTATCACCCTAGCAGGGTGTTTCACGCTATTGAAAGTAACAGCCTGCAATCATAGCGATTCTGGGGCACTGCAACGCTGTTTAGAGCATGCGGCAGAGCCTGCCCCCTCTGCTCTATTAAGGCCGATAGTGGGACCAGTCCTGGGTTCCTCAGCGGCTGGTTCCTTCCTTGTCTCGCGGCTCTTCTCCCCGCTGACAGCGTGATTGTGAGCTCCGGACCCCGTGCAGGTAACTTTGCTTGCTTTTCGGCAGCGGGGTTCTTTCAGTGTTTTCTTCACCGCAGCGATTTCGCAGACCAGTGCGGCTTCGGTCGATACTCGATTTATTTCGTGGTTCCCAAACAGGGAGATGCCTTTCGTCCCATTTTGGATCTGAAGCATGTCAATCGCTGTCTGAGTGTCTCGCACTTCCGGATGGAAACTTTACGGTCGGTGATTCGCTCGGTGTGCCCGGGGGAATTTCTCACTTCTATCGATTTGACAGAAGCTTATCTTCATATTCCCATAAAGGAGGAGCATCAACGTTTCCTTCGGTTTGCGCTGCCTATGGGGCATTTCCAGTTTCGAGCTTTGCCTTTCGGGCTAGCGACAGCGCCCCGCACCTTCACGAAAGTGATGGTGGTAGTGGCGGCGGCGCTGTGCAGAGACGGGATCCAGGTTCATCCTTATTTGGACGACTGGTTGATTCGGGCGCCTTCGAGGGCAGAGTCGCTGTCGGCGACTGCTCGAGTGGTGTCGTCCCTACAAAGTCTCGGATGGGTGATAAATCAGTCCAAAAGTCATCTGCAGCCGCTTCAGCGGCTTCAGTATCTGGGAGCGTTGTTCGCCACCGACAGGGGACTCGTCCTCTTGCCACTGGAGCGGGTACGGAAGCTTCTCGCGCATGTGGCAGCCTTTTTGCGTCTTCGGGCTCCGACCGTTTGGAAGTACTTGCAGTTGCTCGGCCTGATGGCGGCGGCCTTGGATTTGGTTCCCTGGGCTCGAGCGCACATGCGGCCTCTTCAGCAGGCTCTACTCTCTCGGTGGTCTCCGCAACGGCATCCACTCTCCAGGCGCTTGAGTTGTCCCGATTCCGTCAGACTGAGTTTGCAGTGGTGGTCGGTTCTGGAACATCTTCTTGCGGGCGTTCCACTGGCCACTCCGCAATGGGTCTTGGTCACTACCGATGCCAGTCTGACGGGCTGGGGGGCGCATTGTTTGGCGCGAATTGCACAGGGGGTTTGGTCGCCAGCGGAGACAAGTTGGTCGATAAATCGACTAGAACTTCGCACGGTATATCTGGCGCTGTTGGCCTTTGCCGAGCTTCTCGAGGGCAAGCCGGTTCGGATTTTCTCCGACAATCTGGTGACGGTCTCTTACATCAATCGCCAGGGCGGCACGGGCAGTTTGCCGCTCCTGGAAGAGAGTCAGCGTCTGTTCCAATGGGCGGAACTGCACCTCACGGCGCTGTCCGCGTCTCATGTGGCAGGAAAGAGCAACATCCAGGCCGATTATCTAAGTCGTCATCTGCTGGATCCGGGAGAGTGGGAGCTCCATGCGGAGGTGTTTCACGAGATCACCTTGCGTTGGGGTCTTCCGGTAATCGATTTGATGGCCACTCTGCACAATGCCAAGGCCGGGCGGTTTTACAGCAGACGTCGGGAGCACATGTCGGAAGGCCTCGACGGTCTCATACAACCCTGGCCGTCGGCCCAGCTTCTCTATGTGTTTCCGCCTTGGCCGTTGGTCGGTCCGGTGGTGCAGAGGATAGCCTCTCACGACGGCCTGGTGATTCTGATTGCTCCAGATTGGCCCAGACGTCCGTGGTATGCGGATCTAATGCGACTGCTAATAGCTCCGCCCTGGCGTCTGCCCACGCGACCGGACTTGCTGCACCAGGGTCCCGTGCCGATGCCTCAGGCGGATCAATTTTCGCTTACGGCATGGCTCTTGAGCGGGATAGATTGCGCCGCAAGGGTTACTCGGCCGCAGTGATCTCTACTTTGTTGCAGTCGCGTAGGCGATCTACTTCCTTAGCTTATATCCGCGTCTGGCGAGTCTTCGAAGCCTGGTGTGCCGATCGCTCGCTGCGGGCACGTGGGTCTACTATTCCGGATATTCTGGCCTTTCTGCAGAACGGTCTAGAGAAGGGTCTTGCTCTCAGCACCTTAAAAGTGCAGTTGTCGGCGCTAGCGGTGTTTCGCGGTCCGATTCGCGGTTCGCGTCTTTCTGTCCATCCTGATGTTCTTCGCTTTCTTCGGGCAGCTCGACATATCCGTCCTCCGCTTCGTCCGGTGGTTCCTCCTTGGGACTTGAATCTCGTCCTTGAAGCTCTCACGGGGCCTCCGTTTGAGCCGCATTCTGCAGGTTCCCTCCGAGAGTTTTCCTGGAAGACTGCTTTTTTGGTAGCCCTCTGTTCAGCTCGTCGCATCTCCGATTTACAAGCGCTTTCGTGTCGCCCGCCTTTCCTGCAGTTCGCAGAAGAGAAGGTGGTTTTGCGTCCGGTTCCGTCTTTTTTGCCGAAGGTGGTGTCGGCCTTCCATGTCAATCAGTCCGTTACTCTTTCACCTTTGTAGCGGAGGGAGCCGAAGCTCCCTTGGCTCGTTCTCTGAAGAGCTTGGATATGGGGCGGGTGCTCCGTCGGTATCTTAAGTTGACCGCCTCGTTTCGGCAGACCGATCGTTTGTTCGTCCTCTATGGGGGTCAGTCCAAGGGAAAGGCGGCCTCAAAAGCTTCCATAGCGCGTTGGGTGAAGCAGGCCATTAGAGTGGCGTATGAATCCAAGCGTGTCGGTACCGGGCGGGCTTCGAGCTCATTCTACCCGGGGTCAGGCGACGTCGTGGGCAGAATCAGCGCTGGTGCCTCCTGTGGACATTTGTCGGGCGGCGGCGTGGTCTTCTCTGCATGCCTTTTCTCGTCATTACCGTCTGGATGTCCTCGCGCGTCGGGATGCTTCTGTGGGGGCTTCGGCAATCATCGCGGGGCTCACAGGTCCCTCCCAGGGATAGTTACTGCTTTGGTACTACCCATTCATCTGGACTGGCCCGGAGACACGATAAGGAAGTAGAAATTAGACCTTACCTGCTAATTGTCTTTCCTTGAGTTGTCTCCGGGCCAGTCCAGAGCCCACCCTAAGAGTGTTTTGGCGGTATCTCAGGATAGTCGGTTTCAAGAGTATTGCGGTTTCGCTAGGGGTATTCTATAGTTAACTTCCGGTGTTTTAATTAAAAAAAAACAAACAAACCACGTAGACCAGGCTTCTTATTCGTGCCCGGGCGTGGTTCATAGTCCTCTGGGTGCCTGTTCCAGGGTTTTCGTGTATTATTCGCCTTCTTTCTTTTTGGTTTCTGCTTGCTTGCTACGTAAAGACTGCCTTGCTGCCTCAGAGAGGTGGGGCTTGGTATCCTGGCAACAAGACTTAGTATATAGTCCTCAGCTGCTAGAGGAGGGAGATTGACTACCCATTCATCTGGACTGGCCCGGAGACAACTCAAGGAAAGACAATTAGCAGGTAAGGTCTAATTTCTACTTTTAAGCCTTTCAATATTACATGCTTCTATTGGATATTTAAAGTTTACCATCCAAAATTTTTTTTAGCTTAGCAGATGTCCATTCATGCCCAATAGATATTCCTTTTTAGGTTAATTTATAATACAATGTACATGTTCTTCCTTCAGTTACATAAAGATTTTTATCTGTTATTAGTATATCTGTTCATTTTTTAAGGTTCATCATAATCGTAATATGACTTTCATTATCTATTGTTTTGAATATTTACTGTCAGGCTTCATATTATGACTTTTATCATTTATTTTTAATATTCATTTATTGTTATTAATAATTATTCATGTCTCCTAATGTTTTTACTTGTGTTGTGTAATTTCACTATGATTGTATTCATTATTATCACATTATGCCTTTTATTATTGTTTTTAATATTTATTTATTGATATTATTCATAATTATTCATGTCCCCTAATGTTTTTACTTGTGTTGTGAAGCTTCCCATTGAATGTCTTCAATTGGCCTTTTTAGCTCTACCTTGTCGATTTTAAGACACCCATTGTTGGTTCTTATCCATGGTTGCTCAGCCCTGCGTTTGCTTTGTTGTGTCTTAGAAGTTCTCTTATACAATAATTTCTATGTAATTATTTATTTATTTATTTATATGCTTTTCATTTGGTATATGTATGTTTTAGTGGTACTTATTTCAATATTTCCCATGCTACATGTTTGTATGTCTATATTATATAACATGCCAGGTGTTTTATTGTTTTACTGTTTTATCATATATTTTTTAGTATTATCATTCTAATTATGTATTTATTTTGTTTGCCAATTAAGAGATAATTGGAGATATTCCCCCTGAAGAAGGCGTTGCCGAAACGCGTTGGAGTCCCTTTACAATAAAGAAGTTTTATTTCATCCGACGTCTCCTGCTCTTTGTGTTTCTCTGGATTACCTGCAGGAGGACCTGCTCCCCTCTGTGTGCCTGCATTTAAATATGAACATGAATAAAAACTAATAAAATTCATGTATAAATCAGTATATAAATAACAAAAACATTGGAAACAAAATCACATATATACACCCCTGAGGGAGGCAGGTGTCAAAACACAACTGTAAGTGAGATCGAATTAACATGAACATGCAAATTGGATTGAAAGGTAGAGCAGAATAATCCGGTATAGCATGGGAAGGAGAGAAAAAAAATCATGCAGGAGAGTACAAAGGCAAATTTAAGGGATGGCACATTACCAGATACTGCAGCGCTGAAATCTGTCGTCTTGTATAACCCAAATGCTCAAAGACACGCTGTTGCAAAAAGCAATGTTGTGAATACAATGTTACGTTAATGACATAGATATTGAAGCTACTTTTTAAAGTGTTCTAAAAGGTGAGGACACTGGAATAGAGTGAACTCCCTTATCCAAATCGGGGTCTAGAATTATCAAAGCATAACCTGCTGGTTTTAGCAGGGAATATCTAAAGTTGAAATATTCTGGAACCAGGACATCAAGGGGACCATTTATTTTGTGTGTGTGTATGTATTTTGGCATAGTATTAAAACAAGTATGTGACTGTAATGCTTAGATGGCGATGAAGGAGCCCATATCGCATATCTAGTAATTTCAACAAATAGGAGGAGGGGAGGGGGAAAATGTAAAAATGAATATGAACGCTAAATGGCTTAAACATATCTTTGCCATTACCTTACTGTAAATGCTAATATCATACAGTCTTTTCAGTAGCCATTCTCAAAGGATCACACTTGCTTACCATGGTGACCATTTAAAAGAAATGGTTTTGGTGCCAAAAGCAAATGGGGGAGAGAAGGGATGGGGGAAAAAAGTGTTTCTTATTTTAAATAGCACACTTTAAAATTAATTCCAACAGGAGAGGAGCAAATTAATGTGCATGTGAATTAAATGAAACTTGAATCCAATTAAATATAAAAGTAATATTATATGTGATTTAACTTTTCCATAGTCTAATATGCAAATGAAGGCACCAAGGTGTCATGGGTAAGGTATTAACAAAGCAGCATATCCAGAGTATAATTATATCATTGAACCAAGATAGGAGTGCTCATGGATCCAGATGGAATGAATAGATTTGTTGTGTAGTTCATGGTGTGCACCTATCAGAATTATTGCAGGTCCCCACACTTTGATTATTAAGCAGTAAAATGAGGACCAATTTAATAAGATGTGAAAAATCAAATGGAGCCATCGGTTCTCATCACTGTTCTTGTTTAAAAACTTTCTTTACATATTCCCTGATGCAAGGAAAACATACAAAGCAGTAATAGATCATGATAAACATAAAATTGTGCCTTACTGATTAAAAGTGGTCAACCTAGAAACCAAAGGTGCACGGTGTGACCAGACTTTGAGGATAAAACCTAGATTCCTGATCGTCCCTCTAGTCTAGTCCCGGAATCCTTGGATTGTCAACCTCATCCAGCAGCTTTGGAGACTGAGAAACTTTATTGTTGTGATGTCACTGGCATATAAGCGCTGGCACCACCTCTTCTCACCAGTTATCAGTCTCCAAAGCAGCTTGAGAGGTGGTGGGCCCAGGGATTTCAGGGCTCACTTGAGGAACAATTAAGCAGATTAGTTTCGAGAATGAAATAAAATAAACTAAAATAAAAGAAGGAACAGCAAGTGTAATGGGCTGTTAGCTGAGTGGTTAGTTAAGGGTTAATTCAGGTGGGGTAATTTCAGGAGAGCTTGGCTGGGCCGTTGATTACCCTGAGGTCCTCGGTTTTCCCTTTGTTATTTTCTTTTTCACTGTTTGAGCGGGCTCGGAAGCCTGCGGGGGATTTCAGGCAGTTGAGCAGGAGACCCGCGCCTGGTTACCTGGGCCTTTTAGGCAGGCTCAGGAGTCAGTGGGGGGGGGGGGTCTGGTCTCGGCGCGCAGAAGTTCTGCCTGCAAGCGCTTTGAGCCGCTCTCTCCGTTGTCAGCGGTGTCGGTGGAAGTCTTCAGCAGCAGCAGTAGTTCTGAGGTTCCGGTGGAGAAGGAAGGCTCAGATCGCTGTTCGCTGATTAACTGTGAAGGCAGAGTCCGGAGAGGTAAGAGACCTGCTCAGCGGCAAGCGGCAGTTTCAGGGGGAGACGGGCCGCATCGCATGTTTTCGCGTGGGAAAATTCGCCGCGGACGGTTGGGGCTGCTGCGGCTCGTAGAGAGCATAGAAAACAGCATTTCGGTTAGTTTTTCATTGTTTTTCTGAGTTGGGGGCTGGTTTTCTTCAGTTGTTTTCTCGGCAGCAGCTTGCCTCACGCTTTCCATATAAAATAAATAAATAAATAAATATAAAAAGGCATTTCTTTCTAGGGGGGCACAGCATGCCAGCCAAACAGCTTTGCCTTTTATGTGGTGCCCGGAGGAGTTCAGTGACTCCAGATGGCATCTGTAAGGGCTGTAGTCTCGAGTCCGGCTCTACAGATATACCTGCTAGAGTGGAGGCAGAAGGGAAAGAGGATTTGATAGAGGGGCTTGAGCCGGCTCTGGCTCCTCTGCCTGTTCCTGAGTCGGGGCCCTCTACTTCGGCAGTTCAAGTTAGTCCCACAGGTGCTCCTTGTGGTCTTGGGCAAGCCACTTAACCCTCCATTGCCCATGTTCCCTGTAAGTATTAGTGTGTGTGTCTCATATCCCCATGTGTTAAATGTATCCCCCACTTGTGACCGCTTTGATTGAAGGATAAGGCGGTATACAAAACTGTCTAAATAAATAAATAAATAAGTTCCTCCACTGCCGCAACTGCCGGTCTCAGGGAGTTTGGCGGCTATTTTTTCTCTGATTTTCTGATTTTAATTCAAAAAGCATTAGGGGCTTCTCCGGAGGCACCGATGGCAGGGTCTTCCGGGGAGAGTCTTAGAGGAAAGAGGTCAGGTTCTCCTATCCCGGGGGATGTAGCTAGCGGTATGGTAAAGAAGGCCAGACTGGACAGGGATAGGGTTGACCAGTCAGTCCTGTCAGACGACTTTCGCGCTGAGGAAGCAGACCTTGATGAGGGCCTGGATGATGACCTAGAGCAGCGGTTCTCAACCTTTTTTTGTACCGTGACCCCTTTTACCATTGGTCAACTTGTGACGACCCCAATGATAAAATTAAATGCGTCTCTCTTCCTTTATTGTTAACGTATTGTCGCTGTAATCATTTGTTGAATTATTAATATATTATAGGCCTTTACAATATGTTTTTATTTATAAATTTTACTTATTTAAACCACAATAATTAATCACAATAACAAGTAACAATATTTGATTTTAAAATTATTATGATTTTGTAGTCAACGGTTTTAGTATGCTTTATTCAAAAAGACTAAGGGCAATGGTGTGAGCTTTCTTGGCTTTGGCGATTCTGAGAGTCACCATATATGAAGCTCCAACAGCGGCTATGTTTTGCTGGTGGAACTTTCCACAAATATCAAGTCTGCTTTTCTTGATTCCATCAGCTTTGTTCTTAAAGTACCAAATATCCTTGCCTACAAAGGTGGGATGCTTACTGTCAAAATGTCATTTCAGTTTGTTTGGCTTCATGGATTCTGCTGTTAGAACTTCGTTACAAATAACACATTGTGGTTTCTCAATCCCTGCTGAAAATATGGAGGTGAAACCATACCTTAAATAGTCATCGCAATATTTTCTTTTCTTGGTCTCTGTCATTCATTTTCAATGGAGTCACTGGTGTTATATAATATTACATAGAAAATTTAATTTTAGTAGGACCCATGTCTGCTATTACAAAACTGGAAGTGATCTAAATAACGTCTCGAGGTGCATCGTTTCCGGCGAACAGGTAAAAGTAAGGATAGCCTAAGTAATATATAAATTGATTAAATTCAAAGTATTTGGCATTTTAGGCTTTGTGATCAAATTAGAACAATAAATTATAAAAGAAATAATAATTCCCGGGATTTGTCAGGTGACCCCTGGTAAATCCTGAGACGACCCCCCTGGGGGTCCCGACCCACAGGTTGAGAACCACTGACCTAGAGGAAGGTGAGATTAAAGATCAAGAGGATCAAGCAAGAGTGGTCTGGGTTTTCCGTAGGGAGGAGTTACCGGCGCTCATTGCAGAGTCCCTTAAAACTTTGAATATGCCAACGGGGGGACCTGCAGAGGATTCTTCCCTGGAGGATCCTTTGCTACAGGCTTTCCACAAGATGCAGAGGGCTTTCCCGGTGCATAGGGTGTTTAAGGAGATGATTCAGGAGGAATGGGATATGGCAGAAGCCGTGCTCAAGGGTTCTAGGGTGATGTCACGGCTTTACCCGCTGATGGATCGGGACCTGTTTAAAGCGCCAAAGGTAGACGCGGCGGTGTCTGCTGTCACTAAGAAAACTAGCATTCCGGTGGAAGGGTCAGCGGCGCTCAAGGATGCGCAGGACCGTAAGTTAGAAACGTTGCTTAAGCAAGTCTTTGAGACAAATGCGTTATCTTTGCAGGCATCTATTTGTGGCGCTTGGGTAGCAAGGGCCTGTCTGCGATGGGCGCAACGGATTCAGGGTGCGAGCTCGGTGGAAGAGAGCAAGGAGGCGTCCAGACTGGAGTCCGGCGCGGCATATCTCGCCGATATTCATTATGATCTGATCCAGGGTTTAGCGAAGAGTATGGCTTCGGTAGTAGCGGGTAGGAGATGTCTTTGGCTGCGAAATTGGGCGGCCGATGGTTCTTCTAAGGCTAGGTTGAGTAAGCTTCCTTTCCGTGGCAAGTTACTTTTTGGAGAGGGTTTAGAGAAGTTAGTGAAGGATTTAGGAGAGTCCAAAGGAGGTAGATTGCCAGAGGACAAGCAGAAACAGGGTCGTCCCGGCTTCAGCCTCCGGAGTCAGCAGCGGGATTTTTGCCGTTTTCGTATCCCGAGGTTTGGACAGGATCAGTGGGGTCATTTCCCTACCCAAAACCAGGGTTTTCGGGGATTTCGTGGGACGAGCAGAGGCTTTGCTCCTGCATCCTCCTACTCCTCCTTCAGGAAATCACAATGAAGTCGGGGGGGGGGGGCCCAGGTGGGGTTAGTTCCTGTGGGGGGTCGGTTGCGGGACTTTTACCCTGCCTGGGTCCAACTAACGTTTGATCAGTGGGTTTTAGAGGTGATCAGGGAAGGTTATGCCTTGGAATTGCAGTGCCCGGTAACCGATTCGTTCGTTCAGTCCCCGTGCAAGGCCAGAGCAAAGCACAGGGCAGTGCAGGAAATGGTACAGCGGCTACTGGCACTCGAAGCAGTTGTACCGGTTCCAGTAGACCAATTAGGAGGCGGTCGATACTCCATTTACTTTGTCGTACCGAAGAAAGAAGGGACGTGGCGTCCCATTCTGGATCTAAAGGGGGTGAATCGCTGTCTCCAGGTGTCGCACTTCCGTATGGAAACCCTCAGGTCGGTTATTGTAGCAGTACAAAAAGGGGAGTTTTTGACGTCCTTGGACCTGGCGGAAGCGTACCTTCACATTCCAATACGGCAGGAGCATCAGAAATTCCTCAGGTTTGCGGCACCGATGGGGCATTTTCAGTTTCAAGCGCTACCCTTTGGCCTGGCAACTGCGCCACGGACATTTACCAAGGTAATGGTGGTGGTCGCAGCGGCCTTGCGAAAGGACGGGGTGTTGGTTCACCCATACCTGGACGATTGGTTGATCAGGGCAAAGTCTCAAGCGGAGAGTGTCTCGGCCACGGCCAAGGTGGTAGCGATGCTACAGAGCCTCGGCTGGGTGGTCAACGTAGCAAAGAGCCAGTTGCAGCCGTCTCAGAACCTAGAATATCTGGGAGCTCGATTTGACACGGGGAGCGGTTGATAGTTCGTTTCCTCGGCATGCGGAGTCGTACCGCCTGGGAGTACCTGCAGGTGTTGGGGACCATGGCGGCGACACTGGATGTGGTTCCGTGGGTGCGGGCTCACATGCATCCATTGCAGAGAGCGTTGTTGAGACGATGGTCCCATCAGAGAGATTCCTTGTCCCAGAGATTGGTTTGTCTTCCGCAGACGCGCCAGGCTCTGCAATGGTGGTTAGATCCAGGAAGTCTGGAGAAGGGCATGTCGTTGGAACCGCCGGCTTGGATAGCTCTTACAACAGATGCCAGTCTTCAAGGATGGGGAGCCCATTGTCAAGGTTACATAGCGCAGGGAGTGTGGTCCGCTCAGGAGACGGCTTGGTCCATCAACAGGTTGGAGTTGAGAGCGGTGACGCTGGCGTTGCAGGAGTTTCGGCCATTCCTTCAAGGGCAGGCCGTTCGGGTGTTCTTGGACAATGCGACGGTGGTGGCCTACATCAACCGGCAGGGAGGCACCAGCAGTGTGGTGCTAGAGTCCGGGGCGGACAGCTTGTTCGAATGGGCAGAACGGCATCTGGTGGCCATCTCGGCAGCACACGTCGCGGGGGTGGACAATGTGCAGGCCGATTTCTTGAGTCGCGTGAAGGTAGACCCGGGGGAGTGGGGTCTTCATCCAGAAGTGTTTGGAGAGTTGGTGCATCGCTGAGGAATGCCGGTGATGGATCTCATGGCAACATTTCAGTTGGCTCAGGTCAATCGGTTCTTCAGCAGGAGAAGGGAAAGAATGTCCGAGGGTCTCGACGCTCTTGTTCAAGCTTGGCCGCAGGACCAGCTTCTGTATGTGTTTCCCCTGTGGGTGTTGATCGGTCGAGTGCTTCAGCGCATCGAGCTTCACAGAGGGAGTGTGATATTCATTGCTCCGGATTGGCCACGAAGACCGTGGTACGCAGACCTGGCACGCCTCGTGGTGGAGGGGCCCTGGCGGCTTCCGGTTCGAAAGGATCTGTTAACTCCGGGACCCCTTTGCATTCCCCAAGTGGATCGATTCTCACTTATGGCCTGGCTATTGAAAGGGCTCGGTTGAGAGCGAAGGGTTATTCGGGGGCAGTGATAGCGACCCTTCTGAAGGCGAGGCGACGGTCTACATCTTTGGCGTACGTTAGAGTGTGGCGTATCTTTGAGGCTTGGTGTGCGGAGCGATGGTTTTGTCCTTTTCGGGGACAGTGCCTCAGGTGCTCGCTTTCTTACAGGACGGGTTTCAGAAGGGCTTAGTGGCATCATTGTTGAAGGTCCAGTTAGCAGCGTTGTCCTGTTACAGGGGTAAAGTCCTCGGCAGTTCGCTGGGTTCTCATGTGGATGTGAAGCGTTTTTTGAGAGCGGTGTCCTTGCTGAGACCGCCGTGTTGGCGTGTAGTCCTGTCCTGGGACCTTCCCTTGGTCTTGGAGGCATTGGGGAAGGCGCCCTTTGAGCCCTTGCCGAAGGCGACGCTGAAAGATCCATCACTTAAGGTGGTGTTTCTGATGGTAATTGCGTCTGCAAGACGAGTGTCGGAGTAGCAGGCGCTATCCTGTCCTTCTCAGACTCTAAGGTAGTGTTGCGGACAGTGCCATCGTTCTTGCCTAAGGTCGTATCGGGGTTTCATATGAATCAGGCGGTGTCTTTGCCAGTGTTTGCGACTAAGACGAAGGATCGGGATGCGGGGCAGCGCCATCGCTTGGATGTTAAGCGGGCTTTGCAATTGTATTTAACCAGGACAACTAGTTTTCAGAAATCGGACAGATTGTTTGTTCTGTTTGCGGGATCTGGACGGGGAGAAGCCACCTCTAAGGGTTCGATTGCTCGGTGGTTAAAGGAGGCGATATCGTCAGCGTATCTCTTATGCGGCCGTCTGGTTCCAGAAGGATTGAGAGCTCATTCCACTAGAGCACAAGCCGTGTCCTGGGCAGAGTGTAGCTTAGTGCCATTGGAGGACATCTGTAGAGCGGCGACATGGTCGTCAATGCATTCCTTTGTGAAGCATTACCGTCTTGATGTGCAGGCGGAGAGAGATACCTGTTTTGGTTCGGCGGTGCTTCAGGCGGGGTTAGCAGGCCCCCTCCCGTTGTTTGTTTTTCACTGCTCTGTTACATCCCAAGGATTCTGAGACTAGACTAGAGGGACGATCAGGAAGGTTAAATTAGACTTACCTGCTAATTGTAGTTCCTGGAGGAACTCTAGTCTAGTCCCGGTTCCCGCCCTAGATGATGATTCTAAAGGGCCTGAAGCAGGAGCATACTTACAGGTAAGCCACGTTTGTTTGGAGAGAGTTCAGTTTTGCTAACGATAGGTCAATTCTGTTCCCGGCATGGGGTGTAGTCCTCCTTGTTGGGGGGAAGGAGGACCTCATGGCATAGTCAATAGGCAGGGTTTTTTCGTGTAGATAGTTATTTGCGCACTTGCCATGATGTTTCTATTTCTTTACTTACTTGTTGCTCCGGTGAGTCTGCTTTGTCAATAGGTTAACTGGTGAGAAGAGGTGGTGCCAGCGCTTATATGCCAGTGACATCACAACAATAAAGTTTCTCAGTTTCCAAAGCTGCTGGATGAGGTTGACAACCCAAGGATTCCGGGACTAGACTAGAGTTACTCCAGGAACTACAATTAGCAGGTAAGTCTAATTTAACCTAAGTTAAATAAAAAGGCTAAGAGAAAATGATCGGCTGTAATAATTTCAAATAGCTACCATGCACCAAATATTAAAACAGAACAAACTAAAACCAGTAAGTCCCCTCTATAAAAACGGCAAAAGGAGAATCAAACTTCAAAAAAGTTAAATTGAACCAACACATGAGAGCTATAGACTGATAAATAAATAAGGGACACCAGATTGATATATAATATGGAACACTCCTTATGATACAGCCAAAAAATATTGATGATTGGGAAGGGAGCTCATCCTCCATAAAAATATAAATAATGATAATTGGGAAGGGAGCACATACTTAATAAAAAAAAAATATAAAAATAGGTTTTTTTTACTTTTCATTTTATTCATTTAATTAAGACACAGGATAAAATGAATAAAAGGCTTCAAATAAAGGTTTTTTAATGAAATCAATGGATATGATCCATGCGTAAATGTCATAAATTAGGGGGAAAAACAGGACCAATAAAATAGACTATTCTTTCAGCAATAAAATACATAGTCATATGATCCTTAGTTTTTATCGTCACGTAGTATACTTCCTCCCAAATCTTTTTTTTTTTTTAAAGAGGGGTGGGGGCTGTTAAAACTGAGACCATAGAAGCTGAGTCACATGATTTTACAAAAAACACATATCAGTCTCTTGAGTCCACTAGGGGACATCGTTTTGAGTATAAAGATGTAGCATTGTTCCATGCGCAGTGGAACCTCATTCAGGTCTCCACCTCTCCAATTCGCTTTTACTCTATCTCAAAAAACATAGTCTGTAGGTTTGTGTTTGTGCTTCCATCCAGTGCTGCACCAGTGGCTTGTCAGTAAGTACCCTTTTGAGAAAGTTTCTGTGCTGCACAATCTGTGTACGTATGCTATGCATCGTCTTACATACGTACAATTTTTGGCATGGACCAGCGATGACATAGTCTACATTTTTTGTATCACAATTAGAAAAATTGAGGAATAAATGTTCTTGAGTCGTGGGATGAATAAAAACTTTTCTCACAGCAAAGAATATATACAAACGGAGCAGGGCCAACACTGGTAGTGGCCCTGATATTTTGAACAACGTGGTCATAAAGTAAGAGCAGAAGGAACTAATACATTTCTGAGGTTCACATTCCTTTTGTGGGCTACGGTCAGTTCGCGTTCAGAGAAACATGGTAAGGTTTGAATAATATGCCATTCTTCTCTTAAGTATGTTGGTAATGTCTCTGGAGTGGTGAGAGAAGATGAGCAGGCATACCATCCTTGTCTTGGCTGACTAGAGATATTCTCAGAAAGGGTCTCTCATTGTGGGGATTTGGCTCTTCTATAAGCACTTTGAATACATTCTTCAGGATATCCTCTAGAACGAAATCTCTGTCCCGTCAAGTGTGCATGTCTCTCAAAACCATCCTCCTTAGTACAGACTCATTGCACCCTCATAAATTGGCGAGCTGGAAGATTTTTCGTAAAGGACTGATTATGGAAGCTCTGGTGGTGAAACAGTTGGTTCCTATCGGTGGATTTTCTATATAGATCCATAGAGAAACTTTTTGGACCCTTCTTGATTAGAAGATCTAGACATGGTATAGCTATTGGGTCAAAGGTAATTTTGAAACTGCAAATTTTTGTCCAGATCCACCTCTCGGAAAGGCAGGTGCCAAAGCACGGCCGTGTCTAGTGTGGCTGTTATATCCCTGAATAAAGATTTTGAACTTTAATCTGACACCTCACTCCTGCTTGCTGGTTGTATTCGTGCGGGTGTCCTATTTGCTTCTATGTTGAACTGTTCTACTGATCTCTACTACCTCCACTGGGAGACTATTGCATGCACCTACCTACCACTCTTTCTATAAAGAAATATTTCTGCATATTACTCCTGAGTTTATCCCCTTTCACCTTCATCCTATGCCCCCACATTGTAGAGCTTTCTTTCAATTGAAAGAGGCTCTTTTCTGTGCATATAGGTATTTAAATGTCTCTGTCATATCTCCTCTCTCCTTTCCTCCAAACTATACATATTGAGATCTTTAAGTCATTTTTCATATATCTTTTATGCTGAAGCTCACTAACTATTTTGGTAGCCACCCTCTACACCAACACCATCCTGTTTATAGTCTTTTGAAGCTGAAGGTTTCCAGAATTGCACACAGCACTCCAAATGAGTTCTCATCAAAAACTTATACAGAGGCACTATTGCCTCCTTCTTCCTACTTGACCATTCCTCTCCCTATGCACTTAAGCATCCTTCTGGCTTTCGCTTTTGCCTTTTCTACATGTTGAGTCACCTTAAGATGATTAGAAACAATCACACCGAGGTCACGCTCTTCCTTTGTTGACAGAAGTACTTCACTCCATATACTGTATTGCTCCCTTGGATATTTGCAGCCTAAATGCATGACCCTGCATTTTTAGCATTAAATTTCAACTGCCAAATTCTCAGACATTCTTCAAGCTTCACTAGATCCCTCCTCATGTTATCTGCTGACAACTGCACTGATGGAAACTTCTGACCCCAACGCTGGGGCAAACCGTGCAATTGTCAGCAGTAAGTAAGTGGAGAAAGGCCTTATTGACTAGACTAAATCTTCTGTAGGGGTCTACTGAGTTGCAAGGACCACTGTCTCACCTTAGATGGAGGAAGTACACAGAGACCAATTTCCTAGCAATACTCGCAAAATCTTTATTACACAGGATATGCTTTTCTCTGCATAAATTCTTCACGCACAAATTCTCTAACACGGTCACTTATAGGTACAAGGTAGTTACTATATTGGGACAGACAGAAGAGAAAGGTTAATAGGACAATTCAGCACTCTGTCACCTCCGTGGCAGGGCTTAATAAACTCCCCCTGTTTCTCTGTGTGGTTTTTTTTTTTCCATTTACTGTTTATAACACCACAACCAACTGATACAGTACACATTATTACATCATGTGCATATACCCCCAAGCTTCCCTCCCTCCCCCCTCCCCCTTAACCCCCATACAATCAATCAATCATAGGATAGGATATGGCGGTCCACCTTTTATTACAGCAAATGTTACAAACCCAATGCACATAAACCTCCCCCTAATCCACTCTACACAGGGATTCGGCCTTGACGCTAATATTCACACCTTCCATATATTTGCCACTTTTTCCACATCCTTTCCTCAAAATTCCTTTGTGTAGGCTTAAAACACTCAGCCTTCATCTATACCATATTCACTCCATAAACATGCCAGAATCATACCTGAGGCCTCTCCCCCCCTCTGCCCTCCGCCTTCTTAACAGAGTTGCTATACTCTGCTCCATTCACATCTCCCTCTTCTCCCGCCAGCTAAAGTACGGACCCCACACCTTTTGAAAGCCCAACAGCTTCTTCTGGCGTAGGGCGGTGAGTTGATACAGCAAACATATGTCCCACTCGACTCTTCACCTCCTCAATGGTGGGCACTTCCGCTGATCTCCAATGGCAGGCGATCAGCTGCCTAGTAGCCATGCAAACTATCCCCCACCAACCATGTCCCTTTAGTGTCCCTTCTTCATTTTCTACATTGAGCAGTGCTAAGCAGACCTATATCTCCCCCCATAACGTCTTGCAACCACTGAGCTACTCCTTCCCACAGGGGGCCTAAACAAGCACATCCCCACCATATATGTAGGAATGATCCCACTTCCCCACAACCCCGCCAACAACCTGCGGACCCCCCTGCCATTTCTGCAATCTCTGAGGGGTCAGATACCATCTATACAGCATTTTATAATTATGCTCTAGAAGGCTACTAGATCCTACTTCCTTGAACAGTCCTTTACAAACCTTCACCCATTGGTCGCCATCCCAACTCCTCTTCAAATCCTCCTCCCAAGCTTTCCTATGTGCCCATTCATCGCCGTTCCCTACCTCCATTGCCTTATATATGCTAGAGATGAGGCCTTTAACCTCCTGCTTTTCAAAAGGTTTATTGATTACTTCACCATGCGGCCCATCAGGCAAGAGTCCGGCAGAAATGAAGGGCTTGTATAAATCGATACCTATCTGCCTTCGACAATTGATACTCGTCCTGTAGGTTTTCAAACTTCACCCATTCCCTCTTACTTTAAACTGCCCCACATATCGCAACCCCACTAGGGCCCACCGTCTAAAGGTAGGGTCATATATTCCCAGTGGAAAGTCTGGATTGTCCACCAGAGGCGTAAATTTAGAGTACCCTTGGGGTCCATACCATTTGCCCTGCCATTTCCTCCACTTCTGCATTGTAAGAGCTATAAGGGGGTTCTCCAGCCTCCTCCGGTGGGGTTCTCCGCCTCCCACCCAGGCTTCATGCATAAGATCAATCTTCTGTCTCTTCTCTTGGCTTTCCATCTGCACCCACTCCATTTGCCCCCTCAGCCCCCATTCAAACACTGCCCGCACCCGAGCGGCCTCATAGTATCTAAGCAATAGAGGAACCCCCATCCCACCTATCTTTTTATTGGCACACCAGGACACTTTTTGCCACCTGAGTTTTTTCCCTTCCAAATATACTTCATAATCCTGCTTTGCAACTCATTGAAGAACCCCACTGGAACCTCCACCGGTAAATTCATAAACAGATATAAAAGTCTAGGCACCAGCATCATCTTGACTAACTCAATCCTCCCTGACCAAGAGACCTCATATTGCCCCCATTCCTCTAACTCCCGAAACAGTTTGTTCTTTGCTACTACAAAATTCTCACGAATTAACATGTTACGCTTTGCTGAGATCTGTACTCCCAAGTACCGTATGCTGCTTTTTGGCCACCTAAAGGGAAAGATCTGTCTGAGGCGATCCTCTTCTACTTGTTTTATAATTAGGTTCAATATTTCTGATTTGGTGGTGTTCATCCGAAACCCAGACACTTCCCCATATTCCTTTAATTCTTCAACCACCGCATTTAATGACCTTTCCGGGTCAGTGATAAAGAACAAAACATCATCCGCGAATAGTGCAATCTTGTGGGGAACGCACCCTATATGCATCCACGGGATATCCTCCCTCCCCCTGATTTGCTGTGCCATAGGCTCCATTGCCAAGATAGATAACAAGGGAGATAAAGGGCACCCCTGTCGGGTACCCCTAAATAACGCAAAGGCCCTTGTTACCGAGCCATTAATTTTTAAACAGGCCATGGGCATTTTGTACAAAATCTGCACCCAATTCAAGAATGATCCCTGAATACCCACCTTTTCTTAAAGAGGAAAGTCCAGCTAACCCTGTCAAAGGCCTTTTCAGCATCCACTGCCAAAAAGGCCAATTCCTCCCCCTTTTCCTCTCCCCACCACATCACATTCAGGGCCCTTCGGATGTTGTCATAGGTATAGCAACCAGGCACAAACCCCGAGTGGTTCTGGTGTATCAATCTGCCCAGATGGGGCATCAATCTATTAGCTAAGATCCGTGTAAAAATCTTTAAATCTACCCTCAATAGCAAAATAGGCCGATATGATCCACACTCCACCGGGTCCTTCCCTTCTTTATGTAAGATGCTAATCCCCGCCATACGCAAGGACACCGGCATCTGGTCCTCTGCACTAAAGGAATTGTACATGCACCACAGTGGCCCAACCAGGTCCCCCGCAAATACTTTGTAAAACTTATTGGTGTAACCATCCAACCCTGGGGCCTTATTCAGTTTCAAACCTTTGATCACTGCCAGTATCTCTTGCTCCCTTATTGGGGCTGAAATTTCCTCCGCCTCCTCACAAGTAAGTTGCGGGAGCACGAGTTTACTGAGGTACTCCCGTACATCTCGTTCTTCTACTGGTTTATCCTGGGAGTATAGTTTCTGGTAAAATTGCACAAACCTTTCTTCAATCTCACTCTCCGCCCACACTAACTTACCCTCCTCATTCTTGTTTTTAACTATAGTATTCCTAGTTTTCAACTTTTTAACTTTACGGGCTAGCAGTTTCCTCGCCTTATTACTAAATTCAAAACTCTTCTGCTTCAGCATCAGGAGTTTATACCTAATCTCTTGCATATGCAACTCACTCAGGTCCCCACCGAGGTCATTCAATTCTCCCCTCAGTTTGAGGTCTAACGGATCCCGTTTCACTTTATTCTCCACCTCCCGTATTGCAGCCAACAATTTTGCTTGTTGCCGCCTTATCTTTCGATGCGCCCCCAACGCTATAAATTTCCCTCTTAACACTGCTTTCAAGCAATCCCATATGATACCCAGAGAGCACTCCCCCGTGTCATTCAACTGTACATATTCTTTGATACCTAACTTAATTTGAGCCACCACCTCTTTTAGGGAGTCATTCAATTTCCACCATGTTCTGTGGAGTCTTGGGTCCCCCATTTGGATCCCACAGGTTACTGGGGCATGGTCAGACCATGTTCTCTCTCTGATTTCACACTGCCCCACCTCAGCTAGTAAGGCTTTATCCAAAAGGAGCATGTCTTTATCTTTATCTTTTATCTTTATTAACACATTTTATATACCGCTCACGCCCGAGGCACCAGAGCGGTTTACAATAACAAAAAATAGTAAGGCCGCCGAAAAGGAAAGGAACGCCAAAACAAAGGAAAAGTTTGAGATAGGGTAGAATAGGAAAGAGGATAGAGCACAAGGCACAGCGGAAATTGCATAATAGAGGTGGATAGGGGGAGCGTCTGAAATTCAGCGGAGTGGGAGAGATGAGGGGGCAGGGAGGAGGCAGGGAGGTTAAAAGCAGAGCGAAATAAGTGGGTCTTCAGCATAGTCTTAAAAGTTTCATAGGAGGGCTCTAGGCGGAGGGCATGGGGAAGTGAGTTCCAGAGTCGGGGGCCCAGGAAGAAAAAGGCAGAGGAGCGGGTGGATTCAAGGTGAGCCTGTGATGGAGAGGGAAGGGACATGCGGTTCAGATGGACAGACCTGAGGGAACGGTGAGAAGAGTGAAGGTGAATTTGATCTGCGAGGTCAGTTCGGGAATACACTTCATGTACCGCCGGAAAAAAAGAATAATCCCTTTGCCCTTCATTCACCTCTCTCCACACATCCACCAGCTCCAGCCCCTTTAGCAACCTCTTCAATCCCAATCTATGCTGCCGTGGGGTAGAAGATGCCCCTTTCGAGGTGTCTAGTAGTGGGTCGAGCGTAATGTTAGTCTCCTCCCACAATCACCTTTCCTACCGCTTTACTAAGTAATACATTCTGGACCTCTCGGAAGAAATGTACCTGATTGACATTAGGGGCATATAGACTCACCAGGGTGTACATTCGCTGGCCCCATTGTAAAGTCACAATCACATACCTACCCTTTTTATCCTTAATTATCTCCCCCACCTGCCCCAAAATTCTTGCCGATAACAGAATTCCCACCCCACCCTTCTTTTTTTCCAGCTTATTAGAAGCAATAAACTGCTGGGGGCTAGAGGGGGTGCCCCATCCGCCGCTCGTCTTTAGGCAGAAGATGTGTCTCCTTTAAAAAAAATAAATTAATTAATTAAAATAAATAAATACATAAATAAACACCTTTCAATCTAGTGCATTCTTTCATTAACAGTTGTCTCTCTTTATAGAAGTTGAGGCCTCGGACATTCATCGTCATTAGATTAATTTCCAGCAATCCCAGAATCCCTCCCCCAGACCCCTACCATATCCTTTCAGGCTTATTCCCCGCCCCCTCCCTCCCATCCCCTTGCCCAACCCCCTCCATCAGATCCATAAAAGAGATCTACTTCAGGTGGCACCAGGCCAGATGTACCCCAATCTGCTCATATATAAACTATCCCCCATAGTGAAACAAAGATAACGTTTTCCTCCAACAAATAGTTCTCTCCCCCTCCCTGAACCTCCCCCACTTACCAACCACTCCCCGTACAAACAACCAGCTTACAATATAAGTGGATTCTTGGTGGGTCGGTGTAAAAAAAAAAACAAAAAAAAAAACAGAAACCAAATGCCAACGTATACTACATTGAGGCCGCAGCCCCTACATCACCATAGCATTTGAGTCACTCAGAATATCCCAATCCTCCAGGGCCAACCGCCCCAAAGGCCCAGTCCAGAGCACGCCGGCTAGTTACTTAATCAGACTTTGGCGTCTCAGACATTTTTCCCCTCCGGACACTCAGCTCCATTGTTTCTGTGGACTTTTCCCGGCTCCTCTTCCTGCAGCTATTGATCCCTGTTGCTGTGCCAGTTGCTCCGGGATGTCAGACAGCCTGCTTGCCTCATGCTTGCCCATGCAGCTTGCACCGAGTGAACAGTTGTCGTTTTCGCATTGATGGTAAATTGTAATCCTACCGGGAACAGCCATCGGTAGCATACGTTCTCCTCCCATAATTTCTTGGTCACTGCTTGGTATTCCTGACGTTTCCTCATTGTGAGGCTGGAAATATCGGCATACACATCCACCTCCGTGCTCTTCCATAGGACCTTGCCCAGCCTCCAAGATGCCTGCAGCACCAGCTCTTTGGTTCTAAACTCGTGCAGGCACACCACCACATCTCTCATCTTATTTTCCCTTCTCAGGCCCAATGACCTGTGTGCTCTATCAACAGTGAGGCATACTCCTTCTGTCGCCATCTCTGCCGCCTTGAGGACCCCCTTGCAGAATTCCTCAGCCAGAGTTATATAATTAATAGAACCTTCACTTTCTGGTATGCCCCTTTCTCCAGGACCAAGCAGGAAGTCAGTCCTCACATATGGGTGACGTCGACGCCGACTGAGCCCCCATGCAGGGCATTTCCCCAGCTTTCAAAGAAAGCCTTTGGGAATGCAGCCACGCATGCGCGGTCCCCTTCCCGCCCAAAGGTGCCATCTTGCTCTCCAGTCGTCTTTTTTCCGCAGAGCTCTACGGACGTGTGTCCTTGTCACCCATGGAAAAAGTGGATTTTCCTGCGTTGAGACGAGTTTTTTTTTCCTTCGGTTCGACGTCTGTTCCCTTTCCCGCCTGGACTCGGTACACCTGTGCTGAGCCCGGATCTCTCTCTTTCGGTTTTTGTCCATAGAGACTGCGTTCGCGCCAATTTTTCTTTTCCCTGGCAGCCCGATTTTTTGATCTTGCAGGGGCCCTTTTTCCCCCAATGGCTGCCAGTGGCTTTAAGAAGTGTGATCGGTGCAAGAAACTGATGTCTCTCACCGACACACATGACTGCTGCCTCCGGTGCCTGGGGCCTGACTATGATCCTAAGGTCTGTAGTCCCTGTGGCAAAATGTCCTCAAAGGCATTGAGGAGCCGTCAGCACCAGCGTGAGAGGATCTTCTCCGTCTCTGCGTCTGGACGGGTCCGGACTTCGTCAGAGGCCTCGACGTCTCGGGAGTCTGACCCCGAGCATCGTCGGGGCTCCTCTGAGAGGGAGTCCCCCTCGAGGGAGCACCGAAGGAAGAAGAAACCCACGAGGGCGGCATCGGTGGACGCTCTTGGCCCCTCGAGGGCCAGGTCGCATAGTCCCTATCGCTGTCCCAGGTCTTCGGAGTCGGAGAGGCCTGCAAAGCATCCTCGTGTAGAGTCGGAGGCCCCGAGTCACGTGAGTACTGTAGTCCTCGTGGACACTCCTCCGGGGGAGCCGCCATCGGGGCCCGAGTCAGAGGCTGCTGGGTCTCCTGAGCTTGGACTCAGGTTGACGGCCTTGGAGAGCAGATTGTCTGCCTTCATGGAGCAGCAGCAGGTGCTGATCGCCGGCCTCACCGGCGCATCTGCCCCGACCACCGGGACCTCGATGTCCAAGTCGACCCCGGAGGCCGAGCCGATCCTTGAGACCATGCGAACTCGAGTTGATCCTCGGCTGAGGTCACCCTCGGCCTCCCGTTCAGGATCGAGGTCGTCAACGCCAGTACCCTTGGCGTCGGGGCAGATGGCGTCGGTGCCCGCCCACTCGGAGCCACTCGATTCCTCCTCGGAGGAATCGGCATGGGAGACTGAGGAAGAGGAGTCCCTGGACACCTTCCGGACTCGGTGCGTCCCTTCGGACTCACTGGGATCCGAGCCTCGGACAAGGTCCCCCCCCGGAGGATACCCGGTTCTCGGATTTCGTACGGGACATGGCCAAAGCCTTGGCCTTCCCGGGGGACCCCGAGGAGGAGCCTCGAGCTGAGGAGCTCGAGGCCCTGCAGTATGACTCTCCTCCCAAGGAGGCCTTTACTGTACCGGTTCCTCTGATGCTGGAGCGGTTGCTCTTCCGCATGTGGGAGGCGCCGGCCTCGATGCCGGTTCTAAGCATGCGGGTCGATTCCATCTATCGAGTCGGCAAGAGCCCCGGGTTCCAAAAGGCACAGCTACCGCACCACTCCATGGTTGTGGAATCGGCCATGCATCGCCTGAAGAGTCAGAAGATGCACTCCTTGGTGCCTCCCGGCAGGGAAGTCCAGAACCTGGATGCCCTCGGTAGAAAGTGCTTCCAGGGCTCTATGCTTGCTTGCCACGTCCAGACCTACCAGCTGTACATGGGCATGTACCTTCGAGACCTGGCAAAGGAGATTGCCGGGTTCTCTGCTGGTCTGTCCGAGGAACCCTTGCAGAGGTTCAAGGCCTTGTCTTCCGGTATTCGAGAGTGCTCAAAGTTTATCTCTCGGACAGCCTATGATGGATTTGAGGCTTCGGCCCGAGTAGCAGGGGCTGGCATCAGTGCACGCCGCCAGGCCTAGCTACAATCCTCGGACTTCGAGCCATGGGTACAGGACAAGTTGGTCAATGTCCCCTGTCGAGGTGAAAACCTCTTTGGCAAGCCCATGGTGGAAAAGGTTGCAGAACCCGAGACCGAGACTCTTACCCAGACAAGGCTGTCCAGGAAAACCTCTGCCCTTTCTCAGAAGAAGAAGGGCTCGGGGAAAAAGGCCTTTTACCCGAGGAGGACCACTGCCTACAAAACCTACCCTCACTACCAGGCCTCTGCAGCTCCCCAACAGGGCCAGCAGGCCAAGGGGCAAGGTCAAGGGCCCCGTAGGCAGAAGGCTCCCAAGCCTCCTACTCTGGCTCCTGCTCAGCAGGGAGGGGGTTTTTGACTATGCCAGCATAGCCTCTCCTCCTCTTCAGGGCACAGGAGGTCGGCTGACCCTGTACGCAGACAGGTGGCCAGCCATCACAGGGGATACTTGGGTGTTGAGCATCATCGAGAGGGGCTATCTGCTCCACTTCACCCAGATACCCCTCTCCTACTTTCCAGGGGAGCCTCCAAGATCCCCTCTGCACAGAAACTTACTTCTTCAGGAGTTGGAAGGTCGGTTACAGGACCAGGCGGTGGAACCGGTGCCTCACCACCTGGAAGGGCAAGACTTCTACTCGAGGTACTTCCTGGTACCAAAAAGAACAGGAGGCTTCAGACCCATCCTAGACCTGAGAAATCTGAACAAGTTTCTGGAGAGGGAAAAGTTCAAGATGTTTACCCTTGGAATCTTACTACCCTACCTCCAGCAGGGAGATTGGCTATGCTCCTTAGACCTGAAGGATGTTTTATACTCTCATCCTCATCCATCCAAGTCACAGGCAATACCTCAGATTTGTGGTGGGAGGGAACCACTTCCAGTACAGAGTGCTTCCCTTTGGCCTCACCTCCGCCCCCAGGGTTTTTACAAAGTGCCTGGAGGTGGTTGCGGCCTACCTCAGGAACCAGGGGATCTTTGTGTTCCCTTACTTGGACAACTGGCTTATCAGGGGCCAGTCTCCACAAGAGGCCAGGCAGGCCACCTTCAGAACCATATCCCTGCTTCAGTACCTGGGGTTCATTATAAACTTTCCAAAGTCCACTTTAGTCCCCTCACAGGACGTGGAGTTCATAGGAGCAAGGTTGGATACCATCCATGCAAAGGCCTGTTTGCCTGTGGACAGAGCACACAGGCTGATGAAGTTGGCCGGCCAGTTTCAGGCGAACTCGCTGGTCTCTGCCAGACACTTCCTCCGGCTCTTAGGTCACATGGCTTCCACAGTGCATGTCACCCCAAATGCCCTTCTGCACATGAGGCCGGCTCAGTGGTGCCTCAGGGCACAGTGGGTACAGGCCACAGGGAAGTTGTCAGACAGGATAAAGGTGTCCAAACCCTTGGTGGACTCCCTACGCTGGTGGAGGCATCTCCCAAACCTGATCGGGGGAGTTCCTTTCCGAGCCTCCCCACACACTCAGGTACTGACAACCGATGCTTCTCTGCTAGGCTGGGGGGCACATTGCCAGGGGACCTGCATCCAAGGCCTGTGGTCTCCGTGGGAGGCCGCCCCGCAGATCATCCTGTTGGAATTGAGAGCCATTCGACTAGCCTTACGGACTTTCTCTCAGGTCCTCTCTCACCAGTCTGTCCTAGTTCAGACGGACAACCAGGTGGCTATGTTCTACGTGAACAAGCAGGGAGGCACAAGATCCCGACTCCTGTGCCTAGAAGCACAAGCTCTCTGCTCCTGGGCTATCAATCAGGGCATGACCCTCAGGGCGGTCTACCTCCCAGGCCAGGAAAACTACCTGGCGGACAGGCTAAGCAGACTCCTGCAGCCTCACGAGTGGCAGTTGGATCCTTGGGTAGTCCAACAGATCTTTCTGAAGTGGGGGACTTCCAACCATGGATCTTTTTGCCAGTCCGCTGAACAGGTAACTATCCAAGTTCTGTTCCAGACAACCGCATCCTCTGAGGGCCGCGGCAGATGCATTCCTGATCCCATGGTCAGAAGGCCTGCTGTATGCGTTTCCTCCCACACCTCTGGTGGCCCGGACTTTATTCAAAACCCAGCAGGACCGAGCCACGGTGATCCTGATAGCCCCCAGGTGGCCCAGGCAGCTGTGGTTCCCTCTTCTTCTGCAGTTGGCGGTGGATGCTCCACTTCCTCTGGGGCTGCAACCCGACCTTCTGACTCAGGATCAGGGGTCCCTCTTGCATCCCAACCTCAAATCCCTCAATCTGATGGCCTGGCTGCTGAAAGGCTAGTCCTTGCTCCCTTGCTCCTACCAAAGGAGGTTGAAGAGGTGGTGTTGGCCTCCAGAAAGCATTCCACTCGGAAGGCCTATGCTCTGAAGTGGCGTAGGTTTTCCACTTGGTGTTCTCAACAGCAGGAGGATCCCTTCTCCTGCTCTGTCCCGGTAGTACTGCAATACCTGCTCCACCTGTCCAACCTGGGACTTCAGTCCAACTCGGTCCAGGTCCACCTCATTGCCCTCTCAGCTCACCACTCGCCGGTGGATGGACAATCCCTCTCGGGCCACCCTCTGGTGTCTCGCTTCCTCAGAGGCCTGCTTCTGCTCAAGCCTCCTATTCGTCCACCGGCCACTGAGTGGGATCTCAATGTGGTCTTGCAGCAACTGACTCGCCCACTTTTTGAGCCGATGACTACCTGCCACTTACGTTTCCTATCCTGGAAGGTGTTTCTTGTAGCACTCACCTCAGCTAGGCGTGTGAGTGAAGTTCCTTCCCAAGGTGGTGTCCTCCTCCTTCCACCTCAACCAGGAGGTGGTACTTCCGACATTCTTTCCCAGGCCGCACGCCAGTAGGGCCGAAACTGTTTTGTATACCCTGGATTGTAGAAGGGAGCTGTCCTTTTACCTAGAACGTACGCAGGGGCATAGAAGGGCTTCGCAGCTCTTCATTTCCTTTGACCCTAATAAATTGGGGTTGCCTGTCACTAAGCGTACATTGTCCATCTGGGTGGCATACTGTATCGCCTGGGCGTACAGGGCAGCCGGCCTCTCCCTGGAGAGTCGAGTCACGGCCCACCGGGTCAGGGCGAAGGCCGCATCAGTAGCTCACTTCCATTCTGTTCCGTTGGCAGACATCTGCTGGGCTGCTACTTGGTCTTCAAGCCAGACTTTTGCATACCACTACTGCCTCGAGAGGGAGTCCCGTAGGGACAGTGCTTTCGGGCAAGCGGTACTCCATAATCTCTTTGTTTAGGCAACTCCTACCCTCCGGCCCTGGACTACCATTCAGGTGTGGTCTCCGAGAAGATTCTCTCACTGTTGCTGAGGCTCTAGAGGGAGCTCTATTTTTCAGCCTGGGTTCCTGGTAGCCCAGAGCTAGGGAGTCACCCATATGTGCTTGGTCCTGGAGAAAGAGTAGTTACTCACCTGTAACAGGTGTTCTCCAGGAGCAGCAGGAATCGGTCCTCACGACCCTCCCTCCTCCCCTTGGAGTTTTAGTTGTTTATAGTTCATTTTCTTTTTTCGTGCTGTCTTTTAGCTATGTCATTTGACTGACTGAGCAAGATGGCACCTTTGGGCGGGAAGGGGACCGTGCATGCGTGGCTGCATTCCCAAATGCTTTCTTTGAAAGCTGGGGAAATGCTCCGCATGGGGCTCCGTCGGCGCCGACGTCACCCATATGTGAGGACTGATTCCTGCTGCTCCTGGAGAACACCTGTTACAGGTGAGTAACTACTCTTATTCGAATATTCGATCTACGGGACCTGTTCTTGAGGTCCTCCACTTTCTGCCAAAGTTCATCGTGTGACTCACTCAAGGAGTCTAGCCGCTGCTCATAGGGTGCATGCTGGCCCTCCTGCTCCTCCATTCTGTTTTCCATTTCTTCTTCCCGTGCTCCCAACGAGGCCATGTCGTTCTTGAGTTCTTGCAGCCATCCATGCGCCTCCGATTTTAAAGCTCCGAACTCCTGCGTGGTCGACTCGAACCATTCTTTCAGGTCCGGTCTGAGCGCCTGAATCTCAGCGGAAGAGCCTCTCGCCGCTCCGGCTTCCTCTGCTCCGGTCAGCTCACCGCAGTTCGCCGCCATTTTCCCCGCGTGTCTCTTTGATCCGACTGAGCCCTTGAAGGAGAACGCTTTTAGGTCCGCTCCCATTCTCTTTGATGCCATCCGCGCCACTCCAGTTCTACCCGCCGTGTATCGCACTCGTCCGGCGCAGGGTGGGGGTTTTAAACTTCCAATGTGGTTCACTAGGGGTGCTTAATTTGACATCTTCGCCGGAGCTCCGTTCCTAAGCGGCCATCAGGGCTCTGACGTCACCGGAAGTCTCCCCATTTCTCTGTTTTTTTATACAATTTTTCTGAAAGGCTGGCAGAATAACAATGGTTATTTCTTTCTACAGCTAGGTTTCTCTTGATACTTTTTCTGCACAGGATTTGGCACAATTTCACTTTTCCCAAGATTCAAGTTAGCATAAAAACACTGTCGCCTTCCCAAGGCCAGTACCTAGTCAGATTTTACTCTCTGGTCCCCCTCTCATGTCTTTCTTTCATTTTGTATTATTTGGTTTCCTTAGCAAAGCACACTAAATCAGCAACATTTTGTTTCACTGTCAGGATTTTCTCATGCTCTTGTTCATTCCCCTGATTCTTCTGTTGGCCTAACTGTGGTCAAGGGCCTCAGGCCTGTGGCCTGTATCTAGGCCTGCCTCACAGGCCTAGCTACAGAAGCACTCTCCCGCCTGTCCCAGTTTGGGTCCGATTCCCAGCATTCCCTATCCTAATAGTTGTCAATATAATCCACACAAGCGTTACCCCTCCCCTCCCCCCCCACCCCAGACCTGTGTTTGCCTGGCACCCACAACTGCCCATCAGTCCTAATCGACCCTAAGAACCTATGCTCCATTGGAACTTTGCTTCCTTCCAGATTCATCCATTCCACCAACACCACCACACGAGCATGCACTGTTGCAAAATAACATTTCCAAATACATCCTGCTAGACCAATCCAGACTAGTGGGTTTGTGTCCCCCTACCAGCAGATGGTGAGACAGAGAAAAATTCCTGAGGCTTTGTGACATCACCCTTAGTATGAAAACGCATCCCCCAAGGGGAGCTTAAGTATTTTCTCTGTCTCAGCAGATGGTGGACTCCTAGCTCCTGGCATTCTCTGAGAAGAGACTTGATGTCAGTATAGCTTCTTTGCTAACAGTTTTGCTTTCTTCACTTTCCAGAGCTGCTCCTGCTCATGAGGAACAGTTGCAGCTTTCCACTCTTGACTGTTTTGCAAGCAAGACTTTTATCAGCTAAGTTGGCAGTCACCTTTTCTCATTTTTCTAACTCCTTAAAGTTTGTTTTAAAATATTAAAAAAAAAAAAAAAAAGTCTTATTCAAGGACCAGGTTGCTGAGGAAGGTTCGGGTAGTTCTTTCTTCTCTGGACCCTTCCTCCTTCTGTTTTTTTCCTCTTTTGAGAGTAGTGAGTGTTCACTTCTTTTGCGGTTCTCTTTTAAAGCAGTGTCCCGATTTTGTTTTCGGCGGTATCTTGTTCTTCTGACCGCATGCGCCTCCCTTCTTTTTTCTGCAGTTGCCTTTTTCCTGCTTCTCTTCATGTGGTCAGTGGGCAGCTGCTTCCCGGCTCTGTTTTGCTGTTTCCTGCTGTAATTTTTGCACCGCGGCTGTTATTCTTTCTTCAGAGTCTGTTGATTTTGGACTCCCTGGCTCGTCCTGTGACTTTCTTTTGTCCTGTTGTGAAAATGCCTTCTCCCTACAGTGCTGCTTGGCTGTGGGAAGAAATGTAAGACTTTGACAGGTAGTTTGTTTTCCTCCTGTAGTTCTGATCAAGGGAGTCCTTCTGCATCTGCAGGTCCTGGTTCTGGTAGCCCTTCCAGATCTCTTGCTTTAGCTTCCTCTGGGTTACCTCAGGGTAATGCTAGATCTCAAGATGTCCTTTCTTCCGGTTTTGTTGCCTAAGCAGCCTGCTCACCCTCTATAACTCTCTATTCAGCCTATGCAAACTTCAGCTGACTGTTCTGATCTTCCAGTTTATGCAGCTATTCCATCAAGCCTGGTATGTGTGGTGCTCAGGGACTTTGGCTACTGCGACTGCTGCTGATCCTTTGTCTAGTAAGCATGCCTGCCAAAGTTTGGCTTGAGCTTCTTTAAATCTGGCCAAGGATACCTTCTGTCCTCCAAGGGACTGGTGCCCTGCAGGGAAAGATTATGGCGGTCCTTCAGATGAACACACTATCACTTCTGAGTCTGGCTTGGAAGAAGGAGAGCTCTTGCCATTGGAAGACGACGAGGAGCCTCGAGAAGACGGTCAAGATATCCGGTTATTCTATAAGGAAGAGCTTCCTGCTCTCATTGCTCAAATAACGGAGGCTCTGCACCCCTCGGACTCTCAAGTGCAACAGCCTTCTTATTCCTATAAATCTCAGACAGATCCCATCATTGTGGGCATTAGGAAACTTTCTAAGGCTTTTCCTTTTCCTCTGGATCTACAACAGATGGTCTCCTTTGAGTGGGATTCTCCTGATGTATCTCTATGCTCCGCTCGTTGCTTGGGGCATATTTACGTTTGGTCTTCAATGATCTTGACAAGTGGTTGCATGTCCCTAAAGTAGAGGCCCTGGTCACTGCAGTCACTAAACACACAGCCATTCCTGTGGAGGGTGACACTGCCCTCCATGATCAAACAGATCGCAAGGTGGAGGGCCTCTTAAAAAAACATTTTCTCGTCATCGATCTTGTCATTGCAGGCCTCTGTTTGTGGAAGTCTCTCTGCACGCATGCGCTCTGCTGGCTTCAGTCACTTCCAGATGATCTGGCTTTGCCTCATTTAGAGTCGGTCACTGTCGTGTTTTTTTTTTTTTTTCTTCAGATGCCTTTTATGATCTGCTGTGCTTATCTACTTGGTCTGTGGCTGCTGCTACAGTGGCTCGGCATTGGCTGTGGCACTATCATTAGAATGCATATGCTGCTTCATTTGGAAAAACTTGTGAAGATTTTGGGGGAAGTAAAGAATCAACATTTGCCAGAGGATAAGCCCAAATCCAATTTTTGTTGTCCGGCCATGTCCTCATCTTATAGAATCCACTTCAAAGATTTTCGTCGCTACTGGCGTGGCAAATCAGGCTCTTGGCATAGGTCCTTTCGGGGTATCTGTCGCAACCGGGACAATTTCTCCTTGTCCAACAAGTTTTTCTAGTTCTGCCATATTTTCCCGTTGAGAGTTTCCGGATCCTTTCCGAGTGCCTCCTGTGGGCGGACGCTTATGGTATTTTTCCCGTAAATTGACCTAGATAACATCAGATCGTGAGTACTCAAGGTAGTATGTCTTCCTCATCTCTCCATGCGGTTCTGCGGCCAAGGCAGTGGCTGTATGCTTGACTCTCCACTGCCGCCTTCAGCTCAATGCGGTATGCCAAGTTCCTCTCTCAGAAAGAGGTTCTGATCACTATTCCATTTACTATGTCATTCCCAAGAAGAACGGCTCCTTCCGTCTTATCCTAGACCTCAAGGGAGTCGATCATTATCTTCAGGTTATGCTGTTCCGGTTGGAAACCCTCAGGACAGTCATTCAAGCTGTTTGGCCAGGCAAATTTCTTGCATCCTTAGACCTAGCAGAGGCATATTTTCATATTCCAATCTGCCAAGATCATCAGCAGTATTTAGTGGTCCTCAGTCCATATTTCATGCCCTGCCCTTTGGTCTTGCCACAGCTTCCTCACACTTTCTCCAAGGTGATGGTAGTAGTGGCAGCGCCAAGATATTTGGGTTCATCCTCATCTAGACGAATGGTTGATCAGAGCAGCGAGTTTCGAGGAGGCTACTTCTGTGATCTCTCAGGCCCTTTCCTTTCTGGACTGTCTTGGCTGGGTGGTCAATTATGCCAAAAGCAATCTGTGCCCAATTCAGTCTCTGGAATTCCTTGACATCCGCTTTGACACGAGAGTAGGTCACGTCTTTCTCTCCTTCGACAGATGCAAGCAGCTCTGCGTTCAGGCCCATGCCTTCCGGAGCCTGGTAGCTCCCACTGCCTGGGATTACTTTCAGCTCCTCTACACCATGGCTTCTGCTCTTGATGTAGTCCCCTGGGCCCATACTCACATGCGTCTGCTTCAGTAGTCTTTCCTGTTGCACTGGTCCCCATCCACCCAGGATTATCAGATTCGTCTACCCTTTCTTCAGTGGTTTGCCACACTGTTGACTTTGTCTTCATCACTTGTTGAAGGGTGTTCCCTTGGAAATTCTGCGTTGGGTGGTGGTCACCACGGACGCCAGCCTTGCAGGTTGGGGAGCGCACTGCCAGGGACAGGCAACACAGGAATCTTGATCCATTCAAGAAGCTCTTGGATCATCAATCACCTTGAAACCCAGGCTCTCGTCTGCCTCTACTTTTCTTTCAGTCCAAACTCCAGGGTCGAGCAGGCTAAAGTACTTTCTGACAAAGTTTGAGCCTCTCTGTAGGGCCTCTCAAAGATTTGACTCTCAAAACTGTTTTTCTTATAGCAGTCACTTTGACACAGCGCCTTTTGGAGCTCCAGGCACTTTCTTGCCAAGATCCTTGTCTGTCTTTTTCCCTGGTCCTTTCAGATTTTCATGTCAGCCAATCGGTTGTGCTTCCTTCCCCTTTTAAGGAGCAGTCTTCGGGTGACAACAGTGTCCTTCACCTTTTGGATGTGTTATGCAATTACCTCAAACTCGCTAATATGTTTTGTCTCTATGATTACCTTTTTGCCCTGATTTCTGGTCCACGAAAAGGAGCGGCTGCTTCCAAAGTGACCATTACACGCTGAATCAAGCAGACCATTGAGTCGGCTTATATTTTATTTAACAAACTTGTGCCCATAGGTCTTCAGGCACATTCTACGTAGGCCTAAGCTACCTCCCAGGCAGAATGTTAATGGGTATCTCTGCTAGATATTTGCAGTGCGGCCACCTGGTCCTCCCTCTCTACTTTTGCACATCACTATCACTTGGATGTCCAAGTTCAAAAAGGAGCTTGCTTCGGAGCCTCTGTCTTGGCTGCAATTGTTTCTTCCCACCCTGGAGTGGTTTAGCTATGGTACTCTCCACTAGTCTGGACTGGTCTAACAGGATGTATTTGGAAGGAGAAATTTTACTTACCGATAATTTCCTTTCCTGGAATTCTACTAGACCAGTCCGGGACCCACCCTTCTAAACTGTTTTGTCTGTCGCCTAGCTAAGACTCTTTAAGAACATAAGATATGTCATACTGGGTCAGACCAATGTCCATCAAGCCCAGTATCCTGTTTCCAACAGTGGCCAATCTAGGTCATACGTACCTAGCAGTTTCCCCAAAAGCCACAGGTTCCACAATGCTTGTACTGGGTCAAGCATTAATATCCTGGGTCCCTTCTTAATAATGGTTTATGGACCTTTCCTCCAGGAACTTGTCCAAACCTTTTTTAAACCCAGCTACACTAACAGCATTTACTACATCCTCTGGTAACAAATTCCAGAGTTTGATTACACGTTGAGTGAAAAATTTTCTTTTATTAGTCTTAAATAGTTTACCCTGTAGCCTCATTGCTTGTCCCCTAGTCTTTCTATATTCTGATAATGTAAATAATCGATCTACGTTTACCCGTTCCACTCCGTTCATTAATTTATAGACTTCTTTCATATCTCCCCTCAGCCGTCTCTTCCAGGTTAAAGAGCCCTAACCTTTTTAGCCTTTTTTTCATAGGAGTATCCTTCCATCCCCTTTACCATTTTGGTGGCTCTTCTCTGAACCTTTTCTGATAACGCTATATCCTTTTTAAGATACAGCGACCAGAATTGCACACAATATTCAAGGTGCGGTCTCACCATGGAACGATATAGAGGCATTATAATATCTGGGCATTATAATGGTGGTGGTTCCTAATGTGGAACCTTGCATCGTGTAACCATAGTTTGGGTTGTTCTTCCCTAGGTGCATAACTTTGCACTTGTCCACATTAAATTTCATCTGCCATTTCGATGCCCAGTCTTCCAATTTATCAAGATCCTCTTGCAATTTTCCACAATCCTCTTGGGTTTTAACAACTTTAAATAGTTTTGTGTCAACTGCAAATTTGATAACCTCACTCGTCGTTCCACTTTCCAGGTCATTTATGAATATGTCAAAAAGCAGTGGACCCAGCACAGAATCCCTGGGGTACACCACTATTCACCTTTCTCCATTGGGAAACTTGGCCATTTAGCCCTACCCTCTGCTTTCTATCTTTTAACCAGTTCCTGATCCACAGTAGTACACTGCCTCCTATCCCATGACTCTTTAGTTTTGCCAAAAGTCTGATGAGGGACCTTGTCAAAGGCTTTCTGAAAGTCCAGATACACTATATGAACCGACTCACCTTTGTCCACCTGTTTATTCACACCTTCAAAAAAACATAACAGATTAGTAAGACAAGATCTTCCTTGTCTAAAGCCATGTTGGCTGTCTCCCATTAGGCCATGACTATCTACGTGCTGAGTAATTTTATTCTTTATGATTGTTTCTACCATTTTTTCCGGTACTGACATCAGGCTCACCGGTACAGTATCAGTGACATTGCTGTACCTCGCCATGTACATACTTCCTTGACCTGCAGGTCCTGTTTCACATTGTTCAATTTAGCTTGTTATTTATTTATTTATTTTATTTATTTATTTCAATTTTTTATATACCGCGCTATTTACAATCAGCGCGGTTTACAGAGAACCAAAGACCAGAACAACAGGCTGCTCGGTATTACATAAAACAGGAAAATAAATTTGGATCTTTCCCGCCGGCGGCGGCTGCTCTTTTGCTGCTGCTTGGCCCCTCCCACAACCCCGATTGGGTTGGAGGGCTGAGCGGCTTAGCTGGACGGCCTGCTCAGAGCTCTACCCCGACCGGGGGAGCCGAAGATGGCTGTTTGCTGAAGGGATCTTTCCCGCCGGCGGCGGCTGCTCTTTTGCTGCTGCTTGGCCCCTCCCACAACCCCGATTGGGTTGGAGGGCTGAGCGGCTTAGCTGGACGGCCTGCTCAGAGCTCTACCCCGACCGGGGGAGCCGAAGATGGCTGTTTGCTGAAGGGATCTTTCCCGCCGGCGGCGGCTGCTCTTTTGCTGCTGCTTGGCCCCTCCCACAACCCCGATTGGGTTGGAGGGCTGAGCGGCTTAGCTGGACGGCCTGCTCAGAGTTCTACCCCGACCGGGGGAGCCGAAGATGGCTGTTTGCTGAAGGGATCTTTCCCGCCGCCGGCGGCTGCTCTTTTGCTGCTGCTTGGCCCCTCCCACAACCCCGATTGGGTTGGAGGGCTGAGCGGCTTAGCTGGACGGCCTGCTCAGAGCTCTACCCCGACCGGGGGAGCCGAAGATGGCTGTTTGCTGAAGGGATCTTTCCCGCCGGCGGCGGCTGCTCTTTTGCTGCTGCTTGGCCCCTCCCACAACCCCGATTGGGTTGGAGGGCTGAGCGGCTTAGCTGGACGGCCTGCTCAGAGCTCTACCCCGACCGGGGGAGCCGAAGATGGCTGTTTGCTGAAGGGATCTTTCCCGCCGCCGGCGGCTGCTCTTTTGCTGCTGCTTGGCCCCTCCCACAACCCCGATTGGGTTGGAGGGCTGAGCGGCTTAGCTGGACGGCCTGCTCAGAGCTCTACCCCGACCGGGGGAGCCGAAGATGGCTGTTTGCTGAAGGGATCTTTCCCGCCGGCGGCGGCTGCTCTTTTGCTGCTGCTTGTTCTAAGTTATTCATTTATGAACTCATTTTTGGTCTGGTTTTGTGCTTCCTTGGCTGTTTGAACTCTGCTGCTTGTTATGGTTATACTGAAGCTCCCCTTGGGTGATGAGTTTATATACCAAGGGTGATGTCACAAAGCTTTGGGAATTTTTCTGTTTCACCATCTGCTGGCAGGGGGGCACAGCCCACTAGTCTGGACTGGTCTAGCATGATTCCAAGAAAGGAAATTATCAGTAAGTTAAATTTTTCCTTCAAATTAGGGACTTTCAACCCTCCTCAGTTTTTTTGCTAGCAAACAGGGACTTCCTTTACAATACAGAGTTTTTTGTTTCCTCTAATAAATCCCAAATTTTGCTTCTGAAAAGCTCGTAAGTATCTTAATTGGTACCTCCATAGGAATCAGTAGTGTGCCTAGTCTAACACGTCCGGAACAGATCATTCAACATAACTTCTCTACCCCATGCCTGCACATGACTAACTTACTTTGCCAGCTTGCCGTACTACCTCCACTCCAGGACCAATGGCTGTAACCTCCAGGGCTGAAGTCTTGCGGTGCGGTTGTTATCCTAAGAATTCAGGAGTTCTCCAGGAACAAACAGGAGGTCAATCCTCACATATGGATGATGGCACTGATGGAGCCTGCACGGAGCATTTTCCCAGCTTTCAGAGAAAGCCTTTGGGAGATGGCACCACGCATGTGTGGTGCCATCTTGATCGGTCTCCCTTTTTCCGTGGAGCTCTTTGGACGCATGTCCATGTACCTCGGAAAATGTTTTTTCATATTGTCTTCTATTCTGGTTTGCCAGTCCTCTTCCTGCCGCCCCCAATGCCCCTGCTTCAGCACCAGACCCCGGGAATTTGTTTATTTTCCCCCTTTTTTCTTCATAAGTTTGTCTCTAGCGCGTTTTGCACCCTTTTCAGCCACTGACCGAACCAAAGGTCTTTGACCTTGTGGGGATTCTTTTGCCCCCATGACCTCCGGTTTCAAAAAGTGTGACAGATGCTCCAAGAACATGTCACTCACGGACACCCATGGCTGTTGTCTCAGGTGTCTGGGAGCAGATAATAACCCAGAGCTCTGCTGCCTTTGTAAAAAGATGTCCTCCAAGTCCATCCAGAGCCATAAGCAGAAACTGGATGATAATTTACGCAAGACGGCCCCAGTGTCCCCAGTAGCTTCCTGCTCCACTGACATTCCACCTCTGGGGTCCCCCGCGGCAGCTCCGCAGCCTCGATGCTACTCTGAGCAGGAGTCCCCCAAAAGAGAGCGGTGGAAGAAGGAGGTCTTGAGGGCCCTGTCGGAGGCTCTGGACAAGCATGAGCGTTCTCGCGCTCGGTCCCTTAGCCCTCCTCGGCAGTCCGAAGAGTCTGAGAAGGAGCAGCCACGAATGGTACCATGTACAGATATGGAGGCCTCCGGCAATGGCGTCCAATCTCCTGAGGGTCGTCCCGGTGAGGACCTCTTCGACACCCAACCTGATTACCCCGGTGTCGGCGTTGCAGGACCCCACTCCTGAGTGGGAGGCCTGAATACTGGCACTGGAGCACAGCATTTCTGCCCTCCTTGCTGCCCAGCAGGCACTGGTGCCAGGCCCCGCCGGCAGGTGCCCGGGAACCTTGAGAGCGGCGCCCGTCTTGGCTCCCCAGACTGCTGTGACAACCCCTGAGAGCCAGGCGCTTCATGAGGGTTCCCAGCAGAGGTCACTATCTTCATCCCAGTCCTCGGGTGCGAGATCTTCCCAAGCCAGCGCCTTTGGCTCCAAAGGGGCTTCGGCCCAGAGAGTACAGAGTGCTTCACAGGCTCTGCTCAAACAGCCTAGCTCCAAGTCTTCCTCAGAGATTTCTGGCTGGGAGTCCGACGGGGACACTTCACTTGAATCCCAGCCCATTGGGACCTCCCCTCGGATCCTTCCCCGCCCGTTCAAAAGTGGTGGTTGCCGTCCGAGGATACCTCCTTTCTGGAGTTTGTGCGGGACATGGCTCGAGCCCTGCCACGCTCTACACAATCTGAGGAGCAGCCCCATGCGGAGGAACTCGATATTCTAAAATATGAGGCCCCACCGAGGGAATCCCTCATGGTACCGGTCCCACCCATTCTGACCTGACTGCTCCTCCGTATGTGGGACATGCCTGCATCTATCCCCATTGTCAGCAAGCATCTGGACACCATGTACAGGGTCCAGTGGGGGCTGGGCTTCCAGAAGGTCCAGCTCCCTCATACCTCGATGGTAGTGGAATCTGCCATGCAGAAGTAGAAGAGTCCAAAACCCCACTTTTCGGTCCTGCCAGGTAGGGAGTCTCGCGCCCTTGACATCCTTGGGCGTATAGCCTACCAAGGTTCCATGCTGGCTTGCCACATCCAGGCTTACCAGCTCTATATAGGCATGTTCCTTCGTGATCTCACGAAGGAGTTCGGGGGTTTCCAGGCGGGTCTCGACGGCGATTACCACTGTTTGAAGTATCTCTCATTCTGCATACGACAGCTTCGGGTCCTCTACTTGGTTAGAGGCTGCAGGTATCTGGGCCAGGCAGCAGGCCTGGCTCCAGTCCTTGGACCTCAAACAATGAGTCCAGTAGTAGCTGCTCGATGTACCATGCCTGGGCGAACAATTGTTCGGCAAACCTATGGAGGAGAAAGCAACGGAGAAAGAGACAGAGTATGTCACTCGCACTCGTCTCTCCCGCAAGACTTCCTCCCTTCCATGGAAGAAACAGCAGGCACCAGCCCCATCCCAGGGCAAGAGTGGCCCCTAAGGGCCAGTGTAAACCTAAGGGACCAAAGAGCCAGACCCAAGCCCAATCAGCCCAGGGCTTTTGACGCCAGATGCATAGCCGTCTGCCCTTTGCTGAATCAGCTACCGGTGGGTGGGCACCTAGTCTACTTTTGCTCCCTGCTGGGAGTTCTCCATCTGGACAGGCTTCCCCCACTCTTTTGCCCCACAGAGCTCCTTCAGCTCCCCACGCACCAGACCTTCTTGGTGCAGGAGCTCGCCAACCTCCTCGAGGCACAAGCAATGGAAGTGATCCAACCACACCTCAGAGGTCGCGGTTTCTACTCCCGCTATTTCCTTATGCCAAAGCGGATGGGCGGATTCCAACCCATCCTCGATTTAAGGAATCTCAAACATCTGGTGTGGGAAAAATTCAAGATGCTATCCCTTGGCACCTTGCTGCCCTTCCTCTGGCAGGGTGACTGGCTATGCTCCTTGGACCTTCAGGATGCGTATGCTCATGTCCTTGTCCACCCAAAACACAAAAAATACTTGCGCTTCAGAGTACAAGGAAATCACTACCAATACAGGGTGCTTCCCTTCGGCCTCACGTCTGCCCAACGAGTGTTCACCAAGTGCCTCGTGGGAGCCGCAGTCCACCTCCGGTACAGGGCACCTTCGTCTACCCCTATCTAGACAATTGGCTCATTACAGGAGAGATGGCAGACAAGGCACGGTGGGCCATGGCCTGCACCGTTCATCTCCTTGAGCACCTCACTCCGGTTCAATTCCTGGAGTTCATCAGTATGTGCCTCGACGCCCAGCGGGTGGTGGCCTTCCTTCACCAGGACAGGGCAGACCGCCTCATCGCTTAATCCTTTGGGTCATCTATCTCCCAGGTCAGGACAACGTCCTGGCAGACAGGTTGAGCTGGATCCTCCAACCACACAAATGGCGCTGCCTCCCACAAACGGCTCAGTGGCTGTTCCGGTGCTAGGGGTCTCTGCTCCTGGACCTCTTTGCCAGCCCAATGAATTCACAGCTTCTGCGGTTCTGTGGATCAGTTCCCCATCCAGGCAGGGAAACTTCCAATGCCTTCCTGCTGTCGTGGACGCATGACCTCCTGTATGTGTTTCCTCCCACCCCGCTCATAGCGTGAGCTCTTCTCAAGATACGAGACAGGGCCTCTGTGATTTTTGTGGCCCCACGATGGCCTCGGCAGCCCTGGGACCCACTGCTGCTCCGCCTCATCAGAGCCTCTGGTTTCCCTAGGCAGCTCGCCAGGCTTGTTGATACAGGAGGAGGGTCTCCTACTACACCTATCCCTCATGGCTTGGTACCTGAGCGGGTTGCGCTAGCCCCTCTTCATCTCCTGGTGGAGATCGAGGACATATTGCTGGCCTCGTGCAAGGACTCGGCCAGGAGGGCTTACGCCTTCAAGTGGCATCTGTTCTCAGTGTCATGCTCGGAGATGCGGGCCGACCCATTCTTTTGCCCCACCCACCTGGTCCTGCAGTATTTACTCCATCTCTCACAGGCAGGCCTGAAGTCCAACTCGGTCAGGGTCCACCTAAGTGCGATTTCGGTCAACCACCACCCAGTCGAGGGCGGACCCCTCTTGGGCCAGCCACTGGTTTCCCACTTCATGCACAGGCTGCTTCTCTCCAGGCCCCCTATCCAATTGCCTCTGGCGGAGTGAGATCTCAATGTCATCCTCATGCGGCTAACCCAGCCGCCCTTTGAGCCAATGGCAATTAGCTCGCTTCGGCACCTTTCCTGGAAGGTAGTTTTTCTGATAGCCCTCACCTCAGCCCGGAGGGTCAGTGAGCTGCAGGCCCTGATGGCCACCTCTCCCTACACGAGATTCTATGGGAAGCGGGTGGTTCTCCAAACACACCCTAAGTTTCTCCTGAAAGTTGTCTCGGTTTTCCACCTCAACTATGAGATAGTGCTGCCAACCTTCTTTTCGAAGCCCCATGCTGTCCATGCGTCAGCGATCGTCCATGCGTCAGCGATCCTCCACACTCTCAACTATAGGAGGGCTCTCTCCTTCCTGCAGCACACAAAGGCCCACTGTAGGTCCGAGCGGCGGCTCTTCTCCTATGACCCTGCCTGTTTGGGGCTCATGGTCACCAAGCGGATCCTCTCCCTCTGGGTGGCGGATTGCATCGCCTTCACCCAGGCTCATGCTGGGCTACCGCTGGACCGTCGAGTCACAGCACATGTTGTCCATGCGAGGGCAGTGTCAGTGGCACATCTGCGCTCCATGCCCCTGGTGGACATTTGCCAAGCCGCAACCTGATCCTTGGCTAACACCTTCGACGCATTACTGCCTTGAGACGGAGTCCTGCCGGGACAGTGCCTTCGGCCAGGCTGTACTCCGTAATCTGTTTGGGGTTTAGGCAACTCCGGCCCTCTGACCCTTCTTCTGCAGCTACAGGGAGTGTAGTCTTCCGGGGACCTGGGGTCCTCAAGCTGTCTTCAGTTACCAGTGTCTGCTCACGGCTCGCCGTGGCGCTTTCTACGGGTCCTCTGTAGCCTGTAACTGGAGATTCCCATATATGAGGACTGACTTCCTGCTTGTTCCTGGAGAAAATGTAGTTACTCACCTGAACAGGTGTTCTCCAGAGACAGCAGGAAATCAGTCCTCATAACACACCCACCTCCCCTAGGAGTTGCTCACTCTTTTTTTTTGGACTTTTTATCCTTTGCCTGAGCTGTGTCATCTGTCTGATCAAGATGGCACACTTGGGCGGGAAGGGAACCAGCATGTGTTGTGGCATTCCCAAAGGCTTTCTTTGAAAGCTGAGGAATACTATGTGCGGGCTCTTGTCAGTGCCGACGTCACCCATTTGTGAGGACTGATTCCTGTTGTCCCTGGAGAACACCTGTTACAGGTGAGTAACTACTCTATAACAGCGCTGGGCCTGGAGCGGAGGCATTATGGCAAGCCAGCAATAATGTAAAGTAAGCTTGCCATGCGCCACTGCCACCATATTGTCCTGGATTTCCGATTGCATCCCCTCCAACTGCCTTCTGGCACTCACCACCCCACCCTTGATATGCCACTGACATACTGACAGGAAGAACCTGAAACAAAGAAGCTGGGGCAGCTCAACTATCTTAACAAATGCAATTACCAAACCACGAAAGAGTTAACCATGACTTTGCCTCCAAATACCAAGAAAGCAGTTGAAAAAGAGGGGGATAATTAACTGCATACAAATTGTTTGGGTTAGCAGTCACATAAACCCCAAGATACTTTACGAAGCATGACACCCAAAACTCAGCTGCATGACTTATCTGCCAGTGTCACTAGACGCATATAACCCCTCTTCTCAAGTCACTTCACTGTCTCACTATCTGTTTCTGCATCCCATTCAAACTTCTCCTACTGACCTACAAGCACATTCATTCTGTGGCTCCTCACTACCTTTCCTCTCTTATCTCACTCTTCACCCCTCCTCGCAAACTCCGCTCCTCTGGCAGATCCCTTTTATCTGTGCTCTTCTTTGCCATTGTCAATTCTAGACTTACGTCATTCCACCTTGCTGCTTCATATGCCTGGGACAAACTACCTGTGTCTGTGCATCGGGCTCCTTCTCTAGCCCTATTCATTTCCAGGCTAAAAATCTACATCTTTGAGGCTGCTTTTGGATCCTGATGCTCCTCGCTCTCTTATTCACTACTAATGTGTAACACCATACTCTAGTCTCCAGTTTTTCTGTTTTTTTTGTTTGGATTAGATTAGATTGTAAGCTCTGATGAGCAAGGACTGTCTTACATCTATATGCATAGTGCTGTGTACGCCTTGTAGCATTATACAAATTATTATTAGTAGTACTTAAATGGAAAATGAGCTTGTAGTCTAATAAATCAAGATGTAAGTTAATATTAAAGATCACTTTTTTGGTAACGTTTATTTTAAATCCAGAGACTACTGAGCATTCCTAAAGCAACTTTAACAAATTTGGAAACATGTTCAAAGGGGGACTGCAATGATAGGAGCATATCATCTGCAAACATCCCCCCACCCGAGCGGGATTGCAACGTAAACTCCACTGCAAGCTCAACACTTAACTAACCCAGCTAGACTCATGACACCATCATGATAAATGCAACCCTCATGATAAATGTAACCCTCAACCAGTGTTGTCTTAATGTTGTTAAATGTTGTAAAGTAACCACATGTTGAATGTAACCCAATTGTGATGTGATGTAACCACTTTGATTTTAGGATAAGGTGATACACAAGTATGTCTAAATAAATAAATAGGGTTATCTTATAGTCCCTCGTTCCCCACCCGAATACCTGCAGTTTTGGGATCAACCTGAAACTTCTGGGCAAGAAACTTCATAACCAAAGCAAATAATATTGGAGATAAAGGGCACCCCTGCCGCATACTTGCTTCTCAAAGGACACATAGAGAAGCATCACCCATTAAAATGCACAAGCATTAGACCATTGTAGAGCTATGAAGAACAGTATCAAAGACTTTGCTGAAATCTGACCTACCTAGATTTCAGCAAAGCCTTTGATAATGTTCCTCATAGGAGGCTTGTCAATAAACTAAACAGCTTGGGGATGGGTCCCAAGGTGGTAAACTGGATCAAATGCTCGAAGCCTTGCCAATAAAGTTCCTGACCTGGAAGCCCTAATGGTGGAAATGGACTTGGACATTGTGGCCATTACAGAAACATGGTTTAACAAGTCCACATGAATGGGATATAGCTATTGCTGGCTATAATTTAGGAGAGAGAGAGAAGGTAGAAAAGGAGGAGGAATAGTCCTATATGTTAGAAACAATATTAACGTTGCTGAAATGCAGGGGACATGAGGAAAAGAAGCAGCGCTATGAATTGTGTTGGAAAGAGGAGATGGTACTATCATCCATGCTGGTGTAGTCTACAGGCCTCCAACTCAAACCGAAGAAATGGATAGAGACTTGATTATTGATATTGCAAAGGTAGCCATGAAGGGGGACGTGATCATATTGGGTGATTTTAATCTACCCGATGTGGATTGGAGTATTCCTTCTGCATATCTGGGAAGAAGTAAAAAAAAAAAAATTGTGTATACCTTCCAAGATGCATTGCTTAGACAAATGGTGATGGAACAGACTAGGGAAAGTTCGATGCTGTATTTAGTATTCACCAATAAAGAAAGTGTCGAACGTCTGGGTGGATGCCCATATGAGCAACAGCGATCATCACACGGTGTGGCTTGAGATAAGACAAGACAAAGTAATCCCCTCACAGCAAGTTCAAAGTCCTAGACTTCAAAAATGCTGACCTCAGGAAGGATTGCCAAGTGCCTGAAGGAGGAGTTGGCAGGGTGGGAGGCAGCAGACCCGTACCAAGCCCTGTGTGAGCAGTGCAGCTGCACAGGGCACAAAGGCTTAAGAGGCGCATTTTAGCTTTCTTCCATTGCCTGCTGCCACCACTTTTTCTTCTCTCAGCGGCGGCAGGCAACGGAAGAAAGCTAAAATGCGCCCCTTAAGCCTTCCGCTGGCATGCTAAGCATGCAGGGAGGGAAAGATCTGCTTAGCATGCTGGCGATTTGCACATCGGGCGCGCCTCTTCTCTCCCACCGCGGGAGAGGGGGGGGGCGCGCCTGATGTACAAGTTACACAGGGCGCAATTTTCCCTTGGTACGGCCCTGGGAGGAGGTAAAGGAAGTGGAATTGCAGTGGACTAAACTAAAGGAAGCAATAAAAGGGGCAACGGATACATATGTAAGGAAAGTAAATAAAAGCAAGAGGAAAGGGAAACCTATTTGGTTTTCTAAAGGAGTGGCTGCACAAATAAAGGCAAAAAACACAGCTTTCACAAAATTCAGAAACTCGCAAACAGAGGAACACCGATAAGAATACAGGATAAAGCTAAAAGAGACAAAATAAGAAATAAGGATAGCAATATCAAAGGCAGAAGAAAAAATGGCTAAAGCCAGCTCCTCCCTCCTCGGCTCCTGCCCAATCCGGGCAGTGGGAGCGGGAACAGCAGCAGCCGGCAGCAGATAAAAGCGGCGTCCCTGCTCGCAGAGACGCCGCTACTGCCGGGACTCACCAGCTCCTCCCTCCTCGGCTCCTGCCCAATCCGGGCAGTGGGAGCGGGAACAGCAGCAGCCGGCAGCAGATAAAAGCGGCGTCCCTGCTCGCAGAGACGCCGCTACTGCCGGGACTCACCAGCTCCTCCCTCCTCGGCTCCTGCCCAATCCGGGCAGTGGGAGCGGGAACAGCAGCAGCCGGCAGCAGATAAAAGCGGCGTCCCTGCTCGCAGAGACGCCGCTACTGCCGGGACTCACCAGCTCCTCCCTCCTCGGCTCCTGCCCAATCCGGGCAGTGGGAGCGGGAACAGCAGCAGCCGGCAGCAGATAAAAGCGGCGTCCCTGCTCGCAGAGACGCCGCTACTGCCGGGACTCACCAGCTCCTCCCTCCTCGGCTCCTGCCCAATCCGGGCAGTGGGAGCGGGAACAGCAGCAGCCGGCAGCAGATAAAAGCGGCGTCCCTGCTCGCAGAGACGCCGCTACTGCCGGGACTCACCAGCTCCTCCCTCCTCGGCTCCTGCCCAATCCGGGCAGTGGGAGCGGGAACAGCAGCAGCCGGCAGCAGATAAAAGCGGCGTATAAAAGCGGCGTCCCTGCTCGCAGAGACGCCGCTACTGCCTGGACTCCCCAGCTCCTCCCTCAGACGCTCCTGCCCATACCGGGCAGTGGGAGCGGGAACAGCAGCAGCCGGCAGCAGATAAAAGCGGCGTCCCTGCTGGGCGCGCCCGCGCCCTGCGGGCCCGCGCCTGAGGGCCTCGCAAGAGGGCCCTTTGGCGTGGCCCTTAGGCGCGGCACGAGGGCGAGCAGAAGGCAACAACAAAACGAGGCAGCTACACCAACAACATCGCAGCAGAACCCAACAAAGGACTAGACCGAAGAAAAGGACGTCAAAACCGCAAGTAGAACCCTCACTACACCACACCACTTCCTTCCACCAGACGGTCCCTTCAACTACCAACACCCCAACGGATCCGGATCTCCCCTTCCACGGGGACAGGCTCCCCTCCCACGGGGACAGGCTCCCTCCCACGGGGACAGGCTCCCGGTCCACGGGGACAGGCGCCCCTTCCACGGGGACAGGCTCCCCCTCCACGGGGACAGGCTCCCCTTCCACGGGGACAGGCTCCCCTTCCACGGGGACAGGCTCCCCTTCCACGGGGACAGGCTCCCCTCCCACGGGGACAGGCTCCCTTTCCACGGGGACAGGCTCCCCTCCCACGGGGACAGGCTCCCCTACCACGGGGACAGGCTCCCCACCCACGGGGACAGGCGCCCCACCCACGGGGACAGGCTCCCTTTCCACGGGGACAGGCTCCCTTTCCACGGGGACAGGCTCCCTTTCCACGGGGACAGGCTCCCTTTCCACGGGGACAGGCTCCCTTTCCACGGGGACAGGCTCCCCTCCACGGGGACAGGCTCCCCTTCCACGGGGACAGGCTCCCCTTCCACGGGGACAGGCCCCTGCCCCAAGTTTAGCTCTCCCCAATCGGGGGATTGGAGCGGCAACAAGGGCACAGCCAGACAGCGGCAGAGTGCCGCCCAATCGGGGCAGACTCAAGGCCGTACAAGGAACAGCGCGGCAAGAGTGAGCACAAAGGGAGAATCACAGCCACACATACAACAGAACACCAGAGGAAAAACAACAGCAAAGCAAGCAACAGACAAAGACTTAAGAAAAAAAAGGCATCACCCTAACAGAACATCACAAAAGACCAAAATGCACGTCACATACTTCCTCCCACTCTACCTACTCGTCACTCAACTCCTCCCACCAACCACACACCTACACTACCCACAAGCAAACACAACGCGGTACCCACCAACAGCATTGCCATATTTAGAAACACAGCACACACACAAACAAACACTCAGAACTGCCCAGACAAAAAGACCAAACAGACACAAATCAAACTCCCAATCCTGCACAAAGGAAGCACATGTAACAGCAACCTACTCAACAAAGGTAACAACGATTGAGCTCATAAACGCCAGATCAGTATGCAACAAGATACACACTCTTGTAGACCACATAGAGGAGCGACAGCCCGACATAATATGCTTCACAGAGACGTGGCTCAACCCTACCGACAATGTACTACTCAACCAACTCGTACCGGACAACTACTCAGCGTACAACTGCCCACGAACCCACAAGCGTGGAGGAGGAGTCCTAATAATAGCAAAGACAAAACTAAAATTCAAGACACATAGCTTCTCCAATACTCAGCAATGTAACACAATCAGCATCAAAAACAAAAACATTGCAATCTGCCTAACCTACAGAGCACCCAGAGCTCCACCCGACGAATTAGCCTTCATACTCGAAGAAGCCTGTGCCATAACAACAAACAACAAACCAGCACTACTGATTGGAGACTTCAACCTCAAGTCCACCAATGCCAAAGACGCAGAGGCCTTCCTGCAAGCAATGACCTCACTTCAATTCACACAGATAATCAACGCTCCAACGCACAGACATGGATCTTCTCCAGACCTCATCTTCGCATCCAATTACATAACTTCAAGAGACCTAATCTCTCCACCCACCATTACCCCAGTGCCATGGTCTGACCATTACTTAATTGAGACAAAGATACGATCTCAAGAGGACCAGACAAACGAAAGAACAAACAACTCACACACACAAAGACGATTCAAGAAATTCGACAGGGACGAATTCATACAGAACACAACACAACACCTGAACATTCCTACAGATGACCTGGAGGAACAAGTTTCCAGATGGAACAGCATCTTAGCTAACGCCGCCAAACCATCCGGTGGAGGACACGAGAAACACCAACACAACAGGAGACAAAACAAACCTTGGTACTCAGCAGAAATACGTCAGGAAAAGAGGGAGCTCAGGAAGATTGAACGGAGATGGAGAAAAAACAAAACAGCAGCCGACCAACATCTCTACCTAACAAAACAAAAACAATACAATGAATGCATCAACCAATCAAAGAGGGAATTCCACACAAACCTGATAAATACTTCCATCAACAAGCCCAGAGAGCTCTTTGAAATAGTCAAGATCCTCACAAAAGAGCAAACAGAAGGGGAAGTACAAGTGGACCCACAGGAATTCGCCAACCACATCAAAGACAAATTCCACTCCACAGAGCGTACAACACCCAGCGGGACCACCAGGACAGACATACACAACGAAACCTGGGGCACATTCTACTCACCCTCAACAGAGCAGATATCCCACATCATCTCTACAATCAACACAAGCACTGCTCCTACAGACCCATGCCCAGTATCATGGGTCAAAGCCACCAAATCAAACTTCATTCACACCATACACAAAATAGTACACAACTCACTCACTCAAGGACTCATGCCAAAGCAACTAAAGCTTGCCTCAGTAAGACCAATAACAAAGAAAACAACACTCGACAAAAAGGATCCAGCAGCATACCGACCGATCTCCAGCATACCCTTCCTGGCAAAAATCATCGAAAAAACGGTACAACTACAACTCCAGGAACACATCGACAAACATGAAACACTCGACGACAACCAACACGGCTTTCGTCCCAACCACGGAGTCGAAACGCTACTGATCTACCTCTTCGACAGCATCCTAAGAATAATTGACAACAACAGGAAGGGAATCATAATGATCTTCATCGACATCTCCTCAGCCTTCGACACAGTGGACCACAACACGCTCCTGGAAAGACTAAAGAACACTGGTATACACGGTATCACTTTGAAATGGTTCCACTCGTACCTAACCGAAAGACAGCTACAGGTCAAGGTGGGACACAACACCTCCCGACCCATAAATGTCCGCCAAGGAGTACCTCAAGGATCCGCACTTTCAGCCCTCCTATTTAACATCTACATCCAACCGATATGCGACATCATGAAAGAGAACAACATTCAATACACAATATATGCAGACGACATCATGATATACACCCCGATAGAAATCGACAACCCGGATTTCTCCAAGATAACAGACTGCCTTACCCAAATGACGAGCTGGTGTCAAAACAACAACCTCGCAATAAACTACAACAAGACTGAAGCCCTAATAATCACTCGGAACCAAAACTTCATACACCCGCCAAACATCAAGATACAAAACACTACTATTCCAATAAAATCAGAAGTGAGATACCTTGGAGTTACTCTGGACAACAAGCTAAGCCTCAAGCCACACATAGACAAAACAATACAAAAAGTCTACTACAAGATGCGAATCATCAGGAGACTGAAACCACTCCTTGCCCCAGAACACTTTCGTACCGTCCTCCAAGCACTGATAACCCCAATACTGGACTTCTGCAATCCGATATACTTGGGACTACCGAAACAAGCCCTCAAACCACTCCAGCTAGCACAAAACACTGCAGCACGAATAATATCCGGTACTGCAAGACAGGACCACATCACACCCACCTTAAAAGACTTACACTGGCTCCCAATCGGTGCACGCATCAGATACAAAACTATCATAAACCTATTTAAGATAAAACAGCACACATCAGCCAACAGCCTACACACCCTCATTCAACCAGACAACAGCACTCGTCCTAGAAGAAAACAAACACGCAACCGAGTCAGCACCCCAGGTGAATTCAAACACACACGCAAGGACACAACAGACAGAGCTCTCTCCATGGCTGCTCCAACTATATGGAACAAACTACCAGACGACTTGAGGACAACTACAGACCTCAAAGACTTTAGAAAACAGCTAAAAACCATGCTGTTCATAGAACACTATGGACACATCACATAACCTAAGAGAATGTATAACAGCACATACTGCTGCCTGTACAGATAATGTTTTACTGCACCACTGTATATAGCCCACACTGTACATAGCTCAAACCATTCTAGCACGCAACACACCACACCTTGTACATAGCTCACCCCAATCTAGCACACGATACAACACACACTCAACTAAATTGCACCCTCACTGCATGATTAACACACTCACTTTACCCGATTGTTTGCTGTGATACCACCTTGATTAATATGATAAGGCGGTTTAAAAATACTGTTAAATAAATAAAATAAATAAATAAAGTGTGGTGACAACCTTTTTCAGGTGTATTCGGGAGAAGAGGAAGATCAAAGGTGAAATTGCAAGACTCAAGTACTGAGAACGGATTCATGGAAAGTGACGACGTAAAAAGAGAAAATGCTAAACAAGTAGTTCTGTTCTGTTTTTACTAAAGAAAATCCTGGAGAAGGACCTCCTGTGGTTGACAAATATACAAATAGAAAAGGAGTAGATACTACACAATTCATAAAAGATGATGTGTTTGAACAGCTTGCAAAACTGAAAGTGGACCAGATGGGATACATCCCAGCGTACTGAAAGAGCTCAGAGAGGTTCTTGCAGGGCCTTTAATGGATGTTTTTAATATTTTTTAATAGATCCTTGGAGACACGAGAAGTTCCGCAGGACTGGAAAAGGGCCAATGTGGTATCTCTTCACAAAAATGGTAATAGGGATGAAGTGGCAAATTACAGGCTAGTAATCCTTACCTCGGTGGTGGGAAAAGTAACGGAAGTGCTCCTGAAAGAGAGAATAGTGGACTTTTTTGAAACCAATAGGTTGCATGATCCAAGGCAACATTGTTTTACCAAAGGACGATCATGCCAAACAAATCTGATCAAGGGCATGCGATGGATGTGGTCTGACTAGATTTCAGCGAAGCCTTTGATACTGTTCCTCGTAGGAGGCTTATCAATAAATTGACCAGCCTGGGGATAGGTCCCAAGGTGGTGAACTGGATTAGAAATTGGTTGACTGACAGATGACAGAAGGTGATGGTAAACGGAACTCACTCGGATGAAAGGAAGGTGATTAGTGGCATGCCCCAGGGGTTGATCCTGGGGCCAGTACTGTTCAGTGTATATGAGTGATATTGCTGAAGGACTGAATGGAAAAGTCTCTTTTTGCAGATGAAGCACAACTTTGCAACAGTGTAACTCCCCCGAGGGAGTGGATAACATGAGGAAAGATCTGCAAAAGCTGGAAGAATGGTTTAATGCTTGGCAGTTTAGATTTAATGTGAAGAAGTGCAGGGTCATGCACTTGGGAGGCAATAATCCAAGGGAATTGTATGAGAAAGGGGGCAATAGATTTAATATGCACAGACCAGGAGAAGGTCCAAGGAGTGATTTTGTTTCTGAGGATCTCAAAGTGGCGAAACACTGTGACAAGGCAGTGGCCAAAGTCAGAAGAATGCTGGGTTGCATACAGAGGAATTACCATCAGAAAGGAGGAGGTACTAATGCCACTGTACAAGTCGCTGGTGAGACCTCACTTGGAATAATGTGTTCAGTTTTGGAGACCATATCTTACAAAGGATATAAAAAGACGGGAAACTGTTAAGAGAAAAGCAACCAAAATTATTTGGAGCCTGCACCAGAAGATGTATGAAAAGAGATTCCAGTACCTAAATATGTATACTCTAGAGGAGAGGAGGGTAGGGGAGATAAGCCTTAAGTATTTAAAGGTCTGTATATTTTATTAATGAACAAACAAACCTTTTTCAAAGGCAGGGAAGCTGTAATACTAGAGGGCATAACATGAAGCTGCAAGGGGGTAAACTGAAAGGCAACATCGGGAAATACTGAAAGGGTGGTGGATGTTTGGAATGCCCGCTCAATGGAAGTGGTGGGGGCAAATACAGTGACAGAATTCAAAATGGCATGGGACAGACATAGTGGATCCCTTTTATAGAAACAAGATAAAATCAAAATAAACTTAACTGTCTCTGATATCTTAACAAGTCGAGGTGACCTGAATGGAGTGGTGGGTACACCCCTAAACAAAGGCATGGGGAGGGGTAAAATGCACGGAGTGGGGGGCGCACATACTCTTGCCACCTTCCTGGGCAGACTAGATGGACCACGTTGGTCTTTATCTGCTATCGTATACTATGTTACTATCTTCTGAGATAGATTTGACCGACCAGCAAAACATTTGAAATTCAGCCAGGTAGGACTGCTTTCATAGTGACTTACACAATTATGTAGAACAGCAGGGGTGAACGAGTGGCCTGTTAAGCTAAGGAGGAGATCTGCAAGTGGAAAATAAGACCACAACTCTGTCCCTATTCCATCTGAGTGCAGGCTGAGGATCCCAAAGTACATCCAAAGCAAAACTCTGGTAGTGGGGGAAAAAAAGATGAATTTCACCATGCCCCCAACAATCCTGCCTGGACCATTCACAACAGGTGGAGCTTGGCAACAAACAGAAAAAGAAAAACCCTTGCAGAAAAGTTTCACTGTTGTCCACATGTCCTGTAACAATCTCAGGAGCACACCAGCTGCCACTGCTGGCCTTCTCTATTAAATGGCCTACCCTAATGCTCGTTTCCACTGCTGTGTACTCAGATTAAAATCAAAGTGGCAAAGATGCAAACCAATAAGAAGATGCAGTCAGACCACTGGCACACTGGACTTAACTGCTTTTGCTTCTGTTGGGATTAGTTACTGGTTTGTGCCTTGGTCTAGCAGTAGGATGCCTTGCCTGATCTTGCATTGTAGCTCAGGCACAGCCATCAAACGAGGACTTAACCATCAAACAAACCCCTCCGAAGGTAGGAAACGCAGTTTCCAAGGCATTAAAAACACTTCTGCATTGGAAGACCCACTGAAACAGGCAAGCTGACTTACCTGCTCCTCTGATCCCATTCCCACCCATCTACTAAGCTCTGTCTCTTCTGCCTTCATCCCTTCCATCTGTCATATCCTTAACCTATCACTTTCACTGCAACTGTTTCTGTAGCCTTCAAACATACTGTGGTTACACCTCTCAAAAAGCCTTCATATTAGATCTTACTGGTCCTTCCAGCTATTGACCCATCTCCCTCCTCCCCTTTTTCCTCAAAGCTACTTGAACGAGCAGTTCACCACCACTGGTCTTGACTTTCTTTCCTCTCAAGGCCTTCTGGACCCACTGTAATCTGGCTTTCACTCTCTACATTCCACAGAAACTGCTCTTGACAGTCTCCAGTGACTTGTTCCTTGACATATCCAAAGGCCTCTACTCTATTCTCATCCTTCTGACCTTTCTGCTGCTTTTAACACTGTTGATCACCATCTTCTCCTCTACCCTGTTCTCGCTTGGTTTTAGGGGCTCTGTTCTGTCCTGGTTTTCTTCTTATCTCTTCCATTGCACTTTTATTGTTTGTTATGGTGGTCCCTGTTTCCTCCTCTACTGCCATCCCTCTTGCAGTTGGTGTATCTCTCCTTTTCTCTCTCTATACTTGGTCCCTTGTTGCACTTATTTCCTCCCATGATTTTCAGTTCCATTTTTATGCTGATGACTCTCAGATCTACCTTTCTGTGCCTGAAATCTCTCCAGGAAACTAGAACCTGATCTCTGCCTGCTTATCTGCATGTAGATAGTCATGGCCTAATGGGAGACAGCCAACATGGCTTTAGACAAGGAAGATCTTGTCTTACTAATCTATTATGTTTTTTTGAAAGTGTGAATAAACAGGTGGACGAAGGTGAGTCGGTTGATATAGTATATCTGGACTTTCAGAAAGCCTTTGACAAGGTCCCTCATCAGAGACTTTTGGCAAAACTAAAGAGTCATGGGATAGGAGGCAGTGTACTACTGTGGATCAAGAACTGGTTAAAAGATAGAAAGCAGAGGGTTGGGCTAAATGGCCAATTTTCCCAATGGAGAAAAGTGAATAGTGGTGTACCCCAGGGATCTGTGCTGGGTCCGCTGCTTTTTGACATATTCATAAATGACCTGGGAAGTGGAATAACGAGTGAGGTTATCAAATTTGCAGATGACACAAAACTATTTAAAGTTGTTAAAACCCAAGAGGATTGTGGAAAATTGCAAGAGGATCTTGATAAATTGGAAGACTGGGCATCAAAATGGCAGATGAAATTTAATGTGGACAAGTGCAAAGTTATGCACCTAGGGAAGAACAACCCAACCTATGGTTACACGATGCAAGGTTCCACATTAGAAACCACCACCCAGGAAAAAGATTTAGGCGTCATTGTGGATAGCATGTTAAATCCCTCGGCCCAGTATGCAGCGGCAGCCAAGAGAGCAAATAGAATGCTTGGTATCATTAGGAAAGGAATGGAAAATAAAACAAAAGATATTATAATGCCTCTATATCGTTCCATGGTGAGACCGCACTTTGAATATTGTGTGCAATTCTGGTCACCGTATCTTAAAAAGTATATAGCGTTATTAGAAAAGGTTCAGAGAAGAGCCACCAAAATGGTAAAGGGGATGGAAGGATACTCCTATGAAGAAAGGCTAAAAAGGTTAGGGCTCTTTAACCTGAAAAAGAGACGGCTGAGGGGAGATATGATAGAAGTCTATAAATTAATGAACGGAGTGGAACGGGTAAACGTAGATCGATTGTTTACGTTATCAGAATATAGAAAGACTAGGGGACATGCAATGAAGCTACAGGGTAAACTATTTAAAACTAATAAAAGAAAATATTTCTTCACTCAACGTGTAATCAAACTCTGGAATTTGTTACCGGAGGATGTAGTAAAGGCTGTTAGTGTGGCTGGGTTTAAAAAAGGTTTGGACAAGTTCCTGGAGGAAAGGTCCATAAACCATTATTAAGAAGGGACCCAGGATATCAATGCTTGACCCAGTACAAGCATTGCGGAACCTGTGTCTTTTGGGGAAACTGTGAGGTACTTATGACCTAGATTGGCCACTGTTGGAAACAGGATACTGGGCTTGATGGACCTTGGTCTGACCCAGTCTGGCATATTTTATGTTCTTATGTTCTTATCTGACTTTGCTGCCTGGATGTCTTACTGCCATCTGAAACTGAACATGACCAAAACTGAACTCCTTATCTTTCCCCCTAAACCCACTTCTTCCTTTCCTCCCTTCTCTATTTCTGTGGATAAAACTACACTCCTCCCTGTTTCCTCAGCTCACAACCTTGGGGTTATCTTTGTGCTCTCTTTCTGCACACACATCTATCTAACAGATAGTTAGAACCTGTCACTTCTTCCTCTGTAACATTGGCAAAATTTGTTCCTTCCTTTCTACGCATACTACTAAGATGTTTATCCACTTTGTCACCTCCCGTCTGGACTATTGCAACTTCCTCCTTGCTGGTCTCCCTCCAAATTATCTCCCTCCCCTTCCATCTGTTCAAAATTTAGCTACACAGCTAATCTTCTACCAGCCTGATATGCTCATGTAACTTCTCTTCTCAAGTTGCTTCACTGGCTCCCTATCCATTTCTGTATCCAGTTCAAACATCCCCTACTGACCTATAATTGCACTCATTGTGCTGCTTCTCACTACCTTTCCTCTCATCTCTCCCTTCATCCCTCCTTGGGAGCTCTGCTTTTCTAGCAGATCCTTTTTATCTGTGCCCTTCTCTTCTACTGCCAAATCCAGACGTCAATCCTTCCATCTTGCTGCTTATGCACAGACTCAGGTAGTTTGTTCCAGGCATCAGGCTTTATCTCTGGCCCTTTTCAAATCCTAGGTGAACTCTAAGGCCGCTTTTGGATCCTGATCCGCTTAGTCTCCTGTTGTTTCCTTACCATTCCCCTAGATATATCCTTGTCCTCAGCAGCTTTGTTGTCTTTTGGCTAGATTGTAAGCTCTGAGCAGGGACTGTCTTTTACATGTCTGTACAGGGCTGCATTTGCCTTGAAGAGCTATACAATTGATTAGTAGTAGTAGTAAGTTCACATTGGCATGTAATTTAATAAGACTGATGAGTTGCAGAGCAGAGATTTTAAACATCTACCATCTTAGCAAACTCTAAGGCAGGGGTCTCAAACTCAAATTGCTTTGAGGGCCAAATGAGGACTTGTAAAATAACCCGGGGGCCGCATGAGACGTGGGACCTCATTTGCATAAGGGACCTCATTTGCATAAATATTTGCATAATGTTACCATACCCTAACTTTTAGTAAACATGCCTCTTAATGAGTGCATGAATAAAGAAAGACTAAAAGATTTCTACATTACTATAATCCAGTGGCAACCGCCAGGCACATTAGGAACTACTACAAACAAACACTGCCCATTTAGAACCCATAGCAAACCCGCCATATCCTAACAGCACTACCAGGACTCACAAAGCACCATACCCTACCTATCAAAAGGCAACACTGCAAATATTAAATCAATACATTTCAGAGAATAACAATACATGACCTACTGGGGACAGAGAACAAGTAGCAATGTCAAATAGGAATTACATAAACAGAATACCTCAGCTCAGTTACACATGCAGAATACACCATCACCAAACAAGGAATCAAAATTTAGAAACAAGACAATTTAAACTGGGACCCCCCAAAAGCCAAACTTGGAATGTACAACAACACTGTAGAAATAAAACTATAAATTAATTTCCTCTTGTACTAAACAAAGCGCAGACGTTATTGATGCACATTTCCCAGAACTGACATATTCCAGTTAATAAATTCAAAATAAAGATATTTTTCTACCTTTTGTGCATTTTTTTTCAGTTCCAGCCACTTTCTTCTGGTTTCTCTTCGTGCATTCTGCTAACTCTCCATCGTCTGCTGTCCATTTGTCCTTCTCTCTTCTAGCTTTTTCCATTCTCCCTCTACATCTGCTTTAACATATTAATCTTTCTCCTTTTGCTCTTTCCTCATTCCTATTTTCATCCACTCAAATTTTACCCCTCCATCCTCAATCCCCACTTACCTGGCCAATTGTAGATTTGTCTTCCCTCCCACACAAAATATTTTCCCCTCTCCATTTCACTCTCCCAGCTCCATCCCATTCTAATCCTCCCCCAACATCAGCTCCCTTCTAGTTCCAGTCCCACACAGCACCCCCTCCCTTCTAGTCACCTCATCAGCCCATTTTCAGTCCTAGCCCCCCATCAGCCCATTTCCAATCGTAGCTCCCCCCATCAGCCCATTTCCAGTGCTAGCTCCCTCCCCTCACAGCCCATTTCCATTCCAAGCCCCCCTCCCCATCAGCCATTTGCAGTTCAAGCCCCCCTTCCACTCAGCCCATTTCCAGTCCTAGCAGACCCCCCAGCCTATTATCAGTCCTAGCCCCCCCATAGCCGATTACCAGTCCTAACCCCCCATAGCCCACTTCCAGTCTTACCCCTCATAGCCCATTACCAGTCCTAACCCCCCCCCATCACCTCATTTTCAGTGTTACCCCCATCACCTCATTTTCAGTGTTACCCCCATCACCCCATTTTCAGTTACCCCCTCATAGGCCTTTACCTGTACTACCCCCCCCATCACCTCATTTTCAGTGTTACCCCCATCACCCGATTTTCAGTGTTTCCCCCATCACCCAATTTTCAGTTACCCCCCCTCATAGGCCATTACCAGTCCTAGCCCCCCCCCATAGCCCATTACCAGTCCTAACCCCCCCTCCCACCATCAGCCAAATTAGATGAAAAAAAAAAAGTATATTTGCTGCTGCTGCAGTATTAAGCGTCCCGTGGGCCCCTCTGCCTGGTCCTCTCCGCCCTGCAGCTTTCCGCTCCAAAAGCGGCGGCTTTCCCAGCGGCGAAGCGAGAGAGAGTTTCTCTCGCGCGGTTCTGAAGACTCTCGCGCTGCTCTTCAGAACTGCGCGAGAGAAACTCTCTCTCTTCGCGGCTCTGAAAGCCGCCGCTTTTGGAGCTGATACTGCAGGGAGGAGAGGACCAGGCAGAGGGGCCCACGGGACGCTTAATACTGCGGCGGCAAGTTTGGAATTTTTTTTTTTTTACTTGCCGGTACTTCGCGGGCCGCACAAGATGCTCATGCGGCCCGCGGGCCGCGTGTTTGAGACCCCTGCTCTAAGGTGTCATTTTAAAACCATTCTTAAGGCAGCTTTAAAAATAAAATATATAGTTCACCTGTTATTGACCTCCCTATCTCACCTGTGACTCTGAATAGTTATCTTCTGTTGCTTTTTGGATATTTTGGTCTACAGGCTTGCTCTAGAGCAGCGATGGCGAACCTATGGCACGCGTGCCAGCTGTGGCACGCGAAGGCCTTGCAGCTGGCACGCGGGAAGGTCCGCCATCGAAAAAAAAACAACAACCCTGTCTGCTGCCGTTGTCGGGGCCGCCGCGGCAGAATCGAGCGTGCCGCGGGGCCCCCCTGTACCCGGCACAGCCTCTCCTCCCTGTAGCAGCTCTCTCGTTGGAGCTGCAGTCAGACTCGCCGGCTTGCAGAGCGCGAAGGGAAGAGTTTCCCTTTCGCGACTCTGTTAAGCCCTGGGGGCTGATGGGAACTTCCCATCAGCCCCCGCGGGCTTAACAGAGCAGCGAGGGAAAAAACTCTTCCCTCGCGCTCTGCAAGCCGGCGCGTCCTGACTTCAGCTCCAACGAGAGAGCTGCTACAGGGAGGAGAGGCTGTGCCGGGTACAGGGGGGCCCCGCGGCACGCTCGATTCTGCCGCGGTGGCCCCGACAGCGGCAGCAGACAGGTTTTCTTTTTTTTTTTTTTAATTTTCCCCCTGGGCTGGCTGGGCTGGGCTGGGGGTGGGGGTGGGGGTTAGGAGTGGTGATGGGCTGGGCTGGCTGGGCTGGGGGGCTTAGGAGTGGTGATGGGCTGGGCTGGGCTGGGCTGGGGGGGGTTAGGAGTGGTGATGGGCTGGGCTGGGCTGGGCTGGGGGGGGTTAGGAGTGGTGATTGGCTGGGCTGGGCTGGGGGTTGTTAGGAGTAGTGATGGGCTGGGGTGGGGGGGTTAGGAGTGGTGATGGGCACTGGCTGGGGGGTTAGGAGTGGTGATGGACACTGGGCTGGCTGGGGGGGGTTAGGAGTGGTGATGGGCACTGGGCTGGCTGGGGGGGGGGGTAGGAGTGGTGATGGGCGCTGGGCTTGGGGGGGTAGGAGTGGTGATGGGCGCTGGGGGGGGGTTAGGAGTGGTGATAGGCGCTGGGGGGGCTTAAACTAAAAATTGAGTGATGGGGGATTAGGACTGGGAGTGGGCTGATGGGGAGGTTAGGACTGGAAATGGGCTGGTGGGATTAGGACTGGGAGTGGGCTATGGGGGGCTAGGACTGGTAATGGGTTGGGGGGGTTGCTAGGACTGGAAATGGGCTGAGTGGAAGGGGGCTTGGAACTGCAAATAGCTGTTGGGGATGGGGCTTGGAATGGAAATGGGCTGCGGGGAAGTGGGGGCTTGAACTGCAAATAGCTGATGGGGACGGGGCTTGGAATGGAAATGGGCTGAGGGGAAGTGGGGGGGCTTGAAGAAGGGAATGGATGCTGGGTGAGACTGGAACTAGAAGGGAGCTGATGTTGGGGGAGGATTAGAATGGGATGGGGCTGGGAGAGTTAAAATGGAGAGGGGAAAAAATATTTTGTGTAGGAGGGATGAAAAATCTACAATTGGCCAGGTTTTGGGAGATTTATTGGGGATTTAGGTTGGAGGGGTAAAATTTGTGTGGATGAAATAGGAATGAGGAAAGAGCAAAAGGAGTAAGATTAGTATGTTAAAAGCAGATGTAGAGAGAGAGAGAATGGAAAAAAAAACTAGAAGAGAGAGAAGAAAGGACAAATGGACAGCAGACGATGGAGAGTTAGCAGAAAAACATGAAGAAACCAGAAGAAAATGGCTGGACCAATTGCAACTGAAAAAAAATGCACAAAAGGTAGAACGATATCTCTTTATTTTGAATTTATTAACTGGAATATGTCAGCTCTGGGAAATGTGCATCATTAACATCTGCGCTTTGTTTGGTACAAGAGGAAATTCCTATTTGACGTTGCCACTTGTTCTCTTTCCCCAGTATTCACTGAAATGTATTGGTTTAATATTTGCAGTGTTGCCTTTTGATAGGTAGGGTATGGTGCTTTGTGAGTCCTGGTAATGCTGTCAGGATACGGCGGGTTTTCTATGGGGTTCTAAATGGGCAGCGTTTGTAGTAGTTCCTAATGTGCCTGGCGGTTGGCACTGGATTATAGTAATGTAGAAATCTTTTAGTCTTTCTTTATCCATACACTCATTAAGAGACATGTTTACTAAAAGTTAGTGTATGGTAACATTATGCAAATATTTATGCAAATAAGACCACTTATGCAAATGACGTGCTGGCACTTTGAGGAAATTCTTTGGTTTTGTGCGGCAGTTTGGGCACTCGGGCTCAAAAAGGTTAGCCATCACTGCTCTAGAGGGACCAACTTCTGGTGAGACCTAGGCAGGAGCAGCCATCTGCAGAGAGGCATGGGTGAGGAGTACTTGAGGGGTCTTTTCATGGCATGCTATTGTGTGAGAACATGCTTGAGAGGGCCATTTACCACATGGCATGGGTGAGAGAGGGTGTTTGTGTTTCCAGTATGATTTTAAGAAAGATGATAATGCTGCTTGCTTAAGTGACAGAAATATATTTCCAAGCTTGTTCCTTTATGGTTTAAGTGAATGTTATCAGGTTTCGGTTTAATTCATGACTCAAGTAGCTTAAATAACATATTGGAAGCTTTTGTCAAAAATTGCTCTGTAATAATTCATTGTAACAGGAATATGTAATCTACAATTTAAAAGTGAATTGATAAAAATCAAAAATCATTCTGAAATCCAGGACTAGGATGTTAAGACATTTGGTCTGAAAACAACCAGTTCTATTGGAAATGGCTGGTGAAACTCACTAATAAATGTTATCATATCCACTGTTCCCTCTAAGCTGTGCGCGTGTGCGTGCGCACACACCTCGCCGAGCGAGCGCACATACTTTACAACAGAGCGCACAAAAATTACGGCTCTGATTCTGATAAAAAAACAACACAGGCATCTTAAAATTTAAAAGTTATGATTGTAATTACTAGAAATTTCCCGCTTCATTTAGTAATCGTCTATTTTAATTTAATTTGATTAAAATCAATGTGGTGTACATACTGTATTCTAACATGTAGTCAAATTTTAAAGTATATAACTCCGAGTGTTATGTGGCGCACAAAAATTTAACCTTCCTTCAAAAGCTGCACACAGCTGATATTATCTCCAGGAACAAGCAGGAATGAGTCCTCACATATGGGTACGTCGGAACCGACGGAGCCTGCGCGGGAAAGCTCCCCAGCTTCTCAGAAAGGAAGCTTTTGGGGCCTCCCACAGCGCATGCGCGCTGCCTTCCCGCCTTCCTGACCAACTCTCTTCAGTTCTTCTTTTTCCGCGGAGCCAGCAGGTCGTGTTCCTGTCACCGCTGAAGAAATTGTTGTTTTAATTTGTTTCTTTGACCGCGTGTCTGCCTTCCCCGATTCCGGACCGGTACCGCCGGTCTTTTTTCATTTATTTCTTTAAAAAAAAAATAATAATTACTTTTCCCTCACTTGGTGTGTTTTTTCTGTGAGGCCTCTAGGCCTTCTCAGATTCTCCCTCATGGAGAAACCACCCTCTGGTTTTAAAAAATGCACCAAGTGTACCAGTACTATTTCAGTCACAGATACCCATGAGTGGTGTCTTAAATGTTTGGGGCCTGACCATTCCATTCCGGATTGTCCATCCTGCTCTCTGATGTCCAAACGGGGCTTACAGAACAGAGCAGCCAAGTTTCATATGCTGTTTTCTGCGGATACTCCAGCATCAACATCCTCCAGGTCTTCCTCTCCTGATGGATCTCAGGTAACCAAACATTCTTCAGGCAGGTCCTCAAAGGGCAAATCTCCCTCTAAGCAGCGAGAGGCCCTTGGGTTTGACCCTGAGGACCCTGCCCCAGCCAAACAACCCCGGCGGGAAGCTCCAGCTTCCAAAGCTCCTCCTATGGGGTTACAGGTAGACATCGATGGCACGGCCTTGACCGATCTCCTGTTAGACTGCTCTGGGGTACCGGCTAACACCGGTACCGACATCCAGGCAGTTGTGGTGTCTATGGGTACTACGGTACAATCCATGCAGCAGGCCATATTTGGCTTTCATTAATGCTGCAACGCCCTCGGTACCGCGACAATCGGTTCCGACTCCGGTTCCGGTACCGCAACTGATACCGGTACCCAGATCATCTACTTCCAGTAGTATGCCGGTTCCGGTCTCCGGTTCCGGAGATTTTCTCGATACCGCTCCGATTCCCGGTACGCCCGATGTCGATACCGGTCGGTACGCGTATCGATCTCTGGAAGCTAATAGGCAGTACTTTGAATCTTCTGAAGATTGTGATACCTCAGATGATTCTGCTGATGTCTCTTTTACTCTTCCTGAGGAGCCCTCTTCTCCAAAAAGGAGAATGTCTCCTCCAGAGGATTTGTCCTTTCAAGACTTCATTATTGAAGTAGCTAAAGGACTCTCCATATCTGTAACCTCTGAAAAGGAACCTAGAGCAAAAAAATTGGATATTTTAGGATACTCTAAGGTTCCCAAAGAGGCAGCCACCTTACCCATACATGAAATTCTTCAAGAACACATGATGGACTTAGGGTGAGAGGAGCCTCCCACATCTCCACATTCTCGACGTTTGGACACCATGTATCGGGTTCCTCCTTCTCCTGGTTTTCAAAAAACTCAGCTCCCTCACCACTCTATTGTGGTGAAGTCTGCTATCAAAAAGATAAAGAGTACCAAAAGGCACTCTTCTACTCCTCCAGGAAGAGAATGTAGGACTCTGGATGCTTTTGGTAGAAAAAGCTTCCAAGCTAGCATGCTTATTGCCAGAATCAATTCATACAGCCTCTATATGGGCATGTTTTTGAAAGAGATTGCACTGAAGATACGTCATTTTCTCCCCTTTATCCCAGAGGATAAAAAGGAGGAGTTCCTTCTTTTGCTAAAGCAAACTCAAGATGTTTCAAAGTTCTCCAACAGAGCAGCCTTTGACTCTTTTGAGGGAGCTAGCAGAGCCTCCGGCATTGCCATAGCTGCTCGCAGACGTGCTTGGCTCCAGGCCTCTGATTTGGAACCCTGGGTACAAGAAGGCTTGGGCAATCTGCCCTGTACAGGTGAAAATCTGTTTGGCAAGGAGTGGCAAATCAAAGCCACTCAAATGGATGCAGAGAATGTTGCTTTAGATAGACTTTCTAAGTCTACCTCTACCCCTGCCAAGAAAAAACCTTTTAAGAAGCCTTTCTATAAAAAGACCAGATTTTCCACAAATACTGGCCAGCAATCTTCCCAAGTTCACTTTGCTCCTAAGCGTCAGCAATCTAAATAGGCCAGAACAAAGTCTACAGGGGCTGCTACAGTCCAGCAGTCCCAACCTCCTCAGAGTTTTTGACTTGATTCTAGAGAACTTAACCTTTCTGGCTCTGCAACAACCAGAGCCTCTCACCATTCCAGGAAGGTTAACTCACTTTGCTCCCAGATGGGAACAAATCACATCAGAACAGTGGACCCTCTCTATCATCAGAGAGGGCTACAAACTACATTTCTCCAGCCTTCTTCCCCATACCATGGTGAGACAATTCAATTCTCCCCCATCTCTCCTGTACCTGTGGGCCAGGAGGTGACCACTCTTCTCGCCCAAAAGGCAATAGAAGAGGTTCCTCTTCCTCAACAAGGGTCAGGTTTTTACTCCCCTTATTTTCTCATCCCCAAGAAAACAGGGGGGTACAGACCCATTCTGGATCTCAGAGAATTGAACAAATTTCTATACAAGGAGAAATTCAAGATGCTTTCTCTAGGCACTCTCCTTCCATACCTACAGAGTCAGGACTGGCTTTGTTCTCTAGATCTCAAGGATGCGTACACACATATACTCATCCATCCATCCCACAGAAAATTCCTACGGTTTCTGTTCCAGGGAAAACATTTCCAATACAGAGTACTTCCCTTCGGTCTAGCCTCTGCTCCAAGGGTATTTACCAAATGCATGGCAATAGTAGCTGCATTTCTACGCACTCTGGGAATCTTTGTCTTCCCATACCTGGACGACTGGCTCATCCGAGCTCCATCTCAGTCCGAGGCTCAAACTTCCCTGGACCACACCAGACGCATACTGCAGTATCTGGGACTTGTCATCAATCTGCCAAAGTCTCAACTCACCCCTACTCAGTCCCTAGAATTCATAGGGGCCTGGCTAGATACCACCACTGCAAGGGCCTATCTTCCTCAGGCCCGTTGCCACCGTCTAGTGCAGTTGGCCTCTCAAATTCAGTCCAGAAGCCACTTGACTGCCAGGGAGATGCTACAACTGCTAGGCCACATGGCATCCACAGTTCATGTGGTGCCTTATGCTCGCCTACATATGAGAGCAGCTCAATGGACTTTGTCCACCCAGTGGACCCAAGCATCAGGAGCTCTCTCTGACCAAATAGCAACCTCAAAACGTCTTTTTTGGTCTCTCCAATGGTGGATATCCACTCAAAATCTGTTGTTGGGGGCCCCCTTCCAACCTTTGTTACCCCAAGCAACTCTCACTACAGATGCCTCCCAAACAGGTTGGGGAGCTCATCTCCAAGACCTCTCCACTCAGTGCACTTGGTCTCCACAGGAGACCACCCTTCATATCAACCTTTTGGAGCTCCGAGCAATTTTCCTTGCTCTCAAGGTCTTTCATACCCTCCTCATCAACATGACAGTCCTTGTTCATACCGACAATCAAGTAGCCATGTTCTACATAAACAAACAAGGAGGGACTGGCTCTCTGTCGCTTTGCAACGAAGCTCTAAAATTGTGGGCCTTCGCCAGAGAGCATCAAATCCATCTCCTGGCAGTTTCCCTCCCAGGAATCCAAAAACTCTTGGGCAGACAGACTCAGTCGAGTTCTGCTTCCACACGAATGGTCCCTGCACATGGATCAGGTACTCAGAATCTTTCAGAAATGGGGAACCCCGGACATAGACCTGTTTGCAAGTCCGTGCAATGCCAAACATCCCCGGTTCTGTTCCAGAATTCCGTGTCAGGGAGCTCAGGCCAAGGATGCCTTCCTCCTTCATTGGGGCCAGGCCTTCCTATATGCCTTTCCACCCATTCCTTTGATTCCCAAGACTCTATTCAAACTTCAGAGGGATCAAGGATCTATGATCCTCATAGCTCTACGCTGGCCACGCAAAGTGTGGTACCCTCTACTTCTGCATCTCTCCCAGGCACCCTCCCTGGATCTGGGAGCTGCTCCAGACCTTCTGTCTCAAGAGGAGGGGACTTTGTGGCACCCAAACCCCAAGTCCCTTCACCTCAGAGCTTGGTTACTGAAGGCCTAGACCTTCAAGACTTCAATCTTTCTCAACAGGTGAAGGATATCCTCCATGCATCTAGGAGACCTTCCACCAGGCGTTCTTATGCTTTTAAATGGAAAAGATTTTCCATTTGGTGTGCTGAAAAGGGTCTTAACCCTCTAGCACTACCTTTGAATTCTTTACTCGAATATCTCCTGCATCTTTCCAATGCAGGACTTCAAACCAATTCTATAAGGGTCCATTTGAGTGCTATTGCAGCATCTCTTCAGCCTATCAATGGACAATCTGTTTCCTCTCATCCTCTTATTGCAAGATTCATGAGAGGTCTAACTTTAACTAAGCCTCCCATTCGGCCTCCTCCGGTGGCATGGGACTTAAACGTGGTTCTTGGTCAGCTTATGAAGCCACCCTTTGAACCCTTAGCCACTACCTCCTTGAAATTTCTTTCCTGGAAAGTCATTTTCCTTATTGCAATCACTTCTGCTCGCCACATCAGTGAACTGCAGGCTTTAGTGGCTAATCCACCTTATACAAGGTTCCATCATGATAAGGTAGTCCTTAGGACAAATCCTCACTTTATGCCTAAAGTGGTCTCACCTTTTCATCTTAATCAAGAGGTATATCTACCTGTCTTTTTTCCAGCTCCTCATGCATCCAGTGCAGAGAGGAACCTACATACGTTAGATTGTAAAAGAGCTCTTGCCTTTTACATCCACAGGACACAGCAACATCGAAAGTCTTCTCAACTTTTTGTTGCTTTTGATCCTTCTCATTTAGGACTTCCAGTCTCAAAAAGAACACTGTCCAATTGGATTGCTCAGTGTATTTCTTTTGCTTACCAGAGTAAGAACCTTTCTCTGGAAGGCCATGTCACAGCTCACAATGTGAGAGCCATGGCCACATCTATGGCTCATCTTCATTCTGTATCCATCGATCAGATCTGTCGAGCAGCCACCTGGGCCTCGGTTCATACCTTCACAGCCCATTACTGCTTGGACAAGGACTCCCGCCGGGATGCCTTGTTTGGTCAGGCTGTCCTCAGACACCTGTTCCATTCTAAAACAATTCCTGCCCACCTTCCCTAAATGGATGCCTGAGATCCATAGGAAGATGAGGAACCCTTGGAGGAGGATCTCCCCGGCATCTTAGCTAGGGAGTCCCCATATGTGAGGACTCATTCCTGCTTGTTCCTGGAGATAGCACAGTTACTTACCTGTAACAGGTGATCTCTGGGAACAGCATGAATTAGTCCTCACAACCCACCCACCTCCCCTAGGAGTTGTATCTCTCTCTATCTCTTTCCTTTCCTCTATTGTTTCAGCTTTAAACTCGAACTGAAGAGAGTTGGTCAGGAAGGCGGGAAGGCAGCGCGCATGCGCTGTGGGAGGCCCCAAAAGCTTCCTTTCTGGGAAGCTGGGGAGCTTTCCTGCGCAGGCTCCGTCGGTTCCGACGTACCCATATGTGAGGACTAATTCCTGCTGTTCCCAGAGATCACCTGTTACAGGTAAGTAACTGTGCTTTATGTGCACACAGCCTACAGAAAATTAGAGGGAACATTGATCATATCTCTTCTGAAGTTTTTCTTTGTCATTGGAAGCAGCCCATTCAGTGTACATCAGAGATCTTCTTGTCTTATTCTCATGGCAAAACTTGTTAATAAACCAGGCCTTAAATATTATATCCAGGAGCAAGCAGGAATGTAGTCTTCACATATGGATATTGTTGGTACCGACGGAGCCTGCACGGGAACGCTCCCCAGCATCCCCAGCTTTCCTACAGGAGCTCTCCAGATCAACTAACATGGGACTTTCCTTGAGCACAGTAGGTGGTTGAACTCCAGTAACCTCTTCAGCTTTGGGAACTGCTAACACCTAATCAGGAGTTAGTGGGCCTGATTACCTGAGAGCAGCTGAGGGCCTGCATAAAAGGCTCCAGTGCCCTACCCTGTTCAGGCTTTCCTACAGGAGCTCTCCAGATCAACCAACAGTAAGGATTTAAGAGTTTGTTTTATTATATTAAATTGTTAGCTCTCTGACTGGGAGCTCTTTAAAGGGTTTTTTTGTACATTTTTAAAGCACGGTTACTTTCTTTTTGGTGCCTTAGTGGGACTTTCCTTGAGCACAGTAGGTGGTTGAACTCCAGTAACCTCCTCAGTTTTGGGAACTGCTAACACCTAATCAGGTGTTAGTTCCCTCCCTACCCACCCCAACTCCCACCCACCCGTAGTGAGTAGTCTTGCTTTATAGGGCACCTCCCCATTTGACAAAGCACAGAGAATTGGACCAGCACATTTTGACTATAATTAAGGAGATTTAACTGCTTTTTCTCTGAAAGGACAGCTGGGAAACCGGCTGGTACTTGGTAGATCTCTCTCTTTTGCTTTAACAGATACCTAAGCTCCACGAACAGAACAATGGCTGGGAAAAAATCGTATCGCTAAAGCTATTGCCCCCGTTACAGCTTCTGCCTCGGTCTAGACAGAGGTCCTAATGCTAGTTGAAGGACCGGTTCCATGTGCAGGGTGCCTGCATGCTGAAGCTGAGGAAATAAGTGGAGGAACTCAGAGAGGAGGTGGCGAGGCTGAGGAGCATTCAGGACAGTGAGAAGTACATTGATGAGATGCTTCTTGCAGCAACCAAGCTCTCCAGCACAGGAGAAAATGGGTGCCAACAGAATGTCGATGGTTGGACACAAGTCACCAGGGCCTGCAAAATCACCAATCCAACTTCTTCAGCCCTTGAATTGAAGAACCATTATGAAGCCTTGGAAGTGGAGAAGGTGAAAGCATCCCTGGAAAGGGAAGAACCAGAGCTCAAGTACCCCAAAGTTGCAGAATCAGTGAGCACAAGGAAACGAAGGGTAGTGGTGGTTGGAGACTCTCTTCTGAGGGGTACTGAGGCGTCCATCTGCCGACCAGACTTGATGTCCAGAGAGGTATGCTGTCTGCCTGGTGCCAAAATCCAAGATGTTACGGAGAGTTTGCCGAGACTCATCAAGCCCACTGACTATTACCCAATGTTGCTAATCCATGTTGGAACAAATGATACTGCCAGGTATACCTCGGAACGTATCAAAAGTGACTTCACGGCTCTGGGACAGAGGGTAAAGCAGTTAGGTGCACAGGTGGTGTTCTCTTCAGTCCTCCCTGTTGAGGGTAAAGGCCAAGGCAGAGAGGCTCGCATCCTGGAGATGAATGCATGGCTGCGTGGATGGTGTCATCGAGAGCGTTTTGGTTTCCTAGACCATGGGATGCTGTTCCAAGGGTTGCAGAGCAGAGATGGCATCCATCTGTCCAAGAAAGGTCAATGCGTCTTCAGTAGTAGACTGGCTAATCTACTGAAGAGGGCTTTAAACTAGATTCGTTGGGGATGGGTGAAGAAAGCCCCCAGGTAAGTGAAAGCCCCCAGGTAGGTGATACATTAAATATCTTTATGGAAATGGGTAACAGGGGTAACATATGGAAAGCAGTGTGTATAAATGCCCGTAGCATGGGAAATAAGATCCCTGATGTTGAAGCTTTGGTGTGAGTGGCTGACTTGGATTTAGTGGCAGTTACAGAAACATGGTTCACAGAAAACCATGATTGGGATGTAACTATACCTGGCTATACTTTATTCAGAAAGGACAGGGTAGGAAGTAGGGGAGGAGGAGTGGCACTATATGTAAAAGCTACTATTAAAGCTTTGGAATTTCAGAGCTTAAAAGGGAGAGGGGAGGCATTGTGGGTTAAACTAGAAAGAGGGAAAGAGAAATCTATTTGCATTGGTGTGATATACAGACCTCCCTCACAAGAGGAAGAGGTGGACAGAGAGTTAATTGAAGACATAAGCAGCATTGCTAGGAAAGGGGAAGTGCTACTGATAGGAGATTTCAATATGCCAAATGTTGATTGGCACATTCCTGCTGCAGTATCATCTAGAAGTAAGGAGATCCTGGATTCTCTACAGGGAGAACTATTCAGGCAATTGGTAACAGACCCCACACGTGAAGGGGCCATACTGGAGTTGGTGCTTACCAATGGTGAAAGTGTTTCTGATGTTGTAGTGGGAGATCATTTTGCATCCAGTGATCACCAGATGGTGTGGTTCAATATTAGGACTAGGGCTGTTAGAATACATTCAAAGGCGAAGATCTTAGACTTTAGGAAGACTAACTTTGTGAAAATGGGCCAATACCTCAGGGAGTCGTTAGTTGGATGGGAACAGCTGAGGGATGTAGAAAAACAATGGGAAAAACTGAAAGGGGATATTTTAAGAGCAACCAACCTTTTTGTTAAAATGGTAAATAAAGGTAAAAGGAAAAGGAGACCGCTATGGTTTTCGAAAGAAGTAGCTGAAAAAGTGAAGAAAAAGAGGGAGGCCTTCATGAAATACAAGAGATCACAGAGAGAGGAAGACAGGCATCTGTATTTAGAAAAACTTAGAGAAGCTAGCAAAGTAGTCAAGAAGGCAAAGATTCAAAAGGAGGAGGAAATAGCCAATGCAATAAAATGGGGGGATTAGACATTTTTCAGATATATTAGTGAGAAGAGGAAGGGCAAGAGTGGTATTGTCAGACTCAAGGGTGCAGGGGAGGAATATGTAGAAGCTGATAAGGATAAAGCGGAATTGCTTAACAAATATTTTTGTTCTGTGTTCACAGATGAAGCACCAGGAGCAGGACCTCAGAAAACACCCACAAATAGGAACAGAAGCAAAGGACATCTTGAACAATTTTCAAAAGGCTGTGTTCGTGAGAAACTCTCTCAACTTAAAGTAGACTAAGCGATGGGACCGGATGGGATACACCCGAGAATACTGACGGAACTTGGGGACGTTCTAGCAGCTCCACTGACTGACCTTTTCAATGCCTCGTTGGAGTCGGGAGTGGTGCCAAAGGACTGGAGAGAGGCTCATGTGGTGCCTTTACACAAAAGCGGAAGTAAGGATGTGGTTGAAAACTACAGGCCGGTTAGTTTAACTTCAGTGGTGAGTAAATTATTGGAAACGCTGCTGAAAGAGAAAATAGTGAGGTTTCTGGAGTCCAGCGGATTACAGGATCCGAGGCAGCATGTATTCACCAGAGGCAGGTCTTGTCAGACAGATCTGATTGATTTCTTTGACTTGGGTGACCAGGGAGTTGGACCGAGGGAGATCCCTAGATGTGGTGTATTTAGATTTCAGTAAAGCCTTTGACACTGTTCCTCACAGGCGACTTATAAACAAACTGAGCACCCTAGGGATGGACTCTAAAGTTACTGCTTGGGTTAGAAATTGGTTGGGTGGGAGGCGACAAAGAGTACAAGTAAATGGAGCTCACTCTGAGGAGAAGGATGTTATCAGTGGTGTGCCCCAGGGATCTGTCCTTGGTCCGATTCTTTTTAACATCTTTGTTAGTGATATAGCGGAAGGGCTTTCAGGTAAGGTTTACCTCTTTGCGGATGATACCAAAATCTGCAATAGAGTAGATACCCAGGAAGGGGTAGATAACATGAGGAGGGATCTAGCTAAGCTTGAAGAATGGTCTGGAATTTGGCAGCTTGGATTTAATGTTAAATGTAAGGTAATGCATTTGGGCTGCAGCAATCCAAGAGAGCAATATAGTATAGGGGGTGAAGTACTTTTGTCCACTAAGGAAGAGCGGGACCTAGGCATGGTTGTGTCTGATGATCTTAAAGTAGCCAAACAGGTAGAAAAGGCAATGTCAAAAGCTAGAAGGATGCTTGGGTGCATACGGAGAGGAATGGCTAGCAGAAAAAAGGAGGTGATAGTGCCTCTGTATAAGTCATTGGTGCGACCTCATTTGGAGTATAGTGTGCAGTTCTGGAGACCGCACCTTCAAAAGGATGTGAACAGGATGGAGTTGGTGCAGAGGGTGGCTACTAAAATGATTAGTGGGCTTCATTATAAAGCATATGAGGACAGACTGAAGGATCTTAATATGTACACCTTAGAGGAAAGGCGGGATAGAGGTGATATGATTGAGATTTTATTTATTTATTTTATTTATTTAGCTGCATTTATATCCCGCTTTTCACCGGGTCAAAGCGGTTGGGGGATGCATTTAACACGAGGGGATATGAGACACATACACTAATACTTACAGGGAACATGGGCAATGGAGGGTTAAGTGGCTTGCCCAAGACCACAAGGAGCACCTGTGGGACTAGAAACACCAGTCCTTCCGGCCCAAGGTTGCTGTCCTCTAGTGGGATTTGAACCACCGACCTTCCGGCCTGTGGTACCTTGTCCCAACCACTAGGCCACTCCTCCCTCCATGTTTAAATACCTCCGTGGCATAAATGTTCAGGGAGAGAGCCTCTTTCAATTGAAAGCAAGTTCTGCTATGAGGGGACATGGGGTGAGGGTGAAGGGAGATAGATTCAGGAGTGATATGCGGAAATATTTCTTTACGGAAAGAGTAGTGGATCCGTGGAATAGTCTCCCAGTGGAGGTGGTAGAGATGAGGACAGTAACTGATTTCAAAAAAGCATGGGACAAACACACAGGATCTCTAAAGGTAAAAAGGGGTCTGTTTTAGTTGTTATGGAAGGACAGACTAGATATAGAAATATGACGACAGAAAAAGACCACATGGCCTGTTTCTATGTTTCTATCCAAGAGTAGTGGATCCGTGGAATAGTCTCCCAGTGGAGGTGGTAGAGATGAGGACAGTAACTGAATTCAAAAAAGCATGGGACAAACACAGTGGATCTCTAAAGGTAAAAAGGGGTCTGTTTTAGTTGTTATGGAAGGACAGACTAGATAGGCCATGTGGTCTTTTTCTGTCGTCATATTTCTATGTTTCTATCCAATAGGAATGCTTATGGGAGCATCCCACAGCGCCTGCATGCTGCCTTCCTGCCTTTCCAACTGTCCCTCTCCAGTTCATTTTCCACGGAGCCGACAGGTCACATACCCTGTCACCGCAGAAAAACTTTGTATTTAATCTTTTTTTTTTTTTTGTGATCGCGTCTGCCTTCCTTCGCCATACCGGTACCGCTGGTTCTTTCTTCTTTCTTTTAAAAAAAAAAAATTATAGTTTGAGATGTTTTACTTTAGAAACTTTTTTTCCTTGGTGCTAGGCGCCATTTTGGGCACTAGGCCCAATTTTTTCCTTAAAAATGGAAAAACCTACTTCAGGTTTTAAGAAATGTTCTAAATGTGGCGGTACTATTTCCATCACCGACACCCATGATTGGTGTCTCAAATGTTTAGGTCCTGACCACTCTATTTCAGAGTTCTACTCCTGTGGAATGATGTCAAAAAGGGGCCTGCAGAACCGAGCTGCTAAACTTAGCACCCTTTTTCTCTCAGACGTCGCGTCTATTGCATCAATGTCCTCCAGGGCCTCATCTTCCTCCCATGGATCTCAGGTAACTAAACATAAATCTAGCCGATCCTCAAAGGGTAGATCTCCTAAGTATCGAGATGCCCCTGGCGTTGTCCTTGAGGAATTTTCACCAGCAAAACTGCCCCGGCGGGAGGCTTCGGCTTCCAAAGCACCAACGGGGCTCCAGGATGTTCTTGAGGCCTCAACCTCGGCAGAACTACTGGTGCCATCTCTAGGGTTCCGGCCGCTTCTACCGGTACTGACACCCAAGCATTGGCAGTGTCGATAGACCAGAGATTCCTTGCTATTGAACACAGTCTAGCGGCTCTTCTCACGGCTTTGGTACCGTTGAAACCGCTTCAGACACCTCAACCGATACCAACACCGGTACCGGTACTGGAACTGGTGCCAACTGCATTAGCATCGGTGGGTATGCCACCCATACCGAGTCATGTGTATGTCTCCGGCATCGACAGATCGGTACTGGAACAACCCGATACCGACTTTGATCGATACTGGTACCGTGCTTTGCACGATCACCTGGATCAGAGGTATTTTGAATCCTCTGAGTCTGAAGACTCCGGAGCCTCTGCCGATACAAGAGTACTTCTCCCCGAGGATTCCTCTTCTCCTCAGCACAGAATGTCTCCGCCAGAGGATATGTCCTTTCAGGACTTTATCCGTGATGTGGCCCGAGGCCTTTCCATCACAGTAGCTCCTGAAAAAGAGCCTAGGGCAAAGGAATTGGAAATTCTCCAGTACCCTAAGGCTCCCAAAGAGGCAGCTACTCTGCCTATTCATGAGATTTTACATGATCTTATGCTAAGGATGTGGGAAATACCTTTAACCACATCTCCTCATTCTCGAAGACTCGATACCATGTATCGAGTTCCACCTTGTCCTGGCTTTCAAAAAATTCAATTGCCACACCGTTCAATGGTGGTGGAATCAGCCATGAGAAGGATGAAAAGTGCAAAGAGACATGCATCCATTCCTTCACGTCGTGAATGTAGGACTCTCGATGCCGTTGGGCGTTGATGCTTCCAAGCTTCCATGCTCTCAGCTAGGATCAGTTCCTATATCTTGTATATGGGAATGTTCCTTAAAGAGGTCACAGGAGACTTGGAGCTTATGAGCCTTCTCCTTCCCGATGACAAAAGGCAAGACTATTTTACTCTAGTCAAACATGCTCATGATGTTTCCAAGTTTGTAAATCATGCAGCCTTTGACTGTTTTGAGTGCATAAGCAGAACCTTGGCTATTGCCATTGGTGCACGTAGGATAGCCTGGCTTCAGGCATCTGACTTGGAAATTTGGGTACAGGATAAATTAGGAAACATTCCTTGCACAGGAGAAAATCTTTTTGGCAAGAATTGGCAGGAGAAGGCTAATGAGATAGATGCTGACAATATCACCTTGGATAGTTTGTCCAAATCTACAGCCGATTCTGCAAGGAAAAAATCCTCTAGGGAAACCATTTTTCAATAAGAAAAAGTTTTATCCTTCCTGTACCCAACAGGGACACCGTCCAGGTCAGACTGCCCAAAAGGGACAACAGCAACAACCTAGACGACAAAAGAAGCCAAAAGCTGCAAAACCTCAGCCACCTCAGCAGGCTCAGCCTCCTCAGGGGCTTTGACTCCTCCCTAGAAAACTTGCCTTCCTGCCTCTGAATGGTCCAGAACCTTTGACCATCCCAGGCAGGTTATGTCATTTTGCCACAGATGGTACCAAATAGCAGCAGAAAATTGGACTCTGTCCATTGTACGAGAGGGGTGCAAACTTCATTTTCACAGCATGCCCCCTCCTACAATTGTAAGACAGTTCAATTCTCAGACCTACCTTGACAGTCTCTTAGGTCAGGAAGTCACAATGCTCCTTGCTCAAGGAGCAATAGAGGAAGTACCCATTCCCCATCAGGGTACAGGGTTCTACTCCTCCTATTTCCTTATTCCAAAGAAAAAAGATGGGGACAGACCCATTTTAGACCTCAGAGAATTGAACAAATATTTCTTCCGAGAGAAGTTCAAAATGGTCTCTCTAGGAACTCTGCTGCCATACCTTCAAAGTCAGGATTGGCTTTGTTCTCTAGATCTCAAGGATGCGTATACTCATATTCTCATCCATCCAAATCACATTAGATTCCTCCGATTCCTGTTTTAAGAAAAGCACTACCAATACAAGGATCTTCCCTTTGGCCTGGCTTCTGCGCCAAGAGTGTTCACAAAATGCATGGCTGTGGTAGCAGCATTTCTCGGCACTCTGGGGATATTTGTCTTCCCTTACTTAGACGACTGGCTCATTCGAGCCCCTATAGTGCCAGAAGCCAGCTCTGCTCTGTTTCGCACAATGCGAATCCTTCAGTATTTGGGACTGGTCATAAACCTCCCAAAATCCAATCTTGCTCCCACTCAGTCCCTAGAGTTCATAGGAGCTCATCTGGATACCAGGCAGACGAGGGCTTTCCTTCCGCAGCCCTGCTGTCTTCGCATAGTACAGCTAGCTTCCCAAGCAGTGCTCAAACCTTGTCTCACTGCTCGGGAAATGCTACAATTGCTAGGTCACATGGCATTCACCGTGCATGTGGTTCCTTATGCTCGCCTCCATATGCGAGCAGCCCAGTGGACTTTATCCACTCAGTGGACACAGGCCTCAGGCTGCCTGTCGGACAAAATAACAAATTCAAATCGTTTTATTTCGTCCCTCCAATGGTGGCAATCACCCAGAAACCTTCTGGTGGGGTCTCCTTTCCAGCAACCCCTATCCCAAGCCACCCTAACAGATGCATCACAGGTGGGATGGGGAGCCCACCTGCATGATCTCTCTACCCAGGGTACCTGGACTCCACAGGAGGCCTGTCTTCACATCAACCTCCTGGAGCTCAGAGAAGTCTTTGCTCTTCAAGTATTTCATGCCCAGCTCAGCTACAAGACAGTCCTAGTTCAAACGGACAGTCAGGTAGCTATGTTCTACGTGAACAAGCGGGGTGGAACAGGCTCTCTGTCGCTATGCAACAAAGCTTTGCGACTATGGGCCCTTGCTAGAGAGCATCAAATTCATCTCCTTGCGGTGTATCTTCCAGGCATCCAAAACTCTGGGCAGACAAACTCAGTTGAGTTTGGCTTCCACACGCATGGTCTCTCCACTGAGACCAGGTTGCCCAAATATTTCAGATTTGGAAAACCCCGAACATAGTTCCTCTTTGCAAGTCCACTGAATGCCAAACTTCCCCGGTTCTGTTCCAAAATTCCAGCTCCATGTTATCAGGCAAGGGATGCCTTCCTCCTCCACTGGGGTCAGGACTTCCTATATGCCTTCCCACCCATTCCCCTCGTCTCCAAAATCCCATTCAAGCTTCAGAGAGACAGAGGTCATATGATCCTCATAGCTCCATGTTGGCCATGGCAAATGTGGTACCCTCTGCTCCTACATCTCTCTCATGCTCCACCTCTGGAGTTGGGATCCACTCCAGATCTTCTCTCCCAAGAGGACGGGATGCTCTGGCATCCGAATCCCCAGTCTCTGCATCTCAGGCCTGGTTGCTGAAAACCTAGAACTTCAGGATCTTAACCTTTCCCAACATGTAAAGGATATCCTTCATGCTTCTAGGAAACCCTCCACAAGACGCTCATATGCCTTTAAGTGGAAAAGGTTTACCATATGGTGCTCGCAGAAGGGTCTTAACCCTCTTGCGATACCTCTAGAATCAATACTGGAGTATCTCCTTCATTTGTCAAATGCGGGTCTCAAGACAAATTCAGTAAGAGTCCATCTTAGTGCTATTGCAGCTTCTTACAAGCCTCTAAATGGACAACCTATTTCCTCTCATCCTCTCATAACGAGATTTATGAGAGGCCTTCTTTTAACTAAGCCTCCCACTAAGCCACCACTGGTGGCATGGGACTTAAATCTGGTGTTCGGGCAGCTCATGAAACCGCCCTTTGAACCATTAGCCACTACATCTCTGAAATTCCTTTCTTGGAAAGTCATCTTGTTCATTGCAATCACATCAGCACGTCGCATCAGTGAATTGCAAGCGTTAGTGGCTGATCCTCCTTATACAAGGTTCCACCATGATAAGGTAGTTCTTGGGACTCATCCACACTTCATGCCAAAGGTGGTTTCGCCTTTCCATTTAAACCAAGCGGTTTACCTTCCTGTATTCTTTCTGAGACCTCATGCCTCCAGTGCAGAAAGGAACTTTCATACCTTGGACTGTAAAAGAGCTTTGGCCTTTTACTTGCAAAGGACACAGCAACATAGAAAATCTTCTCAACTCTTTGTTTATTTATTTATTTATTTATTTATTTTTATTTATTTATCTATTTCTTCTATACCGCCCCTTCCAGAGATCAGGGGCGGTTTACATGGAACAATTGCATACATTTGCATAACATTACATAGAACAAGAACTTCTTAACTTTTTACATATAACAGAACAGCAAATTGTCAGAACTATTTACAGGGTGTATACTTTTGTATACTGCTGAATTTACAGGGGAATGTCAGCGAGCTGACATTGCTATTTATAGAAATTATTTACAAGGATACATGATTCGCTATTCAGGTGTGTGTGTGTGTGTATGTGTGTGTGTGTGTGTGTGTGTATAAGTGTGCGTGTGTTTGTGTGTGTGTGTGAGTGGGTTTGTGTGTGATGGAATTTATTTCCATTTTTTCGTGGGTTGTTTGGGGTGTCTTTGGGGAGCTGTTAGAAGAGGAGTTGTGTGTGTTCAGTTAATTGTGTTTCTGCGGGTTTTTTTGTTTGTGTGTCTGTGGACGCTGTGTGTCTGGACTTGGAGGGTAGGGGATTCCGAAATGCTCACAGAAAAGGTATGTCTTGAGTTCTTTCCTGAATTGGGAGAAGTCCTTTATGATTCGGATGTCTATTGGGAGGTCATTCCAAAGTGTGGGAGCGGTGAATGAGAAGGCTCTGGCACTGGTGGAGTTTTTGGTCCTCGTGAATGTTTTTGGCAGCTCTAGTGAGAGGGTTGCATTTAGTCTGCGGGCTCTTGATTCATTTGGGACGTGAAGGAGTGTGGATAGATGGGAGGGGGCAATATCGTTTAGTAGTTTGAAGGTTGTTAGTAGTATTTTGTATTTGATTCGATAATTTATGGGGAGCCAGTGTAGTTCTAGCAGTATAGGGGTTACATGGTCTGCTAGGTGGGCTTTAGTGACTACTTTTGCACAAATGTTCTGTGCTCTTTGTAATAAGTAGATATTCTTTTGTGGGAGGCTGGTTAGGAGACTATTACAATAGTCAAAGTGAGGGGTTATGAGTGCACTAACGACTGATCTAAAGTCATGCGTGTCAAGGAGGAGCCTTAAGTGTTGAATAGTTTTGAGTTTGTAGAATATATAGTTTTTACCGTCTGTTTTATGTGAGGTAGCATGGTGAGTGTGTGATCGATTATAACGCCTAGGTATTTTACCTCTTTTTTAACAGGTATCGTTGTGTTATTGATGGAGATTGTTGTTGGGTAGGTATCTTCAGCCACAGGTGATCTTGATACAAACATTGCCTCAGTTTTTTTGAGATTGATGCTGAGGAAGTTGGTTTCCATCCAGGATGAGGTTTCCGCCATGCATTCGGATAGAGTGTTATAATTAGGGTTTTTCGTGGTTATGGGGAGGGCGAGCATGATGTCGTCGGCATAGATAAAGTGATTGATTTTGTGTTTTTGTAAATATTTTTGTGATGGGTTGCAGGTACAGGTTGAAAAGGAGAGCAGAAAGGGCTGATCCTTGTGGTATTCCTTGTCCTTGGGGGAAGGTTTCTGATGCTTCCTGGTTTAATTGAACTCGTATTAGTCTGTGTGTGATGTAGGACTTGAACCAATTGAGGACAGTCCCACCTATTCCTAAGTTTTCTAATCTATTAATCAGTGTAAGGTGGTTGATGTTGTCAAATGCAGCGGAAATGTCTATGAAAAGGAGTAGGAGGCCTTGAGTGTTATCATCTGTATGTCTTATGAGGAAGTCCATCAGAGTAATTAATAGGGTTTTCTACCCCATGGAAGGGGCGGAAACCGAATTGGTGGGAGTCAAGGGAGTTGTGCTCATCTATATGTTCTTGCAATTGAAGTTGAACAGTTTTTTCTATTATTTTAGCCATAAATGGAATGCTGGCTATTGGTCTATATGAGTTTGGGTCTTTCGGGTCGAGTTTATTGTTTTTTATTATTGGGCGGATTGTTGTGAGTTTTAGGGCATCAGGCATAATGCCTTGGGAGAGGGATTGATTTACTATGTATTGAATGTTTCCAGCTAGTTCTTCCTTAGTACTTTTGATCCATGATACGGGGCATGGATCGAGTGGGGAAGTTGTGGTGTTGATAATTGTTATAATCCTGAGGAGGTGTTTCTGATCTATCGTATGAAAGGTTGTCCAGTTGTTGTTATTAGTTTCGGTGTTTGTGTGGATTAGTGTTGGTGTAGTATTAAGTTTGCATTTTAGTTTTTCTGCAAAGTGGGTTGCAAGGGTTTGTATACTTATTGCAGATTGTTTTGGTTCTGGATTTTTGACTTTTGTCAGTGTATTTACAATTGCAAATAGTTCTCTAGGGCGATTGATAGCTAGGTTTATTACCTTGGAGTGGTAATCCTTTTTTGATTTATTAATCGCATTCTTGTATTCGTTGAGTGTGTTTAAGTATTGGGATTTATTCTCAGCAGATTTAGTTTTCCTCCATTTCTTTTCTTGTTTTCTCAGTTGTTTTTTAGGTTCACTAGTTCTTTCGTGAACCATTTTTCTGTCTTTTTAACTGTCTATGTGTGGATTGTGTGGGGGCAGCTGCTTTTTGAACTGTAAGGTTCCAGTGATTTATGGTGGAGTTGATGTCTGGGAGGTTTGTGTTGAGTATGGGTAGTACTTTGTCCAGGAAAGTGTCTTTGTTGAAGTGTGCAAATCGTGATATATGAGGTGTGTGGTGCGTAGAGTTCTGCATTGCTTGTATTGGGAGGTGGAGTGTAATGAGGTGATGGTCGGACCATGGTACTTCTGTTATTGTTGGAGGGGTGTGCTGCTGGTGGTTGATAAAGGAGCTGGGGAGGAAGATGAGATCTAGGGTGTTACCTTTTGTGTGGGTGGGTGCTTGTACTATCTGTGTATATCCCATTTGGAACATAGTGTCCATAAAGTTATTTGATTGGGAATCATTTAGGGAAGGGAGATTTAAATCACCTAGGATTATGAGCGGTTTGCTTGGTGATGTTGTGCAAGCAAGTTCAAGGATGGGAGAGGTTTTTTTGATCAGCTGTAGGGGGTCTATATATGAGGGTGAGTGCAAGGGTTCTATTTTCTATGTTGATTATGTCCATTCCGTCTATATTATTTAAACTTGTTAAGGTGTATTGTAGGTCTTTTTTGGTGAGTATGAGAGTACCACCACCTCTCTTTGCATCTCGATGACAGCTTGTTGCTTTTGATCCTAGTCATTTGGGACTTCCAGTTTCCAAAAGAACTCTATCTAACTGGATTGCTCATTGCATATCCTTTGCCTATGAGAGTAGGAACCTTCCTCTTGAAGGCCATATCACAGCTCACAATGTGTGAGCGCCATGGCAGCCTCAATGGCTCATCTTCACTCTGTGTCTATCGACGACATCTGTCGAGCAGCTACTTGGGCTTCGGTACATACCTTCACAGCCCACTACTGCTTAGACAAGGACTCCCGCTGGGATGCCTTGTTTGGCCAGGCTGTTCAACACCTTTTTCAGACTTAATCAACTCCTGCCCACCGTCCCTGGTAGGATGCCAGAGATCCATGGGGGGGGGGGGGGGAAGTATGATCCTTTCACAAGGGCTAACAACTTCCTGGGGCCATCTCCCTGGCATTTGCAGCTAGGGAGTCCCCATATGTGAAGCCTACATTCCTGCTTGTTTCTGGAGATAGCGTAGTTACTCACCTGTAACAGGTGATCTCCGGGAACAGCAGGAATTCAGTTTTCACAACCCACCCACCTCCCCTAGGAGTTGTATCTCTCTCTCTCTCTCTCCCTCTTGTCTCAGCTATAAACTCAACTGAGGAGGGACAGTTGGAAAGGTGGGAAAGCAGCATGCAGGCGCTGTGGGATGCTCCCAAAAGCTTTCCTATTGGATGCTGGGGAGCGTTTTCGTGCAGGCTCCGTCAGTACCGACGATACTCATATGTGAAGACTACATTCCTGCTGTTCCTGGAGATCACCTGTTACAGGTGAGTAGCTATGCTTTATGATGTGTTAACAAAAGATCATTCTTCCAGACACATGAAGTGTATAAGGAGTACCGAGAAGATATCCTGTGTTCAAATATTTTTAATTGGGGTTTTTTTTGTTTTTGTTTTTTTAAGTGCCATCAAGTCTATGCTGATGGCTGGCAACCCAGCAGCCCCTCGGTTTTCTTGTCAAGGTATGACCAGAAGTAGATTGCCAGGCCTTTTCTTCCAAGGCAGTAAAGTGACTTGCCTAAGGTCACAAGGAGTGCCAATGGGAATCAAACCCAGATCTCCTGGGTACTAGGCTGTTGTGCTAGCCACTATGCAGTTACTCCACTTTTTTTAATTAATATAGACTGCAGTCATTTTCCCCCAAGTCAGACATTGATTACAAAACATGCATATTAGTGATGGCTGATGTCAACATTGAAATCCTGCTTCCTTATTTGGCATTACACAGTGCCTTGCCTGCTGCACTTCATTCACAAAATTTTAGTTTATAATCTGACGATAGGACAAGGCTAAATGCAGTTTGGAATTGAAGCAATCAAAACACAAAACGGTTACCCTGAAAAATGCCATTTCATTGGCTTCAAAATAAATTACTCTGTTTAAAACATAGCAAAGATGGTTTCTTATAAAGGCAAGATTAATGAATTTTGCTAATATAAAAAATCAGGCAGTTAAACATCTGAAACAGCAGCTTTTCTTTCTTGTATTTCTTTAGTCAACCAAACAGTCCTTTATCTCTGCATGGAAAAGTATAAACCTTAACCTAACCTTTTGTATTTCAAGGTGTGAATGTGAATAAAACATCTTGTGACACTCTTCTTTTACTTTTAGCCTCTTTGGAGGTTTGTGGACAATACCCGGGATGAAAGAATATTGGTGTATCGATCTGAAGACATTAAAGGCCATGGACATTTGAGGCCCTCAAAAGTATGTGGCTATATAAAATCTGAAGAAGAACATTTTCAAACTGAAGGTGCAGAATCGGTCGTATCAGGTACAGGTTTGCACAAATATATTCAGGAAACTGAAAAGCTTGTGTGTATGATATATGGAAATTGGGAGAGCCATTCAACATAATCATTTGCATTCATGGGTTATTTTGTTGGGCTGCTTTTATTTTTTTGCTGTTACTTTCCCTGTGCTGGTTGGATAGGCCTCTGTGTTCCCAGCTGGAAAGGGCTGAGCAGCTGCCTACTTTAGAAGCTGCTGTTTGTGACAATTGGCCTTTCCATTTGTGTAAATGCATAACTTGTATGACAGTTCTGAACACTAAAAGGCAGGGGACTTCATCTTGGTTTATGTACACATCAGACATAAGATTACAGCAACTCATTTCCATTCCAGTATTAACTGTATAGTTTTTGCCCTCTAAAACACATCCTCCAGTCTATTTTTAATAGTAAAGACTGACAATTCTTTTTCTTCGGGCTAGGCAGTTTTCTCCTGCCCCTTTGGGCTTCCTACTAATCTGATTCAGCCTCTGTTGGCAACAGTATCATGAAACTTCATTCAAAACTGCCTGGGGATTTTACCTTATTTTATATCCCCCTCCCTTCTCGCTTAGCCTAGTCATAGTCAGGGGGCCATGCACCAAGGCTCTTTCTGGAACTCTACAATTATGGACTCTCTAAGTCCAGCCGCTAAGTGCTGCTACTTAGCTTGGGGAACAGAAAATCTGACCTGGTAAGCAGCCCATTTTATTGTTCTATAACATACCAAAATATAGTTGCCATAAAGTATACAACAGGGCTTGATAAAATCCTGCAAGCCAGTTCTCCATAGAAACTAAAATTTTTGCTGTGGTGCTTAGGATTTTTGCGCTGCTTCCACCACTGAAACAAGAGTATGCTTTCAGTCTTCTTCTCATGGCTTTCATTAAATTTCTGAATTGCATGGTGCAGGAAGACTCTTCTGTATGCCTGGCTCAGACTCTGGCCTTGATGCAGCAAGTGCTGCATTGGAACACAGCACTAAGCTCTGGTGCACAGTGTTCTAATGCATCTGCAGAAAGTCTTTACTCATGTTGCAGTAAAGTAAAGTTGCATACCTGTAACTGTTCTCCGTGGACAGCAGGATTTTAACAGCTACACAAGTGGGTGATGTCTCCCTAGGATGGAGCCAGTTGAGTCATGTTTCAGTACTCTGAAAATTCTGGAATCCTGTCTGAGCTTGCGTAGGTCTTCCTATGCTGACAATTAAGTCAATCTTACAGCAAGATTCAACTTTGGAAGGGAGGGTGGGATTGTGTGGCTGTAGAATCCTGCTGTCCATAGAGAACACCTTTACAGATATGCAACTTTTTCTTCTATGGACAAGCAGGATCTCTGCAGCCTCACAAGTGGAGGCTCACCCAGCTGATGGTTGCAGAATACCTAGCTTCTCCTTCCATTGTTTGCAGCCTGAGTTGTGGACTTGGAGGAGGGGTAAGTTGAAGCTTCTATTATGAATATTGTACAGTACCGTCTGACTAAAGACTGCCTCTGTTCTGGAGGTTGGGTCAAGGCAATAGTGCTTCATAAAAATATGGAATGATGTCCTTTTTGCCACTTTAAAAATATCTACGTACGTTTATTGAATGTGAATAGTTTGGTGAAAGAAACTCCATGGTGTAACGTGGTGACTCACTGGAGGGAGGGGGGAGGAAGGGGAAGGGGGAGGGTCACGGGTAAGGGGAGAGGGGCCCGAGGCGGGCATGCCAATTGCGTGGCTGAGACCCGGCTGCAAATCAACGCGGCCGGGCACAGGCACGCGGTGGCGAGCCGAGGGCTGGGGGGGGGAGGGGCGGGGGACGGCAAAGGGGGGGGGCGGGCAACGAGCCGCGTTCAAAAGAGCGCGCCCGACGCGGGCACGGCCTCTTTGCCGCTCACCCCCCCCTTCCTGGAGGAAGCCGGACACCCGCCCGACCCACCCAATTAGCAAACACCCAACAGGCCATGGTGTCAGGATGGGCTGCAGCAGCCGCAGTCGAGCACACAATGGCAACAGCCCTTTCAGAACACAATGGCGGCAGGCCAATCAGTTCTCGGGGAAACGGCCATGCCGACAGTTCAATGCAGGGAGTTGTACCTGGCAGCCGTGTAAATTCAAGCATTCCTGCGTAGTATGTGGAAATGGACACCCTGCCTTCACATGCAGGGTTTCAAGGGAGGCCAAGCCTTTCAGAGCAATACAGCAACGTTCCACCGAAGGGGTTGGCTCCAACACCCATCAGACTTGAGCCTATGCGGCCATGGCTTAGAGCATACCCTAAGCGGGACATAGCTATCAGTATAGATGATGGCTTTTCGCAGGGTTTCCGCATCCCATCCCTAATTTTGATGAAAAGAGCACAAACGAGCTTACTTAGTAACCCACCATCAGTACAAAAGCACAATGAGATCGCCCGCAGCAAGATAGCCAAAGAAGTGGGTATGGGGAGGGTAGCTGGTCCTTTCCAGTCGCTCCCATTCAAGCACATGGTAGTCTCCCCATTGGGGGTCATACCCAAAAAGGAGCCGGGACACTTCCGGTTAATCCATAACCTATCATACCCGGAGGGACAGTCAGTCAACGATTATATTGATCCGGCATTATGCTCAGTCAAATATGCAACCATGGATCAGGCAATTAGGCTCATACGAAGCAAGGGGCCGCAAGCACAACTAGCGAAGGCGGACATTGAGTCTGCATTCCGGTTATTGCCAGTGCACCCTGAATTGTTTCCAATGCTGGGATTCACGTTCAATGGGGAGTTCTACTATGACAAATGTTTGCCCATGGGATGCGCAATATCATGCGCCTATTTCGAACAATTTAGTTCGTTCTTACACTGGGTAGTTGAGGACCTAGCAGGCCCCAATACGGTCGTACATTACCTCGACGATTTCCTATTCGTTGGAAAAGATCGTGATGATTGCAAAAGGATATTGGATATCTTTGAGCAGACGGCGCGAGCATTTGGGATCCCGTTAGCAAAAGAAAAGACAGATGGCCCGAAAGGGATCATCACATTCCTGGGTATACAATTAGATGTGCCGGCACACAGGTCGCGCCTGCCAGCGGAAAAAGTGCTGAAGTTGAGAAAAGATATGCAAGTTCTGCACAACCGGTGAAAAGCGACACTCCAACAATTTCAGTCAAGCTTACTATGCTTTGCATGCAGGGTGATACCCATGGGGAGAGTTTCTGCCTTCGCATGACATGGGCAACAAAAGGTATCGCCAAGAGATACCATCGCATCAGGGTCACCAAGGAAATACGGGAAGACCTACAGGTCTGGCTTCAATTCCTTCACACCTTCAACGGCCTTGCATTTTGGCAAGCGCTCCCCGTATCTAATGCCGAACTCGAATTCTTCACCGATGCCTCGGGGGGGATTGGTTTCGGCATATACTATAAAGGGGCATGGTGCTCCGAGACTTGGCCCATGGAGTGGCAGGCGGATGGAACCACCAGGGATATCACTTTCCTGGAGCTTTTCCCGCTAATGGTAGCCCTCAGCATCTGGGCCCCGGAGCTCGCCAACAGGGCAATCACCTTCCATATTGATAACCTAGCGGTGGTGTGGGTGGTGAACAAGATGAGAGCTAAGACGCCTAAGGTGGTGACACTATTAAGGCGAATTGTATTGCTGTGCCTGGCGCATAACATAACCATTAGAGCTGAGCACATTGAGGGCGAGAACAATAACATTGCCGATGCTCTTTCTCGTTCTAAGATCTGGCTTTTTCACCAGCTAGCGCCCGAGGCCGACGCGGACAAGACAGCGGTGCCCGATCAAGTCTGGGAGTATGGTCCACCGAGATATGGGAGCTCCTGCTAGGCGCCCTAGCGGAAAATACCCGGCGCAGATACCTAGCGGCATGGGAACAATACCAAACATTTTGCAGAGAGAATGTCATACGACAGGAGGACAGCTTAAAAGTAGCAACGATTCTGAAATGGATTATGCATTGCAAAAGCAATGGCTTCACTAAAGCTGTAGTACAAGCCCGTCTAGCAGCTGTATCCTTTTTTGCAAAGGCTATGGGAAAAAAGAGCCCCAAGGCCGAGTTTGTCATAAAGAAGGTGATGCGAGGCTGGTCCATGGGCCAACCCCGCAAAGTAGACAAGCGCCGCCCGATCACTCATCATATGCTCCAACAACTCATGGTAACAACTAGCCAAGTATGTTACGATGAGTACGAGGCGCGCCTGTTCTGATGCGCATTCTCCTGGGCCTTTTACGGAGCATTTCGGGTAGGGGAGCTAGTAGCATCCTCAGCATCGGAGCGAAGGACGGCCTGCGGAGGTATGGAAAAGCGCGACGTGGGCATACGCACTAGAGCAATAGTGCTGCAGTTGCGCAGATCCAAGACCGACGCGGAGGGAAAAGGGGCGCAGGTGGTGCTGTCGGCAATGCATCGTGACCCTTCATGCCCACTAAAAAATGCGTTAGCCTACCAACAGGTACGGGCGCACTCAGAAAACCACTGGTTCGTACACGCGAATGGTGCCCCTTAACACGTTTCCAATTTATCAGAGTACTCAAGCTAATAATTGAACGAACAGGACGGGATGCAAGCTTCTACGGCTCGCACTCCTTTCGCATTGGAGCTGCTTCAACGGCAGCCAGCATAGGGATGTCCCGAGAACAGATAATGACGCTAGGCCGATGGCGCTCGGATAGATACAAATTGTACATACGTCCAGCGCTTGATCACAGCGCTGTGAGGCCAGTGGTTTCTCTTGATCACAGCTGGTGAATTGTGACTTTCTCTGGCAGAGGTGCACCACATTGCCTGATAGCAGAAGAATATGCAATCTGATATCCACGTAAACCCAAGAGGATTGTGAAAAATTGCAAGAGGACCTTGATAAATTGGAAGACTCGGCGTCCATATAGCAGATGAAATTTAATGTGGACAAGTGCAAAGTTATGCACTTAGGAAAGAACAACCCAAACTTGGGTTACACGAAGCAGGGTACCACCTTAGAAATCACCACCCAGGAAAAACATTTAGGCATCATCATGGATAACATATTGAAACTCTCCGCCCAGTGTGCAGCGGCGGCCAAGAAAGCAAATAGAATGCTAGGAATCATAAGGAAAAGAATGGAGAACAAAACCAAGGCTATTATAAAGCCTCTTTATCGTTCTGTGGTTCGACCACACCTTGAATATTGTGTGTAGTTCTGGTCGCCATATCTTAAAAAGGATATAGGGTTATTAGAAAAGGTACAGAGAAGAGCTACCAAAATGGTAAGGGGGATGGAAGAATACCCCTATAAGAAAAGGCTTAAAGGTTAAGGCTATTCAACTTGGAATAGAAAAGGCTGAGGGGAGATATGATAGAAGTCTATAAATTTAATGAATGGAGTGGAACGGGTTAACGTAGATTGGTTGTTTACGCCATCAAAAAGTAGAAAGACTAGAGGACATGCAAGGAAGCTACAATGTAACCCATTTAAGACTAATAAGAGAGAATATTTTTTTCACTCAAGGAGTAATCAATCTCTGGAATTCGTTACTTGGGGATGTAGTAAAAGCTGTTAGAGTAGCTGGGTTTAAAAAAGGTTCAGACAAGTTCCCGGAGGAAAGGTCCATAAACCATTATTAAAGAGGACCTGGGAAATCCACTGCTTACCCCAGGATGAGCATTGTGGAAGCTGTGGGCTTTGGGTACCTGTTAGGTACTTGTGACCATTGGCCACTGTTGGAAACAGGATACGGGGCTTGCTTGATCTTGGCCTGATCCAGTATGGCATTTCTTATGTTAAGGCTCTCTTTGATATTGGATTGTTTGATTTATTGAGATCAGAGTATAAGAAGAGCTGTTGAGAATTTCTTTTTTAGATAAATTTGGATAGCTCCTTTACAGTCCAGAGTATATACTACTCACTCCTGATCATTTGTGTGTGGGGGAAGGATAAAAACAGGCAATACTATTGGTTGGTTGATGTGAAAGTTCGAGACCACTTTTGTTAGGAACTTTGGGCATGTCCTCAAGAGGACTTTGATTTCACAGAATTGAGTGCAGGGCTGATACCTAAGGCTAAAGCTCTTATGTCATGCTCTTGTAAATGTAAAGGACAATAAACATCTTCCATGAGAGGTATTTCGGAGGCATGTTGTCTAAAGGCTCAAAAGGGGCTTACGTTAGCTCAGTGAGGGCTAAATTTAAGTCCCATGCTACAGGAGGTTCGCATACCAGAGGTTTAGTAGTCTTTCATGAACCTCGCTGTTTTTTAAAAATTTTTTAAATTATCTAATATAAGTTTTTTTTATATGAACAAATCAAGAATACAATCTTGAAACAGAAACTGAACTGGGTATGGCAACACAATAACATATGACTTGAAAAGTCCCACAAATAGATCATGCAATAAAGATTCTCAATACCCAATCCATTCTAGCCCCCAAAACAGGGAGGATACTATAGAAGAAAAAACAAAAAACATTGATTGACTGTCAGGTGTACCTAATAGTCAGTACCTAACATGCTCAGACAGAGGCAGAGGAGGGGGCTTCCACAATCTCCAGATGATGAACATTAAAAAAGCCCAGCAATTTGGACGGCTCATAGAAAATATACGAATCAGACTGATATCACAGGTACACTACCAAAAAACTGCCTCCAGTTTTGCAACTGATTCCTATAGATTTTGGGGTGCTGAATCCAGGAAAAATAGCCAAAATGTTCCATCACATCACGTTTTCTTGCAAAATTAGATTTCTTACCCATATAAGGAATGTTCACATAATTTCTTTTTAGCCGACTGCAGTTTATTTTCTTGGCCCAAAATAGAGGTTGTAATGGTTAACTAACTAGAAACACTCCCTCATGATATTTTAGAGTGTTTTGTATTCATTTTATACATTAACAGGAGAATTGGGAGGCGGGGGGCTAAATCCAGTACTCGCGCTGGCGCATGTTCTTTCCTGTTCGCCTCGCCTCGTTCGCTCGCTCAAACACGGTGGTGGTGACATGAACGTTCCTGTCAAATTTCAGTTTCTTGCAAGTTCATTATTACCTTTTGTTTGCTCAGTCGTAATCCAGCTTTATTCCGAAGTGGTTCACTACAGTTGTAGTTTGCAGTGCTGTGTATTTGTGATGGCTCACAGAGCCAGAGGTTGCGTCAACTCTCCGGGACAGTTTTGTTTTATTTGTGGGGAATATACCATGAAAAAGCGGCAGAGAAACATTTCTGCATTTATTAAAAAAAGTATATTTCGCCTATTTCGGTTTGAAGTTAGGCGATCAAGACAAACCGTGGGCTCCTCACAAAGTGTGCAAGACATGTGAGGAAGATCTACGCTTATGGATGAAAGGTAAAAAACAAGCATTTCGTTTCGGAATACCTATGATGTGGCGTGAACAAAGAGACCACAGCAGTGACTGCTATTTTTGCTCTTGCATTGTGAAGGGATACAATTTAAAAAATAAGAACGTAATAAGTTACCCCAACCTTCCCTCAGCAATTAGGCCTATGCCTCATAGCAACGAAGTACCTGTGCCTGAACCACCAAAATCTTTGGATCATATTTGTGTGGACGGTTCTGATCATGATGAGACTCATCAGATGGCTTTTCCCGATGAGTCCAGTACTTCCGAGTTTGAAACTGAACCAGATCCGAAACCTGAACTTTTCTCTCAAGCTGAATTGAATGATTTAGTCCGGGATTTAGGACTCCCAAAAGATGCTGCCCAACTGCTAGGTTCTCGGCTTAAACAGAAAAATCTATTGTCACCAGGAACAACTTTTTATTGGTACCGCAACCGCGAGACACAATTTTTGAAGTATTTCAGCAAAGAGGAAGATTTGGTATTTTGCAACGATATATACGGAGTGATGGAAAAGTTTAAACTCAAGTATGATCCTGCTGAATGGCGGCTGTTCATTGATTCGTCAAAAGACAGCATAAAAGGTGTTCTTCTTCATAATGGCAACACATTCGCTTCAGTTCCTATTGCTCACTGTTATTCTCCAAGAAAAATACGAGAATTTGGCCCTGATTCTTCAGAAGATTCGTTATGATGAGCATAAGTGGATGATTTGTGGAGACTTTAAAATTCTATCCATGCTATTAGGGCAGCAATCCGGTTTCACCAAATATCCCTGCTTCCTTTGCTTGTGGGATAGCCGGGCCCGCGACCTACACTGGGGGGGGAAAAGACTGGCCAATTCGGGAGTATTTGAGACCCGGTGAGAAAAATGTTTTTCATGAGAGCTTGGTACCTCGTGATAAAATTCTATTACCACCTCTCCACATTAAGTTGGGTCTCATTAAGCAATTCATCAAGTCCCTTCCAAAAGATGGTGAGTGCTTTCGGTACCTTTGCTCAAAGTTCCCCCGACTTTCTGAAGCAAAGCTAAAGGAAGGAGTGTTTGTTGGCCCTGATATAAGGAAACTCATTTCAGATGGAGCATTCGCTGAAACGATGTCTGAGAAGGAAAAAGAAGCCTGGGATTCCTTCAAGGATGTTGTTCTCAAATTCTTGGGGAACAGGCGGGATGAGAACTATAAGGATATTGTTGCCAGGATGCTCAATGCCTTCAAAGAACAAGGCTGTAACATGAGCCTGAAAGTCCATTTCTTGCACTCCCATGTGAACTACTTTCCCGAAAACTTGGGGGGCGTACAGTGAAGAACAAGGTGAAAGGTTTCACCAGGACATCAAGGACGCAGAGAGAAGGTACCAAGGAAGATGGAACACCACTATGATGGCTGATTTCTGCTGGTTGCTGCTGCGGGAAACCCCAGATGAAAAATACGCCAAGCAGCACACCAAGAGAAGCATTCGAGGGAAGAAGAAACGGGCCCACCAGGAGATTGATTGACCCAAGAATGACTTTAAAATCTAAACTGTGTTGACAAATATCGTGTTTTTACTAAACTTTGAAATACAAATTTGCTAGTTATTACCAGAGTGTCGGATCTCATTTATTAGAATTTTATTTTCACACCATCGGGTGTTTGTCTTCATGTATTGCAATGGTGCGGTTTGCGTTTTCTATTCTTACATACATACCTGTACAACATTTTTTGCACATTTCTTTGCTTTGCTTTGTGTCTAACCTCGCTCTTATATGCTCAATGTTTGTGCACATGTATGTGGCTGTTTTAAGTGCAGACAATTTTGCTACCATCACAGTGTGTTTTGTTGACATTACTCTATTCTTATGTGCTGCCTTGTTACAATTTTCTTTATTCTTATTTGAATAACTACTAAACAATTAGTATAAAGAATTCATCCAAGAAACTTTTATCTCGATCGCACTCAATCTGAAACGTTCACCTCAAACTGCTAACACAATGTAGCAAAAAATCTGTACGTGATGGAGCAAATTGGTTACCAGATTTGGATTCAGCGCACCAAAAAACGTAAAAATCAATCGAAACATTAGAGGCAGTTTAAAAAAAAATTTTTTTAGTGTACCTTTGTATTTAATCAGACACTTGCAAGGAAACTTAAGAAAAAAGAACCCTCCCAATTGCTGAACCCCAGAATGCAGAAGGAAAAATTCCCTTCGCCGCCTCTGAGTTTCCCTGGAGAGATCCGGAAATATACAGACAGTTAAACCCTTAAATAACATATGTTGCTTCCTAAAGAGCAGCTTCATAAGCCATTCCTTATCAGATAACAATGCTAATGTAATTAATAAAGTAGAAGGTATCACATTTTCTTCTTGTGAGGATTCCAACATAGCCGTCACATTTAAGACATCAACATTAGATAACCCTCTAACTACCCCAGACCCCACATCTTTTTTCCCAGCCGGTAAGTAATACATCTTTTCTATAGGGGGGTAAGATTCAGGGGGAATACCCAAATTCTCAATCAAATAAGTCCGAAACATATCCCTTGCAGATATCGATGCTACTCTGGGAAAGTTAACCAAACAAAGATTCACAGCTCGAGTTGCATTTTCCAGCATTTCCAATTTAAGACGTATAGGTATTATACACTTCTTAAACGAATCCACATCATTCTCAACAGTCAATGTCTTAGATTGCCAATGTCTTAGGGAGGAGTGGTCTAGTGGTTAGGACAAGGTACTTCATGGCCAGAGGGCCGGGGGTTCAAGTCCCACCTGGGGACAGCAATCTCAGGCCGGAGGGACTGGGATTTCTAGTCCTATAGGCACTCCTTGTGGTCTTGGGCAAGCCACTTAACCCTCCATTGCCCATGTTCCCTGTAAGTATTAGCGTATGTCTCTCATATCCCCCCGTGTTAAATGTATCCCCCAGTTGACCACTTTGACCCGGTGAAAAGCGGGATATAAATACAGCTAAATAAATAAATAAATTGTAAACTAGAAACATCCGCCTGAAGAGAGATCTTTACAACATTTTCCTGAATAATGGTTACATTATTAGAAACCTGAGATGCCAAGCTGGCCATCTGCGGGGCCAAATCTTCCCGAAGCTGCATAATAGCAGCCCATATAGCTTCCAGTGTTACAGTCTCCGGGGTAGCAGAAGATGCTGAGGGAACAGACTCCACATTACCAGTTGAAACCGATAAACAGCTCGGCAGCGGAGCATTTGCCAACAGACCAAGAACTGATCCATCCCTTCCATCTGCCATTTCCACCAAGACCTCTGCCCTCTGACTTGTTCCGAGGGGACACCAGAGACCAAGCCTCGTTCCAAGACCGGTCTCTGTCTGCTGTCGGAATCCGACGACTCACTGCCCTCCACCTGACTCTTCAGGACGATGGTCTCCTGCCGAGGGACCTTCGAGGCCCGAACTGAGCCCGGGGAGCAAGAATCTCCACCTGAAGCAAACACAGAGGATTCCACCTCCGATAGCTGCAATGCCGAGCTGCGCTGCCCTTCTCCAACCGACTGTCGTGGCATGGGAAAGAAAAAGGAATCCAAAGGCCCAACGGGAACTTCAGGAAGGCGTAGAGACCTGTGGGGCTGTAGCAGGCTGTTTAGCCCCCCTAATCTTCCACTTCTTCGCCATAGAAAACCCGAGCCGCTCATGAACCTCACTGTTAAGGAATGTTTGTAAACAGGCTGATCATCCATTGTGCTGTTGTAAGCTACTATGGCACATAGATGGAGTCATACTGAAGAGGTGCTCATATGCGAGTCCGACAAATGAAGCAAGTATTGGAGAAGGGATGGAATTGGACATTTCAAAGGATCAATATGTGATGTAAACCAAGAAGAGAATCTGTTCCATGTCACTGTAGGATTTCTTGGTAGTCTTTCCTTGCTTCTAGGTCTACATCTTGCGCTCTGGAAGGCAGATTCCATTGGGAAATCAGTTGCTGCTCAGCATCGATGCTGACAAATTTGTAAATTGCCATATCCCAATCTTCTGTCTTGCTGTGTTATCAAATCTGGTGCTTGAGGAAGCATGCTTGGTGACTCCTTTTGCTAATTTCTGAAGATAAGGGAACCAAATCTGTCATCATAGCACTATCAGAATAAGTCTTGCAAAGTCCTGGTGAATGTTCTGTATCGTTTTGGAAATCAGAGAGGAAGGAGGAAACACATAAAAGGAGTCCTTGTCCTACAAGGTTGCAAATGTAGGCAATGTAGACTCAGATGGCTGGAAAAACTTGGTTGCATTTTGCATTCTGATCTGATGTAAACAAGATCTATGGAGGGATGACCCCACTTTTTGAAGGCCATTTGAGCTGTGGGATTCTTAAGATCACTCATGCAGGATCAATTGCCGACTAAGTTTGACAATCTGATTGTGTGCTCCTGGTAAGTATGTTGCTATTACGAATGTCTTCATTTGCAATGCCAACTGCCATATTTGCTGAGCTTCCTGACAGTTAAGAATCTGTTCCTCCCTGTTTGTTGATGTAAGTAACCTGGTTGTCATTTTTTACCTGGAGAACCATATTGCAAATCCATTGCTTGAAAGTTTGAAGGGCATAGTATACAGCTCTTATTTCCAATTGATTGATGTGGAGGTGAGATTCTTCCTCCAACTACAGTTCCTGTATCTGCAGTTGATTGAGGTGTGTCACCCATCCTGTCTTGGATGTATCTGTCGTAATTTATTTATTTTATTTATTTAACATTTCTTATATACTGCGCTATTTCTCATCAGTGCGGTGTACATCGAACAATAAACACTTGGACATACAGATATTGTCCTACGTTTACATAAAACAGGGTTTTAACATGGATTTAACTGGGGAAATTATATACATATGACATTTTGGTGCAAGTGATTAACAGGTTGAACTCATAACGGGTTTTACAATGAGAGTTAGATTACAGCGCGTTTGTACTCTCCTGGTCAAGAAGAGTTAAAGTTCTGCAATATCATATGGTGTACAGTCAGAATGCAGTTTTTAGTGTGCATGTGTTCTTGGTTGGCATAATTGAGTGAGTGTGTGGGTAGAGGGGGAATCGTCGAGCTGCGTGAGTGTGTGGGTAGAGGGGGAGTCAACGAGCTGTGTAAAGTGCATGAGGAACAAGTGATGTTTGAGGGCCTTTTTAAATTGAGTGAGGTCCCTGATTGCCCTTATGCTAGAAGGGAGTTCCAACACCTGGGGGCATAGCTTGTAACTGCTCTATTGATGGTTGATTGGTTAAGTTTTATAGATCCACTTGGTATGACTATAGTGTTTTCCGCAAGTGCTCTTCTGGATCTGTTGTTGGGGGTGTGAATGAGCAGATCAGCAATTGAGGAGGGTGATGTTTTATTGAATGCTTTAAAGGTGATGAGGAGGACCTTATAAGTGATTCTGCAGCTTATTGGGAACCAGTGAAGCTCTTTTAATATAGGTGAGATGTGGTCTTTTCTAGATACTCCGCAGAGGACATGAGCTGCTGCGTTCATGGCTAACTGTAGCGGGTTCAGAGTATTTTTTTGGGAGGCCATTTAGTATTATAATCTCCAGGAACAAGCAGGAATGAGTCTTCACATATGGGTACGTCGGTACCGACTGAGCCTGCGCGGGAACGCTCCCCAGCGTCCAATCAGAAAGCTTTTGAGAGCATCCCACAGCGCCTGCGTGCTGCCTTCCCGCCTTTCCAACTGTCTCTCCTCAGTTGTTCGTTTTTCCACGGAACCAGCAGGTCGTGTTCCTGTCACCGCAGAAGAATTTCCTTATTTTTTCTTTAGTTCTTTTCTGTCGCGTCTGCCTTCCTCGACGCTATACCGGTACCGCCGGTTCTTATTCTTTTCTTTAAAAAAACAAAAAAAACAAAACAAAGACTTTTTATTTTTCTTCAGGTGTACTTCAGTTTTGGGCCTTGGGCCCAAAACATTTTCCTTAAATATGGAAAAACCTACCTCAGATTTTAAGAAGTGCACAAAATGTGGCGGTACTATATCCGTCACCGACACCCATGACTGGTGTCTCAAATGTTTAGGCCCTGACCATTCCATTAAAGATTGTGTGTCCTGTTCCATGATGTCTAAGAGAGGTCGACAGAACCGAGCTGCCAAGCTCAGTACCCTGTTTCTCTCTGATGCGGCTTCGGTGGCATCAACGTCTTCCAGGGCTGCTTCTTCCTCACATGGATCTCAGGTAACTAAACATAAATCCAGCCAGTCCTCGAAGGGCAAATCTCCTTCTAAGCATCGAGATGCCCCTGGCCTTGCCCTCGAGGATTCTGCACCGGCAAAATTACCCCAGCGGGAGGCTTCGGCTTCTAAAGCATCATCATCGGGGTTCCAGGATGATCTAGATGGCGTGGCCTCAACAGATCTCCTGGTGCCATGGTCTGGTGTACCGGTGGCCTCCACTAGTACCGACTTCCAGGCATTGGCAGTGTCAATGGATCAGAGGATTCTGTCCATCGAATGCAGTCTGGCGGCCTTCCTTGTGGCATCGACACCTGTGGTACCGCATCAGACTACTCCGGCACCGATTCCGGTACCGGTGGCATCGACATCAGCTTCAGTGTCAGCCATGCCGGTACCCTGCCCTCTGCAGCCCTCCGGTACCCCGGTACCGATGATACCCATACCAACCGGGATCGGTATCGGGAATCGGGCTTTGAAAGAGCATCCCGACAGACGATACTTCGATTCCTCTGACTCTGAGGATTCTGAAGAGTCTGTCGATGCAGCGATGCTTCTTCCACAGGAGGAGTCCTCTCCTAAATGAAGGATGTCTCCTCCAGAGGACTTGTCTTTTCAAGACTTTATCAGAGAGGTGGCTCGGGGTCTCTCTATTACAGTAGCCCCAGAGTCAGAGCCTAGAGCTAAGGAGTAAGATATTCAACAATATCCTAAAACTCCTAAAGAGGCAGCTACCTTACCTATTCATGAGATTCTGTACGATCTCATGTTACGGATGTGGGAAGCACCTCTATCCACCTCTCCTCATTCTCGCAGGTTAGACACCATGTATCGTGTCCCTCCTTGTCCTGGTTTTCATAAAACTCAGCTTCCTCACCACTCTATTGTGGTTGAGTCTGCAATGAGAAAGATTAGAAGTACCAAGAGACATGCCTCTAATCCTCCAGGGCGTGAATGTAGAACCCTGGATGCTTTTGGTAGAAGAATCTTCCAAGCTTCCATGCTGGCTGCGAGAATAAATTCCTATAGTCTCTACATGGGAATGTTCTTAAAAGAAGTCACTGACCATTTGCTGACTTGAAGTCCTTTTATGTCTGACAGTAAAAGGCCAGAATTTCTCTCTGGGCTCAAACATGCCCAGGATATCTCCAAATTCTCCAACCATGCAGCTTTCGACTCCTTTGAATGCGTAAGCAGAGCCTCAGCTATAGCTATAGGTGCACGTAGGATTGCTTGGCTTCAAGCATCTGATTTGGAGACCTGGGTCCAAGATGAATTGGGAAATATCCCTTGTACAGGGGAGAATCTGTTTGGTAAAGATTGGCAAGCAAAAGCCAATCAGATGGATGCTGAAAATTCTGCTTTGGATAGACTATCCAAATCTACTACTGCTCCTGCTAAGAAAAGGTTGTTCAAGAAAACACCTTTTTCTAAAAAGGGAAGATCCTATCCTGCTTATAGTCAGAGAGCATCTTCTGCAGCTCAGTTCCCTTCCAAACGTCAGCAATCCTCCAAACAGACCAAGGCAAAGGCTGTGAGGCCTGCTCCAGCCCAACAATCTCAGCCCCTTCGGGGCCTTTGACTCTCTGCTAGAGAACTTCGCCTTCCTGGCTCTAGAAGGACCAGAGCCCTCCACCATTCCAGGAAGGTTATGTCACTTCGCTCCCAGATGGGAGCAAATCACAGCAGAACATTGGACACTCTCCATCATAAGAGAGGGGTACAAACTTAATTTTTCAAGCTTGCCCCCTCTCACAAGAGTGCACCAGTTCAATTCTCCAACCTCCCTCTTCAACCTGTTAGAGCAGGAGGTTGCCACTCTTCTAGCCCAGGGGGCAATAGAGGAAGTGCCTTCTCAACAACAGGGCACAGGGTTCTACTCCCCCTATTTTCTTATCCCAAAGAAAACAGGGGGCTTCAGACCCATTTTAGATCTCAGAGAGTTGAAAAGATTCCTTGTCAAAGAAAAATTCAAGATGGTTTCTCTAGGAACTCTGCTGCCATACCTTCAGAGTCAGGATTGGCTTTGTTCTCTAGATCTCAAGGATGCGTACACTCATGTTCTCATCCATCCAACTCACAGAAGGTTCCTTCGGTTCCTTTTTCAGGAGAAGCACTATCAATACAGAGTGCTCCCCTTTGGCCTGGCCTCTGCACCAAGGGTGTTCATGAAGTGCATGGCAGTGGTTGCTGCTTTTCTGCGCACCCTGGGAATATTTGTCTTCCCTTATCTGGACGACTGGCTCATTCGAGCTCCCACTCAATCAGAGGCCAAGACTGCTCTAACCTGCACAATGCATATCCTTCAATATTTAGGGCTGGTGATAAACATCCCAAAATCCAATTTGATCCCTACTCAGTCCCTGGAGTTTATAGGGGCGTTGCTGGATACCACAAAGGCAAGGGCCTATCTTCCTCAGGCCTGTTGCCTTCGCTTGATGCAGTTAGCTTCTCAAGCAGAGTCAGAACCCCTACTAACTGCTCGAGAAATGTTACAGTTGCTAGGCCACATGGCATCCACCGTTCATGTGGTACCATATGCTCGCCTTCACATGAGAGCAGCTCAGTGGACTTTATCCACCCAGTGGACCCAGGCATTAGGCTGCCTGTCAGACAAAATAGCAAACACAAGTCGCCTCATTTTGTCCCTCCAGTGGTGGAAGTTCCCTCAGAACCTGTTTCTGGGGTGTCCTTTTCAACAGCCTCTACCCCAGGCAACTCTTACAACAGATGCTTCTCCAATGGGCTGGGGAGCTCATCTTCAGGACCTCTCCATCCAGGGCATCTGGTCCCCACAGGAGACTTGTCCAAATATCAATCTCTTGGAACTCAGAGCAATCTTCCTTGCTCTGCGAGTTTTCCACACCCTGCTCAGCCACAAGACAGTCCTTGTCCACAAGGACAATCAGGTAGCCATGTTCTATATAAACAAGCAGGGAGGAACTGGCTCTCTGTCGCTTTGCAACGAAGCTCTACGACTGTGGGCCCTCGCCAGAGAGCATCACATTCATCTTCTGGCAGTCTATCTCCCAGGTGTTCAAAACTCTTGGGCAGACAGACTCAGTCGAGTTCTGCTTCCACACGAGTGGTCCCTACATATGGACCAAGTATCCAAGATTTTTCAAATTTGGGGAACCCCAGACATAGACCTCTTTGCAAGTCCGTGGAATGCCAAACTTCCCCGGTTCTGTTCCAGAACTCCGGCTCAGGGGGCTCAGGCAAGGGATGCTTTCCTCCTTCACTGGGGTCAAGACTTCCTGTATGCCTTTCCACCCATTCCCCTGATCCCCAAAACCCTGTTCAAGCTTGAGAGAGACAGAGGCCACATGATTCTCATAGCTCCACATTGGCCACGGCACGTGTGGTACCCTCTGCTTCTACATCTCTCTCAAGCTCCCTTCCTAGAGTTAGGGTCTGCTCCAGACCTCCTCTCTCAGGAGGACGGAAAGTTGTGGCATCCCAATCCCCAGTCTCTGCATCTCAGGGCTTGGTTGCTGAAGGCCTAGATCTCCAGGATCTCCCTCTTTCTCAACAAGTGAAAGATGTTCTTTATACTTCCAGAAAACCTTCCACTAGACGTTCTTACGCCTTCAAGTGGAAAAGGTTTACCATCTGGTGTTCTGAAAAGGGTCTTAACCCCCATGCCATACCTCTGGAATCGTTGCTGGAGTATCTCCTGCATCTGTCTAATGCAGGCCTTAAGACAAATTCAGTAAGAGTCCATCTGAGTGCTATTGCAGCTTCACTCAAGCCTCTAAATGGACAACCTGTTTCCTCTCATCCCCTTGTAGCAAGGTTCATGAGAGGCCTCCTTTTAACAAAGCCTCCCATTAGACCACCACCGGTGGCATGGGACTTAAATTTGGTTCTTGGTCAGCTTATGAAGCCGCCTTTTGAACCTTTAGCTACTACCTCCTTGAAATATCTTTCTTGGAAGGTTATCTTTCTCATTGCAATCACATCAGCACGCCGCATCAGTGAATTGCAAGCACTAGTAGCTAATCCACCTTATACAAGGTTCCATCATGACAAGGTGGTCCTTAAGACTAATCCACATTTTATGCCTAAGGTGGTCTCACCTTTTCACCTCAACCAAGAGGTCTACCTACCTGTCTTCTTTCCAGGACCTCATGCATCAACTGCAGAGAGGAATCTTCATACCCTGGACTGTAAAAGAGCTCTAGCTTTTTACTTACAGAGGACACAGCAACATAGAAAGTCTTCTCAACTCTTTGTTGCTTTTGATCCTTCTCATTTGGGACAACCAGTCTCCAAGAGAACACTTTCCAACTGGATTGCCCAATGTATTTCTTTCGCCTATCAGAGCAAGAACATTTCTCTGGAGGGCCATGTCACAGCTCACAATGTGAGAGCCATGGCAGCCTCAATGGCTCATCTGAACTCTGTATCTATCGATGACATCTGTCGAGCAGCCACTTGGGCCTCGGTTCATACCTTCACAGCCCATTACTGCTTGGACAAGGACTCCCGCTGGGATGCCTTGTTTGGTCAGGCTGTTCTCATACACCTGTTCCATACTTAATCAACTCCTACCCACCATCCCTCATGGGTTGCCAGTGATCCAGGTGGGGAAGTGCAGCCCTGTCCCAGGGACACACAACTTATGGGCGCTCTCCGTGGCATCAAAAGCTAGGGAGTCCCCATATGTGAAGACTCATTCCTGCTTGTTCCTGGAGATAGCACAGTTACTTACCTGTAACGGTGATCTCTGGGAACAGCAGGAATAAGTCTTCACAACCCACCCACCTCCCCTAGGAGTTCTCTCTGTCTCTCTCCTTTCCCCCTCTCTCTCTCTTTGTCTCAGCTATAAAACTCAACTGAGGAGAGACAGTTGGAAAGGCGGGAAGGCAGCACGCATGCGCTGTGTGATGCTCCCAAAAGCTTTTTGATTGGACGCTGGGGAGCGTTCCCGCGCAGGCTGCGTCGGTACCGATGTACCCATATGTGAAGACTTATTCCTGCTGTTCCCAGAGATCACCTGTTACAGGTAAGTAACTGTGCTTTAGCGTAGTCAAAATGAGGTGTCACTAGGGCCTGGAAAACAGTTCGGTAGTCGTCAGTTTCCATCATGGGATTCAGGTGGCGGAGGGTTTTGATTTTGAAGTAAATAGATCTTACTGTGCACTTGATGTGATCTTTCAAGTCCAAGTGTTGGTCTAATATTACCCCTAGATAGCGTATGTTGGATTTGACCGGAATTTCTGCGTCTCTGACTTTTAGTGTTGATGGCGGGGAGAAGTCTTTGTTCCGTGTGATAAAAAGCACTTTTGTCTTTTTGAAATTCTGACTGAGGAGCCAGTCTGTTATTGCGTCGAAGCATTTAGTCAACATTGTGAAATCTGGGCATGTGACCGTTATAGGTGTGAGTAGCAAAACGTCGTCGGCATACATGAGGCAGGATATGCCAAAGGAGCGGGTTATGTCGCAAATTGGCTGCATATAAATGTTCAAAAGTAGTGCGGATAATGACGATCCATGTGGTACTCCCTTTCTTTGCTGGAAGGGTTCTGATGTCTTGTTGTCAATCCGAACTTGCAGCCATCTTCCTTGAAGGTAAGACTTACACCAGTCCCATGCGCGGTCATAGATTCCCTTTGCATGGAGTCTCATCAGGAGTTGTTCGTGATCTACTGAGTCGAACGCTGCAGAGATATCCAGGAAGATCAAAGCAAAGCCTTTCTTGATGTTGTCTATCCCATTGGTGAGTGTGTTTGTTAATGAGATTAATAGGGTTTCTATGCCGTACGCCTCTCTGAATCCATGTTGACATGGGTCTAAAGGGAAGGTTGTGTCTGTGTGCTGTTGAATCTGTCTTTGAACTGTTTTCTCCAGTATTTTGGCTAGGAAAGGGATATTGGAGATTGGTCGGTAGGAGTCTTCTTTTTTTTCGGATCGAGCTGGTTATTTTTCAGTAATGGTCGTATGGATGTTTTCTTAAGGGTGTCCGGGAAGATTCCAGTTGTAAAAGATTGCTTTGCGATATCAGCTATGAATGGACTTAGTTCTGAGCGCAGAATCATAGACACACCGAATCACCTATTGATCCAGAATTTCCCACTTAGTAAGGTTCCACAGACCTTTGGTATAAGGTTCTACGGGCCTGTCTTAAATCTCATCTGCGCTATCATTTAAGATGTTAATAGTTCACTGTTATATTCTGTTATTCTTAATCACATTGCTATCCAGGTTTTATGACCCCAGTTACTGATTTTGCCCTGTTATCCAAGTTTTATGCCCCTGTTTATTGTAACTCAGACGCTTGCTTATGGTGCTGAATTTTTGTTCGATGTAAACCGCGCTGAAGTCAAAGAGTGCGGTATATAAGAAATGTAAATAAATAAAATAAATAAATTGTTCTGATCCAGTGCGCTGGGCATGGGTCATTCGGTGCTGTCGTGGTATTGATTTTAGTAATTGTTTCTTTGATGGTTTTCACTGATGGGGGTGAGAGCTTGGTGAGTGGAGGATGTATGTGGGGGTTCTGATAGGATTCACGAGGTGTAGTAGTGATTACTTTTATTGCTTTAGATTGGATGTAGTTAGCGTATGCCTGAGGTTGGATACACTCCTGTTGTGGTTGGGGAGGTTGGTTGGTCAGTGATTTTATTTATTTATTTAGACAGTTTTTGTATACCGCCTTATCCTTCAATCAAAGCGGTCACAACACAATTGGAGGATACATTTAACACGTGGGGATATGAGACACATACACTAACACTTACAGGGAACATGGGCTATGGAGGGTTAAGTGGCTTGCCCAGGACCACAAGGAGCATCTGTGGGACTAGAAACCCCAGTCCTTCCGGCTCAAGGTTGCTGTCCTCTAGTGGGATTTGAACCCCTGACCTTCCGGCCTGAAGTACCTTGCCCCAACCACTAGGCTACTCCTCCACTTTTTACTAATTTGAAAAGGTCACGAGTTATTTAACGAGCCGTTAAGAAGCTCGGCATGGAATTTTTTCCTCTCTGTCCACGTTGAGTCCCTATGATTTTTCAGATGCTTTAGATATGTAGATCGGTCTGTTGAACTGCAGGTCCATCTCCACTTTCTCTCCAGTTTTCTCAGATGTAGTAATGAGGATCGTAGTTTGGAGGAGAACCATGGGGCGTTCTGCTTCTTGGAGGAGCGACTATTGGTTGTAGTTTTTTTTTGTCATTGCTTGGATGTTGGGCGTACTGAGTGAGGGTGTCATTCCAGTTTGTGAGCATTTCGTTGAGGTTGGCAGATGGTTTAGATAGTTTTGGGAGTACATGCTGAGTGATCATCTCTCTGTCTAGTTGTTTGAAGCGAGTTGGTTTCTCTGGTTTACCTGTGATTGGGCAGCAGTCTGTTTGTAGCGTTAGTATCTGAAATGTTATTAGGTTATGGTCGGACCAGGGGTGACAGATAATTCAATTTGACTTAGCCTGCTAGAATCTCTAGGTGGGACGAAGATTAGGTCAAGGAGGTTGCCTTGTTGGTGGGTGGGGTCTTTTACGACCTGTTCATAGCCTAAATTGGCCATTGCTTCTAGGAAGGTGTTAGCTAGTTCCTGCTGAGTGGAAGCAAGATTAAAGTCTCCCATCAACCAGTTTACTTTGTAGGTGTCTTGAGGATTACAGGCTAGGTCGATCACATCTGAGAGTTCATCTGACGCGGTGCTGGGTGCCCTGTAAATGAGGTTTATAGTGTTATGTTTGTTGGTGACTGTTAACATATTTAGGTTTGGCGTGCTCTTAGTGAAGTTAATCCGGTATTGTAGTGCAGTTTTTGCTAGGATGAGGACACCACCACCACCAGAGTTTGAGGTTGCGATGGATACAGATGCTTTGCCCCTCAAGAGATTAGTCTGATTCTCCTCCATTGGATTGCCACTTTTGAACTGCTAAGATATCTTTACCTTATGTGAAAGGGGATCTATGTCAATTCCATTGGCTTTTCAGTTGCCAATGAATCTTATATACAGTCTTGCAAAGAGTACTACATGTACTGTTGGAGCCGTGTGAACCAGTAGGCACAGAACTAGTCTCACAGAACTGTAAGTTACCCTACAAACTCACACTGTGCATTACTTCCTTCCCCTTGTCGCAATCCCAAGCACATAGAATACCCAGATTACTAGTGCATTTTAACATTACATCCAACTTAAAACAATCTGAAACAGCCTACCCTATGTGACTGAACCAAAATAAAGACACACCCTCTATATCCACCCAAATTCTTCTCTAGATATTCCTACCATGGATACGAAAAAGCCCACAGATTCCTTTGTTTTCTAATAATACTACTACAAGCCTTAAAAGCTATCACATCAGACAACACACAGTGTAACATAATAAGTTACATACCAATCATACATTCAACCAGAAACAACGAATTCCATCAACTTTATCAAAACACTATAAACAAGAGACGCAACAGACTACTACAGATTATCAAACACAATGAATGATATAAAAACCGAACATGTGACCAACTATCCCCTGAAATGTGCTCTGATCAACGTCGGATCCATACAGAATTAACACCACATCGTTATGGATTACATAGAGGAACAACTGGACATAATGTGTAAAACAGAAACATGGCTTACAAACATGGATCAAGTAATTAATAATAAACCAAATCTCTTCACAAACATATGAAACCCACAACTGCCGGAGAACCAACAAGAGGGGAGGCAGAGTTATCATCACAAAGTCCCTAAGGTTTAAAACACACTCAACTCAAACCACGGAAAGCTGCAATATCACAACCATTTCAAACACATAGCTTTATCCCTCATATACAGAACACCAGGCACCAACACTGATGATCTTTCACTAATACTAGAGGAAATTTGCAATACTAACCCACAAAAGCCCCTCATCATCCTGGGAGACCTTAACACACCATCTACAACCACCAGACACGGCCAAGCCTTCACACAAGCAATCGAGGATCTCCAATACAAACAAATAATAAACGCTCCAACCCACAGAGCAAGGGAGGCACCATTGACCTCAACTTCATACCAAATATGCTCCTAGATAAGAAACTTATACAACCTCCAACAGTTACACCCGTCCCATGGTCAGACCATTACATCATAACCCTACAGATAACCACCCCTACACCAAACAACTCAACAGAATAAACCACACAAAGAAGATTCAAATAATTCAACAGAAATGTTTATACAACAGGTCCTATCTCAAATAAACCTAGAATCAACAGACCTCGAAGAGAAAATAAATAGCTGGAACTCTGTAATCCACAAAGCAGCCATTGCCCCACACAAGAAGAGACACAATATTAGGAAGAGCACAGCACCATTTTATTTATTTATTTAGACAGTTTTGTATACCACCTTATCCTTCAATCAAAGTGGTCACAACACAATTGGGGGATACATTTAACACAGAGGGATATGAGACACATACACTAAGACTTACAGGGAACATGTTTTCCACGGTATTCCAATGAGATCAACAACCTGAAACAAGTCCTGCAGAAAGCAGAACAAAGATGGAGAAGAACAAAAGACACACAAGACATAATTAGCTGCACTAACAAGATGCAAAAATACCAGTTCTAATAATTACCATACAATTCTGATCATGAGCTCGCTAAATAAACCAAGAGAATTTTTCAATATAATAAGAACCTTGACAAGAAATAAACCCGATGAGCACAATCCAATCAACCCCCAGACGATGGCAGACTTCCTCGAATCAAAACTCAAATCCAACCCAACCCAACCCAAATACATCCAATAACAGAAACCCACACAAGAACAAGAAAAGCCTGCATATGGAACATATTTCACATACCATCTATAAAAGAACTAAATAATATAACCAGTCTAGCCCCTATTCTACTCAAAATAGAACAACTGTCACTTACACAAGGCACTGTACCTCCTATACTCAATCAATGATAAGGTCAATTATAAAGAACACCACCCTGGACTCGAACAACCCCAGTACATACCGACCCATTTCAGGCCTCCCACTTACAGCAAAGATAACACAGGTACACTAAAAAAATTTTTTTTTAAACTGCCTCTAATGTTTCGATTGATTTTTACGTTTTTTGGTGCACTGAATCCAAATCTGGTAACCAATTTGCTCCATCACGTACAGATTTTTTGCTACATTGGGTTACCAGTTTGAGGTGAACGTTTCAGATTGAGTGCGATCGAGATAAAGGTTTCTTGGATGAATTCTTTATACTAATTGTTTAGTAGTTATTCAAATAAGAATAAAGAAAATTGTAACAAGGCAGCACATAAGAATAGAGTAATGTCAACAAAACACACTGTGATGGTAGCAAAATTGTCTGCACTTAAAACAGCCACATACATGTGCACAAACATTGAGCATATAAGAGCGAGGTTAGACTTTGTGTGCAAAGCAAAGAAATGTGCAAGAAATGTTGTACAGGTATGTATGTAAGAATAGAAAACGCAAACCGCACCATTGCAATACATGAAGACAAACACCCCGATGGTGTGAAAATAAAATTCTAATACATGAGATCCGACACTGTGGTAATAACTAGCAAATTTTTATTTCAAAGTTTAGTAAAAACACGATATTTGTCAACACAGTTTAGATTTTAAAGTCATTCTTGGGTCAATCAATCTCCTGGTGGGCCGTTTCTTCTTCCCCCGAATGCTTCTCTTGGTGCGCTGCTTGGCGTATTTTTCATCTGGGGTTTCCCGCAGCAGCAACCAGCAGAAATCAGCCATCATAGTGGTGTTCCATCTTCCTTGGTACCTTCTCTCTGCGTCCTTGATGTCCTGGTGAAACCTTTCACCTTGTTCTTCACTGTACGCCCCCAAGTTTTCGGGAAAGTAGTTCACATGGGAGTGCAAGAAATGGACTTTCAGGCTCATGTTACAGCCTTGTTCTTTGAAGGCATTGAGCATCCTGGCAACAATATCCTTATAGTTCTCATCCCGCCTGTTCCCCAAGAATTTGAGAACAACATCCTTGAAGGAATCCCAGGCTTCTTTTTCCTTCTCAGACATCGTTTCAGCGAATGCTCCATCTGAAATGAGTTTCCTTATATCAGGGCCAACAAACACTCCTTCCTTTAGCTTTGCTTCAGAAAGTCGGGGGAACTTTGAGCAAAGGTACCGAAAGCACTCACCATCTTTTGGAAGGGACTTGATGAATTGCTTAATGAGACCCAACTTAATGTGGAGAGGTGGTAATAGAATTTTATCACGAGGTACCAAGCTCTCATGAAGAACATTTTCTCACCGGGTCTCAAATACTCCCGAATTGGCCAGTCTTTTTTTCCCCAGTGTAGGTCGCGGGCCCGGTTATCCCACAAGCAAAGGAAGCAGGGATATTTGGTGAAACCGGATTGCTGCCCTAATAGCATGGATAGAATTTTAAAGTCTCCACAAATCATCCACTTATGCTCATCATAACGAATCTTCTGAAGAATCAGGGCCAAATTCTCGTATTTTTCTTGGAGAATAACAGAGTGAGCAATAGGAACTGAAGCGAATGTGTTGCCATTATGAAGAAGAACACCTTTTATGCTGTCTTTTGATGAATCAATGAACAGCCGCCATTCAGCAGGATCATACTTGAGTTTAAACTTTTCCATCACTCCGTATATATCGTTGCAAAATACCAAATCTTCCTCTTTGCTGAAATACTTCAAAAATTGTGTCTCACGGTTGCGGTACCAATAAAAAGTTGTCCTGGTGACAATAGATTTTTCTGTTTAAGCCGAGAACCTAGCAGTTGGGCAGCATCTTTTGGGAGTCCTAAATCCTGGACTAAATCATTCAATTCAGCTTGAGAGAAAAGTTCAGGTTTCGGATCTGGTTCAGTTTCAAACTCGGAAGTACTGGACTCATCGGGAAAAGCCATCTGATGAGTCTCATCATGATCAGAACCGTCCACACAAATATGATCCAAAGATTTTGGTGGTTCAGGCACAGGTACTTCGTTGCTATGAGGCATAGGCCTAATTGCTGAGGGAAGGTTGGGGTAACTTATTACGTTCTTATTTTTTTAAGTTGTATCCCTTCACAATGCAAGAGCAAAATAGCAGTCACTGCTGTGGTCTCTTTGTTCACGCCACATCATAGGTATTCCGAAATGAAATGCTTGTTTTTTACCTTTCATCCATAAGCGTAGATCTTCCTCACATGTCTTGCACACTTTGTGAGGAGCCCACGGTTTGTCTTGATCGCCTAACTTCAAACCGAAATAGGTGAAATATACTTTTTTAATAAATGCAGAAATGTTCCTCTGCCGCTTTTTCACGGTATATTCCCCACAAATAAACAAAAACTGTCCGGAGAGTTGACGCAACATCTGGCTCTGTGAGCCATCACAAATACACAGCACTGCAAACTACAACTGTAGTGAACCACTTCGGAATAAAGCTGGATTACGACTGAGCAAACAAAAGGTAATAATGAACTTGCAAGAAACTGAAATTTGACAGGAACGTTCATGTCGCAACCACCGTGTTTGAGCGCGAGCGAACGAGGCGAGGCGAACAGGAAAGAACATGCGCCAGCGCGAGTACTGGATTTAGCCCCCCGCCTCCCAATTGTCCTGTTAATGTATAAAATGAATACAAAACACTCTAAAATATCATGAGGGAGTGTTTCTAGTTAGTTAACCATTACAACCTCTATTTTGGGCCAAGAAAATAAACTGCAGTCGGCTAAAAAGAAATTATGTGAACATTCCTTATATGGGTAAGAAATCTAATTTTGCAAGAAAACGTGATGTGATGGAACATTTTGGCTATTTTTCCTGGATTCAGCACCCCAAAATCTATAGGAATCAGTTGCAAAACTGGAGGCAGTTTTTTGGTAGTGTACCTGTGTAATTGAAAAAGTGGTCCAACTTCAGTTACAGGATCACCTTGATGCACACGCTTTTCTTGACCCTCACCAACACGGGTTCAATCCCAAACACAGCGTGGAAACTCTTATCACCTCATTCTTGAACAGCCTAATCACCAAACTAGACAGCACCAGACATTGCTGCATATTGATATTCCTTGATATAAAAGCTGCCTTTGACTCTATAAACCACAAAATACTAATCACGCACTTAAATGAAATCTGGTTACAAGAAACACTAAAATGGTTAACATCATATCTTACCCACAGAAAGATGCAGGTCAAATCTGAATCACATCGATAAAATCCAATAGATCAGCAACAAGGAGTACCACAGGGCTCAGCACTCTCTGTATTGCTGTTTAATATCTATCTGCAGCCCCTCTGCAGCATAATAGCCAAACACAAAATAGACTACAATATTTATGCGGATGACAACATGGTCCACACCTCATTCAACATTGACCGACCTAACTACTTGAACATAATAGCATATCTGGAAGAAATTCAAGCTGGCTCCTGGAACAAAATTTAACAAACTACAAGAAAACAGAAGCGATCTTCATAACAAAGAATTCCACATTTGCTCAACCAAAATCACTGCAAATATCACATTAAACTATAGAAGTAAAAACAGAAGTCAAATACCTGGGGGTATACCTCGACCAAAACCTAAACTTTCAAGCGCATATAAGCAAGATTACAAAAACTGCCTACAACAAACATTGTAGAACCCATTTTTCCTGAAAGAATGTTAGCAGATTTACTGGCGGGAGGTAGACTGTGTTCAGATAGTCGAAAAGCCAGGCTTTGAGTCTGGTTGTATGTCTGAGTTTTCTTTTCTCTTGGCCTCTGCCTTGGATTGAATGACTGTTGAAATCTTTGTGAACATGTGAGTAATAACTTTGATAGTGATAATAAGGCCTTTGGTAGGAACAGTAATGGGATTTTCTCCGGGAACAAGCAGGAAGTCGGTCCTCACATATGGGTGACATCAGCACTGACTGAGCCCGCGCAGAAGCATCTCCCCAGCTTTCAAAAAAAGCCTTTGGGAGATGCATCACACATGCATGGTCTCCTTCCCACCCAAGGGTGCCATCTTGCCTCGGTCTCATTTTTTCCACAGAGCCCTTCGGACGTTGTCCAGTTCCCCTGGAAAAAGTGTGATTTGTTATGTTTTGTCCATTTTGCGTACCGGTTCCTTCCCACCCCCAAGCCAGCTCGCCTCGGCAGCTCTTTGGATCCATTCATTCATTTTTCCCCTCTTTTCATAGAAGTATCCCTCGAACAGACATTCATGCACTTTTTCAGCCTTGGACCCCTACCAGGCGGCGGGGACCCCCTTTTTCTAATGGCCTCCAGTGTCTTCCAGAAGTGTGACCAGTGTGGCAAAATGTCTTTCTCAGACCCGCACGACTGCTGCCTCTAGGGCCAGGGCCTCGGACTGGAGCACGATGACTCAGACTGCAAACTTTGCAGAACCATGACCTCAAAGGCCCTAAAGAACCATCGCCAGCAGCAGGAGAAAGTCTTCCGGTTTGTTCATCCACCCTGATGACGGGACCCTCTACATCGAGGACTTCCCCAGATTTTGAACCGATCCTCGAGCACCACAAGCCTCGCGAGACGTATCTGCTCCGAAAAAGTCCCGGTCCTGGTCCTCGGGACATTGGTCCTCTCCAGCAAGCATCTGCAGCTCAGACTGCAGGTCCTCTGGGGGCAGCGGACCTCGATTGTGGTGATCACAGAGCCTCTGACTCATATTCGGACTTCAAATCTGAATGGGAGTTCCTTATCGGTCCTACAGTTCAGTCCTCCACCACTGGGTAGTGCACCTCCTCCTGCAACATGGAGACTGGACAAGTCAAACTTGTGACATCACCGGGTATATCCTGCTGGTCTTCTCCCATGATCCCCCAGTGTGTCCAGTCTCCATGCAGCATGAGGACGTAGTGAGCCTAGGTGCTGGGCTCACTTGAGAAGCAGTTTAGGAGCAGTTAGTCAGGATTTGATTTACCTTGCATTTCTTTTGCCCTTCTTTAGGTGTAATCCTGTAAATTGAATTCATTTTCATTTTCATTTAATTTCATTTACTTTTACTTTATTTATTTTCACCTAGTCTGCCTTAGTGTAAAGGGGGGTTCTGTCCCTTTTCAAAGTTCACGCTGCCAGCTAGCCTCTCTGCTTGGGATTCTTCGGTCTCTGTGCCCGGTGATGATCTCTCCCCCAGGACTGTACGGGGGAGAGCTCTGTGGAACACCTGCATTTTGGCAGTGTCCATGCGGCAGATTCCCATCGCGGCGGGAGCCTCAGGCCGTTCGAGGTTCTTTAGCCGGTGGGCCGGGGCTCGCAGCGTCTGCTACTTCTGGTGGCGCGAGGCAGCAGCGTGTCTGGACAGCTCTTCACCCCGCAGCTACAGCGGGGTAACTGCTGCATCCCGACGCCACAAGGGAGTCTCTCGAGTCCGCATGGAGGGGCTCTGAGCTCTTGCCGCCTCTGTGGTGTTTGGCGCCAAACGGACCTGCTTCGGATTGGCGCCATTTTCTCGGCAGGGCTGAGGTCTCGTGGCGGAGAGCAGAGCAGCCCCGCGTTTGAGCAGACGACGCTGTTCCACGCGGCTACACCCAGATAAGGACTTCCTTTTGCTGTTACTTTTAATTTTAATTCTAATTTTAATTTCCTTTTAATTTTAATTTCCTTTTAATTTCATGATAGTTTATAGTTCTTTGAATGCAATGTGCTTGGTTTGGGTTTTACTTCTTGGGGGGTGCCTTTACCTTTGTCTGCATTCTGGCAGTTAGCGACGTCTGTCAGCAGCAGGTTTCCGTGCTAGAATTTGGCCATTCAGGGTCATCGGCTGCACAACCACCTACAAATTGAGCCCTTTCTGAAATTGTCATTTACATAAGGATGCTATTTCCATGTTTATACGCTTGGAAATTGTGCAGACAGCCTCTAAATGTCGTTATGCCATCTGCAAATTTGATCGCCATGCTTGCTGATCTCTTTTCCAGATCATTTCAGTGCAGTAGATGTTACCAGATGCCAGTTCCAGTGCAGATCCCGAGACATTCCTCTATTTACGGGTCTCCTGTGAGAAAACTGGCCATTTAGTCCTATTGTGTTCCTGTTTTTGATCCATTTCCCATTCTATAATAGCACATCATCTCCTTCCTCAGGAGAAGTTCATAAGGGGCTTTGTCAAGTACCTTCTAAAACATAGGTGTCAAACTCTGGCCCGCGGGCCAAATTTGGCCCGTAGTGTAATTATATTTGGCCCGCGAGGCTATACCAAATGACTACTAGAGCTAGCCCGCCGGTATTATACAGCGCATTCATTCATCGCTAATACTACAAATCCCATAATGCCTTGCTCTTGTTTTGGCACGTCAATCAGGACAGGTCCCAGAAACGCCCTCTCCTGTGTGACAGAAGTCATAGCGATCTCAAGCTACAACTGTCACTGTGGAACCCCTTCCCAAAAATGGCAAAAAGAAAGGCAGACAACAGGAACTTTCTGGAACAGGTGGGAGACAGAATATTTGTTTACATATGTAAAAGACAGACCTGTTTGTCTGATTTGTGAGTCAACGTGGCTATAACTAAGGTATAACATTCGACGACACTATGAAACAAAACACCATGACAAGTACAAGGCCTGGACATGACCTCAAAAGAGCCAGAAAGTGGAGGAGATGAAAGAAGTTTGGTTTCACAACAGAATATGTTCAAAAAAGCCACATCACAAGTGAGGCTGCTGTAAAGGCTAGTTATATTGTGGCAGCAGAGATCGCAAATCAGCCCGGCCCTTTAATGAGGGAGAGTTTGTGAAAAAGTGCATGTTGAAAGTTTGTGACATCGTGTGCCCAGAGAAAAGCAAGCCTTTTCAAACGTGAGCCTGAGCAGAAACACAGTAGCTGATCGCACATGTGATCTTGCCACCAATCTGTATGACAAGCTTTTGGAAAAGGGAAAAAGATTTCGTTGCATTCTCCCTTGCTGTGGATGAGAGCAGCGACGCATCTGATACTGCTCAGCTGTCAGTCTTCATCCGTGGAGTGGACTCAAATATGTGTGTTACGGAGGAGCTATTGGGATTCAATCAATGCATGGCACAACCACAGGAAAGGAAATTTTTGAGGAGGTTTCCAAATGCGTAACTGAAATAAAGCTGCCGTGGGATAAACTCGTGGGATTAACAACAGATGGTGCGCCAGCGATGTGCGGTAAAACAAGTGGACTGGTGGGCAGGGTCCGGGAGAAGATGCAGGAAGAGAACTGTGCAGGTGAACTAACTGTTTATCACTGCATCATACATCAGGAATCATTGTGTGGCAAAGCCCTAAAGATGGAACATGTTATGACCACAGTAACACAAGTAGTTAACTTTATAAGAGCCAAAGGTCTGAATCACCGCCAGTTTAAGTCTTTCTGGAGGAGTGTGGGTTCGGAATACGCAGACGTGCCGTATCGCACAGAGGTGAGATGGTTAAGCCGAGGAAAAGTACTGAATAGATGTTTTGAGCTGCATGAGGAAATATGTCAGTTTCTGGAAAGCAAAGGGAAGGACACAGCAGAGCTTCGGGAGAAAACATTTCTGTGTGAGCTGGCCTTTCTGTGTGACATCTCGAGCCATCTCGATGCGCTGAACCTGCAGCTTCAGGGGCGGGGGCGCATCATCACAGACATGTACGCTGCAGTGAGGGCTTTTAAAACTAAACTGTGCCTGTGGGAGAATCAGATGCTGCAAGGAAACCTTGGCCATTTTCCCTGCTGCCAAACCATGAAAACGCAGTTCTTTACCAACTTGTTCCATGCGCACAGTTTGCTGAAAAACTCAGTGTACTCGGCGCTGAGTTTAGCCGGCGATTTGCCGACTTTGATGTCCAGAAATGTAGGTTTGAACTGCTCAGTAATCCCTTTGCAGTTAATGTGGAAAACGCACCAACCAACCTCCAAATGGAGCTAATTGAACTCCAGTGTAATGACACGCTGAAGTCAAAGTATGATGCTGTGGGCGCCGCCCAGTTTCCACAGTTCATCCCTGACACAATGCCTCAGCTCCACACCCAAGCTGCTCAGATGCTCTCCATGTTCGGCAGCACTTATCTATGTGAGCAACTTTTCTCCTCGATGAAGATAACCAAAACATCTCACAGGAGACGTCTGACTGATGAACACCTTCGCTCGATACTGAGGATTTCCTCAGCTCAAAGCCTGAGCCCAGACATTGATGAACTATCATCCAAGAAGAGATGCCAGGTATCTGGCTTGGGCAAATCAGATAGATCAGTGTGCAGCAAACTGAGCAATAATTAACGTTTTCTTTATGCACTTTTTCTTGCTACTCCAAGACATGGGCTTGAATGGTTGATTAATTTTATTATTGTTATTTTATTTAAAAATTATTATTATTATTATTTAAATCTTATTTAATAAATGAATGTCATTGATGTTTTTTTTATTTGAAATTGGTTTTGCAAATCTGAACTATTAAGTTATAAATTGTATAGTAATAAGTGTTGCTTCATATTCAATGTTAAAGCAAATCTTGTTTGGGTCCATATTAAAAGGTTCATTTGTTCAATGCTGGCCCGCGACTTTGTTCAAGTTTTACATTTTGGCCCACTGTGTATTTGAGTTTGACACCCCTGTTCTAAAACATCCAGATACATATCATTTGGCTTACTGACATGTTTATTAACCCTTTGAAAAGACAGCTTGGTGCTGCTTTTCAGAACAAGTTCTATCATTTAACTGGCACTGAACTCAGATTCATTGGTCTGTAGTTTCCAAGATCGCCTTTGAAGCTTTTAAAAAAAAACAAAAAAAACCCAATTAGTGTTACATTAGTAACTCTTCAATCTTTAGAGATCATTAATACTAATGTTATGATTGAGCCTGGCTGATATTATGAATGATCACTATTAGACAAAAATTAGCTAGGTTGATTTGGTTTTCTGCACTATCTTATCAGAGTGCAGCTTGCCCATTTGGCGGGAACACTGCCCATCTGGGCCATCTGGGGAAAGGCCCCTGCTGGGGATCGTGAGAAGTGTTGCTGGATGGCACAGTCCGGGGCTTAGTGTTCCAGGGTCCTGGAAGGGTTGATAGCGGCAGTCAGGCCTCCCTGTCTTTGCTATGACGGTCACCTAGGTTCAAGCGTCCTGTGTTTTGGGTGACAGGAGTGGGACACCTGGACATGTGGTGCTGGATGTTGGATAGGCTCATACTTCTTAGGTGCACTCTCCTTGAGTGCGTCTGCATGTCCGTGTTCCGTCTGTGATCTCATGCTCAGGTGATTGTTGCAGCAATGACAGAGATCGCTTGGGATATCGTGAGCGGGGTTGTCATGGTGTTGCATGGGGTTGCCAATGCAAGACGGGGCCATCCTGAGGAGTTTGGGCCTCAGTCATCAGCTTTCCCTTCGATGGCCCGGCTGTCCAGGAGGCACCCCTCCAGATCCGCCGGTCCAGTTCTTCTCTGCCTCTTCTCAATGTGGGCAAGGGGGCTGGCAGATCTGGAAATTCACGTCCACTGCATGTTCTACTGTTTTACCTCTGTCTTGGGGTTCTGAGGTCATATATTCCCAATCATTTGTTTGGTGGGGTGCTGCTGTCTGTTGTGCAAGACAAGGTGGTCAACAGTCGGAGGCTGTCGTCTATTCCCCTTACCCCTGAAGGTGCTCACAATTTAAGTTTTTTGTACCTGCGGAGGTGTATGTTGTTAAAGGCTAGCAGGCGCACCTGTGGGACCAGAATCCTCGGTTCTTCCGACCTTCCGTTTGAGGTGCGCGTGTGGGGTTTACTCCCTTGGTCGGCTAGCAACTTGCTTCACCCATTGGGCCTTCCCTTTCCTCAAGGCATCGTTGCGTCCCACTTCTTCGTGGGGGCTCGCCGCAGGGCCTGGAATTATGCTCAGCCGGGTTCCAGCCAGGGCTGAGTCCTTGGGGGGAGGCTCCGATCCTAACGATACAGGAGTGCTGGGATCCGTTCAACCAGGTTCCTTCGGGCCCAGCGTACGTCGTCTTTTGCTGGCCGGTTTAGGTCTTCGGGTCGTGGCGGTGCTCCGAGAAGACCAGTAGGCTGCACAGTGCTTGTCTTGGAGCAAGCACGGGATATCTGTAGGTTCATATTCAAAGCCGTCCGGTTACATGTCCCTCCATTGTGCAATGCTGTACTAGTAGGCATACTTCATATGCTGGGCTTACAAGTTGGCTTCCGCGCTGCTCGGCATCAGCCAAGGTGACTGCCGGTTTAGGCTGTGGAGTCAGCATGGAGGAGGGGCCTTGCGTTCTCTGGACAATGCCCTGTTCGGTTGTGTGCCTTGTGGCCCTTATGGAGTTGTAAAAAGGAAAAAAAAAAAAAAAAGAATAATCAAACAGGAAAGCCTTCCTAATTGTCCCCACTTCTTTTTTATACGGTTCTGTCCCTTTCTTCCGGGAGCTTGGCCAGAGCGTGGTTAGACTCAGCTACATTTTGGGGATCCTTTAGGTACAAGGCGTTTTAGTGTACGCAGCACGCCCAGTGTTCCATCGTCTGACTGGAACGGTACGCGGTACATCAGCCGTAGCAGGCGTTCATGGACACGGTAGCGGATCGAGCGCTGTAGGTGCTGTCTGAGATCTCCGGGATGGTGGCCTATTTTGATCGGCAGGGTGGAGTCGGTCGGGTGGTCAGGGTGGCCCGAGCGAAGAGACAGCGTGCGCGGTTGAAGCCTTGGCGGCCTGCGTTTCGGTGGGGACAATGTGGTGGCGAATGTCCTTAGCGGGTCCGAGTGTTTGCCGGAGGAGTGAGATTGCATCAGGCGGTGTGCGCGCCGCGTGTGCTCAGATGCGGTCAGCCCATATTGGACCTCATGGCGACCTGTCAGTCTGCGGCGACGGGTCGATGTTTAGCAGAGGACATATGAGGCTACTGGATAGCGTTGATGCATTGGTACGGGACCGTGGCCCGGTCCATTCTATGCCTTTCAGAGGTCATAGTGAAAATGGCCGACTGGGTCTGGTTGCTAAGATATGTGCTCTTCATTAGTCAGTGGGGACCATTACCAGTGTATTCTGCAACATTTGCGTGAGCTTGCATAATCTTTACTTGCAACCAATCGAAATAACTGTCCAAAACCAGTTGATGCAGTCACTACTTAAATTTGCCTCGCTTGACAGTAAAAAAAAAAAAAAAAAAAGACATATTTATTTTATACCGATAGGTCACTCACAGCATATTTGGCGATTCCTCGTCCTGGTGTTAATCATGCAGATAATTTCTGCTCTAGTGGTGGTGATGCGACTTTTACATCACAAAAATGGCATATGACTGTGGCGGTTCAGAAAGCCTACAATTTATATTTTGGCTGCAGAATAAAAGATCAGGATAAAAGCTAGGCGCCACACATATGCTGCAATACATGTGTAGCAGATCTCAGGCTGTGGATGGATGGGAAAAGACCATCAAAGTCTTTTGCGGTTCCAATGATCTGGAGAGGGCCCATGGATCACTTCGGCGATTGCTACTTCTGCATGGTTCCTCCAATTCCGGAGGGCATATCCAGGTGATGTAAGCGGTTGGCCTACTGGCATTGCGTCGTGGGCGTGGCTACCAGAGTCTCCTTTCTTTTTTGTCACACCATGTAAGACTCCACATCTTCTGAAACAACGCTGGACTCTGGGGCACTTGACACCCTCTTATATGCCCTTGGTGGATCACGCTTGGTTTATTGCAACTCATTGCTTAGCTGCATTCCACATTCTCAATTAAAAAGACTCCAACTGGTCCAGGACATAGCTGTAGAGCTACTTTGTGTTGCAAAGAATAAAGCCCTTAAGAGGTGTGACAAATAGGGTGTTTGACGCTGGTGGTTTTTCCATTTCCCTCATTTTGCTTCCCACCTCTGTCTGGATGGACCTCGGTTCCGTTCTCCCTCGTGGAATCCGGCTGTGCCTGTCTAGTTGTCGGTTTGGGACTTACGCAAGAACACTTTGCTTGTAACCTGCGTTCCTTAGGTTCCGTCGCTTTCTGGGAGGTCTCTTCGCTGCCTGTCCCTCCGTGGAGGCGGGTTCTGCGGGAGAGCAGCGGTTGCTAACACTTGACACCCTGGTGGGGTCGAGAGCCAAGGGGGAGCTCAAGCGGATTTTTCAGGCGGAGCTCCGGTAGCCTTCTCAGTAGGTCTGTTTCTAGGGTGTTCAGTGTGTTTGCGATGGCAAGTTTGTCTTTCTGAAGCACTAGCGCTGCTTGGGGCAGAGGTCTGTGCTGTTTTCACCAGTGAAGAGGATCCAAGTGGGCTCTCGGTCGTGTCTTCCTGGTTGGCTTACCGCCTGTTGACGTGAGGAGTGGGCTGGGGTCGGTGCCTGCTCTGTTCGTTTAGGGGCCGAGCCGACTGGATAGGTCCCTCCCAATGATTACTGCTCTGGTACATCCCAGTGGTGGAGGACTGAACTGTAGGACCGATAAGGAAATGGAAATTACACTTACTTGGTAATTGATGTTCCTTGAGGGAGTACAGTTCAGTCCTCATTCCTGCCCAGGGATGGATGTTTCAGACGCGAGGCGTCAGTTTCGAGTATGCTTTCGGATCCTAGAGTCGGCAACGGGCTCTGATTGGCAGGTAATCGCGAGAGCAACCTTTTCTGCCTATACTCTTCCTTAGTTCTCCTTCCTTCTAGCTCTCTGTCTTCCGCTGTTTGGTGCGCAGGGGGACAGGGGCATGGAGGAGGGTGTTTTCGGCCTTTCTTTTTGGGGCCCTGTGATTTTAAAGTTGAAGTTTGAGCATAGCTTTGTATTTAGTACTTTAACTGGTTGTTTGTTTGCTCCTTTGAGTCTGCTTTGACAGTAGGTCACTGGGGGATCATGGGAGAAGACCAGCAGGATATACCCGGTGATGTCACAAGTTTGACTTGTCCAGTCTCCATGTTGCAGGAGGAGGTGCACTACCCAGTGGTAGAGGACTGAACTGTACTCCCTCAAGGAACATCAATTACCAGGTAAGTGTAATTTCCATATCGAGGACGAGGAGTACCTGGATACTCAGCAACACAGATGTGCCTTCGGACCCGTCCCCTCCGGTGTCCCAACGCTGTTCCCTGCCCACGAATGTCACCTTCCTCGACTTTGTGTGAGACATGGCTAAGGCTCTTGCTATTGAGACAGAGGCCGAGGAAGACCCACGCATTGAGGAATTGGAGATACTCCAGTACGAGAACCCACCTAAGGAAGCCCTTATGGTACCAGTGCCTCCAATCCTTGAACACTGCCTCCTCCAGATGTGGGAATCACTGGCATCGGTGCCCATTGTCAGCAGGCGACTAGACTCCATGTATTGAGTACGCTGAATCCCTGGGTTCCAGAAGACCCAACTCCCCTCACAACTCGATGGTCGTTGAGAAAGCCATGCACAGGCTTAAGAGCCAAGAGACTCATTTGTTGGTGCCACCCGTCAGGGAGGCCCGAACCCTCAATGTCCTCAGCCGGAAAGCTTTTCAGGGCTCGATGCTGACTTGACGGATCCAATCCTACCAGCTCTATATCGGCATGTACCTCAAGGAGCTATTGAGGGAACCCGGTGGATTCTTGGCAGCCCTCAATGGGGAATCCCTACAGATTTAAGTCTCTAGCCTTGGCGGTCAAGGAGGACTTGGTTCCTATCTCAAGCAGCCTATGATGACTTCAAGTCTTCAGCCAGGGTGGCCACCACAGACATTGGGGCAGGATGCCAAGCCTGGCTACAGTAATCTGACCTAGAGCAATTTATTGATTTAAATATTTTTCTATACCGCTTTGTCCTTCACTCAGAGTGGTTTACATTACAATTTAAACATTAAACATAGAACAAATGAACAGTAATCAACATTATCCAACATTATACAAGGAACAATTGAACATTAAGTAGGGGAAAAGGGTAGTGTGAGAAACTATGTACATGGTCATGAGAGTATGACAAAACTATATACAATTTTTGCATCATATTTAGTGTTTACTAGTCCGTTGTTATGGGTCAACAATCTGTGACTTGGATCATGTTGTTTGGGTGGTTAGGTTATATGTCCAAAGTGATTTGTGCAGAGATGGGGTTTTAGCTTTTTTTCTAAAGTCCTTGATGTCTGAAGTTGCCCGCAAGTCATCTGGGAGAGAGTTCCAAAGTGATGGAGCATAGAGTGATAGTGCTCTTCCAGATGTGGTTTGTATGGTCTTTTGGTATCCAAGGGGTGTGGATTCAGGACAAACTTATTGATGTCCCCTGCATCAGAGAGAGAACCTCTAAAGGAAACCCATGGCAGACAAAGCTGCAGAGATAGAAACAGAGTTCCTATCGAAAACCAGGCTCTCGAAGACCTCTATACAGCCCCTGAAGAAGGCCCCAAGGAAAAAGCCCTTCCCAGGGAAGAAGGGGCGATTTGGCAGTACCCCGCATATTTGAGGTTGCCTTGGCCCCTCAACAGGGCCAGTAGCACAAAGATCAGGGACATGGTCCCCATAAGCAAAAGACCTCAAAGTCCCAGGCGCCGGTCCTAACCCAGACTGGGGGGAGATTTTGACTGCCTTGGCGTGACCTCTTCTCCCCCAGGGGGTCATCTAGCTCTGTTTGCCCACAGGTGGCCAGCCATCACCACAGATACCTGGGTGCTAGAAGCAGCCAGGGAAGGCTACCTTCTCCACCTATTATGGGTGCTGCCCTCGTACTTTCCAGGAGAGCCCATCAGTCCTCTTTCACCTGACCCTGCTCTTCACCAAGCTCGTAGGTCTACTCAGGACAAAGTGGTGGAACTAGTGCCCATACATCTCTGGGGCACTGTCTTCTACTCTAGGTATTTCCTTGACCCAAGAGGACAGGGGGCCTCAGGCCCATCCTGGACCTGCGGAAGCTGAACAGATTTCTGATAAGGGAGAAGTTCAAGATGCTCTCCCTTAGAACCCTGCTGCCATTCCTCCAGCAGGAAGATTGGCTATGCTCCTTAGACTTAAAGGATGCCTGCACATACATTCTCATCCATCGCATCCACAGAAAACATCTCTGGTACTTGGTGGGAGGGGAACGCTACCAATACAGGGTACTGCCATTTGGATTGGCCTCATCACCAAGGGTCTTCAAGTGCCTCACGGTGGTCTTAGCCCAGCTCTGGCTCTAAGGGGCCTTCGTCTTCCCCAATCTGGATGACTGGCTCATAAGGGGAGGCACAGTGTGCCACTGGGTGTACCATCGACGCTTTGCAACATCTGGGGTTCATCATCAACCACCCCAAGTCCCACCTTGCTCCGGCTCAACGCCTGGAGTTTATAGGGGTGCAGATAGACATCCTCCAGGCCAAAGCTTTCCTCCCTCAAGAGGAAAAAAAAAAAAAGAGGTCAGAATGCTTCAGGGAGCTAGCCTCAGAAGTGGGTCACATGGCTTCCATGATTCACTGGACACCATATGCCAGTCTGCACATGAGAAGCAGTGGTGCCTCTACTTTCAGTGGACACAAGCCACAGGCAGGCTCCGTAGCAGAGTGAGAGTGATCCACAGGCTGGTGGACTTCCTCAGATGGTGGCAGATCCCTCATCCCCTTCAGGCCAGGATGCCCTTCCAGGCACCCACCCCCCAGAAGGTACTCGCCATGGACGCCTTCTTACTGGGCTGGGGAGCACATTGCGAAGGCCTCCAGGCACAGGGCAGCTACACTCAGATGGAATCCCTGATGCCAATCAATCTGCTGGCGCTCCAAGTGATATTTCTGGCACTCCAAGCCTTCCACCACTGGCTGCAGCACCAGTCAGTGCTGGTCCAGGCAGGCAACCAGGTCGCAATGTTCTCCGTGAACAAACAGGGGGGTACAGGTTTGTACTCCCTCTGCCAGGAGGCAGTAGTTCTCCGCTCCTATGCGGCACGCAGAGGGATGCTTCTAAGAGTGATCTACTTCAGGCCAAGACAATGCGCTGGTGGACAAGCTGAGCAGAGTCCCTCCAGCTATACGAGTTGCACCTGGATCCCAAAGTAGCATCACAGCTGTTCCGACTCTTGGGCATCCCCCTAGTGGACCTGTTCGCCAACCCAGACAACACGCAGTTGCCCCGTTTCTGCTACCACCAGCCACACCCGTCCTGGATGGCAGCGGATGCTTTTCTCATCCCATGGACGGAAGGCTTTCTGTATACCTTCCCACCAACACCACTGGTCGCCAAGACCTTATTCAAGGTCCAGCATGACAGGGCATCACTAAATACTGATAGCTCCCCAAAGGCCCAGGCAACCCTGATTTCCACTGCTCCTCTACCTGTAGGTGGTGTCGCCAATTCCACTGAGCCGAGCACCAGGGCTACTGTCACAGGAGCAGGGCGCTCTCCTACACCCCAAACTGGGGTCCCTGTCACTCACAGCTTGGCTTCTGAAAAAGTAGCATTAGCTCCCTTCAAACTTTCTTGGATGTGGAAGAGGTTCTTTTGGCCTTGCATAAGGCTTCCACAAGACGCCCTACACCTTCAAGTGGTGCCAGTTCTCGGTGTGGTGTGCCATCAGACGGGCAAACCCATTCTCCTGCTCAGTGCAAGTGGTACTCTAGTACTTTCTCCATCTGTCGCAGGTGAGACTAAAGTCCAATTCAGTCAGAGTACACATGAGTGCTATCGCAGTGCACAACCATTCCTTGAGAGCAAGCCCCTCTTGGCCCATCCTCTCATGTCTGTTCTTATGGGGCCTCATGCTAGCCAAACCCCCCGTCCACCTTCCAGCAGCAGTGGGATTTCAATGTGATACTGTTGCAGCTCACCAATCAGCCGTTTGAATCTCTGGCTACCTTCCACTTGAGGTACCTCTCCTAGAAGGTAGTCTTCCTGGTGGCACTCACATCAGCTCGCAGAGTCAGAGAGCTCCAGGCTCTGATGGCAGAGCACCCCCTACACGAGGTTCTACAAGAACAGGGTGGTGCTCTGCACATACCCACGTTTCTATCGAAGGTGATGTCCCCCTTCCATCTCATTCAGGAGGTGGTCCTTCTCACCTTCTTTCCGAAGCCTCATGCCAGCAGGGCGGAGACCGTTCTCCATAATCTGGATTGTAAAAGGGCCCTGTCCTTCTATATGTAATGGACTCAGGGCCACCGGAAAGCGCCTCAGCTTTTTATATCCTATGACCCCAGTCGATTGGGGCTCCCAGTGACTAAGCAAACTTTGTCCACTTGCGTGGTGGACTGCATTGCCCTCGCCTATGAGTAGGCAGGGATCCCATTGGACCAGAAGGTCACGGCACACTGCTTCAGGGCCATGGCTACTTCTCTGGGAACAAGCAGGAAGCCAGCCCTCACATATGGGTGATGTTGGCGCTGACAGAGCCCCCGTGAAAGCATTTCCCCAGCTTTCAAAGAAAGCCTTTGGGAGATGCAACACGCATGCGCATGGTCCACTTTCCATCCAAGGGTGCCATCTTGTCTGTCTCCTTTTTTCCATGGAGCCCTCCGGATGTCTGTCTAGTTTCCCCCAGAAAAAGTGTGAATTGTTGTGTTTTGTTTTGTTACGTTTTTTTCTGATTTGCGTACCAGTTCCTTCCTGCCCCCAAGCCAGCTCACCTTGGTGTCGCTCTTTGGGTTTGTTCCTTTTTTTCTTTCTTGTCTCGGTGTCCCTCAACCAGTGTTCGTGCCCTTTTTCGGCTGAAGGCTTCTGATCTCTGCTGGGCGTCGGGAAACTCTTTTTTTTTTTTTTTTCCAATGGTCTCCAGCAGCTTCAAAAAGTGCAATTGGTACAACAAAATGTCCCTTACTGACCCGCATGACTGGTGCCTCTACCCGGAAGATAACAACTCGGACTGTGAACTTTTCAGAACCATGACCTCAAAGGCCCTAAATAGCTGTCGTTGGCAGCAGAAAATATTCTTCCAAAAGTCCAACTCCATGCCAGAGTCTGCGGCGACACTACACTTCAGGGCCCCCTCTGGTTCCTCAGGGCCTCGCGAAGCCCAAGCCTCCTCTGAGTCCCGCTGCCTGGTTACTCTGAGGGGAAGTCCCCAGAGGTGGAACGCAAGAAGACAAAATCCTTGAAGATCGCCTTTGAGAACTGGTCCGGGAAGAAGGGAAATCCCACTCCAGGCCCTGCGGTCCCCGGCATGAATCCGAGGAATCGGAGCGGCCTCGCAAGCTGCCCCACCAGAAGTAGTTGGCACCCGTCGACTGGTCTCTGATGCCTGAGGCAATCCTTGTTGAGGACTCACCCTTAACAGTGCCAAAGCCGTGCCAGACGTCCTCAGTGCTTGTGTTGAAGGTTGCAGAGGCAAATGGTACGGAGACCAGAGTGGTGGCCTTAGTGAGCAGTATTTCTGTTCTTGTGGTCATGCAGCAGGTGCTTGTCTGGTTCAACCAATTTATCTGCCCTGATGACATGACCCTCAACGTCGAGGGCTTGCCCAGATGTTGAACCAACCGTTTTGTACCACCCACCTCAAGAGGCCCAATGGCTCTGAAGGAGGTCCTGGTTGCTTTCCTTGGGACACCGGTCCTATCTGGCGAACACCCACAGCTCGTACCACAGATCTTCCGGAGGTCACGGACCACCTTGAGCAGACCTAGACCACGGTGATCACAGAGCCTTGGACTCATACTTTGACTTCCAGTCCCCGGTCACTCATTGACACAGATGCTTCTGCTCCAGCCAGTTGCAACATTCCAGGTGGCAGCAGATGCATTCCTCATCCCATGGATGGAAGGCTTCCTGTATGTCTTCCCACCGACATATCTGGTCTCCAAGACCCTATTCAAGGTCCAGCATGATAAAGCATCACTAATATCGATAGCTCCCCGGTGGCCCAGGCAACCCTGGTTCCCACTGCTTCTCTTTCTGTCAGCGGTGTTGCCGATTTTCCCCTGGGCTGAGACCCAGGACTTCTCTCACAGAAGCAGGGCTCTCTCCTACATCCCAACCTGAGGTTCTTGTCACTCATGGCGTGGCTGCTGAAAGGGTAAAGCTAGCTCCCTTCAACCTCTCAAGGGACATGGAAGAGGTTCTTCTGGCCTCTCATAAGGCTTGAAGGATGTATGTCTTCAAATGGTGCCGATTCATGGTGTGATGCGCCGAAAGACGGGCTAACCCATTCTCCTCAGTACAGGTAGTAATGCAGTACCTGCTCCATCTTTCGCAGGTTGGACTAAAGTCCAACTTAGAGTACACATGAGCGCCATCGCAGCACACCACCATTCAGTCGAAGGCAAGCACCTCTTGGCTCAGCCCCTTGTGTCTCTGTTCTTGCAGTGCCTCATGCTGTCTAAACCCCCCATCTGCCCTCCAGTGGCAGAGTGGGATCTCAACGTGGTGCTCTCACAGCTTACCAAGCCACTGTTTCAGCCTTTAGCTACCTGCCACTTGACGTACCTCTCCTGGAAGGTCATCTTCCTTGTAGCACTCACATCAGCTCGCAGAGTCGGCGAGCTCCAGACTCTGATGGCAGAGCCCCTCTATACAAGGTTCTAGAAGAACAGGGTGGTGCTCTGCACATACACAAAGTTTCTGCTGAAGGTGGTGTCCCCTGTCCCTATTCCACCTCAATCAGGAGATGGTGCCTCCTGATTTCCGAGGCCTCATGCCACCAGGGCGGAGACCATTCTCCATATTCTGGATTGTAAAAGAGCCCTTCCTTCTATTTGCAACAGAATTAGGGCGACTGCAAAGCACCTCAGATTTTTGTATGCTATGACCCCAGTTGTCTGGGACTCCCAGTGACCAAGCAAACTTTGTCTGCTTGGGTGACAGACTGCATTATCCTTGCCTACGAACAGGTGGTGATTTCAGTGGACCAAAAGGTCATGGGGCCATGGCTACTTCCGTGGCAAATCTGCGTTCTGTCCCTGTGACGGAAATCTTTCGGACCGCCACCTGGTCTTCGGTCTATTCCTTCGCAGCTCACTACTGCCTAGAGAGGGAGTTCTGATGGGACAGTGCCTTCGGCCAGACTGTACTCTGTAATCTCTTCAGAGTGTAGACAGCTTCTGCCCTCCGACCCTTCTGTGTTCAGGCTACTGGAGTGCTGGTTCTTTGCCAGACGCTTGGGTCTTGCGAGAATCTCTCAGTAGGGACTCAACTGCTGCTGATCACAGCTCACCCTTTGCTGATCACCATGGCATTTTTACAGGTTCTTGGTAGTCTGTAGCTGGGGAGTCCCATATGTGAGGACTGACTTCTGCTTGTTCCCGGAGAAAGCGTAGTTACTCACCTGTAACAGGTGTTCTCTGGGGACAGCAGGAATCAGTCCTCTCAACCCTTCCTCCTCCCCTTGGAGTTGCTCCTTTACCTTATTTTATTTTTCTTTTTGCTGTCTTAGTTATGTCATTAGACTGAGGCAAGGAGGCACCCTTGGGCGGGAAGGGGACCATGCATGTGTGGTGTATCTCCCAAAGGATTTCTTTGAAAACTGGAGAGATGCTTCCTTGGGGGCTCTCTGGAGAGTCCCATATATGAGTACTGATTCCTACTGTCCCTGGAGAACACCTATTACAAGTGAGTAACAATGCTTTTTCCACTAAGAGAGTGGAACAGACTTCTTGCGGAGGTTATACACGCCGAAACATTGGCCAAGTTTGAGCATCCATGGGATAGACACATAAGGACTTTAGTGACAGAGTGAGGTGGGGGGGGGGGGTTAACAGCAAAAATAGTAAGACCTGTGACACAACAGAAAGCAGGTACAAAATGGCAAGACTGGGTCCAAAATAGTTCATTCTGTTCTGCAAATGTTCTTTTCTGTGATTATAAAGTTTTATAGATTAAAGGTTTAGGCACCCCGTTCAAATTTGTGTGTTTCAATGAAACCTTAAGTCAGAGGTGCACAAGTTCAGTCTTTCAGGGCCAGAAATAGACCAGGTTTTCAGGATATTCCTAATGAATAAACACAGATGGCTACAGAAAACTGTTATTCTGGAGAATTACTTAACTACACCACCACCCCACACTCGCAGACCCAAAAAACTCTTATTAAAGACAATAATCAAAATTAAAGCAATTCAAATATGGATTCTTTCTCCAAAAATCTCACAACAGGGCAGATCAATAATCAACTTAAACAACAATATTAAATGCAGGAGAAAAAGCTTTAGGATAATAGATCATCCCTCTATGTGGCTACTGAAAGCCATAGGGGATTAACCAAACTCCACATCATAGGCTTAAATTCCCACCATTTATTAATATTATTAATATATAATGGATTAACCAAGTTAGATAGAAAAAAATTATACTTTAAAAGGCAGAGAATACTCCGAGGTGCCTCGGCAGCAGCCATTACTAAAGGTACTGGCTAAATACAGTCAAATTACGTTATAAACGGTAGGAGTTCCAAGCGACCATATACAGATTAAAATACCTGTGGGGGAAATACAAACAATTTCAGTGCCTGCCTCACAACAGTCTACAAATCTGATGGCAGCCGGCTCCCAGCACAACGCCCCTCCACTGTCCTGAAGTTCCCAAGAAAACGCCAACAGCATACATCTTCTGCAGCACACAGCTGCTAAACATCCACAGACCGCCCTAATCTTTAGTTCAAAGGACACTTAGAATAACCCTACAAAGAGCTTTTAAAAAAAAAAAAAAAAAAAAAAAGCAAGCTTCATCAGGTGTTAGACTTATCGCTAGAAAGCGCTGTTCAAAACTATTAGGGGCCCAATAGAGACCCAGTTACACAGGGCCCCCAAAGACCTTATTCTGCAGCCTTTGCCATTATGGTGCTAGTCCCATGGTGCTTGTTCTCTCCATTTGGCCAGCTTTCTTATTAAGTACCCTCAAGTCAGTGTCAGCTCATGGTGACAGTCCTGGATAGCTGTCCTAAACTGTGTTCGGTCTTCAGTCAGGCGGCTCATTGTTGACAGAGTGGCACACATAGCTGCTGTTACTGTAAAATCTGTCTCATTGCTGGCCTTCCTCTTTTTCGTTGACCACCTACCTTGCCAAGCATGATGTCTTTCTCTAATAATCTCTCTCTTCGCATGATGTGTCCAAAGTATGAAAGTTGAAGTCTTGTCATCTGAGCTTCTAAAGAAAGCTTAGGTTCAATTTCCTCTAGTACTGACTGGTTTGTTCTTCGGGCAGTCCATGATATACACAGTATTCGTCACCAGCACCATAATTCAAAGGCACTAATTTTCTTGATATCTTTTTCACTGTCCAACGTTTGCATGCATTATGATGTTATTGAAAATATGGCTTGAATGAGTTGAATCTTTGTGTGGAGAAAGACATCTCTGCTCTTGAGAATCTTGTCTTGGTCCTTCATAGCCATTCTGCCAAGAGCAATACGTCGTCTGATTTCTTGACTTCTTGTTTCTTTATTGATAGTTGATCCAAGTTGGTTAAAGTTATGCACTATTTAAATTTCTTCTCCATCAATGATGAGCTTATTGATTTTGCCAGTTGTTAGGAACTTTGCCTCCTTTACATTAAGGTGCAGGCCCATTTTAAGACTGTTCCTTGATGTCGATAAGCAGATGTTTCAGATAGTCTTCACTTTCAGCTAGTGATGTGGTATCATCAGCATAGTGAAGGATGATGAGTCTTCTACCTATCTTCACACCTCTGTTGTCTTCATACAGTTCTGGTTCTCTGATGATTTGTTCTGCATAAAGATGAAACAAATAGCGGTGCCCTACACGGAGCGGTGGGGTCACCCCTAAACAAAGACATGGGAGGGGTGACCTGCATGGAGCGGCGGGTGCACCTACTCTTGCCACCTTGCTGAGCAGACTAGATGGACCATACTAGTTTTTATCTGCCGTCACTTACTATGTTAAGTAGGGGGAAAGTATGCAGCCTTGTCATACACTTTTGCTGATTTTTAAACCATTCTGTTTCTCCTTGTTCCATTCCAACTGTTGCTTCTTGATCAATGTAAAGGTCATGCAAGAGAACGATCAGGTGTTCTGGTATACCCATGCTGCTTAATGTGGCCCAGAGTTTCTCATGGTTTACACAGTCAAAAGCCTTGCTGTGGTATAGTCTTTCTGTGTTCTTTAGTTTTTTCAAGGATCCATCTCACATCCACAGTGATGTCTCTCGTTCCTCATACTTTCCTGAACTTTGCTTGCACTTCTGGCAGTTCTTGTTCCAGGTATGCTTGTAGTCTCTTCTGAATAATCTTGAGTAGAATCTTGCTGGCATGTGGGATCAGAGCGATTGTGCGATAATTTCTACAATCAGTTGAATCACCTTTCTTCAGTATTGGTATAAACACAGATCTTTTCCAGTCAGTTAGCCATGTTTTCCAAATTTCCTGGCAGAGCCTTGTAAGTATGGTAACAGCTGCATCAGATTGCGGTAATACTTAATGGGAATGTCATCAATGTCTGGTGCTTTTGTCTTTGATAAGGCTTTCAATGCTGCTTTGACTTCTTTCATCACCAATGGTTCTGGATCATAAGGTACAGGTTGAAACAGCTGTTGGTCCACTTGATCGTTAATGGTATAATGACTGTAAATTCTTTCCGCCTTTCTTGATCATCTCAGCATCATTCAACATGGATCCTTGAGCATCTTGTAACATTCCAATTCAAGGCTGGAATTTTTTCTTTAACTCTTGTAGCTTTAGGAAAGCAGATCTTGTTCTTCCTCTAATAGCTTCTGCTTCTGTTTCCTTGCATTTTTCATTGTAGTACTTCTCCTTGTCTTGTCTTGCTGCATGTTGGAAATCTCCGAGTTTGGCAAGTTCTGCTAGTATTTAGGAAATGCATCATTTTTGAAAGGTTGCAGTTATATATTAATCTCTCCAATACATCTCTTTCCCTGCATCTTTCACATTTGCCTGAGGATAATGTCTTATTTGCCTTATGTTTTATATTTTGCTTTGCAAGATTTTTCTGCTCTACCCTCCCATCCAGCACTCTTGGTCAAGAAGGGTGTGCAGTTTCTGGTGTTTTGCCTGTGTTCTCCCAGGCACATAACAAAGGAACGGGATGCTTCTCATTCATGGTTACTTCTGGCACTGTGATTATTTTCCTGAAGCACATTACGCTGTTCAATCTTTTTCTTCTCTCCCTTCACAACCAAGTTTCTGCCATCCTGGGGAGGATAAACTTGTTTCTGTTTTTGACATTTAGGTTGGTAATATCTATTTAGGTTATATGAGATTGTGAACTGTTGGAGGAGGTACCATAATATTCAATAAACATGTGTCTTGAGTTCTTTTCGGAACGATTGTAGGTCATTTATTGCTTTTAAATTGTCTGGAAGAGCATTCCAGAGTGCTGGTGCAATGTATGTAAAGGCTCTGGTGCTGGTAGTTTGATTTGTGTTTCAGATGTGATGTGGGTGGGTATTGCATGTGTTTTGGGAATAATTTCTTCTGATTCTTGTATTTTCAGGCAAGCTGATGGAGTTAAGAGATGCTGGGGATATTTTATCGTGTAATTTGAAAATTATCATTATGTATTGATATTGTGGTTGCAATGGGTAACCAGTGCAGGTTGTGGAGAAGTGGTGTGATATGGTCAGAATGATGTGGTTTATGGAATCTCCAGGAACAAGCAGGAATGAGTCTTCACATATGGGTACGTCGGTACCGACGGAGCCTGCGCGGGAACGCTCCCCAGCTTCCCAAAAAAGAAAGCTTTTGGGAGCATCCCACAGCGCCTGCGCGCTGCCTTCCCGCTGCCTTCCCGCCTTTCCTAACCAACTCTCCTCAGTTCTTCTTTGCCGCGGAGCCAGCAGGTCGAGCCCTGTCACCGCTGAAGAAGTTCGTTATTTTATTTTATTTCTTTGGTCGCGTGTCTGCCTTACCTGACTCCGGACCGGTACCGCCGGTCTTTTCTTTCTTTAAAAAAAAAAAAAAAAAATATCGATATTTTCCTCACTTGGTGTATTTTTCTTCTTAGGCCTCAGGGCCCACAAGAAAATTTCCCTCATGGAAAAACCAGCCTCCGGGTTTAAAAAATGTACTAAGTGTAGCGGTACTATTTCTGTTACAGATACCCATGAATGGTGCCTTAAATGTTTGGGTCCTGAACACTCCATTCCGGATTGTCTGTCCTGCTCTCTAATGTCTAAACGGGGCTTACAGAACCGAGCAGCCAAGCTCCATGTGCTGTTTCCAGCTGATGCACCGTCAGTAGCATCGACATCTTCCAGGTCGTCTTCTCCTGATGGATCTCAGGTAACCAAACATAAACCTAGCAGGTCCTCGAAGGGTAGATATCCCTCTAAGCATCGAGATGCCTCCGGGCTTGCCCTCGAGGATCCTGCGCCAGCAAAACAACCCCAGCGGGAAGCTCCGGCTTCCAAAGCTCCTCCTATGGGGTTACAGGTTGACATCGATGGCACGGCCTCGACCGATCACCTGTTAAATTGCTCTGGGGTACCGGCACAATCTCCCGGTACCGACTTCCAGGCGTTCATGGCGTCGATGGATCACAATGTTCTGTCCATGCAGCACAACAAAATCAAATACCACACCCCCAGTGAGCAAAAATCATCATACCATACAAAAACCGGGGAATTAAAAGCCCGTGTTGCTTGAATCATTTACAGCAAAAATCTAATTTTCTCCAGGACCAAGCAGGAAGTCAGTCCTCACATATGGGTGACGTCGGCGCCGACGGAGCCCTCGCAAAGCAATTTTCCCCAGCTTTCAAAGAAAGCCTTTGGGAATTGCAGCGCGCATGCGCGGTCCTCTTCCCGCCCAAGGGTGCCATCTTGCTCAGTCTTCTTTTTTCCGCGGAGCCCTACAGACGACGTTTGTAATTCCCCGCAGAACAGTTGATTTTATTTCTCTCTTTTCTCGGTTTCGACGCCGGTTCTTTTCCCGCCCGGACCCGCGACGCCGGTTGCGAGTCCGTTCTTTATTTTTCGTTTTTTTGTCCTTCGTGACAGATTTCGCGCCTTTTTACTTTTTCACTGGCAGCCCGGTCTTTTGACCTCGCAGGGGCCCTTTTTCCCCCGATGGCTGCCAGCGGGTTTAAGAAGTGTGACCTATGTAAGAAACTCATGTCTCTTACCGACACACACGACTTCTGCCTCCGCTGCCTCGGACCCGATCATGACCCGATGATCTGTGGTCCGTGTGGCAAAATGTTCTCAAAAGCGTTGAGTCGGCAGCATCAGTGGGAACGTATCTTCTCTGACTCCGGCCGGGCTCTGACCTCGTCAGAGGCTTCGACGTCTCGGGACTCTGGTCCTGAGCTTTGTCGAAGTTCCTCTGAAAGGGGGTCTCCTACCCGGGAACATCATCGGAAGAAGAAACCCGCGAGGGCGGGATCGGTGGACGCTCCTGGTTCCTCGAGGGCCAGGTCGCATAGCCCCGATTCCCGTCCTGGGTCCTCTGAGGTGGAGAGGCCTTCCAAACATCCTCGTCTCGAGATGGACTTGCCCGCTCACGTGAGTACTGTTGTCCTCGTGGACTCGCCTCCAAAGGAGCCGACGTCGGGCCCGACGCCGTCGGGGCCCGAGTCGGGGGCTGCTGGGTCTCCTGAGCTCGGACTCAGGTTGACGGCCTTGGAGAGCAGTCTGACTGCCTTCATGGACCAGCAGCGGGCATTGATCGCTGGCCTCGCCGGTGCTTCTGCCCTGACCGCCGGGACGTCGACCTCCAAGTCGACCCCGGAGACTGAGCCGATCCTCGAGTCCATGAGGGCTCGAGTCGATCCTCGGTCGCGGTCTCCTTCGGCCTCCCGTTCGGGACCGAGGTCGTCGACGCCGACTCCCTCGGCGTCGGGGCGGATGGCATCGATGCCCGACCGGAGCCGCTCGACTCCTCCTCCGAGGAGTCGGCCTGGGAATCCGAGGACGAAGAGTCACCTGGTTCCTTTCGGACTCGGTGTGTCCCATCGGACTCACCCGAGTCCGAACCTCAGAGACGGTCCCCCCCGGAGGATACCCGGTTCTCGGACTTCGTGCGGGATATGGCCAAGGCCTTGGCCTTCCCCGCGGATCCCGAGGAGGAGCCTCGAGTCGAAGAGCTCGATGCCCTCCAATATGACTCTCCCCCGAAGGAGGCCTTTATTGTACCGGTTCCTCCGATGCTGGAACGACTTCTCTTCCGCATGTGGGAGAGCCCGGCGGCGTCGCCGGTGTTGAGCAAGCGGGTCGATTCCATTTATCGAGTCCGCAAGAGCCCTGGGTTCCAAAAGGCACAACTACCGCACCATTCCATGGTGGTGGAATCGGCCATGCATAGACTTAAGAGTCAAAAAATGCACTCCTCGGTGCCTCCCGGTCGGGAGGCCCGAAGCCTGGATGCCCTCGATAGGAAGTGTTTCCAGGGCTCTATGCTTGCTTGTCGAGTCCAGACCTACCAGCTCTACATGGGCATGTATCTCCGAGACCTGGCTAAAGAAATAGCCGAGTTCTCTGCTGGTCTCTCCGAACCTTTGCAGAGGTTCCAAACCTTGTCAACTGGTATTCGGGAGTGCTCAAAGTTTATCTCTCGAGCAGCCTACGGTGGTTTTGAGGCATCGGCTCGAGTAGCCGCAGCCGGCATCGGTGGCCGCCGCCAGGCTTGGCTTCAGACATCCGACCTCGAGCCATGGGTGCAGGACAAGTTGGTCGATGTCCCCTGCAGAGGTGAAAACCTCTTTGGCAAGCCCATGGATGAGAAGGCTGCACAGATCGAGACCGAGACTCTCACCAGGACTCGTCTCTCAAGGAAGACCTCTGCCCCTTCTCAGAAGAAGAAGGGCTCGGGGAAAAAGCCCTTTTACCCGAGGAAGGTGGCTGCCTATCAACACTACCCTCATTATCAGGCCTCAGCAGCTCCCCCACAGGGTAAGCAGGCCAAGGGACGGGGTAATGGGTCCCGTAGGCAGCAAGTCCCCAAGCCTGCACCACCGGCCCCTGCTCAGCAGGGTGGGGTTTTTTGACTTCATCAGCATAGCCTCTCCCCCTCAGCTGGTTTCTCTCAGCACAGGAGGCCGGCTGGTCCACTTTGCCCACAGGTGGTCCAACATCACCACAGATACCTGGGTGCTTCACATAGTTCAAAAGGGCTATCTTCTTCACTTTCACCAGGTACCTCCCTCCTATTTTCCAGGGGAGCCTCTTCGACTCCCTCTGCACAAGGACTTACTCCTTCAGGAGTTAGCAAGTCTCCTTCAGGAACAGGCGGTGGAACCGGTACCCCACCACCTGAAGGGTCAAGGGTTTTACTCCAGGTACTTTCTGATACCAAAAAGAACAGGAGGCCTCAGACCCATCCTGGACTTGCGCAACCTCAACAAGTTCCTTGCAAAGGAAAAGTTCAAGATGCTTACCCTTGGAATCCTGCTGCCCTACCTCCAGCAGGGAGACTGGCTATGCTCCTTGGATCTAAAGGATGCGTATACTCATATCCTTATTCATCCAGACCACAGACAATATCTCAGGTTTGTTGTGGGAGGAAATCATTACCAGTACAGAGTACTGCCCTTTGGCCTATCCTCCGCCCCCAGGGTGTTCACCAAATGCCTGGCAGTGGTGGCGGCCTATCTAAGACTTCAAGGCCTTTTTGTGTTTCCATACCTGGACGACTGGCTCATCAGAGCCCAGTCTTCCCAAGAGGCCACTCAGGCCACTCATCGCACTGTGACTCTACTCCAGCACTTGGGATTTGTCATGAACTTCGCAAAGTCCACTTTGCTCCCCTCTCAAAATCTCGAATTCATCGGCGCCAGGTTGGACACTCTTCAGGCGCGGGCCTTCCTGCCTCTGGACAGGGCCCAGCGGCTCATGGATCTCGCCAGCCTCTTTCACAGCAATTCCCTGGTCTCGGCCAGGCAATTTCTGAGACTGCTCGGCGATATGGCTTCCACGGTCCATGTGACCCCCAATGCCCGCCTGAACATGCGACCTGCTCAATGGTGCCTTCGCACACAATGGCATCAGGCCACTGGGAGCCTAGCGGACTCCGTAAAGGTCTCCGACCCGCTGGTCTCTTCTCTACAATGGTGGCTTCATCTGCCAAACCTAGTACTAGGAGTGGCTTTTCAGCCCCCTCCGCCTTCTCAGGTCCTGACGACCGATGCTTCTCTCCTGGGTTGGGGAGCACATTGCCAAGGGACATGTACTCAAGGTCTCTGGACTCCTTGGGAGTCTGCTCAGCAGATAAACTTCCTGGAGCTCAGAGCCATCCGCCTAGCGCTCAAAGCATTCTCTCACCTGATTTCTCACCAATTGGTGCTGGTCCAGACAGACAATCAGGTTGCAATGTTCTACGTGAACAAACAAGGCGGAACAGGCTCCTTCCTTCTCTGTCAGGAGGCACAGAAACTATGCTCTTGGGCCGTCCACCACGGCATCATCCTCAAAGCTGTCTATCTCCCAGGTCAAGAAAATTACCTGGCAGACAAGCTAAGCAGGATCCTCCAACCACACGAGTGGAGGTTGGATCCGATGGTGGTTCAGCGGATCTTTCTCAAGTGGGGCCTCCCCACCATGGATCTGTTTGCCAGTCCTCTGAACCGGCAACTTCCCAGATTCTGCTCTCGACAACCGCATCCTCTGAGTAGCGGCGGATGCTTTTCTGATTCCATGGTCCACAGGCCTCTTGTATGCCTTTCCTCCCATGCCGCTGGTGTCTCGGACACTCTTCAAAGTTCTCAGAGACAAAGCCTCGATGATCCTAGTGGCTCCCCGGTGGCCGAGACAACCTTGGTTCCCGCTTCTGATGCAGCTGGCGGTGGACACTCCTCTTCCTCTGGGGTTTCAGCCCGACCTCCTGTCACAGGATCAGGGGACTCTCCTGCACCCCAACCTCCGGTCCCTTCATCTGATGGCCTGGCTGCTGAAAGGGTAGTCCTTGCTCCCCTCCGGCTGCCTCCAGATGTGGAGGAGGTCGTCTTGGCCTCTAGGCGGCCCTCCACCCGGAAGTCCTACGCTCTTAAGTGGCGTCTGTTCTCCGTCTGGTGTGCTCAGCAGTCTCAAGATCTCTTCTCCTGTTCAGCATCAGTGGTCTTGCAGTACTTGCTTTCCCTCTCCAATCTTGGACTTAAGTCCAACTCGGTCAAGGTCCACCTCAGTGCTCTTTCTGCGCATCACATGCCGGTGGATGGCAGACCTCTTTCCAGCCACCCTCTAGTGGCTCGTTTTCTCAGAGGCCTCCTTCTCCTTAAACCACCTTTGCGCCCACCAGCCCCGGACTGGGATCTCAATGTGGTTTTACAGCGGATTACCTGTCGGCCTTTTGAACCTATGGCTACCTGTCATCTTCGTTTTCTTTCTTGGAAAACCTTGTTCTTGGTGGCCCTCACTTCTGCTAGACGCGTTAGTGAGCTGCAGGCCCTAGTATCTGATCCTCCTTACACTAGGTTCTACAAGAACCGGGTGGTCCTCCAGACTCACCCTAAGTTTCTTCCCAAGGTGGTTTCCCCTTTTCACATCAACCAGGAGGTGGTACTTCTGACCTACTTTCCCAGGCCACACTCCAGCCGAGCTGAAATGGTCCTGCATACCCTGGACTGTAGAAGGGCGTTAACCTTCTACCTTGACCGTACGCGGGAGCACAGAAGGGCTGTTCAGCTCTTCGTCTCTTATGACCCCAATAAGTTGGGGCTCCCTGTCTCCAAGCGTACTCTGTCCATCTGGATTGCTGACTGTATCGCTTGGGCTTATGAGGCAGCCGGCCTCTCGTTGGAAAGTCGAGTCACGGCTCATCGTGTTAGGGCGAAGGCTACGTCAGTGGCTTACCTCCGCTCTGTTCCATTGGCAGACATCTGCCGGGCCGCTACTTGGTCTTCAAGCCAGACTTTTGCAACCCATTACTGCCTGGAGAGGGAGTCCCGCAGGGACAGTGCTTTCGGACAGGCAGTCCTCTGTAACCTCTTTGAGGTATAGGCAACTCCTACCCTCCATCCCGGATGTTGGGCTACCGGTTGGAGACGTATTCAGAGAAGATTCCTTCCTTCTGTGCTACTGAGCTTGAGGGAGCTCCTTTTGGTGCTTAGGGTCTCCGGTAGCCGTAAGCTTGGGAGTCCCATATGTGAGGACTGACTTCCTGCTTGATCCTGGAGAAAGAGTAGTTACTCACCTGTAACAGGTGTTCTCCAGGAGCAGCAGGAATCAGTCCTCACAACCCTCCCTCCTCCCCTTGGAGTTGCAGTTCTATGCTTTCGTTTTTGCTAATTTTTTGCTGTCTTTTAGCTATGTCATCAGACTGAGCAAGATGGCACCCTTGGGCGGGAAGAGGACCGCGCATGCGTGCTGCAATTCCCAAAGGCTTTCTTTGAAAGCTGGGGAAAATTGCTCCGCGAGGGCTCCGTCGGCGCTGACGTCACCCATATGTGAGGACTGATTCCTGCTGCTTCTGGAGAACACCTGTTACAGGTGAGTAACTACTCTTTTTTGTCGGAGAGGCCAGCCAAGCAAAAGGAAACACACCTTGTGCCGTTGTGGCCCGTCCATTTTATTAATTAAAACATTAAACTTATGTTGTCAAGAAGGTCATAGAAGGCAGTACTTAGCTGAATAGAGAAGGCTGTATATTGAGATAGCGGAAGGACGACGTGACACGTTTCGGGGTTTCGAAAAACTTTGTATCTCCTGCTTCAGGTCAAAACTGCTGTATGAAGTAATATCAGCCCTTTAAAGCCAAAAGACAGCAACCGGCTTTATTTAAAAGGACCAGCCTCAAAAACTTCCGCTAAAGTGCCAGGTGATGATCATGTCAGCTGATTCAAAAGAGACCAATCACAGGTACATAGGGAGGGTTCACAGCTTCCAGCTCCACCCCCTAGAACCCACGATTGACAGAAATCAATAAACTGTGTGCCAATCAACTTGCATATTCAGTCCCTTTGGACTAACAGAGTCCAGATAAAAAATCCATCTCTGCTCAAGGTTTTGAAGTGCCTGAAGACGGTTTCCACCACGAGGGTGAACAGGTATGAAGTCCAAAATCCGCCAATTCAGATCATGAAAATTATGAGCCAGCAGTGAACAGTGCTCCACTATAGGAGCAGTAAGAGTCTTTGTTCGCAGCCTTGAGGCATGTTCAGCCAGACGTGTTTTAAAGGAACGCGAAGTGCGGCCAACATAGTACAGGGAGCAAGGGCAAACTATCAAATATACAACAAAACTAGTTGTACAATCCGTCTGCCAACGCGATCGATAGACAGTAGATGTATGGCTGTCCATCCATGTCACACCAGAAATGGTATTGGAGCATTATGCACAGGACCCACAGGGGAAATGACCCGGAGAAGCGTGTGATGTAGGAGGACTGTCAACTTCAGCTGTAGTATGTACTAAGCGATCCCGGAGATTTGCACGTCGGGAATACGCTATCCGGAGCTGACCCTGGAAACAAGCATGTAAGTTTAAGACAGGCCAAAACCGATGTAAGATCTTCATGACGGTATATGAGCCTTTCATATAGGGAAAAATCCCAGTGATTTTATCCAATGAAGGCATAGGGGTCCCAGTGCAAAACAACCACTCCCTTTGGCAATATAAGGCTCGTCTATAAGCCCGGGAAATCAATCGAGATGGATAACCACGTGCCAGTAGACGTCGACTAAGATCCTCAGCATGTTCTTTAAAATCAACCAGACTAGTGCAGTTTCGGCGCAGCCGTAAAAATTGGCCAAAAGGTAAACCTCTCTTCAGAGCGGGTGGATGAAAACTATTATAACGTAGAAGAGTGTTCCGTTGAACTGGTTTACGGAACAAGGAGGTAACAAAACCAGAAGGAGACAACTTCACTGTAATATCTAAGAATTGAATTAACTGGGTTTCAATTTGGGCCGTGAATTGAATATTAGGTTTGAATGTATTCAGGCAGTCAAGAAAAGAATCCAATTCAGACCGCGAACCTGCCCAAAGAAAGAAAATATCATCCAAAAATCGGCGCCAAAAAGAGACAAACTTAAAAAGAGGATGAGGATAGATGAATGTCTCCTCAAACCATGCCATATAAATTGTGGCTACAGACGGTGCCACAGTCGCCCCTATGGCGACGCCGAAAATCTGGAGATAAAATGTGCTCTGATAAATGAAGTAATTATTATTCAATATCAGACTCAATAGATCCAGCAGAAAACTTTTCGGTATACGTTCTGGCAAAACCACAGGAAATTGTTGCAAAACTGTTAAAGCTTCATGTTGATCAATGTTAGTGTATAGGGCTTGCACATCCAAAGTTATCATATAAGAGTACAAAGCCACATCAGTACACTGCGCTAAATGTTGCAAAAAGTCCCCCGTGTCACGCACATATGATGACACTGTAGCTGCTGCCGGTTGCAAAAATCGATCACAAAATTGAGATAGTGGTTCCAGAAGTGAATCACGGCATGACACTATCGGACGGCCCGGGGGGTCTGTAAGCGATTTGTGAATTTTTGGAACTAGATAGAAAGTAGGTACTTTTGGATGACGGTTGATCAGAAATTCAGTTTCAGAACGAGTTAGCCAATTACTAAGGTACGCATGATTTACTAATTCCGAAATCTGGGTTGTCAACATTGCCGTAGGATCAGAAATGACCGTATAATACTGGCGATTATCAAGATGTTTGCACATTTCATTATGATATAGCCTTTACATGGGTATGTTTTTAAAGGAAGTTGCACAAAAACTGCACACTTTCCTCCCTTTTCTTCCAGAGGATAAAAGGGAGGAATTCCTCATTTGGCTTAAGCATACCCAAGACATTTCAAAGTTTTCCAACAGGGCAGCCTTTGACTCCTTTGAAGGTGCCAGCAGAGCCTCAGGCATTGCCATAGCTGCTCGCAGAATTGCTTGGCTCCAGGCTTCTGATTTAGAGCCCTGGGTTCAAGATGGCTTAGGAAATCTTCCCTGTACAGGTGAAAACCTATTTGGCAAAGAATGGCAAATAAAAGCCACTCAAATGGATGCAGAAAACTCTGCTCTGGATAGACTTTCAAAGTCAACCTCCATTCCTGCCAAGAAAGAAGCCTTTTAAAAAGTCTTTCTTTAAAAAGGGCAGATTTCCTTCTACTTCTGGCCAACAATCTTCTACAGGTCGCTTTGCCACTAAGCGTCAGCAACCTAAACAGGCCAGGCCTAAGCCTACAGGGGCTGCTGCAACTCAGCAGACCCAACCTCCTCAGGGTTTTTGACTTGATGCTAGAGAACTTAGCCTTTCTGGCTCTAAAGCAGCCAGAGCCTCTCACCATTCCAGGAAGGTTGACTCATTTTGCTCCCAGATGGGAGCAAATAACATCAGAGCAGTGGACCCTCTCCATCATAAGAGAGGGCTACAAACTTCATTTTTCAGACCTTCCTCCCCACACCATGGTGAGACACTTCAATTCTCCCAATCTCTTCTCGACCTTCTAGGTCAAGAGATAGCTACCCTTCTTGCCCAAGGGGCAATAGAAGAAGTTCCTCTTCTGCATCAAGGGTCAGGGTTCTACTCCCCCTATTTTCTCATTCCAAAGAAGACAGGGGGATACAGACCCATCTTAGATCTCAGAGAATTGAACAAATTTCTATGCAAGGAGAAGTTCAAGATGCTTTCTCTGGGCACTCTCCTTCCATACCTTCGAAGTCAGGATTGGCTTTGTTCTCTAGATCTCAAGGATGCGTACACTCATGTCCTCATCCATCCCTCTCACAGAAGGTTTCTACGGTTTCTTTTCCAAGGAAAACATTACCAATACAGAGTTCTTCCTTTCGGTCTGGCCTCTGCTCCAAGAGTGTTCACCAAATGCATGGCAATAGTTGCTGAATTTCTACGAACTCTGGGAATATTTGTCTTCCCATACCTGGACGACTGGCTCATTCAAGCTCCATCTCAGTCAGAGGCCCAGAATTCCTTGAACCGCACAAGGTGCATTCTGCAGTATCTGGGACTTGTGGTAAACCTCCCAAAGTCTCAGCTAACCCCTACTCAGTCCCTAGAATTCATAGGGGCCTGGTTGGATACCACTACTGCAAGGGCCTACCTTCCTCAGGCCCGTTGCCAACGTCTAGTGCAGTTAGCCTCCCAGATTCCATCAAAGAGCCACTTAACTGCCCGGGAGATGCTACAACTGCTAGGCCACATGGCTTCCACAGTACATGTGGTACCCTATGCTCGCCTACACATGAGAGCAGCTCAATGGACTTTGTCCACCCAGTGGACTCAAGCTTCAGGTGCTCTCTCAGACCAAATAGCAACCTCCAAACGTCTCTTTTGGTCTCTCCAATGGTGGATGTCCACTCAAAATCTGTTGCTGGGGTCCCCCTTCCAACAGTTGTTACCCCAAGCAACCCTCACAACAGATGCCTCCCAAACAGGTTGGGGAGCCCATCTACAGGACCTCTCCACCCAAGGCATTTGGTCCCCACAGGAGACCTCCCTTCATATCAACCACTTGGAGCTTCGAGCAGTTTTTCTAGCTCTCAAGGTCTTTCATACCCTCCTCAGCTACAAGACAGTCCTCATTCATATGGACGATCAAGTAGCCATGTTTTACATAAACAAGCAAGGAGGAACTGGCTCTCTGTCGCTTTGCAACGAAGCTTTAAGATTGTGGGCCTTCGCCAGAGAGCATCAAATCCATCTCCTGGCAGTATCCTCCCAGGAGTCCAAATCTCTTGGGCAGACAGACTCAGTCGAGTTCTGCTTCCACACGAATGGTCCCTGCACATGGATCAGGTACTCAGAATCTTTGAAGAATGGGGAACCCCGGACATAGACCTCTTTGCAAGTCCATGGAATGCCAAACTTCCCCGATTCTGTTCCAGAATTCCGTGTCAGGGAGTTCAGGCCAAGGATGCCTTCCTCCTCCATTGGGGTCAGGGCTTCCTGTATGCATTTCCACCCATTCCCTTGATTCCCAAGACTCTGTTCAAACTCCATAGGGATCAAGGATCTATGATCCTCATAGCTCCACGCTGGCCACGCCAAGTGTGGTACTCTCTACTTCTACATCTCTCCCAAGCCCCCTCTCTGGACTTGGGAGCTGCTCCAGACCTTCTGTCCCAGGAGGAAGGGACTTTGTGGCACCCAAACCCCAAGTCCCTACACCTCAGAGCTTGGTTACTGAAGGCCTAGACCTTCAAGACTAGAATCTTTCTCAACAAGTGAAGGATATCCTCCATGCTTCCAGAAAACCTTCCTCCAGGTGTTCTTATGCTTTTAAATGGAAAAGGTTTTCCATTTGGTGTGCTGAAAAGGGTCTTGACCCTCTAGCACTACCTTTAAATTCTCTTTTAGACTATCTCCTGCATCTTTCCAATGCAGGCCTTAAAACAAATTCAGTAAGAGTCCATTTGAGTGCTATTGCAGCATCCCTTAAGCCCATCAATGAACAACCTATTTCCTCTCATCCTCTCATTGCAAGATTCATGAGAGGCCTAACTTTAACTAAACCTCCCATTAGGCCTCCTCCGGTGGCATGGGACTTAAATTTGGTTCTTGGTCAGCTCATGAAGCCACCTTTTGAACCCTTAGCCACTACCTCCTTGAAATTCCTTTCATGGAAGGTTATTTTCCTCATTGCAGTTACTTCAGCTCGCCGCATCAGTGAACTGCAGGCATTAGTGGCTAATCCACCTTATACAAGGTTCCATCATGATAAGGTAGTCCTTAGGACAAATCCACACTTTATGCCTAAAGTGGTCTCACCTTTTCATCTTAATCAAGAGGTATATTTACCTGTCTTTTTTCCAGCTCCTCATGCATCCAGTGCAGAGAGGAATCTTCATACTCTGGATTGTAAAAGAGCTCTTGCTTTTTACTTACATAGGACACAGCAGCATCAAAAGTCTTCCCAGCTTTTTGTTGCTTTTGATCCTTCTCATTTGGGACTTCCAGTCTCTAAGAGAACACTGTCCAATTGGATTGCTCAGTGTATTTCTTTCACCTACCAGAGTAAGAACCTTTCTCTGGAGAGCCATGTCACAGCTCATAATATGAGGGCCATGGCCACCTCTATGGCTCATCTAAATTCTGTGTCTATCGACCAGATCTGTCGAGCAGCCACCTGGGCCTCGGTTCATACCTTCACAGCCCATTACTGCTTGGACAAGGATTCCCGCCGGGATGCCTTGTTGGTCAGGCTGTCCTCAGACACCTGTTCCATTCTTAAACAACTCCTGCCCTCCTTCCCTGGATGGATGCCTGAGATCCATAGGAGGACGCAGACCCTTTCCAGGGTCTCATATCTTTGGGGATCTCCCAGGCATCTTAGCTAGGGAGTCCCCATATGTGAAGACTCATTCCTGCTTGTTCCTGGAGATAGCACAGTTACTTACCTGTAACAGGTGATCTCTGGGAACAGCAAGAATAAGTCTTCACAACCCTCCCACCTCCCCTAGGAGTTGTATCTCTTTTTTATCTTTCCTTTCCTCTCTCTCTCTATTGTCTCAGCTTTAAACTCGAACTGAGGAGAGTTGGTTAGGAAAGGCGGGAAGGCAGCGCGCAGGCGCTGTGGGATGCTCCCAAAAGCTTTCCATTTTGGGAAGCTGGGGAGTGTTCCCGCGCAGGCTCCGTCGGTACCGACGTACCCATATGTGAAGACTTATTCCTGCTGTTCCCAGAGATCACCTGTTACAGGTAAGTAACTGTGCTTTATGCGCGCTGCTAAAGTTTATGCTACCTGGAGTTGTTGGATTGTTTTCTTGGGCAATCCTTGTAGAATGCTTTTGCAGTAATCGTAGTGGGGCATAAGAGCCTAATCATATTCTTTTTTTTTATACACATCTGCTTAACCAAAATTCAGTCATTCAGAATCCAAAGTCCTGCTTATTATCTGGTACCCTCCCTTTGTCTAAGATCTATCAGATCACAGTCAGAGGGCAATAAAAATAATGCTTGAAACTAGAAAAATGGGTGGAATCCCTTACCCTTATGACCGGATTGTGAGCAGATTTTACAGTTTATAATCATGGAGTACAGTACTTTTGTTCCATCACTACTGATGTTATGAATTCCTGTTAATACAATGTTAGATAACTGCTGTCCTTTATTACAGTTGTAAGAGTTCATACAAGTATGGCACAAAGCACACAATCTGAAAATTTCATTGCTTCTTTAATACCTCATTGTATTCAAACACAGGCTTGTTGACTTGTTGGCCCATTCTTCTTCTTGTGTGTCTGTACAGCGCTGCATATGCCTTGTAGCAATATATAAATGATTAACAGTAGTAATAGTTTCATTTTTTTCTGATGTTAAGGACATGCTGCCTGACCCCTGAGGAATATAATGCTTTCTATCAGTACGTGGTTAAGTGCTTTTACACTTTGAGACAACTTCGTGCAGTTCGTCCTTTCATATCCGTCCCCGCTATGACCACACTACTCTTATCCCTGGTGGTATCTCGTCTTGATTATTGTAATGTCGGTCTGGCCGGCCTTCCCCAATCACAACTGCAGAGACTACAACTGGTTCATCACACAGCGGCACGTCTTTTGATGCACGCTTCACGTTTTGATCACATCACCCCTCTTCTGATTCACTTGCACTGGCTTCCACTTACCTATCGCATACAGTTCAAGGTGCTCATCCATGTACATAGATCCATTCACACCAGTGTTCCCCTTTACCTCGCAGATCAAATCCGTCTTCACTCCGCCCATTGTTCTCTTCGGTCAGTTCATCTGAACCGCATGTCCCTTCTCCATCACAGGCTCATCTCAAATCCACCCGTTCCTCTGCTTTCTTCTTCTTAGGCCCTCGAATCTGGAACTCGCTCCCCCCTGCCCTCTGTCTAGAACCCTCCTACAAAACCTTTAAGACCATGCTGAAGTCCCATTTGTTCTGCACAGCTTTTAACCTTCCCCCCTTCCCCCTGCCCTCTCCTCTCCCCCATATTGTTGACTTCAGTCGTTCTTAACCCACTTTGTCCTGTTGCTTTACTCTCCCCTCTTATTCTATCCTATCTCGTATCTTTCTTTCCTTTTATTTATGGCGTTCTTTTCCTTTTCAGCAGCCCTATTATTTTTGCTATTATAAACCGCTCTGGTACCTTGAGTGTGAACGGTATATAAAATGTATTAATAAAGATAAAGTGACTTAAGCAGTGACAGAAGGCAGCGAGCATTTGCACCAGCCAAGTTATCTTCAGATAAATGAAAAAAACAGAACTAGGAGAGAGAGAATAAAAATAACGGAACAGTGGGGCAGGACTGTGAGAAAGAGACTCCATTAAAGTACCAGTAGAGAAGAAGATTGCCCAGTACAAGACAGTAAATTCCATTTTCAAACTGACAGTAACAAATGGCTTACCTTTCACACTCAGTTATTGTCCTTTCAGTGCCTTTTATTTGTGAGATTTAACAGAACTTTTTTATACCCACAATAGTTTCTTGTACAGAATGCATGCTTATTAATTTTCTTATGCTTTATGAAGGCTTTTAACAGCACCACCACCGCCTACAGTGAATGACTTGAGCTTTGAAGAGCTTTCCAAGAATGTACTCTGGCAAGGATGGGAATATAAGATATTGTACAAGAAATAAAGAAGTTGTAAATTAAAATGCCTCAGTTATCCTAGGTTTTTAAGGACAAGATTCATTATTTTATTTCAGAACATCTCCATCGGGAGAAAAGGCAACGATCTCTTCCAGACCCCTTGAAGAATACTTGCAAGATGCTAGTAGTGGCAGATCATCGCTTTTTCAAGTACATGGGCCGTGGGGAAGAGAGCACCACCATTAATTATTTGGTAAAGTGTTACAGTGAAATGTGGCTGCAAGGAGCATCTGTTGTGATGTAACTTACTACTCTTGGCAGTCTAACGTCCCAAACATCTGCCATTATTTATTTTTTATTTTATTTAGCTGTGCTTATATAGCACTTTTCACCGGGTCAAAGTGGTTTACACTATATTTTGCTGTTAGTATACCAAGTGAATCTTTGTATCTTTCATATGCATAATTTAAAGAATTATCTCTGTCAGTGTCACCTATGCTACCATCACTTTCATATATATGACTACCACCTGTGCCTCCAAATGCTACTGCTTTTTTTTTTTTTTTTTTTTAAGTGGTAGACTGTGACAGTGCAGGGGAGAGAATGGGGAAGCCATTGCTGTATTACTGGCCCACTAAAAAAAACAATTCCTTTGATCAAAACATAACATGACTAACAGAGCATGCCCCTCCCCAGTGTGTTGTGATGATTAGTAATTAATTACTGGCTTTTATTGTTCTATACTTCTCCCTGGTTTTTTTTTTTACACTTGCAGAAATGCCTTCTACTCTATTGGCTAGTCTGTGTTGCCATTCTTCATTAGTATTGTAAACCGCATTGAAGTCATGTCTATGTACGCTTGGCAGTATAACAGGTACCTAAATAAATAAATAAAATCTAATACTTAGATGAAAAAGATGTTTGTCTCTGTGTGCAGATCGAATTAATTGACCGGGTTGATGACATCTATCGGAATACATCCTGGGATGCAGCCTGGAAGGGATATGGAGTACAAATAGAGCAGGTAATTGCTGAGAGGTGCATTTTAATGCAGCTAACATCTAATTGAAGCAATTTACTAACAGCATATGCTAATATCAGGCGTTGGCTCTGCAGCAGATAGCATGAGTTCATAGGAATAAATTGTACGCTGTCCACATTGTATGAAATAATGAAGTAACACATAATTCCTTGCAGATTGTAAAAACCTATCTCCAGGAACAAGCAGGAATGTAGTCTTCACATATGGGTATCGTCGGTACCGACAGAGCCCGCACAGGTACACTTCCCAGCGTCCAATAGGAAAGCTTTTGGGAGCATCCCACATCACATGCGTACTGCCTTCCCGCCTCTGTACCTCTCTCACTTCAGTTCTTCGTTTTCCGCGGAGCTGACAGGACACGGTACCCTGTCACCGCAGAAAATCTACCTTTATTTCTTGTTTTTTGTGGTCGCGTCTGCCTTCATTCGATGCCTACCGGTACCGCCGGTTCTCTTTCTTTAAAAAAACAAAACAAAAAAAAACCCATATATTTTTCTTCATGGATCTTTCCCTGTTTCTGGTGCTAAGCGCCATTTTGTGCACTAGGCCAATTTTTCTTCAAGGATGGAGAAACCAGCTAGTGGTTTAAAAAAAATGCTTAAAATGTGGTGGTACCATCTCCGTCACCGACGCCCATGATTGGTGTCTAAAATGTTTGTGTCCTGAACATTGTCCAACGGAGTGTCTCTCCTGCATGAGGATGACCAAGAGGGGCCGTCAGAATAGAGCTGCAAAACTCGGTACCCTTTTTGCCTCTGACACGATGTCAATTGCATAGACGTCTTCCAGGTCTTCATCTTCCTCCCATGGATCTCGGGTAACCAAAAGTAAAACTAGCCGGTCCTCGAAGGGAAAATCTCCTTCAAAGTATTGAGATGCCTCCGGTGTTTCCCTTGAGGATGCGTCACCGGCAAAACAGCTCCGGTGGGAGTCTTCGAGCTCCAAAGCATTAACGGGGCTCCAGGATGTTCCAGAGGCCTCGACCTCTGCGGAACTACTGGTGCCATGCTTTGGGGTTGTGGCCGCATCCACCGGTACCGGCACCCAGGAATCGGCAGGAGTGATAGATCACAGAATCCTCGCTATCAGTCTAGCGGCCCTCTTAGCAGCCTCAGTACCGCTAAGACTGCAACAGACGGTTCCACAGGTATCAGTACCGACAGTACCTGCTTCAACAGGACTGCTTCCCCCCCCCATGCCAATGTCTGGTATCGGGAATCAGGAACCGAGACATTTTGGTACCGACTTCGAGCAGTACCAGTACCATGCGTCACAGGAGCATCCGGTGCTTGAGTCTTCCGATTCCGATGACTCTGACGATTCTACCGGTACCAGAGTGAATCTATTAGAAGGTTCAACTCCTTCTCCTCAACGCAGGATGTCTCCTCCAGAGGATATGTCCTTCCAGGACTTCATACGTGATTTAGCAAAGGGTCTTGCAATCACTGTGATTCCAGAAAAAGAACCTAGGGCAGAGGAATTAAGAAGTCTACAATACCCTATGGCTCCCAAGGAAGCAGCTATGCTTCCCATTCACAAGATCTTACATGATCTGATGTTAAGAATGTGGGAAACTCCTTTAACGATATCTTCACATTCCAGACGCCTTGACACTATGTACTTAGTGCCAAGTTGTCCTGATTTTCAAAAAACTCAGTTACCACACCATTCAATGGTCGTGGAATCGGCCATGTGAAGAATCAAAAGTGCAAAAACACACTCTTCTGATCCTCCAGGCCGTGAATCCAGGACACTCGATGCCTTTGGCCGTCAATGTTTTCAATCCTCTATGTTGGGAGCCAGGATCAGTTCCTACATTCTGTATATGGGAATGTTCCTGGAAGAAGTCACAAAAGACTTAGAGCTCATTGCTCTTTTATCCCTGAGACAGAAGGACTAGACTACCTTATTCTGGTCAAACATGCCCAGAATGTCTCTAAATTCATGAACCGTGCTACCTTTGATTGTTTTGAATGTCTTAGCAGAACCTCTGCTATATCCATAGGAGCATGGCATATTGCTTGGCTACAAGCATTAGACTTAGAACAGTGGGTGCAAGAAAAGCTGGGAAACATTCCTTGCACAGGAGAAAATCTCTTTGGCAAGGACTAGCAGGACAAGGCTAATCAGCTTGAATCTGACAATACTACTTTGAACAGATTGTGAAAGGCTACAGCCAACCCAGCAAAAAAGAAAACATTCAAGAAACCTTTTTTCAGTAAGAAAAGAAGTCTTCCCAATCTTACGCCCATCAAACTCGCTGTCCACTTCATGTTTCCCAAAAGGGACAACAGAACAGACAGCAGAGAGAGCCACAAGCTCAAAAAGCTTAACCGGCTCAACAGCCCCAGCCCCCTCAGGGTCTTTGACTTCCACCGAGAGAACTTAGTCATTCTGCCCCCAAAAGGTCCAGAACCCTTGACCATTCCAGGCAGACTATGCCATGTTGCCAAAAGACGGCAACAAATAACATTAGAAAATTGGACTCTGTCCATTGTAAGATTGGGGTACAAGCTTCATTTCCTCAACTTGCCCCCCACCTACAATTCTGAAACAGTTCAATTCTCAGGGCCCTGCCACCGACCTCTTGTGGCAGGAGGTCACGTCACTTCTGGCTCAAGGAGCAATCGAAGAAGTGCCCATACACCAACAGGGGACAGGGTTCTACTCCCCCTATTTTCTTATTCCAAAGAAGACATGGGGGACACAGGCCTATACTAGACCTCAAAGAATTAAACAAGTATTTGTTCCAAGAAAAGTTCAAGATCTCTCTCGGCACACTTTTACCATTATTTATTTATTTTATTTATAGACTCTTATATACCGCACTATTAGGCATCAGCGCGGTTCACAAAAAACAGTGAGATACACAATTCAACAGTACTTTGTGTTTACAGAAAACAGGAGAATATAACTCGGATAACAGGGTATATAATTAATAAACATAGTCATAATATCATCAAAATCAGGATTGGCTATGTTCTCTAGATCTAAGAGATGCGTACATGCATATTCTCATCCACTCAGATCACAGGAAGTTCCTTCGATTCCTGTTCCAAGGAAGACACTTCCAGTATAGAGTTCTTCCTTTCGGACTGGCCTCTGCTCCAAGAGTCTTCACAAAATGCATGGCATTGGTAGCAGCATTTATGAGGACTCGGAATATTCGTCTTCCCTTACTTAGACGATTGGTTTATTCGAGCATTGACAGCTCCAGAGGCCAGCTTCGCTCTCTCTCGAGCAATGAGAATTCTTCAATACTTGGGACTAGTCATAAACCTCCCAAAATCTCATCTCACACCCTCTCAATCTCTGGAATTCATAGGGGCTCGTCTAGGCCCACGGCAGTCAAAGGCTTTCCTGCCCCAGCCACGCTGTCTATGTATAATACAACTAGCATCTCAAGCATCTACGAAGGTATTCCTTATTGCTCGGGAGATGCTTCAACTGCTGGAACACATGGCATCCACTGTCCATGTGGTTCCCTATGCTCGCCTCAACATGCGAGCAGCCCAGTGGACCCTGTCCTCTCAGTGGTCACAAGCCACGGGTCGACTGACAGACAAAATCAGAGCTACCACACATCTGATTTCATCCCTGCAATGGTGGTAATCCCTGGAAAACCTCCTTGTAAGCGCTCCTTTCCAGCAGCCTCTATACCAAACTACCCTGACGACTGATGTGTCCAAGATGGGTTGGGGGGCCCACTTGCACGATCTCTCCACTCAGGGTCTTTGGACCTCACAGGAAGTGTCCCTTCAAATAAACCTAGAGCTAAGAGCCATTTTCAAGGCTATTCAAGTCTTTCAGGGCCATCTCAGCAAAAAGACAGTTCTGGTCCAAACGGACAATCGGGTAGTTATGTTCTATGTGAACAAGCATGGCGGAACAGGCTCTCTGTCGCTATGCAATGAAGCTTTGTGACTATGGGCTCTCACCAGAGAGTTACAAATTCACCTGTTTGCGGTATACCTTCCGGGCATTCAAAACTCTTGGGCAGACAAACTCAGTTAAATGCTGCTGCCACACGAGTGGTCTGTCCACTCAGACCAGCTTGCTCGAGTATTTCGAATCTGGGGAACACCAGATATAGACCTCTTTGCAAGTCTGCAGAATGCCAAACTTCCCCGATTCTGTTCCAGAATTCCGGCTCAAAACTGTCAGGCAAGAGATGCGTTCCTACTCCACTGGGGACAGGACTTCCTCCATGCCTTCCCACCCGTTTCCCTCATTCCCAAGACTTTATTCAAACTTCAGAGAGACAGAGGTCGTATGATACTCATAGCTCCACGTTGGCCACGGCAAGCGTGGTACCCCCTTCTGCGTCTCTCTCAAACCACTCCTCTGGAGTTGGGGAATGCTCCGACTTGCCTGTCGCAGGAGGATGGATCCCTACTGCATCCCAATCCCCAGGCCCTACATCTCAGGGCCTGGTTACTGAAAACCTAGAATTCCAGGATATTAATCTTTCTCAACAAGTGAAAGAGATCCTCCTGGCTTCCAGAAAACCTTCCACAAGACGTTCTTATGCTTTTAAGTGGAAAAGGTTCTCTGTCTGGTGTTCACTCACTTGGTTTGCAGCTTGTCGTGCTGTGAGGGCTTGCGTGCATCAGTGATGCTGAGAGCTAAACTATCGGTAGTTTAACTATTGGCAGGGTCTCCCATGATGGACAGGTCTCAGCTGAGGTGCCAGACCAAGACAAACCACCCATCTGGGCAGCAGCAGAATGGGACAGTGTTGACGGCGGAGGATCACATTTTTGTGACAACGGCAACACCACCAAACTTAAACTGCGCGGAAGAAAGGCCCGGCAATCTACTTCTGTATCTTGCCATGAAAACCCAATGGATAGTTACAACAAAACAAATTGTGCTATGGTGCTGGAAGATGAGACCCCCGGGTTGGAAGGCACTCAACTAGCTACTGGGGAAGAGCTGAAGACTTTTCAGAGTAAAGCCAGCATTTATGATGTGGTTGGATCAAAGCCCTCGGGACGTCTGACTGCTGATGTAGCTGCGCATGAAATGAGTCATAAGCTGTAAAGATGTCTTACACATTGGAACATGGAACGTACGAAGCATGAACCAAGGGAAGTTGGAGGTGGTCAAGAATGAAATGGAACGTGTACAACTTGATCTGTTGGGTGTCAGTGAACTGAAATGGACTGGCATGGGGTACTTTGCATCAGATGATCACATGGTCTACTATGCTGGAAATGAAAGACAAAGAAGAAATGGTGTTGCATTTATAATAAAGAAGAAACTTGCAAGAACTGTAATGAAATACAATGCAGTCAGCGAACGCTTAATCTCTATTCGTCTACGAGGATTGCCTATCAACACAACTATAATTCAAGTATATGCCCCAACAACAGCTGCAGAAGAGAATGAAATTGAAGAGTTCTATGAACAAGTACAAGCTGAAATTGACAGAACATGCAAACAGGATATCCTGATAGTCATGGGTGACTGGAACGCAAAAGTTGGCAACAAAGAAGAAGGCAGAGTAGTTGGAAAATATGGACTTGGCAACAGAAATGAAGCTGGAGAAAGACTGATAAGAATTCTGCAAGACCAATGATCTATTCATCTCAAACACCTTCTTCCAGCAACACAAGCGGCGACTGTACACATGGACTTCACCCAATGGATTGTATAAAAATCAAATTGACTACATCTGTGGAAGTCAATGATGGAAAAGCTCTGTAACATCAACAAAGACAAAACCTGGAGCTGACTGTGGTACAGATCATCAACTACTAGTATGCAAACTCAAGCTAAAGTTGAAAAAGAGCAAACCACTCATGAATGCAGCAAAATATGACCTTGAGCATATACCACTGGAATTTAAAGACTGCCTGCAAAATCGATTTGCTGCTTTAGATACAAATGACAGAGCTACGGAAGAGTTATGGAATGACATCAAGAAGGTTGTGTTGGAAGAAAGCGAGAAGTCTCTACAAAAGGTGAAAAAGCAAAAACGGCCAAAATGGATGACGGAAGAAACTCTGAAAATTGCCCAGAAACGCAGAGAAGCTAAAGCCAGAGGAGAAAGAAAGACAGTCGCAGAACTCAACAGAGATTTCCAACGTGCAGCAAGACAGGACAAGGAAAAGTACTACAATGACACTTGCAAGGAAATAGAAGCAGAAACTATTAGAGGAAGAACAAGATCAGCTTTCCTAAAGCTACGGGAGTTAAAGAAAAAGTTCCAGCCTCGAATTGGAATGTTGCAAGATGCTCAAGGTTCTATGTTGAATGATGCTGAGAAGATCAAGAAAAGGTGGAAGGAATATACAGAGTTTTTATATGATAAAGATCAAGTGGACCAACAGCCGTTTCAACCTGTACCTTATGATCGGGAACCATTGGTGATGAAAGAAGAAGTTGAAGCAGCATTGAAAGCCTTATCAAAGAACAAAGCACCAGGCATTGATAGCATTCCCATAGAAGTATTGCAGCAATCTGATGCAGCTGTTACCGTACTCACAAGGCTCTGCCAAGAAATATGGAAGACAACATCATGGCCAACTGACTGGAAAAGATCTGTGTTTATACCAATACTAAAGAAAGGTGATCCAACTGACTGTGGAAATTATCGCACAATCGCTCTGATCCCACATGCCAGCAAGATTCTACTGAAGATTATTCAAAAGAGACTACAACCATACCTGGAACAAGAAATACCTGAAGTGCAAGCAGGGTTCAGGAAAGGGCAAGGAACGAGAGACATCATTGCAGATGTGAGATGGATCCTGGAAAAGACTAAAGAATACCAAAGGGATATCTATTTGTGCTTTATCGACTATAGCAAGGCTTTTGATTGTGTAAACCATGAGAAACTCTGGGCCACATTAAGAAGCATGGGTATACCAGAACACCTGATCGTTCTCTTGCGCAATCTGTACATTGATCAAGAAGCAACAGTTCGAACAGAACAAGGAGAAACAGAATGGTTTAAAATAAGCAAAGGTGTAAGACAAGGCTGCATACTTTCCCCCTACCTGTTTAATTTATATGCAGAACAAATCATCAGAGAAGCAGGATTGTATGAAGACAACAGAGGTGTGAAGATTGGTGGAAGACTCATCAACAACCTTCACTATGCTGATGATACCACATTACTGGCTGAAAGTGAAGATGATCTGAAACATTTGCTTCTCACAATCAAAGAACATAGTCTCAAAATGGGCCTGCACCTTAATGTAAAGAAGACAAAGATCATGACAACTGGCATAATCAACAGGTTCATCATTGAAGGAGAAGAAATTGAAATTGTGAACAACTTTAACCTACTTGGATCAACTATCAATAAAGAAGCAACAAGCAGTCAAGAAATCAGACGACGCATTGCTCTTGGCAGAATGGCTATGAAAGACCTAGATAAGATTCTCAAGAGCAGAGATGTCTCTCTCCATACAAAGATTCGACTTGTTCAAGCCATGGTATTTTCAATAACATCATATGGATGTGAAAGCTGGACAGTGAAAAAGACAGATAGGAAGAAAATTGATGCCTTTGAATTATGGTGCTGGCGGCGAATACTGTGTATACCATGGACTGCCCGAAGAACAAACCAGTCGGTACTAGAGGAGATCAAACCTAAGCTTTCTTTAGAAGCTCAGATGACAAGACTTTGACTTTCATACTTTGGACACATCATGCGAAGAGAGATCATTAGAGAAAGACATTATGCTTGGCAAGATAGAAGGTCAACGCAAAAGAGGAAGGCCAGCAATGAGATGGATCGATACAATGACAGCAGCTACAGGTGCCAGTCTGTCAACAATGAGCCACCTGACTGAAGACCGAACACAATTTAGGATAGCTATCCAGAGGGTCCGCCATGCGTCGACTCCGACTTGACGGCACTTAACAACAGAGTTGCTACTAGAGTATCTTCTACAATTATCAACATTTGGCCTAAAGACCAATTCAGAGAGGGTTCATCTCAGTACTATTGCCGCTTTTCATAAACCTTTCGATGGACAACCCATTTCCTCTCATCCACTTATATCAAGATTTATGAGAGGCCTACTCTTAACAAAACCTCCCATTAAAACACCACCGGTGGCATGGGACGTAAATCTTGTTCTTGGTCAGCTTATGGAACCGCCCTTTGAACCTTTAGCCACTTCAGACCTAAAGTTTCTTTCATGGAAAGTTATTTTCCTAATTGCCATCACTTCTGCGAGATGTATTAGTGAATTACAGGCGTTAGTAGCTGACCCTCCTTATGCAAAGTTTCACCATGACAAAGTAGTTCTCAGGACTCATCCTCACTTTCTGCCAAAGGTGGTTTCGCCTTTTCATTTAAACCAGTCGGTTTATCTTCCTATATTCTTTCCTAGGCTTCACGCCTCTAGTACAGAAAGGAATCTTCACACTTTGTTTTGTAAAAGAGCCTTAGCCTTTTATCGCCAAAGGAACTAAGCCACATAGAAAATCTTCTAAGCTTTTTGTGGCTTTTGACTCTAGTCATCTGGGACTTCCAGTTTCTAAAAGAACTCTATCAAATTGGATTGCAGACTGCATATCCTACACGTATCAGAGTAAGGGACTTTCTCTCGAAGGCCATGTCACAGCTCACAGTGTGAGAGCAATGGCAGCCTCAACGGCTAACCTTCGTTCTGTCTCTATTGATGACATCTGCAAAGCAGCCACTTGGGCTTCGGTACACACCTTCACAGCCCACTATTGCTTAGACAAGGACTCCCGTCAGGATGCCTCGTTTGGCCAGGCTGTTCTCCAAAATCTCTTCCATACTTAATTCAACTCCTACCCACCATCCACAGTTTGGATGCCAAAGGTCCATGGGAGGAAGCATGACCCAACTCACCTGGGTTTGCAGCTTCCTAGGGTCACCCCTTGGCATCTTCCAGCTGGGGATTCCCCATATGTGAAGACTACATTCCTGCTTGTTTCTGGAGATAGCGTAGTTACTCACCTGTAACAGGTGATCTCCGGGAACAGCAGGAATTTAGTCTTCACAACCCACCCACCTCCCCTAGGAGTTGTCTCTATCTCTCTTTCTCTGCTTCTCTCCTTTGGTTTCAGCTATAAACTCAACTGAAGTGAGAGAGGTACAGAGGCGGGAAGGCAGCACGCATGCGCTGTGGGATGCTCCCAAAAGCTTTCCTATTGGACGCTGGGGAGCGTTCCTGCGCAGGCTCCGTCTCTACCGACGATACCCATATGTGAAGACTAAATTCCTGCTGTTCCCAGAGATCACTTGTTACAGGTGAGTAACTACGCTTTATTGGAACCCTGTTAATGATCCATTAGTGTATGATGTACATTTTTTATCCATTTTTCAATTTCTTTATTTAACAACAATTCAAAGTGATGTGCAATAAAGTATATATAAAATATACAATTATTAACGTATATCATAATTAACATGCCCACCAAACTCCTATTTCCCAAAATTAAATGCATATCTTTCCCAAATTCAGCCACAATCTTTATTGCCCTTCTGCTGGAACATTCTCACCATAAACCTGCTGAAACGACTAGCCCTTGAACTGTTTCCAACAAAACAAATAATTATTTTGTTGCTTTCAAGACTACACTTACAGAAATAACTAGAAGTCCTAACAGAAACATGAGCACTCACATAGCTTGGTCTGTATGCAGGCAGAGCAGCAGGTTTGTGGTGGCAGAGTGTTGTCTGGAAAGGCTGTGGGAACCTATGAGTCCAGATGTTCAAGCATCAAATAAATAAATACATCAGCCAGGGTAATATTTTGTAGCTGTTTAGATTAGATTATCACAAAGTTTTGTGGATGAGCTTTGTATGTAGACATAAAAAGATAGAACAGGGTGGGGTGTGAACTAAGAGGCTGATGGTAATAACGCGCGGGATGCTTAGCGCACAACTTAGCATGGATTCTGCGTACAGTTCTTGTGCAATTGTAGCCACCTTATGCGCAAAGTAGTTTAGCGCATACAGGTATTCTATGCAAAGGATTGTATAGACAGCACACTACTTCTTTAAAGTCAGTGGTAATAAAGACATCAGCTATTAAACTTTGAAGGATAAGGTGGTATATAAATAAATAAATAAACCTGGATGCAAACAAGTGTACACACGACTTAAAGGCTTAATGTCTGTTCCATTTTGTGCCTCCAGTCCAGTCCCAGCACCTTTGGGTATTCATGCCCCCCAGCAGCTTGGAGACTGAGCATGTCATGATCTTCATGACCTTTCTCTAGATATACAGCTGGCTCCAGCCCCCAGGTTTCAGTATATGTCTCCAAGTAGCTGGAGAGATGTGATTTTCAATCTGGACTCACTGAAGGAACAAATAGTTTTTTAAAGGTTTTATTTTGGGTGAAATAAGAGGGGAGGGCAATTGGGGCTGCCTCTTGGCTGGGAAGCTTGGTTACCCTAAGGCCATAAAGTTTTTTTAAAAAAAAAAAAGGGGGGGGTTGTATTTGTTAAATGGATCAGTACTACTCCCCTGAAGTGGGGGGAGTGATATGGGGGGAAAGTGCTCAGCGGCTCACGGCAAGCCAGGACTGGAGAGATGAGCCCTATCAGGGCTGGGAGCTCAGATGCGCTGAAGCTGGTAAGTTTTGCGGCCGCAGCAGCATTCAGCAGGAGACCAGGTACACTTGAGGCTTCTGCCTTTTGCCACCAAAGCAAGGAGGGTTCAGTCCAAGCAGGGTGATGTCCTAGCAACCAGGGAAGCATTAGAGCTTCAGGCAAAGCGACGCAAGGTCTGCGGCTGCTAAAACCGTGTGGTCTCAGCAAGGAGGCTTAGCGACGGCCATTTTTAAAAGTGCTGGAGCCGGGGAACGGAGCAGCAGCTGTGTGTTAGGCAAACAGGCCCTAGGAATTTGTGCTTGCACCTGTTGCCTAAGGAGTTTGTCCATAATTCAGCTTATATGAGTGGAGGAGCACTGCTGACACAGCGGATTTGAAGAAAAATAAAAGAAACTGCACAGTGATGCCAGCAAGACAGACCTGCGTGGCCTGTGGGTCACACAGGGGCTCTCTCTGTGGCTGGATTCTGCAAGGGCTGTGAGCTGGAGTCCAAGGTGACAGAGGTAGAATTGCGGAGGGACTGATCTGGCAGATCTCTGCGTACAGGTGCTGAGCAAGAGGTAGCGGAGCCCTCGACAGCACCCAGCGCAAGTGTAGGAAGCAGGGAGGAGAAGGAGCCTCCCCTGACAAAGGCGCCCAAGGACAAAGGAAAGGAGGAGTCAAAAATGAAGGATGTGAAAGAACCGCAAGGTGTAGACAGTCTGGGAGATTTCTCACCAGAGTTTGTTCACCTGCTGCTTAAAGCCTTTTTGTTTGAAGCAGGGAGCGATGGAGAAGACTGTACTGCCAAGAAGTGGAGCTAAGTGCCCAGCAATGGCCTGGTGTCGCCAGTCTACATTTGTAGAGCAGCTACTTGAGCCTCTTTGTCATCCTTTATGAAACATTACCGGATAGATGGCCAGGTGACAAGAGGCTCGGTGGTACTGCAGTCAGGGTTAGCGGGATCCTCCTGGGGTTAGTACTGCTTTGGTGCATTCCAAAGGTGTCTGGACTGGACTGGAGGAATGAAATGGAAGAAGAAATTAGACCTTACCTGCTAATTGGTGTTCCTTGAGTGACTCTAATCCAGCCTTGATTCCCTCCCCCCCCCCCAGGCTAACCCTTGATTCATAGCTCTCCGGAGGTAAGAATTACACCTACTGAGCCGTCATAGATCTGGGGAGCAAAAAAAAAAAAAATGAGCGAAGAACTGGGGACGAAGTTAGGCAGAGTCAATGTGGTGAACAGGAAATTGGAGTCTCCTGAGAGAGGCTGGCGCCCATGACAAGTGAGTGCATTGGGTTCTCCTTCCCTGGTAGGGAAGGGGCTGTCCATTGATCCCTTTCTGGTTTTCCAAGTTAATAGTTTGTTTTAGCTGTTTAATGGTAATTGTTTCCGTGAGTCTGCTTTTAGTACGATTCTGAAGGTTGGGGGTGGAGCCAGCTGTATATCTAGGAGAAGGTCATGAAGATCATGACATGCTCAGTCTCCAAGCTGCTGGAGGGGCATGAATACCCAAAGGTGCTGGGAGTGGACTGGAGTCATTTGAAGATCAATGAGCAGGTAAGGTCTAATTTCTTCATTTTTTTTTACTGCTGTGATTTTAGCATGTCGTCTCTTTGCTTGCTTTCTGTGGCTAGTGTTAGTGAGGGTTTTATGCCAGTACCTGCAGCTTACTTTTTTATATATGTTTTCTTGTTTTATTGAAGGAAATGGGCAGACCATTTAAAAAAAATTCTATAGGGGGAAGAGGAGCTCAAGTAATGCATCACTGAATGCAGAATTAAGGGGGAAGTGCCACAGCTGTAAAATGATGTGCCATGCCCTTGATGCCGGGTGGAGGGGGGGCTGCTTTCTGGCATTTCTCTATCTTCTCCTTTCACTCCTTCTGTCTAATCCCAAGTATAATGGAGTTCTTTTCTAATTCTTTATTACTATATTGTGAACCGCTTTGACTGTTAATAGGCGGGTATAGCAAGAAAAAAAATAACCATAACCATAACTTCAGAAATCTAGATAATACCATATCAACAATATTTATGCGCTGACTATACATTTGGCAATCCAGACAAGAAAATCTAAAGTGCATTGTCTGGGACTAAGCAGGAAGTCAGTCATAGTATATGGGGGATGTCACTGAAGGAGCCTGTGCAGGAGACTCTCCCCAAATTTCAGAGAGCCTTTGGGAGGTTGACCATGCATGCATGCCCATCTTCTCCAGGACCAAGCAGGAAGTCAGTCCTCACATATGGGTGTCATCGACGCCGATGAAGCCCCAGCGGAGCATTTCCCCAGCTTTCTATGAAAGCCTTTGGAAATGCAGGCACACATGCGTGGTTCCCTTCCCGCCTAAAGGTGCCATCTTACCTCAGTCTCTCTTTTTCCGAGAAGCCCACCGGACGTGTGTCCTGTCATCCCGGATAAAAGTTTGATTTTTTTCGGCGATTCTCGCTATTTTTTCTTCCCGGTTCGACGCCGGTTCCCCTCCCGCCGGGTTCGGTACACCAGTATAGAGCCTGATTCTTCTTTTTCGGTTTTTGCCCTTCGTGGCTGGCGTTTGCGCCCTTTTTTGCTTTTTCCCTGGAAGGGCCGGTCCTTTGACCTCGCGGGGACTCTTTTTTTTTTTCCCCGATGGCTTCCAGCGGTTTTAAAAAGTGTGATTGGTGTAAGAAGTTGATGTCTCTCACCGACACACACGACTGCTGCCTTCGGTGCCTCGGTCCTGATCACGACCCTAAGACGTGTGGACCATGTGGGAAGATGTCTTCCAAGGCACTGCGAAGTCGCCAGCAGCAGAAAGAAAGGCTTTTCTCGGACTCGGCCTCCGGCCGGGCCCGGACCTCGTCTGAGGCCTCGACATCTCGGGATTCGGATCCCGAGCGCCGTCGGGGCTCCTCGGACAAGGGGTCCCCCGACCGGGAACGCAAGAGGAAGAAGCGGCTTGTGAGGGCGTCGGAGGAGGCGGTCCCTGGCTCCTCAAGGGCCAGGTCTAAGACCCCTGACCGTCGCCCCGGGCCCGTGGAACAAGAGAAGCCTGCCAAAGTTCCTCGCGTGAAGCCGGAGTCTGCTGGACACGTAAGCCCTGTGGTCCTCGAGGACTCTCCTCCCAGAGAGCCGACGTCGGGCCCGGCGCCGCCGAGGCTCGAGTCGGTGGCTGCTGCGTCTCCCGAGCTGAGTCTCAGGATGACAGCCTTGGAGTGCAGACTGTCTGCCTTCATGGAGCAGCAGCGGACACTGATGGCCAGCCTGTTTGGCGCATCTGCCCCGACCACCGGGACATCGACATCGAAGTCGACCCCGGAGACGGAGCCGATACTCGAGTCCATGATGGCTTGAGGTCGACCTCGGTCGCGGTCTCCCTCGACCTCCCGTTCGGGACCGAGGGCGTCGACGCCTGTGCCTCCGGCGTCGGGGCGGGTGTTCCAGGGCCCCGCGGGGTCGGAGCCTGACTCCTCGTCGGACGAGTTCGCCTGGGAGACGGAGGATGAGGAGTCCCCTGACACATTCAAGACTCTGTGCGTCCCGTCGGCCTCACCGCAGTCTGCGCCCCGGAGTAGATCCCCTCCGGAGGATACCCAGTTCTCGGAGTTTGTCCGGGATATGGCCACCGCGTTGGCTATCCTGGCGGACCCCGAGGAAGAGCCTCGAGCCGAAGAGCTCGAGGCCCTGCAGTACGACTCTCCTCCGAAGAAGGCCTTTACTGTCCCGGTTCCTCCGATGCTGGAATGGCTCCTCTTCCGGATATGAGAGGCACCGGCCTCGGCGCCGGTTCTAAGCAAGCGGGTCGCTTCGATTTATCGACTCCGGAAGAGCCCTGGCTTTCAGAAGGCGCAGCTACCACACCATTCCATGGTGTTGGAATCGGCCATGCATCGCCTGAAAAGTCAGAAGATGCACTTTGCGGTGCCCCCCGGCAGGGAGGCGCAGAACCTCGATGGTGTTGGCAGAAAGTGCTTCCAGGGCTCGATGCTTGCTTGCCGTGTCCAGTCTTACCAGCTGTACATGGGCATGTATTTGCGAGACCTGGCCAAGGAGTTGGCCGGGTTCTCCGCTGGTCTCTCCGGGGAGCCCTTGCAGAGATTCAAGTCCTTGTCCTTGGGGTTTCGGGACTGCTCGAAGTTTGTCCCGCACCGCCTACGATGGCTTTGAGGCTTCTGCCCGAGTTGCGGCAGCTGGCATCGTGGCTCGACGCCAGGCATGGCTGCAGTCATCGGACCTCGAGCCATGGTTTCAGGACAAGTTGGTCGATGTCCCTTGCCGAGGTGAGAACCTTTTTGGCAAGCCCATGGCCGAGAAGGCCGCACAGCTCGAGACTGAGCACCTTACGAGGACAAGGCTGTCTAGAAAGACCTCTGCCCCTTCTCACAAGAAGAAGACCTCGGGTAAGAAGCCCTTTTACCCGAGGAAGGGCACTGCCTACAAACAGTATCTCAATATCAGGCTGCTCAAGCTGCACCCCAGGGTCAGCAAGCCAAGGGGCGGGGTAATGGGCCCCGTAGGCAGAGGACCCCCAAGCCTCCGGCCCCTGCTCCCACTCAGCAGTGTGGGGGTTTTTGACTCCTTGAGCATAGCCTCTCAGTCCCTGCTCTCCCAACCCTGCACAGGAGGTCACCTCGCCCTCTTTGCCCACCAGTGGCCCCTCATCACTGGGGACAGTTGGGTGTTGAACATAGTCCACAGGGGCTATGCACTACATTTTCACCAACTGCCTAGGCCATACTTTCCAGGGGAGCCTCCAAGGCCTCCCCTGCACACACATCTTCTCCTCCAAGAGCTTCAAGGTCTGTTGGTGGACAGGGCGGTGGAGCCTGTGCCTCCCCACTTGCAAGGTCACGGGTTCTACTCCAGGTATTTCCTGGTGCCCGAAAGGACCTGTGGCCTTCGACCTATTCTGGACCTCAGGAACCTCAAGTTCCTAGAGAGAGAAAAGTTCAAGATGCTTACTCTTGGAACACTTCTGCCCTACCTTCAGCAGGGAGATTGGCTATGCTCCTTAGATCTAAAGGATGCGTACACTCACATCCTCATTCATCCAGACCACAGAAAGTACCTCGGGTTCATTGTGGGAGGAAACCATTATCAGTACAGAGTACTGCCTTTTGGCCTCACCTCCGCTCCCAGGGTCTTTACCAAATGCCTGGCAGTGGTGGCGGCCTACCTGAGGAATCAGGGAATCTTTGTCTTCCCCTATCTGGACGACTGGCTCATCAGGGGTCAGACGTGCCAGGAGGCCAGACAAGCCACTCTCAGAACTATTGCTCTTCTTCAAAGCCTGGGGTTTGTAATAAACTTCGCAAAGTCCACTTTGCTCCCCTCCCAGAACTTGGAGTTCATAGGGGCAAGACTGGACTCTGTCCTGGCAAAGGCCTTCTTGCCAGCAAACAGGGCCCAAAGACTGATGGACTTGGCCAATCAGTTTCTCAGCGGGTCAGTGGTCTCCCCCAAACTCTGCCTAAGGCTGCTTGGCCACATGGCTTCGACAGTTCATGTAACCCCCAATGCCAGGCTCCATATGCAGCCTGCACAGTGGTGCCTTCGGAGTCAGTGGTCACAAGTCACAGGCAGCCTCAGAGACAGAATAAGGGTGTCCAGACCATTTCTGGACTCAAGGGTGTCCAGACCATTTCTGGACTCCCTCAGCTGGTGGCTGCACCCACCCAATCTACTAAAAGGGGTGCCCTTTCAGATTCCTGGGTACACAGTGGTACTGACCACAGACGCCTCCCTGCAGGGCTGGGGAGCTCATTGTCTAGACAAGTGCACCCAGGGCCTGTGGTCTCCCTGGGAGGCTGCACAGCAGATCAATCTCCTGGAACTCAGGGCTATTCGCTTAGCTCTCAAAGCTTTCTCTCCTATCCTGGCTCATCAATCTGTCCTGGTTCAGACAGACAACCAGGTAGCCATGTTTTATGTGAACAAACAGGGCGGGACTGGGTCCAGGCTCCTTCATCGGGAGGCTCAGGACCTTTGTTCATTTGCCCTCAAGTACAACATGCTCCTCAGGGCTGTGTAACTTCCAGGCCAGGAGAACTACCTGGCCGACAGGTTGAGCAGAATTTTGCAGCCCCATGAGTGGCAGCTGCATCCCTTGGTAGTTCAGAAGATCTTCCTGAAATGGGGTCTCCCTTGGATAGATCTGTTTGCCAGTCCACTGAACAAGCAACTGCCAAAGTTCTGCTCCAGGCAACCGCATCCTCTGCGGATAGCAGCAGATGCTTTTCTGATTCCCTGGTCTCAGGGCCTCCTGTATGCATTTCCTCCCACACCCTTGGTGGCCCAAACTCTCTTCAAGATCCTTCAGGACAAGGCCTCGGTCCTGCTGGTGGCTCCCAGGTGGCCGAGACAGCCTTGGTTTCCACTTCTACTTCAGCTGGCGGTGGATCCCCCACTGACTCTGGGGTTGCAACCCGACCTCCTCTCTCAGGATCAGGGTTCTCTTCTGCACCACAGTCTCAAAGCTCTCAATTTGATGGCCTGGAGGCTGCAAGGGTAGTTTGGGGCCTACCTCAGGAAGTTGAGGAGGTTGTCCTAGCCTCTAGGAAACAGTCCACTAGGAAAACCTATGCTCTCAAATGGAAACGGTATTCTGTGTGGTGTCAGCTACGTACAGAGGAGCCTTTCTCCTGTACTATACCAGTGGTGCTTCAGTACTTACTGCACTTGTCAAATCAGGGACTTACGTCCAATTCTGTTCGGGTCCACCTCTCAGCTCTAGCAGCTCACCACTCACTGGTGGAAGGACATTCTCTGTCGGTTCACCCATTGGTGTCCCGCTTTCTCAGGGGCTTGCTTTTGCTCAAGCCTCCAATCCGTCCTCCTGCTCCTGAGTTGGAGTTGAATGTGGTCTTGCAGCAGCTGACTCACCCACCTTTTGAGCCGATGGCTACTTGCCCTCTATGCTTCCTGTCCTGGAAGACACTCTTCCTAGTAGCCCTTACCTCGGCCAGGCGAGTGAGTGAGCTTCAAGGCCCTGGTCTGTGATAGGCCTTACACTCGCTTCTATGGGAACAGGGTAGTCCTTAGGACTCCTAAGTTCCTCCCAAAGGTTGTCGTCTCTTTCCACCTCAACCAGGAGGTGGTTCTTCTAACATTCTTCCCTAGGCCTTATGCCAGCCAGGCTAAAGCAGTTCTGCATACCCTGGACTGTAGGAGGGCCTTATCCTTCTTACCTTGACCGTACGCAGGGGCATAGAAGGGCTACTCAGCTCTTCGTATCCTTTGACCCTAATAAGTTGGGGTTGGCTGTGTCCAAGCGTACCTTGTCCATCTGGGTGGCTGACTGTATCACCTGGGCTTACAAGGCGGCTGACCTTCCTTTGCAGGGTTGGGTTACGGCCCACCGTGTCAGGGCAATGGCTGCCTCAATGGCTCATCTCCGCTCTGTGCCCTTGGTAGACATTTGCAAGGCTGCAACTTGGTCTTCAAGCCAGAATTTTGCAGCCCATTACTGTCTGAAGAGGGAGTCCCGTAGGGACAGTGCATTTGGCCAAGCAGTACTCTGGAATCTCTTTGAGGTTTAGGCAACTCCTGCCCTCCTGCCCTCTGTTGGGCTACCGGTGGAGGTTGTGTCAGTGAAAAGCCTTTCTTTGCTGCTGGGACTAGAGGGAGTTCTCTTGTTCAGCCTGGGTTCCTCGGTATCCCAGAGCTGGGGAGTCACCCATATGTGAGGACTGACTTCCTGCTTGGTCCTGGAGAAAGAGTAGTTACTCACCTGTAACAGGTGTTCTCCAGGAGCAGCAGGAATCAGTCCTCACTACCCTCCCTCCTCCACTGGGAGTTGCAGTTGTACATAGTTTATTTTTCATTTTTGTGTGCTGTTCTTAGCTATGTCATTTGACTGAGGTAAGATGGCACCTTTAGGCGGGAAGGGAACCGCGCATGCGTGCCTGCATTCCCAAAGGCTTTTATAGAAAGCTGGGGAAATGCTCTGCTGGGGCTTCATCGGCGTCGATGACACCCATATGAGAGGACTGATTCCTGCTGCTCCTGGAGAACACCTGTTAAAGGTGAGTAACTACTCTTTCCCACCCCAAGGAGCCATCTTGCCTCAGTATTTTTTTTCCTGCAGAGCCCTCCAGATGTCCATCTGTGTCCCAGAATCTAGTTGATTTTTCTTGGTTGGTTTCCAGTCTCTTTTCTTTCCTTTTCATGTTGTGTGTGTTTTTCGGTGTCTTACTGCCTAACTCCGGAAACGTCTGTGCCTTGGCGTTGCATTTTTTCAGGGTTTTCTTTTCTCTCTTTTTGGCATGTAGGTTTTTCTCTTACCCTCCGTGGTTGGCGAGGACGTTGGAGATTTTTAACTAGGCAGAAGCTGTCTTCTGACAATGTCAAAGCTGCCCAGAGGTTTTAAGAAGTATGCCTGGTGGTGTCAGACCATCTCCATGATGCACCACCACAACTAGTGCCTTCAATGCCTTGGGCCCAACCAGGAGCCCTCGAACTGCGCTTTCTGTTTACAGATGATGTAAACTGAAGGAACGACAGCGGGAATCGCTGTTTGGTTTCGAGGCATCAGCATCGACCTCTGCATCAACCTTAGCTTGGAGATAGAGCAGCTTTTAAACTAGATAATACGGGAGAGCTGACAGTCACCCAAGAGCACATGGTTCGGAACCATGTATCCTTGAAGGATACTATCAAAAAAATGAAGTTGGGGCATATCAGCAGAGAGGTTCCAATAAAGACAAAAGTAGCCCAAATGCCCTTGACTACAGAGCAGACGGAGCTTAAAGATTATAAATTACCCTTGCCTACTGATAGCCAGATTAATATGAATAAAATACAATCTCTAAAATGCTTGTATATTCAAATGCTAGAAGTCTAAAAAATAAGATGGGAGAGTTAGAATATATAGCACTAAATGAGAGATTAGATATGATTGGTATCTCAGAGACATGGTGGAAGGAGGACAACCAATGGAAGACTGATATCTGGGTACAAACTATATCGTAATGATAGGGCGCAACCCCTCCACCAATTTGATCTGCTCTGTTAGAGAGGGCATTGAGTCACAAAAGATTAAAGTTTTGCAGGAAACAAAATTTGCTGTGGAATCTCTATTGATTGATTGAAATTCCATGTAAAAAGGGGAAGGCGATGGCAATGGGGGTGCACTATCAACTGCCTGGCCAGAATAAACAAATGGATGATGAAATGTTCAAAGAAATCAGGGAAGCTAACAAAAGTTACAGCATAGTAATAATAATGGGTGATTTCAATTACCCCGGTATTGACTGGGTCAGTGTCACGGCAGGACATGCTAGGGAGATAAAGATTCTAGATGAAATAAATGACTGCTTCTTAGAGCAGCTGGTTCATGAACTGACCAGAGGAGAAGCCATTTTGGACCTAGTCCTTAGTGGAACACCAGATCTGGTGCAAGAGACAAGTGTTGGGGCCTCTTGGCAATAGCGATCATAGCATGATCGTGTTTGATTTAATTAATGAAGGAGGGATGATAAGAAAATCCACATTACTATATTTTAACTTTCGAAAGGGAGGCTATGATAAAATGAGGAAAATTTATTTCTTTATTTATTTAGCTGCATTTATATCCCGCTTTTCACCGGGTCAAGGCGGTTGGGGGATACATTTAACACAAGGGGATATGAGACACATACACTAATATTTACAGGGAACATGGGCAATGGAGGGTTAAGTGGCTTGCCCAAGACCACAAGGAGCACCTGTGGGACTAGAAACCCCAGTCATTCCAGCCCAAGGTTGCTGTCCTCTAGTGGGATTTGAACCACTGACCTTCCGGCCTGTGGTACCTTGCCCCAACCACTAGGCCACTCCTCCCTTGCAAAGGTTAAAGACTTGCATCAAGCCGTTGCAAAGATTAAAGACTTACATCAAGCTTGGGTGTTTTCAAAATATTATCTTGGAAGCCCAGACCAGCTGTATTCTACATTTTTAGAAAAGTGGAAGGAAATCCAAAAAACTGCCAGCATGGTTTAAAGGTGAGGTCAGAGAGGCTGTTGCCAAAAAAACATCTTTCAGGAAATAGAAAAAAGAGCCAAATGACAAAAACTGGAAACAGCACAAGCACTGGCAAATTAGTTGCAAGGCAGGCAAAGAGAGAATTTGAGAAGAAGCTTGCTGTGGAATCAAAAACGCGTAATAGACTTTTTCAAGTACATTCGTAGCAAAAAAAACCTGAGTGTTATTCAGTTGGACCATTAGATGATAGAGGGGTAAAAGGGGCATTAAGAGGGGACAAGGCCATAGCGGAGAGACTGAATGAATTCTTTGCTTCGGTCTTTACTGAGGAAGATGTAGGGATGTTACTCATGACTGAAGTGGTATTTAAAGGTGATACTGCGGAAGAATTGAAAGAAATATCGATACACCAGGAAGATGTATTACAACTATTTGATAAACTGAAGAGTAGCAAATCACCTGAACCGGATGGTATACATCCAAGGGTGTTGAAAGAACTGAAATATGAGATTGTAGACCTGCTATTAGTAATCTGTGAACTATCATTAAAATCATCTGTAATACCTGAAGATTGGAGGATGGCCAATGTAACACCAGTTTTTTTTTTTTTTTTTTTTAATTTTTTTTTTTTTTTAATTTTTAGCCAGTTTCCAATGTACAAACTTTATAATTCTCATTCATCCAACTTTACATAGTCCAACTAGTTATAACTTATCCCCCATATAATGCAAAACCTCATATGTAATGAATCTTAGTTTGTATGCAAACATATAACAGCAATTTTTGTTATCCTTGCTTGTCCTTAATAAACAGTATATCGATACCGCTCTGTGTTCAGTTTATTATTCCATTGGCTGTATACATTGTAAGTTATTGGTCTTAAATTTCCTCAAAGAATATACCGCCTGTTACCCATTAGTAACACCAATTTTTTAAAAGGGTTCCAGGGGTGATCCAGGAAACTACAGACAGGTTAGCCTGACGTCAGTACCGGGAAAAATGGTAGAAACCATCATAAAGAACAAAGCTACTGAACATGTGGATAGTCATGGGTTTATGGGAGACATCCAACATGGCTTTAGATAAGGAAGATCTTGTCTTACTGATCTGTTATGTTTTTTTTCTTTGAAGGTGTGAATAAGCAGGTAAGCAAAGGTGAGTCGGTTGATCAGTGTAACTGGACTTTCAGAAAGCCTTTGACATGGTCCCTCATCAGAGAATTTTGGTAAAACTAAAAAGTCATGGGATAGGAGGTAGTGTACTATTGTGGATCAGGAACTGGTTAAAAGATAGAAAGCAGAAGGTAGGGCTAAATGGCCAATTTTCCCAATGGAGAAAGGTGAATAGTGGAGTACCCCAGGGATCTGTTGGGTCCACTGCTTTTTAACATATTCATAAATGACCCGAAAATGGGAATAATGAGTGAGGTTATCAAATTTGCAGATGACACAAAACTATTTAAAATTGTTAAAAACCATGAGGATTATGGAAAATTGTAAGAGGATCTTGATAAATTGGATGACTTGGCATCCAAATGGCAGATGAAATTTAATGTGGACAAGTGCAAAGTTATGCACTTAGGAAAGAACAACCCAAACTATGGTTACATGATGCAAGGTTCCACATTAGGAACCACCACCCAGGAAAAAGATTTAAGCATCATCTTGAATACTGGTCTTTATCTGCCGTCATTTACAATGTTGTTAGAAAAGGTACAGAGAAGAGTCACCAAAATGGTAAAGGTGATGGAAGGATTCTACTATGAAGAGAGGCTAAAATAGTTAGGGCTCTACAACCTGGAAAAAGAGACGACTGAGGGGAGATATAATAGAGATCTATAAATTAATGAATGGCGTAGAACGAGTAAAGGTAGATCGATTGTTTACGTTGTCAGAATAGAGAAAGACTGGGGGACATGCAATGAAGCTACAGGGTAATCTATTTAAGACTAATAAGAGAAAATATTTTTTCACTCAACGTGTAATCAAACTCTGGAATTGTTACCTGAGGATGTAGTAAAAGCTGTTAGTGTAGCTGGGTTTAAAAAAAGGTTTGGACACATTCCTGGAGGAAAGCTCCATAAATCATTATTAAAAAGGACCCGAGATATCACTACTTGACCCAATACAAGCATTGTGGAACCTGTCTTTTGGTGAAACTTCTAGGTACTTATGACCTAGATTGGAAACAGGATACTGGGCTTTGATGGACCTTGGTCTGACCCAGTATGGCATATCTTATGTTCTTATGGATGCCCCGAAGGCCCTCACCAAGGCTCACTTGGAGCTCAGAGGTCACAGGGCACTGGAACAGCAGCTCTCCTTTGAAAAGGAGTGCCCCCCAGAAGGAACAGTCTTCAGCCCCTTTGGCGTTGAAGGGTGATGCGGAGTCCAAAGCTAAATCCCTTGGACATCGTCATTGCAGGCCTCAATGCGATTTCAAGGGCAAGAGCCAGGAGCGACCCTCCAAGCTGCCCCAGTGGGAGGAGTTGCCTCTTGAGGCCCAGGAGGGTCAGCGTGGGACTCTCGAGGCTGTTACCATTGAGGAGTACCAGCCAAGGGAGCCGGCATCGGAGACTTCGCTCCTCGCAGAAAAGATGCAGGCCTTGGAGTATAGCCTCGCTGCCTTCATGACTCATCAGGCTCCCAAGGAAACGGTCATCTCTAGTTCTTCAGTGCTGGTTTGGGCCCACCATAGGCAGGTGTCTCACCTACTGAGGTGCAGCCCTTTTTGGAGACATTGCCATCTCGGTCAGTTCCTGTTAACATAGAAACATGATGACAGAAAAAGACCACATGGCCTATCTAATCTGTCCTTCCATATCAACAACTACAACAGTCCACTTTTTACCTTTAGAGATCCTCTGTGTTGGTCCCATGCTTTTTTGAATTCAGTTACTGTCCTCATCTCTACCACCTCCACTGGGAGACTGTTCCATGGATCCACTACTTTTTCTGTAAAGAAATATTTCCGCATATCACTCCTGAATCTATCTCCCTTCACCCTCATCCCATGTCCCCTTGTAGCAGAACTTGCTTTCAATTGAAAGAGGCTCTCTCCCTGAACATTTATGCCATGGAGGTATTTAAACATCAAAATCATATCACCTCTATCCCGCCTTTCCTCTAAGGTATACATATTAAGATCCTTAAGTCTGTTCTCATATGCTTTATAATGAAGCTCACTAATCATTTTAGTAGCCACCCTCTCCACCGACTCCATCCTGTTCACATCCTTTTGAAGGTGCGGTCTCCAGAATTGAACACTATACTCCAAATGAGGTCGCACCAAAGACTTATACAGAGGCATTATCACCTCCTTTTTTCTGCTAGCCATTCCTCTCTGTATGCACCCAAGCATCCTTCTAGCTTTTGCCGTCGCCTTTTCTACCTGTTTAGCTACTTTAAGATCATCAGACACAACCACGCCTAGGTCCCGCTCTTCTTTAGTGGACAAAAGTACTTCACCTCCTATACTGTATTGCTCCCTTGGATTGCTGCAAGCCAAATGCATGACCTTACATTTTTTAACATTAAATCCCAGCTGCCAAATTCTAGACCATTCTTCAAGCTTAGCTAGATCCCTCGTCATGTTATCTACACCTTCCTGGGTGTCTACTCTATTGCAGATTTTGGTATCATCTGCAAAGAGGCAAACCTTACCCGACAGTCCTTCCGCTATATCACTTACAAAGATGTTAAAAAGAACCGGACCAAGGACAGATCCCTGGGGCACACCACTGGTAACATCCTTCTCCTCAGAGTGAGCTCCATTTACTTGTACTCTTTGTCGCCTCCCACCCAACCAATTTCTAACCCAAGCAGTAACTTTAGGGTCCATCCCTAGGGTGCTCAGTTTGCTTATAAGTCGCCTGTGAGGAACAGTGTCAAAAGCTTTACTGAAATCTAAATACACCACATCTAGAGCTCTCCCTCGGTCCAACTCCCTAGTCACCCAGTCAAAGAAATCAATCAGATTTGTCTGACAAGACCTGCCTCTGGTGAATCCATGCTGCCTCTGATCCTGTAATCCACTGGACTCCAGAAACCTCACTATTTTCTCTTTCAGCAGCGTTTCCAACAATTTACTCACCACCGAAGTTAAACTAACTGGTCTGTAGTTTTCAACCACATCCTTACTTCCACTTTTGTGTAAAGGCACCACATGAGCCTCTCTCCAGTCCGTTGGCACCATTCCCGACTCCAACGAGGCATTGAAAAGGTCAGTCAGTGGAGTTGCTAGAACGTCCCCAAGTTCCCTCAGTATTCTAGGGTGTATCCCATCCGGTCCCATCGCTTTGTCTACTTCAAGTTGAGCTAGTTTCTCACGAACACAGTCTTCTGAAAATTGTTCAAGATGTCCCTCGCTTCTGTTCCTATTTGTGAGTGTTTTCTGAGGTCCTGCTCCTGGTTCTTCATCTGTGAACACAGAACAAAAATATTTGTTAAGCAATTCCGCTTTATCCTTATCAGCTTCTACATATTCCCCCCCCTGCACCCTTGAGTCTGACAATACCACTTTTGCCCTTCCTCTTCTCACTAATATATCTGAAAAATGTCTTATCCCCCCATTTTATTGCATTGGCTATTTCCTCCTCCTTTTGAATCTCTGCCTTCTTGACTACTTTGCTAGCTTCTCTAAGTTTTTCCAAATACAGATGCCTGTCTTCCTCTCTCTGTGATCTCTTGTATTTCATGAAGGCCTTCCTCTTTTTCTTCACTTTTTCAGCTACTTCCTTAGTAAACCATAGCGGTCTCCTTTTCCTTTTGCCTTTATTTACCATTTTAACAAAAAGGTTGGTTGCCCTTAAAATACCCCCTTTCAGTTTTGCCCACTGTTTTTCTACATCCCCCAGCTGTTCCCATCCCACTAACGACTCCCTGAGGTATTGGCCCATCTTTGCAAAGTTAGTCTTCCTAAAGTCTAAGATCCTCACCTTGGAATGGATTCTAACAGCCCTAGTCCTAATACTGAACCACACCATCTGGTGATCACTGGATGCAAAATGATCTCCCACTACAACATCAGAAACACTTTCACCATTGGTAAGCACCAAGTCCAGTATGGCCCCTTCACGTGTGGGGTCTGTTACCAATTGCCTGAATAGTTCTCCCTGTAGAGAATCCAGGATCTCCTTAGTTCTAGATGATACTGCAGCAGGAATGTGCCAATCAACATCTGGCATATTGAAATCTCCTATCAGTAGCACTTCCCCTTTCCTAGCAATGCTGCGTATGTCTTCAATTAACTCTCTGTCCACCTCTTCCTCTTGTGAGGGAGGTCTGTATATCACACCAATGCAAATAGATTTCTCTTTCCCTCTTTCTAGTTTAACCCACAATGCCTCCTCTCTCCCTTTTAAGCTCTGTAATTCCAAAGCTTTAATAGTAGTTTTTACATATAGTGCCGCTCCTCCTCCCCTTCTTCCTACCCTGTCCTTTCTGAATAAAGTATAGCCAGGTATAGTTACATCCCAGTCATGGTTTTCTGTGAACCATGTTTCTGTTACTGCCACTAAATCCAAGTCAGCCACTCTCACCAAAGCTTCAACATCAGGGATCTTATTTCCCATGCTACGGGCATTTATACACACTGCTTCCCATGTTACCCATTTCCATAAAGGTATTTAATGTATCACCTACCTGGGGGCTTTCTTCACCTATCCCCAACGAATCTAGTTTAAAGCCCTCTTCAGTAGATTAGCCAGTCTACTACCGAAGATGCGTTGACCTTTCTTGGACAGATGGATGCCATCTCTGCTCTGCAACCCTTGGAACAGCATCCCATGGTCTAGGAAACCAAAACGCTCTCTATAACACCATCGACGCAGCCATGCATTCATCTCCAGGATGCGAGCCTCTCTGCCTTGGCCTTTACCCTCAACAGGGAGGATTGAAGAGAACACCGTCTGTGCACCTAACTGCTTCACCCTCTGTCCCAGAGCCATGAAGTCACTTTGGATACGTTCCGAGGTATACCTGGCAGTATCATTTGATCTCCAGGAACAAGCAGGAATGAGTCTTCACATATGGGTATCGTCGGTACCGACGGAGCTTGCGCGTGAACGCTCCCCAGCATCCAAAACGAAAGCTTTTGGGAGCATCCCACAGCGCCTGCGCGCTGCCTTCCTGCCTTTCCTAACTGCCTCTCTCCAGTTCTTCTTTTCCGCGGAGCCAGCAGGTCGTGTTTCCTGTCACCGCTGAAGAATTTCTTATTTTCTTTTATTTTTCTTTAGTCACGTGTCTGCCTTCTCGATTCCGCACCAGTACCACCGGTCCTTTTTTCTTTCTTTTAAAAAACAAACAAACAAAAAAAAAAAACTTCTACTCTTTTCAGTGCATTTTTCTTCTGGGGCCTTAGGCCTACAGATATATTTTTCCCTCATGGAAAAACCCGCCTCCGGGTTTAAGAAATGCACAAAGTGCAGCAGCACTATTTCTGTCACTGACACCCATGACTGGTGTCTAAAATGTTTAGGTCCTGACCACTCCATCGCAGATTGTGAGTCCTGTTCCATGTTGTCTAAAAGAGGGTTACAGAATCGGGCAGCTAAGCTCAGTACCCTGTTTCCCTCCGATGCAGCTTCCGTGGCATCGACGTCTTCCAGGGCTGCTTCTTCATCCCATGGATTTCAGGTAACCAAACTTAAATCTGGCCGGTCCTCAAAGAGTTCATCTCCCTCTAAGTATCGAGATGCCCCCGGGCTTACTCTTGAGGATACCACACCGGCAAAATTACCCCGGCGGGAGGCTCTGGCTTCCAAAGCACTACCTATGGGGTCACAGGTTGACATTGATGGCTCGGCCTCGACCGATCACCTGTTACAATGTTCTGGGGTACCGGCAGTTTCTATCGGTACTGATATCCAGACATTGGTGGCGTCTATGGATCAGAATATTCTGACCATGCAGCGTGCCATCACGGCATTCATTCAAGCTGCAACGCCTACGGTACCGCAACAAACCCCGTTGTCGGTACCTGTACGATTCCGGTACCGGACCCGATATCGGTCCCGATAGCAGTACCGCTTGCATCGACATCAGCATCGACCGCAGCGGTACGCTATCCAGTGATGCCCATCAGTACCGGCCCGGTACCGATTACTCCCGATGTCGATACCTCCCGGTACGCGTATCGGGCTCTACGAGAGCATCCAGATAGTCGATACTTCGATTCCTCTGAAGACTCTGATTCTTCAGAGGCCTCAATTGAAGCATAGTGCATCCTTCCTCAGGAACCCTCTTCTCCAAAAAGGAGAATGTCTCCTCCTGAAGACTTGTCTTTTCAGGACTTCATTAGGGAGGTGGCCAAAGGCCTGTCCATCTCAGTGACCTCTAAGACTGAACCTAGAGCCAAAAAATTGGATATCCTACAATATCCTAAGGCTCCTAAAGAGGCAGCTACCTTACCAATACATGAGATTCTTTTTGATCACATGCTGGGCTATATGGGAGACTCCTCTTTCCACCTCCCCTCATTCCATTAGGTTGGACACCATGTATCGTGTTCCTCCTTGTCCTGGGTTTCATAAGACTCAGCTTCCTCACCACTCTATTGTGGTAGAGTCTGCTGTGAAAAAGATCAAGAGCACAAAAAGGCACTCCTCTGCTCCTCCAGGAATAGAATGCAGAACCCTAGATGCCTTTGGCAGGAAAATCTTCCAGGCCAGTATGCTTGTAGCCAGAATCAACTCCTATAGTCTCTATATGGGGATGTTTCTAAAAGAAGTTACAGATCATCTGCAAACCTTATCTCCTTTCATGTCAGAAGATAAGAGAGAAGAATACATCACCTGGCTTAAACATGCACAGGATGTATCCAAGTTTTCCAACCGTGCAGCCTCTGACTCTTTTGAGGGGGCCAGTAGAGCCTCAGCTATTGCCATAGGTGCACGCAGAGTTGCTTGGTTGCAAGCCTCTGATTTGGAATCCTGGGTACAGGATGGTCTAGGTAACCTTCCCTATACAGGCGAAAACCTGTTTGGCAAAGATTGGCAAGCAAAGGCCAACCAAATGGATGCTGAAAACTCTGCTTTAGATAGACTTTCAAAGTCTACTACTGCTCCTTTTAAAAAGAGGTTGTTCAAAAAGGGATCTTACCCAAAGAAAGGGAAATTCTCTTCTTATGGCCAGGCCTCTTCTCAAGGTCGTTTTGCTACAAAGAGACAGCAACAACCAAAACAGGCCAAAACCCAGGCTGCGAGGACTGCTACGGCCCAACAGCCTCAGCCTCCTCAGGGCCTTTGACTTTCTACTAGAGAACTTAGCCTTTCTGGCTCTAGAACATCCAGAGCCTCTCACCATCCCAGGAAGGTTAGCTCACTTTGCTCCCAGATGGGAACAAATCACAGCAGAGCAGTGGACCCTCTCCATCATAAAGGAAGGGTACAAACTTCATTTCTTAAACATTCCTCCTCACACCATGGTGAAACAGTTAAATTCTCCAACATCTCTCCTCAACCTTCTAGGTCAAGAGATTTCTGCCCTTCTTGCCCAAGGGGCAATAGAAGAAGTACCTCTTCTTCAACAGGGCTCAGGGTTCTACTCCCATTTCCTCTTTCCAAAGAAAACGGGGGGCTACAGACCCATATTAGATCTCAGAGAATTGAACAAGTTTCTATGCAAGGAGAAATTCAAGATGACTTCTCTCGGAACTCTCCTTCCATACCTCCAAAGTCAGGACTGGCTTTGTTCTCTAGATCTCAAGGATGCGTACACCCATGTTCTCATCCATCCAACACACAGAAGATTCCTTCGGTTCCTTTACCAGGGAAAGCACTACCAATACAAAGTGCTTCCTTTCGGTCTGGCCTCTGCTCCAAGAGTGTTCACCAAATGCATGGCAGTAGTAGCTGCATTCCTGCGCACTCTAGGGATATTCGTATTCCCATATCTGGACGACTGGCTCATCCGAGCTCCATCCCAGTCAGAGGCCCAGACTTCCCTGGCCTGCACAAGGCGTGTTCTTCAGTATCTGGGACTGGTAATCAACATTCCAAAATCCCATCTCACCCCTACTCAGTCTCTAGAGTTCATAGGGGCCTTACTGGATACCACAACTGCAAGGGCCTATCTTCCCCAGGCCCGTTGCCTACGCTTGGTGCAGTTAGCCTCCCAGATTCAGTTAAAATCCCATTTAACTGCTCGAGAGATGTTGCAACTCTTAGGCCACATGGCATCCACGGTGCATGTGGTTCCCTATGCTCGCCTTCACATGAGAGCAGCTCAGTGGACCCTTTCCTCCCAATGGACCCAGGCATCAGGTTGCCTGTCAGACAAAATAGCAACCTCTAGTCGCCTTTTTTGGTCCCTCCACTGGTGGAAGTCCACTCAGAATCTGTTGCTGGGGTCCCCCTTTCAACAGGTGTTACCCCAAGCCACCCTTACAACAGATGCCTCTCCAAGGGGTTGAGGAGCTAATCTACAAGATCTCTCAACCCAGGGCATCTGGTCTCCACAGGAGACATCTCTTCATATCAACCTCTTAGAGCTCAGAGCAATTTTTCTGGCTTTCAGAGTCTTCCACACCCTGCTCAGCTACAAGACAGTCCTCATCCACACGGACAACCAGGTAGCCATGTTCTACGTGAACAAGCAGGGAGGGACTGGCTCTCTGTCGCTTTGCAACGAAGCTCTGAGATTGTGGGCCTTCGCCAGAGAGCATCAAATCCATCTCATGGCAGTATATCTTCCAGGGGTTCAAAACTCTTGGGCAGACAGACTCAGTCGAGTTCTGCTTCCACACGAATGGTCCCTCCATGGGGACCAGATAGCCAGAATTTTTCGGATTTGGGGTACCCCAGACATAGACCTGTTTGCAAGTCCGTGAAATGCCAAACTTCCCCGGTTCTGTTCCAGGATTCCATGTCAGGGAGTTCAGGCCAGGGATGCCTTCCTCCTTTATTGTGGGCAAGACTTCCTCTATGCCTTTCCACCTATTCCCCTAATTCCCAAGACTCTGTTCAAGCTTCAGAGAGACAAGGGGACTATGATCCTCATAGCACCACTTTGGCCACGCCAAGTGTGGTACCCTCTACTTCTGCATCTCTCTCAAGCTCCCTCCCTAGACCTGGGGTCTGCTCCAGATCTCCTCTCCCAGGAGGAGGGAACCTTGTGGCACCCAAATCCTCAGTCTCTTTATCTCAGGGCCTGGTTGCTGAAGGCCTAGACCTTCAAGATTTACAACTTTCTCTGCAAGTGAAGGACATCCTTCATGCTTCCAGAAAGCCTTCCACCAGACGTTCATATGCTTTTAAATGGAAAAGGTTTTTCCCTTTGGTGTGCAGAGAAGGGTCTCAACCCTCTTGCAATACCTTTGCATTCTTTACTAGACTATTTGCTGCATTTATCCCATGCAGGCCTTAAAACAAATTCAGTCAGAGTCCATTTGAGTGCTATTGCAGCATCTCTTAAGCCTCTCAATGGACAACCTATTTCCTCTCATCCTCTTATAGCAAGATTCATGAGAGGCCTTCTTTTGACTAAACCTCCCATTAGACCACCTCCAGTGGCCTGGGACTTGAATCTGGTTCTTGGCCAGCTTATGAAGCCACCCTTTGAACCCTTAGCCATTACCTCCTTAAAATTCCTTTCCTGGAAGGTTATTTTTCTCATTGCAGTCACCTCAGCTCGCCGTATCAGTGAGCTGCAAGCTTTATTGGCTAATCTTCCTTATACAAGGTTCCATCATGACAAGGTAGTCCTCAGAACTAATCCACACTTTATGCCTAAAGTGGTCTCGCCTTTCATCTGAACCAGGAGGTGTTTTTACCTGTCTTTTTTCAAGGACCTCATGCATCAAGTGCAGAGAGGAATCTTCGTACCCTGGATTGTAAAAGAGCACTTGCTTTCTACTTACACAGGACACAGCAACATAGAAAGTCCTCTCAACTTTTTGTTGCTTTTGATCCTTCTCATTTAGGACTTCCAGTCTCCAAGAGAACTCTGTCTAATTGGATTGCTCAGTGTATTTCCTTCGCCTACCAGAGCAAGAATCTTTCTCTGGAGGGCCATGTCACAGCTCACAATGCGAGGGCCATGGCAGCCTCTATGGCTCATCTTAACTCTGTGTCCATCGACCAAATCTGTCGAACGGCCACCTGGGCATCGGTTCATACCTTCACAGCCCATTACTGCTTGGACAAGGACTCCCGCCGGGATGCCTTGTTTGGTCAGGCTGTTCTCAAACACCTGTTCCATAGGGAGGAGTAGCCTAGTGGTTGGGGCAAGGTACTTCAGGCCGGAAGGTCGGGGGTTCAAATCCCACTAGAGGACAGCAACCTTGGGCCGGAAGGATTGGGCTTTCTAGTTCCACAGATGCTCCTTGTGGTCTTGGGCAAGCCACTTAACCCTCCATTGCCCATGTTCCCTGTAAGTATTAGTGTATGTCTCTCATATCCCCACGTGTTAAATGTATCCCCCAATAGTGTTGTGACCGCTTTGATTGAAGGATAAGGCGGTATACAAAACTGTCTAAATAAATAAAAAAAAAATACCTAATCAACTCCTACCCTCCATCCCTGACTGGATGCCTGAGATTCATGGGTGCAGGTGGAGCCCTTCCCAGGGACTCCCAATCTGGGTGATCTCCCAGGCATCTCTAGCTGGGGAGTCCCCATATGTGAAGACTCATTCCTGCTTGTTCCTGGAGATAGCACAGTTACTTACCTGTAACAGGTGATCTCTGGGAACAGCAGGAATAAGTCTTCACAACCCATCCACCTCCCCTAGGAATTGTCTCTCTCGATCTATCTTTCCTTTCCTCTCTGTCTTTTGTCTCAGCTTTAAAACTCGAACTGGAGAGAGGCGGTTAGGAAAGGCGGGAAGGCAGCGCGCAGGCACTGTGGGATGCTCCCAAAAGCTTTCCTTTTGGATGCTGGGGAGCGTTCCTGCGCAGGCTCCGTCGGTACCGACGATACCCATATGTGAAGACTTATTCCTGCTGTTCCCAGAGATCACCTGTTACAGGTAAGTAACTGTGCTTTCCAACATGGATTAGCAACATTGGGTAATAGTCAGTGGGCTTGATGAGTCTCGGCAAACTCTCCGTAACATCTTGGATTTTGGCACCATTTTGGACGATACTCTAAAGGATACCAAAGTCAAAAAAACAATAGATGCCTCAGCAAAGGGGCAGAAAGAAGGTTCATCGCGACGCTGAAAGTAGACTCACTGATTGTGAATGTGTCTGGCCAAAATATACCGGTTGATCAATTGGCAGTCCTTAATAAGGGGCTGTCTTTTGTCCCAAAGCTGCAACACGATTCTTTTCAACTAAGGGTAGATATCAAACAATTGATCCGGAAGCTTCATTTGCAAATATACTTTGGTCAGCAATTGTCTTCCGATAACAATCAGCAAGTTCAAGTTCGGGTCCCTTTGCCTTTGCGATCATCCTGGTCCCCTCCGACTCTTCCTCCCCCGGCTTTGTTGCTATATCGAGATTTGATTTTGCGGGATTTGGACCAGATAGAATCAACAAAACCTAGGTTTTGTCACACTATAAGCACCTCTGAACAATCAGCGTTACAAGCCCTTCAATCACGTTCGGATTTGATCATAAGACGCGCAGACAAAGGTGGTGGGATCGTTGTCTGGAGTCGTGATCAGTATTTACATGAGGCTTATAGCCAGTTGTTAGACCCGAATGTATATCGACGATTGGACGTGGATCCTACATCAGAATTGCAGCAGAAGATTGAGGATCACCACTCAGACGTTACAACATAAATTAATTTCCAAAAAAGAGTGGCATTTTCTGAATCCCGTCGATTGCACTTTGGCAAGATTTTATTTAGTTCCAAAAATTCATAAGGATTTACAAAATCCCCCTGGAAGGCCAATAGTCTCAACTCGGGGTTCCCTTTTGGAACCATTATCGGTATTTTTGGATTCATATTTGAGACCCAAAATGATTTCAATTCCATCATACATAAAGGATTCATCTCACGTTTTGCGGATTTTATCAAGCCATAATCAATGGGCATTGGATCCGGATCTCATTTTAGTATCTTTTGATGTCGTGTCTCTTTATACAGTGATTCCCCAGCTTCAAGCTCATTTGGTGGTAATGGCTTCGCTGCACCAAAGAGGTGATCTGTCTGAGCAACAATTAAGTTTTCTATCAGAACTCTCGTCTCTTACACTGTATAACAGTTTTTTCACGTTTGAAGATGTCATCTATTTGCAATTATCAGGAGTAGCCATGGGTGCTACGTGTGCCCCTTCTGTTGCCAACTTGTACATGCAAAAATTCGAGCAAGATTGGTTAACCATTTCTCCATATCTGGTCTTCATGAAGTTGTGGCGAAGATATATTGATGAGAAGAGAGAAGAACAAAAAGAGCAAGAGAATAGAGTAGGTTTGGAACAGACTGCTTTATTGAAGATGGTCCCTACGCGTTTCGGCTTGCGCCTTCTTCGGGGGACATACAGCTACCATGGGGTTAAACAAACAATGTTAGAATAAAAAATGTTTTAGCAATCAATGTATCACATACAAGATAAATGATAGTCTCAAAAGAATATTTTTATACAATACAAATAAAAGAAAAATCATTTAAAAACAATAAAAGGAAAACTTTTTAAACACTTATATCCACACGTATGTGATATGTATAAATTACATGTAAAACAAAAGAACAAACCAGAGAACCAATTAAATTGTTAAAGGTTAAAAATGGAGAACATTAAAAATGGAAAACATTAGAAATATTAAAAATGTATTAAAAATATATTAAAAATATATTAAAAATACATTGTAGACAAGCAAGGGCCGAGACAAAGGACTAGAAGTATGAAAAAGAGAAAAGCAATAATCGCATAATTAAACAAATACTATATAAATATAAATATGTGTCACTTGATAATGGATAGATAATAAATAAACCATAAAGATGATAATAAATAAATAAAAAATGATAAAAAGTATAACAAATAGATAATAATTATTAAATAGATAAAACAATGTGAATAAATAAATTAAAATGTACTAATGGTAATGTAGTAACATACCAACGTTGTATAAGGTAGAATGTCTCAAGGACACTTTGGAGAAGGCACTATGTATGGATAGAGCCGTGTGTGACAAGCTTGTCTCTTAAAGACAGTTGGGTCGTAGCACTATATAATAACTATAAAAAAGAAAAACTATGTAATCACATGTAAAAATGAACCATTGAATAAGATGCACACATGAATGCAAATAATAAAAGCAAAGTATAAAAAATAAAAATAAGAATATAGAAATATAGAAATAAATAAATAAAAATAAAAATGAATATACAATATAATATATAACGTATGATATACGAAATAAAACAAAATATATAATATATGACATATATCACATAATATAAACCACATAATATATAACATACAATAAATATGTGACAATCATATATAATATAAAATAAAATAAAAATGTGATATATAATGTATAAAATGAAGTAAAAATGTGTTCATACGTAAAAACATCTATAGAAATGTGAACTATGTATTAAAAATATATTATATATAAAATATTAACAATATATTAAACATATATTCAAACATATAGACAAGAGAAAATGGTAATAAAATAGGAGGGCACTTCTAATATTGTGAATCTATAATCAGAACATTCAATATAGAATGGACTACAAATGTGGACACGGAGCATACTGTGTTAAGACACTAGCATACATTGGGTGTAAAGATTATTGCTCCGATAGAAGAGAGGGGGATGTACAAGAGAATTCAATAGTGTTACGCGTTCCGGCTTGCGCCTTCTTCAGGGGACATACAGCAACGTTGTATAGGGTAGAATGTCTCAAGGACACTTTGGAGAAGGCACTATGTAGGGAGAGAGCCGTGTGTGACAAGCTTGTCTCTTAAAGACAGTCAATGTACATGTGGATGGTAAACTCATGAGACAGAGATTAAAAAAATAATAAATAAATAAAAAAGATATTTTGGGGGAAAGAGTACAGAAGGTGTTTAAGACGCGCTGGTGAGCATTCGGAGTAAACATGTTTAATGTAATTTAAGAATCGATGGTATGACCTGACGTCTAACAATATTACGATACATGTGTTACTAGAAGGTATAAGTGGAAAAATCTAATAAAATACAAGTGTACTGATATGTAAAACCATATATGTAATAATAAAACTAATTCTTGTATATCATGCATAAAAAATGACATGCGTGTCGCCAAAGATTGAATAGTGTGCTTTACAATATAAAAATGATGATGTAATGGAAAACCGAGTGTATATATGAAGAATAAGTATACACGCTGGATAATTTAGAAGAGCTGAAATTAAATGACTGATAGCTAAGGGAGACACTGCACATAAAACCTCTAAACGTAAAAACGCCAAGTGTCAAGGGACATTTATAAAAAAAGAAGAAGAATCGTGCACTAGACAAGGAGACTGTACGCAGAGGAAACTTAGTGAGTTGAATGAATTATACCTGATCATCAATGCAAACAAAAATTGAAAATAAGAACTTGATCAGTATTTTGTAAAAGACGAAAGGCATAAAGACTGGAGGGACGAAGTTGAGAGATTGAGAGCGTACTTACTGATTAGACAGAGAAGTGAAAACCATACGATGTGCGAATGCGGAGGCTCACAGCATGTCTAAACTTGCATTAATACTGCAACATTGAAAGGGGGAACAACGAGAAGAAGTCTTGTTATAGACGCCAATTTTCGCGCCCTTTTTTTTAAAAAAAAGAAGAGAGAGACGTCACGAAATGGGCGGAGTAAAAATCAAACCCGTATTCAAAAGCTCCTTCAATAACAAGCATCTTTTTGAGTCTATTTGTTAAAAATATATATATAATATAATGAACTGATAAAAAACAATTACAAACTGTCAGGGTAATAGTATATACGATAGTCTATAAAAATGTGATTACATAATAAGACAGCGATTTTATATATTAAGAATCTAGAAAAAGGAACCAATCTTTTAAAATAAATGTAAGCGACGTACCATTTAAAAATAGGACATAATAGACTAAAAACTAATTAAAAATAATGATAAACAAGGGAACTATAATATTGCCTTAAAATTTTATATATTTGTTAAAAAATAAACAATAAATGAATAAATATAAAATATTAAAAATTAATAAATATTGATTTTGCAAAAATACATATAGGATGGACCAAGTAGCATATTGGAAACAATATCATATTATGTATGTCAAGAGGGATGTTATGATATTGTTGTCAAAAAATAAATAAATATGATACATCAAAAAATATACATATAAAGAAAAAATGAAAATAAATGACACATTATATAAATGTAAACAAATGAGTAATATACCATAGTCAGTACCACAACTTCAAACAAAGAAGACAGTATAAAAAATAGGCGAATAATCATAGAACCTGGATTGTTTTGATAAGTAATTAATTGTGAGAAAATAATTTATTGTAAAAAATTTTTGTAGAAAATTTTATTGTAAAAAAATTGAGAGATCACTTTCTTGATTGAGTCCGAATGGATGTAAACTGTTAAAATCATAAATATATCGTTGTTCCAACTTAAGTAAAGTATGATTAACATCGCCACCACGCCAGTGTGGAATAACAGTTCTAATAACTAAAAACTTAAGATCACTAACCAAATGTCCCTTCTCTACCCAGTGTGAAACTAATGGTTTATCCGTCAGTTGTCTTTGAATGTTGCTCCTGTGTTCTATAATACGTGTTTTGATCTGCCGTACGGTTTTTCCTATGTAAATCATATCACAGGGGCATTGAATTAAGTAGATTACATTAGTAGTTTTACAGTTGGAATAATGGTTAATAACGATTTTATGACCAGTGGACTTATGTGTAAAACTATTTTTAACTGTAATGACATGAAGGCAGACAGAACAATTTCCACAGCTGTAGTTGCCTTTGACTGTAGGGGTAGTTCTGGAGACAGTCAGGGCAGAGGGGACTAAAAAATGACTCAGATTGGGAGCACGCTTGTATGAAATCATGAGTTGTTTAGATTGAAAGGCTGGTAAGGAGGCGATCAGATCCCATTCTTGTTTTAATATATCCGTGATAAGTTTGGAATGTGATGAAAATGTGAGAGGACAAGTGATTTTATCAAATTTAGGCCGTGCTATATTTTGTAAGAGTGTACAGCGATCAGTAGCAGATGCTCTCTGATATGCTCTGTGGATGCATTTATTAGGATATCCTCGCTGCTCAAAACGCTGGTATAGATCAGTAGCATGTTTTTCAAAATCCGTGTCATTAGTGCATATATGTCTAATTCTGAGAAATTGACTCACCGGTAAATTTTGCTTGAAGGAAGTATTATGGCAACTGTCATAAGTAAGAAAAGTATTCCTGTCTGTTGGTTTTCTGTATAGGTCAGTTATGAAACCTTTGTCTGACTTCTTAATCATAATGTCAAGATATGGTATGGAATCAAGACTGTAAGTACCCTCAAATTGTAAATGTACATCTAAGGTATTAAGCCAAAGATGGAAGGAATGCAGAATATCTTCAGGGCCGTCCCAAATGACAAGAACGTCGTCGATGTAACGTTTCCAAAGAAGGATATGTTTCTTATATGGGTGAAATGATAGGAACTTCTTCTCAAACTCTGATACATAGAGATTTGCAACATCAGGGGCCATGGGCGAGCCCATGGCTACCCCTTTGATCTGCTTGTAAAAAAGGCCTTTAAAGATGAAAAAGTTTTCAGACATAACCAAAGAAGCTAATTGTGTGAGAAAAAAAGTGGGAATGCGGACTGGTTTTGGTCTTTGAATTAATGTGTTCGCCAATACTTCCAAAGCTGCTTCCTGTGGGATGTTTGTATATAGGGAGTTAATGTCTAAGGTTAGTAAAATAAGATTATTGTGATATCCTTCAAAATCTTTAAGAATATTAATAATGTGAGTAGAGTCTTTGACATAAGAGGGCACTAATGACACAAATGGACGCAAGAACAAATCCAAAAATTTCGAAAGAGGTTCAAGCAGTGAGCCGTTGGCTGAAACAATTGGCCGACCAGGAGGATTGTGTATGGATTTATGGATTTTTGGAAGCATGTAAATTGTGGGTGTAATGGGATGAGTAACAGTGAGAAAGGCTATTTCTTTGGGTGTTAAATAGCCAGCTTCTTTGCCAATGTATAACAAATGATCTATTTTTTGTTGTAGTATGGTAGTGGGATTGTCAAAAATTTTTTGATAGAACATAGTATCATTCAACTGACGTTTAACTTCTGTGATATAAGCATCTCTATCCTGGACAACGATAGCACCACCTTTGTCTGCAGGCTTGATTATTATAGACTGATTTGATTGGAGACTTCTTAATGCTGATTTCAAAGGAGCTGATAGATTATAATATGATTTTTTCTGTTTGGTTTTATATAGTGCACTGACTCTAGTGAGCACCCTGTGTTCATATGCCGTGATCATAGGATCAGGGAATGATGGAGGAAGCCAGGTGGATGGTTTTTGGACAATAGAAATATCCGAGGAAAGGGCAGGATTATTGGCAAAATGATCTATTATTTTAAGTTTACGGAAGAACTTGTAAAGTTCAACATGTGTTAGAAAATTGTCATGACGTTTGGTGGGAACAAATGATAGGCCCTTGTTAAGGACCTGAAGTTCAAGTGCTGTCAATGAGTATGAGGATAAATTAATGACTGAATTTATAGATCCCAATCTAGGTTCCTTTTTGCCATCATATCCTGACTGTGTCTTCTTTCTTGCGGTGAAAACTGCCTTGACTGTTGGTACCTGTTTCGTGGTGGGCGTGGTGGTGGGGATCTTGGAAGCGCGTCTCTTCTTCCTTTGGCCCATAGGGAGTCCATTTGAAAATCCCGCTTATAAGTTGATTTAGAGGAGTGTGCAACTGGAGAGCGTGGTTGTGTGGGAAAGAGGGGAGCAGATGTATCTATATTGTCATTGGAGTGATGGCGTGATCTTTTATTGCTCCTTTCTTTTTCTGGAGTGGCTGAGGGGGACCTGCGTCTACTTGGATATTTATCCTTTATATTGGTCTTAAAATTATTACGGGGTGATCTGGAGGTGTAATATGGTCTAGACGATTTGAATGGTCTCCTAAAGGACGTACTGCCTTTCCTATCTTTGTGGTCTGATTTACTATAGGTCCAATAGTATACAGTGTTCTGCTTATAATCATCATCATCTCTTTTGAGTTTATTAATTTTAGCTTCTTTGATAGATCGTCTATATTCCAAATTGTTTTTATCAAACTTGCTTTTCTCTAAGTCATACTGTGAATCCTTTTTCTTGAGATTGTCAATCTTAGAATCTATTTGCGGTTTACCGTATTTTTCGGACCATAAGACGCACTTTTTCTTCACCAAAAAGTGGGAGGAAAAGTGCCTGCGTCTTATGGTGCGAATAGAAGAAGTTGCAGAGCGGCAGCGGGTCCCCCGGGACCTTCCGTGTCCCTGGGGACTGCATAGCTAATCCTAAACAAATTGTGTGCTGCCATCTAATGGCCACTTTAAATTACAGCATCTCTTTTTCATAGGGAAGAATAAGTACCGCGAAGTAGTATTTGCCCCTAGAACTGTGCACAGCCGGCGCAAGAACAGATGCCCTGCCTGTCAGCGCAAGACGGCTGATCACGGAGGTTCTCCGGAGGGAGGATTTTGCAAGACGCAAAACCCCCTAAGGCCTCCTGCCCAGTTTGGATTGCGGCGGAGGCTAGAGCAGTGAAGTCTCAGACCTGCGGCCCGCGAGGTCCCTCCGTGCGGCCCGCGAGACTCTACCCCGGTGCGGCCCGCCAAGGCAAACTCACCGACTCCTTCCATGTCAGCTCCCTCCCTTCTTCTGTAGCCGCGGCTCCCTGCTTCTTAGGGAACCGCGGCTGTGCTTGTAAACTCATCGCGGAGCCCTTCCTGTCTTGACGGGCTCCGTGCAGCATTGTCCCGCCTCCAAAGGAAGTGGTAAACAACTTCCTTTGGAGGCAGGACAATGCTGCACGGAGCCCGTCAAGACAGGAAGGGCTCCACGATGAGTTTACAAGCACAGCCGCGGTTCCCTAAGAGGCAGGGAGCCGCGGCTGCAGAAGAAGGGAGGGAGCTGACATAGAATAAGCAAAGTACAGGTATGAGCAGGTTTTTTTTTCACGGGGGGGGGGTGCGGCCCGCGAGTCTGCCGGTAGTCGGCTGTGTGGCCCGCGGCCCTCTGGAGGTTGGTGACCCCTGGCCTAAGCGAAGGAGTTGAGAGGGGAAGTCCGGCTAAGGTAAGGAGGCCCGAGTAGATTTTGTGCTTCGCAGCCGTCATCATTTTTTGGCGCGAAACAGGTCTGGCCGCAGTCCAGGAGGCATAATAGCAGTGTCGGGCTGGGCAGAAAGGATTTTCTTCAGTGGGGGGAGTATCTTTTAGCTAATTAGCGAGGGCTCCCTTGATTTGTGAGGAATTACCTTTTGGAGATCCGTTGAGAGTTGAGAGTTTAAAAATAAAAAAGGAAGAAGATGATTGAAAAGCATTAAAACTGTATATTCTGTTAAACACCCTTTGAAGTTCAGAAAAAGATTGTTACCGTATCTCAAACATTTGAACTGCTCAAACACCAGAAGAATAAGTGGCTTTAGGACTGGACTCTGAATATTGTGTGCAGCTCTGGCTACCCTCTCTCACAAACGATGTATTTGGTTCAGAATATTTTTTTTCCTATTTTTCTCCTCTAAAAACCAGGTGCGTCTTATGGTCCGGTGCGTCTTATGGTGCGAAAAATACGGTAAGTGTCTCGGCCCTTCGTTTAGAAGTATTAATTAAAAGGATCATAAGATCCAAGGAACATTTATTTAAAATCTTTATCCAGTTAGACATAAAAACACTATCATCTTTAAACATTCCGGGTGCCTTCTGCACCCTAAGTCCTCTGGGAATGGTCTTTCTTCTGCAGTATTCGAGTAAGGAAGCTGCATGTAATTCTTCTCTTACATACTTTTGCGTCAACCAAACCAGTTCTCTCCATTCATCTTCTAAGTTGGGGACCGACTCTTCTTCTGTGCAGAAGGGGTCCTCAGAGAGCAAACCTTTTAAATCTTCTTCTTTATAACTCAAAACTCCTTGCCACGGAGAGAACATGGCTCCACAAAATACGGGATCGGAAGGAGGAGCGTAACTCTTGCAGGTACACAGGAGAGCAAAAAGAGCAAGAGAATAGAGTAGGTTTGGAACAGACTGCTTTATTGAAGATGGTCCCTACGCGTTTCGGCTTGCGCCTTCTTCGGGGGACATACAGCTACCAAGGGCCTATCATTTGTTCCCACCAAACGTCATGACAATTTTCTAACACATGTTGAACTTTACAAGTTCTTCCGTAAACTTAAAATAATAGATCATTTTGCCAATAATCCTGCCCTTTCCTCGGATATTTCTATTGTCCAAAAACCATCCACCTGGCTTCCTCCATCATTCCCTGATCCTATGATCACGGCATATGAACACAGGGTGCTCACTAGAGTCAGTGCACTATATAAAACCAAACAGAAAAAATCATATTATAATCTATCAGCTCCTTTGAAATCAGCATTAAGAAGTCTCCAATCAAATCAGTCTATAATAATCAAGCCTGCAGACAAAGGTGGTGCTATCGTTGTCCAGGATAGAGATGCTTATATCACAGAAGTTAAACGTCAGTTGAATGATACTATGTTCTATCAAAAAATTTTTGACAATCCCACTACCATACTACAACAAAAAATAGATCATTTGTTATACATTGGCAAAGAAGCTGGCTATTTAACACCCAAAGAAATAGCCTTTCTCACTGTTACTCATCCCATTACACCCACAATTTACATGCTTCCAAAAATCCATAAATCCATACACAATCCTCCTGGTCGGCCAATTGTTTCAGCCAACGGCTCACTGCTTGAACCTCTTTCGAAATTTTTGGATTTGTTCTTGCGTCCATTTGTGTCATTAGTGCCCTCTTATGTCAAAGACTCTACTCACATTATTAATATTCTTAAAGATTTTGAAGGATATCACAATAATCTTATTTTACTAACCTTAGACATTAACTCCCTATATACAAACATCCCACAGGAAGCAGCTTTGGAAGTATTGGCGAACACATTAATTCAAAGACCAAAACCAGTCCGCATTCCCACTTTTTTTCTCACACAATTAGCTTCTTTGGTTATGTCTGAAAACTTTTTCATCTTTAAAGGCCTTTTTTACAAGCAGATCAAAGGGGTAGCCATGGGCTCGCCCATGGCCCCTGATGTTGCAAATCTCTATGTATCAGAGTTTGAGAAGAAGTTCCTATCATTTCACCCATATAAGAAACATATCCTTCTTTGGAAACGTTACATCGACGACGTTCTTGTCATTTGGGACGGCCCTGAAGATATTCTGCATTCCTTCCATCTTTGGCTTAATACCTTAGATGTACATTTACAATTTGAGGGTACTTACAGTCTTGATTCCATACCATATCTTGACATTATGATTAAGAAGTCAGACAAAGGTTTCATAACTGACCTATACAGAAAACCAACAGACAGGAATACTTTTCTTACTTATGACAGTTGCCATAATACTTCCTTCAAGCAAAATTTACCGGTGAGTCAATTTCTCAGAATTAGACATATATGCACTAATGACACGGATTTTGAAAAACATGCTACTGATCTATACCAGCGTTTTGAGCAGCGAGGATATCCTAATAAATGCATCCACAGAGCATATCAGAGAGCATCTGCTACTGATCGCTGTACACTCTTACAAAATATAGCACGGCCTAAATTTGATAAAATCACTTGTCCTCTCACATTTTCATCACATTCCAAACTTATCACGGATATATTAAAACAAGAATGGGATCTGATCGCCTCCTTACCAGCCTTTCAATCTAAACAACTCATGATTTCATACAAGCGTGCTCCCAATCTGAGTCATTTTTTAGTCCCCTCTGCCCTGACTGTCTCCAGAACTACCCCTACAGTCAAAGGCAACTACAGCTGTGGAAATTGTTCTGTCTGCCTTCATGTCATTACAGTTAAAAATAGTTTTACACATAAGTCCACTGGTCATAAAATCGTTATTAACCATTATTCCAACTGTAAAACTACTAATGTAATCTACTTAATTCAATGCCCCTGTGATATGATTTACATAGGAAAAACCGTACGGCAGATCAAAACACGTATTATAGAACACAGGAGCAACATTCAAAGACAACTGACGGATAAACCATTAGTTTCACACTGGGTAGAGAAGGGACATTTGGTTAGTGATCTTAAGTTTTTAGTTATTAGAACTGTTATTCCACACTGGCGTGGTGGCGATGTTAATCATACTTTACTTAAGTTGGAACAACGATATATTTATGATTTTAACAGTTTACATCCATTCGGACTCAATCAAGAAAGTGATCTCTCAATTTTTTTACAATAAAATTTTCTACAAAAATTTTTTACAATAAATTATTTTCTCACAATTAATTACTTATCAAAACAATCCAGGTTCTATGATTATTCGCCTATTTTTTATACTGTCTTCTTTGTTTGAAGTTGTGGTACTGACTATGGTATATTACTCATTTGTTTACATTTATATAATGTGTCATTTATTTTCATTTTTTCTTTATATGTATATTTTTTGATGTATCATATTTATTTATTTTTTGACAACAATATCATAACATCCCTCTTGACATACATAATATGATATTGTTTCCAATATGCTACTTGGTCCATCCTATATGTATTTTTGCAAAATCAATATTTATTAATTTTTAATATTTTATATTTATTCATTTATTGTTTATTTTTTAACAAATATATAAAATTTTAAGGCAATATTATAGTTCCCTTGTTTATCATTATTTTAATTAGTTTTTAGTCTATTATGTCCTATTTTTAAATGGTACGTCGCTTACATTTATTTTAAAAGATTGGTTCCTTTTTCTAGATTCTTAATATATAAAATCGCTGTCTTATTATGTAATCACATTTTTATAGACTATCGTATATACTATTACCCTGACAGTTTGTAATTGTTTTTTATCAGTTCATTATATTATATATATATTTTTTAACAAATAGACTCAAAAAGATGCTTGTTATTGAAGGAGCTTTTGAATACGGGTTTGATTTTTACTCCGCCCATTTCGTGACGTCTCTCTCTTCTTTTTTTTAAAAAAAAGGGCGCGAAAATTGGCGTCTATAACAAGACTTCTTCTCGTTGTTCCCCCTTTCAATGTTGCAGTATTAATGCAAGTTTAGACATGCTGTGAGCCTCCGCATTCGCACATCGTATGGTTTTCACTTCTCTGTCTAATCAGTAAGTACGCTCTCAATCTCTCAACTTCGTCCCTCCAGTCTTTATGCCTTTCGTCTTTTACAAAATACTGATCAAGTTCTTATTTTCAATTTTTGTTTGCATTGATGATCAGGTATAATTCATTCAACTCACTAAGTTTCCTCTGCGTACAGTCTCCTTGTCTAGTGCACGATTCTTCTTCTTTTTTTATAAATGTCCCTTGACACTTGGCGTTTTTACGTTTAGAGGTTTTATGTGCAGTGTCTCCCTTAGCTATCTGTCATTTAATTTCAGCTCTTCTAAATTATCCAGCGTGTATACTTATTCTTCATATATACACTCGGTTTTCCATTACATCATCATTTTTATATTGTAAAGCACACTATTCAATCTTTGGCGACACGCATGTCATTTTTTATGCATGATATACAAGAATTAGTTTTATTATTACATATATGGTTTTACATATCAGTACACTTGTATTTTATTAGATTTTTCCACTTATACCTTCTAGTAACACATGTATCGTAATATTGTTAGACGTCAGGTCATACCATCGATTCTTAAATTACATTAAACATGTTTACTCCGAATGCTCACCAGCGCGTCTTAAACACCTTCTGTACTCTTTCCCCCAAAATATCTTTTTTATTTATTTATTATTTTTTTAATCTCTGTCTCATGAGTTTACCATCCACATGTACATTGACTGTCTTTAAGAGACAAGCTTGTCACACACGGCTCTCTCCCTACATAGTGCCTTCTCCAAAGTGTCCTTGAGACATTCTACCCTATACAACGTTGCTGTATGTCCCCTGAAGAAGGCGCAAGCCGGAACGCGTAACACTATTGAATTCTCTTGTACATCCCCCTCTCTTCTATCGGAGCAATAATCTTTACACCCAATGTATGCTAGTGTCTTAACACAGTATGCTCCGTGTCCACATTTGTAGTCCATTCTATATTGAATGTTCTGATTATAGATTCACAATATTAGAAGTGCCCTCCTATTTTATTACCATTTTCTCTTGTCTATATGTTTGAATATATGTTTAATATATTGTTAATATTTTATATATAATATATTTTTAATACATAGTTCACATTTCTATAGATGTTTTTACGTATGAACACATTTTTACTTCATTTTATACATTATATATCACATTTTTATTTTATTTTATATTATATATGATTGTCACATATTTATTGTATGTTATATATTATGTGGTTTATATTATGTGATATATGTCATATATTATATATTTTGTTTTATTTCGTATATCATACGTTATATATTGTATATTCATTTTTATTTTTATTTATTTATTTCTATATTCTTATTTTTATTTTTTATACTTTGCTTTTATTATTTGCATTCATGTGTGCATCTTATTCAATGGTTCATTTTTACATGTGATTACATAGTTTTTCTTTTTTATAGTTATTATATAGTGCTACGACCCAACTGTCTTTAAGAGACAAGCTTGTCACACACGGCTCTATCCATACATAGTGCCTTCTCCAAAGTGTCCTTGAGACATTCTACCTTATACAACGTTGGTATGTTACTACATTACCATTAGTACATTTTAATTTATTTATTCACATTGTTTTATCTATTTAATAATTATCTATTTGTTATACTTTTTATCATTTTTTATTTATTTATTATCATCTTTATGGTTTATTTATTATCTATCCATTATCAATTGACACATATTTATATTTATATAGTATTTATTTGTTTAATTATGCGATTATTGCTTTTCTCTTTTTCATACTTCTAGTCCTTTGTCTCGGCCCTTGCTTGTCTACAATGTATTTTTAATATATTTTTAATACATTTTTAATATTTCTAATGTTTTCCATTTTTAATGTTCTCCATTTTTAACCTTTAACAATTTAATTGGTTCTCTGGTTTGTTCTTTTGTTTTACATGTAATTTATACATATCACATACGTGTGGATATAAGTGTTTAAAAAGTTTTCCTTTTATTGTTTTTAAATGATTTTTCTTTTATTTGTATTGTATAAAAATATTCTTTTGAGACTATCATTTATCTTGTATGTGATACATTGATTGCTAAAACATTTTTTATTCTAACATTGTTTGTTTAACCCCATGGTAGCTGTATGTCCCCCGAAGAAGGCGCAAGCCGAAACACGTAGGGACCATCTTCAATAAAGCAGTCTGTTTCAAACCTACTCTATTCTCTTGCTCTTTTTGTTCTCCTGTGTACCTGCAAGAGTTACGCTCCTCCTTCCGATCCTGAAGATATATTGATGACATTTTTGTTCTGTGGCATGGCACCCAGGAACATCTGTTACAGTTTCACGCGTGGCTGAACAGCAGAGACGCTAATATTAAATTCACTTTAACTTTTCACACAAATCAAATCACTTTCTTGGATATTCTAGTAAAGAAATTGCCGGAGGGATGGAGTACTTCCATTTTTCGGAAGTCTATAGATAAGAACGCCATTTTACATTACAACAGTGGTCATCCATTGCATTTAAAGGACAGTTTGCCCCTGTCTCAGTTTATCAGGTACCGTCGCAATTGTTCGGACTTACAAGATTTCAAATCACAAGCACATCTATTGAAGAGCAATTTTTATCAACGAGGGTATCCTTATAAAGTAGTAGACAAAGCTTACAAAAGAGCACTATATTCCAATCGAGATTTACTGTTGCATTCTCATGAGAACATAGACCTAGTGTCTGATACACAACAAGTCAATCTAGTCACAAGTTTTACTCTAAGTATGCATTTAAAGCGCAGTATTAAACGACATATGAACGTTTTGCATAGCATAGCCGGCTTAGAAACTCATCAAGTCCGGTGTGTTTGGAAACGATCCCGGAACATCAAAGAGCTATTAAGCCTGGCGGCTTTACGCCCTATCCCCTCTACACCATCTAATATTACAGTTGGCCACTTTAAGTGTGGCTCCTGTAATATATGCAATGTTACTCAAGAGCTGTCAGAGTTTCAGTATGGAGGGAGTAAATACAAACTTCGCAACGCAACCACATGCAATTCTACCCATGTGGTTTATGGTATAAGATGTCCTTGTGGATTATTATATATCGGGAAGACCATACGATCTTTCAGGGTTTGAATGAACGAACACAAAAGTAAGTTAAAATGTAGCAGAAGAGAGGCGCCATTAGTAGATCACTGTCTAGAATTCCATCACGCCTTTGAGGATCTCACCTGTTTTTGCATCGAGCAAGTTTTGACATCTCGGTTTGGGAGGACACAGGAACGAGCATTATTGTATGAGGAACAACGCTGGATTCATCAATTACAAACTTTAATTCCGGGAGGTCTTAATGCACGCATAGAATGGGAAGCGTGCTTCAGATGATTCCTGTTCTTTAATGATTGACGCATCAGTTGCTCTTTAAATTTTTCTCGCATGCGCGGCTTCCCGAGTCACCAACATTAACAGCTGAACATTGCAAGCTTCTGAGTCTTCTCAGCTTATTATTTAAAGGTATGTCTGAATTGCCTTTAGTATGATGATGATTCTTCCTACTTTTTGAAGTACTTTTTGAAGTTGTTTGGATGTAACGGAAGAAAGTTAAGGTTTAGAAGATTTATTTTGTTTTCAGTGCGTCTATGAACGAGTTTCCCCTGAAGAAACCTTTAGGTGAAACGCTTATGAACAGCGTGCTAGATGGCGTCGGGATTATGCCAGTTTTCAACAATCAAGGATTTGGCGGGCCTCTGTATGACCAACTATTGAGCTGTTTCAGAGAAAGCTAAGTAACAGTGTTGTCATCTTTTTTTCAAAAAATCGCCAGCTTTGTTTGTTTTTTATGGACTGCACAAATTATTCACATTTGTTTAGATAAAATTTTACAAAAAAATTAATGGTGAAAAGGACGGTTGGAGGTCGGTGATGTATGCAAGGGGTTCTGTTCAGTGAGCATTAAAATTGGCCGCTGACAGCCCGCAAGTTCTGAGACCTCACGTTGCCAAAAACACCATTACACCATTTGATATATCATGTGATAACACATGGTCTAAGATAATATAACCACACCAAAGAACTGCAAGGAAGGGAAATAAGACAAACTACCAAGCACCAACCTTCCTTAACTCTCCCTTTTTTTCAAATTCCAATTGTTATATCCAATCAACAATTCAATAAAGGCAAACAGGCCTCAGAGAAATCTTCCCCAACACTTGGCGATACAAGTCACCATAGGGGTAGATGGTAAATTCCACATCACGGGCCCCAAGCCTTTTTATAATTTATTATTCCAATTAAATATCACTAATTCTTATCAAATTATATCTTTATTAAAAATTCACACAATCACCTAAAAGTACTTTTTCGGGATTTCAAATGTTTTCAATATACTCAATATATTCCAAGTGTGTATGGATATCCAAGGCAGCACTAACCAGCCCCGTAGAGGCTATTCAACCTACAAAGAAACAATAAAGGAGTTTTATAGAATGAAGCATAACAACATCTCCAATGGAAATAGTATACTCAACTTTGAGGTTTTGTTGAAAATTCTCGCGCCGTCACAGGACCACACACACTCTTGACAGTTTCCAAATATAAAATCCGACAGCCAGAGAAGCAGAATCAATGCCGAGACAGTTCTTAATAGTCCAACAAAAGCTTTCGTTTCGCCTTAACTGGCTTCCTCAGGGACAATGAACTCAAGCATAGTAACTACATCTCTATAACAGTAAGAAGTTATTAGTGCGGGCAACAAGTGCCTCCAACCTACAGAAGCGATCACTGCTGACATCACATGCTGAAGCACCCACCTTTATACTCCAATACGCTGTCAAAAACTAACGTCACTTCCTACAGGATCTAACTTAACTACTACCTAAAAGAATGTAGGTCACGAACTCCACAGAGACTAATTAAAAGAACAAAGTCCAATCTATTTTATCGTTGAGGCCATGTGGGGCAAGTGTATGCAAATTAAAGATCCAACGTTGTTCTTGCTGCAGCAGCAACTTCCCCCGATCACCTCCACGAAGATTAACAGGAACATAGTCTAGCACCGTGCATCTAAAATCAGCAATTGTATGAGCACTAGAGAGACAGTGTTGAACTAACGGTGTTTCTAACTTTGCTTTCAATATACTGTACTTATGTTCACTTAATCTTGTACGAAGAGGACGAGTTGTCTTGCCAATATACAATTTAAAACAAAGACAGAAAGATACGACTAGTTTTTTGAACATATTAGAGCATTTTCAGCAAGTGAATGCAGTAACTTGGATGGCGACTTTAGATGTTTCCTCACTTTATACATCAATTCCTCAGGATGAAGCTTTATCTGTCTTACAGAATGTATGGGATGCTCGTGAACGACCTCATAAGGTGCCTACGGTGTTTCTATTGTCTTTGGCAAGAATAGCCTTGAAACGGAATTATTTTTTGTATCACCAAGAGTTTTTCCAGCAAATTTCTGGTACCGCGATGGGGGCTACTTTTGCACCTTCACTCGCTAATTTGTTTATGAGCGCGTTTGAAAATCAATGGATTTATTCATCCGCCTTTATGCCTTACATTTTAGGATGGTACAGGTATATTGACGACGTTTTCCTATTATGGAGTGGATCTAAAGATCATTTGTCTGCATTTTTTGAGTACTTGAATTCTTGTCATGCATCTATAAAGTTTGAAATAAATATTCAATCATCTGTTATCCATTTTTTGGATGTTAGAATTGTAAAATGTGATGGTTGCTTTCAAACTACTCTATATGCTAAGGTGACTGACAGGAATACTCTACTTCACTATTCGAGTTTTCATCCTGAGCATTTGAAAAATAGCTTACCATATTCTCAACTATTACGATGTAGACGCATTTGTTCCTCTCATACAGAGTTTGAGTCTCAAGCTGCATTAATGGTGCAGAAATTCCAGCAACGTGGTTACCCTCATTCACTTTTAAAAAAAGCTTACAAGAGAGCACGCTTTAATCACCGTGAATGGTTATTGACTCCAACGATGAGAAATACTCCTGAGGTGTCTACTTCTATGCACCAATCAGTAACTAAGAATTCCAGCTGCATTACCTGTGTGTTACCTCATTCAAGCTTATCCAGTAGGTTAACTTCTTGTATTTTTCGGCATTGGCGTATGTTTTCAACTCATCCTCAACTTTCCACACATCAGGTACGGGTGGCATATAAGCGTGATAAAAACTTGAGGGATTATCTTTGCCCTGCAGTTCCTCGAGAGCGTAAGTCTTTTTCTACTATACATACCTGTTGTAATCGTTGTATTTTTTGTGCCATGATGGATCCTACTTTACCAGTAATTATTTCTTCTAAATCTTATTCGCTGCGAGCTAATACCAACTGTAATTCCTCCTACGTCGTCTATGCCCTATGGTGCACATGTTTTAAATTGTATATTGGCAAGACAACTCGTCCTCTTCGTACAAGATTAAGTGAACATAAGTACAGTATATTGAAAGCAAAGTTAGAAACACCGTTAGTTCAACACTGTCTCTCTAGTGCTCATACAATTGCTGATTTTAGATGCACGGTGCTAGACTATGTTCCTGTTAATCTTCGTGGAGGTGATCGGGGGAAGTTGCTGCTGCAGCAAGAACAACGTTGGATCTTTAATTTGCATACACTTGCCCCACATGGCCTCAACGATAAAATAGATTGGACTTTGTTCTTTTAATTAGTCTCTGTGGAGTTCGTGACCTACATTCTTTTAGGTAGTAGTTAAGTTAGATCCTGTAGGAAGTGACGTTAGTTTTTGACAGCGTATTGGAGTATAAAGGTGGGTGCTTCAGCATGTGATGTCAGCAGTGATCGCTTCTGTAGGTTGGAGGCACTTGTTGCCCGCACTAATAACTTCTTACTGTTATAGAGATGTAGTTACTATGCTTGAGTTCATTGTCCCTGAGGAAGCCAGTTAAGGCGAAACGAAAGCTTTTGTTGGACTATTAAGAACTGTCTCGGCATTGATTCTGCTTCTCTGGCTGTCGGATTTTATATTTGGAAACTGTCAAGAGTGTGTGTGGTCCTGTGACGGCGCGAGAATTTTCAACAAAACCTCAAAGTTGAGTATACTATTTCCATTGGAGATGTTGTTATGCTTCATTCTATAAAACTCCTTTATTGTTTCTTTGTAGGTTGAATAGCCTCTACGGGGCTGGTTAGTGCTGCCTTGGATATCCATACACACTTGGAATATATTGAGTATATTGAAAACATTTGAAATCCCGAAAAAGTACTTTTAGGTGATTGTGTGAATTTTTAATAAAGATATAATTTGATAAGAATTAGTGATATTTAATTGGAATAATAAATTATAAAAAGGCTTGGGGCCCGTGATGTGGAATTTACCATCTACCCCTATGGTGACTTGTATCGCCAAGTGTTGGGGAAGATTTCTCTGAGGCCTGTTTGCCTTTATTGAATTGTTGATTGGATATAACAATTGGAATTTGAAAAAAAGGGAGAGTTAAGGAAGGTTGGTGCTAAGATAATATAAGCAATTTCTCATTTCAACTTTCTGCAACACATTGAGAGTATATTTTTGATTGTATTTGGGCTTCCTTTTTACTCTCGTAAACAATAGACCATTGTTTGGTTATATAATAAAAACAAACAAACTCTCAAATCCGTACTGTTTGTTGATCTGTAGAGCCCTGGTTAGGAAAGCCTCAACAGGGCAAGGCACTGGAGCCTTTTATGCAGGCCTCAGCTGCACTCAGGAAATCAAGCCCACTAACTCCTGATTAGGTGTTAGCAGTTTCTAAACCTGAGGAGGTTACTAGAGTTCAGCAACCTATTGTGCTCAAGGAAAGTTCCCATAAAGCACCAAAAAGAAAGTAACCTTGCTTTAAAAAATATACAAAAAAACCTTTTAAGAGCTCCCAGTCAGAGAGCTAGCAATGTAATATAATAAAAACAAACAAACCAACCCTCAAATCCTTACTGTTTGTTGATCTGTAGAGCCCTGTTTAGGAACGCTCTTGATTCCAAGGGTATCGCCACAGATCCCATCGGGGGTCGAGGATTCCCTTGTCTCCGCCCAGGCATCATCTCTGGGGGCGTTGGTCTGGGAGGTACTTTGAGTTCTTCTCCAATAATGACACAAAATGGGAGACTCAGGAAGAATCGCCAGAGACGGTCGAACACCGTGACCACCTACCTTTCTGATCCATCGCCCCCACTTGAATGCAGGTGGTCTCGACCTGAGTACCTCTCCTTCCTAGAGTTCGTTTGAGACATGGGAAAGGCTCTGCTCTTCACTATAGAGTCAGAGGAGGAGCTTCGAGCAGAGGAACTGGAGATTCTCCAGTACCTGACTCCCCCGAAGGAGACCATCATGGTGCTGGTGTAGCCCATTCTAGAAAGGCTTCTTTATTGAATGTGGGAGATACCGCTTAAGGTGCTGACAGTCAGAAGGTGCCTCAACTCCCTCTACTGGGTGCTCAAGAGCCCTGGATTTGAAAAGGCACAACTGCCTCACAACTCCATGGTGGTGGAATCGGCCATGCACTGGATTAAAAGTTCCAAGACACTCCTCGGTGCCCCTGCGTCCAGGAGGCACGAACCATGGACTACTTTGGCAGAATGTGCTATCAGAGCTCGATGCTTGTGGCCAGAATCCAGGCATACCTAACTGTACATAGACATGTACCTGTGGGACCTAGCAGGAGAGCTGGCTGGGTTCTCTGCAGGCCATTCTGGAGAACACCTCAAGCACTTCAGGAGCTTGGCAGGGAAAATTAAGGAGTGCTCCAAATACGTAACAAGGGCTGCCTACGATGGCTTAGAGTCCGTGGCTGCGGTGGGCATCTGTAACCGCTGCCTGGCATGGCTACAATCCTCGAACTTGGAGCAATAGGTTCAGGACAAGTTGGCCAATGTCCCTTGCCGAGGGGAGAACCTATGACTGAGAAGGCTGTTGAGTTGGAGACAGAGCAACGCATCATGACCTGCCTTTCGAAAAAGACCACTGACCCTGCTTGAAAGAAGGCCTTGGGTAAAGTCTTTTTATCTAAAGAGAAGGCGCTGTGGTATGTACACCCCATACCATTTGTACCAACAACTCAAACAGGAGCAACAACCACAGGGTCAGGACCAGAAGCAGTGTCGCAAGCCTAAGCCCCACCAGCGCCGCAGCCATAGCCTGGTGGGGGATTTTTGACTCCTGCATGAGGACTATGGCTCTCCTTCCCTTCCCGGACTCTATTCTACTTCAGGTGGGGAGGGACTGTTATACTTTGCTCACAGGTGGCGCAACATAACCTCTGACACCTGGGGCTCTACAGGTGGTCTGCGAGGGATACCAGCTGCATTTCCAACGGCTTCCTCCCACCTTCTTTCCAGGGGAGTACCCTCTCCAGGAACGCCATTGTGTGCTTCTCCAGCAGAAGATCCAGGCCCTCTTAGCTGATCGGGCTGTGGAACTCGTTCCACTTTCTCCAGTAGGAAAGGGTTCTACTTCCGCTACATTTTGGTCCCCAAGAACATCGGAAGCTACAGACTCATTCTAGATCTCTGTACTTCCAAATTGGCAAACTGGATGTTCAAAAGAAAATATTTTTTCACTCAATGTGTAATCAAACTCTGGAATTTGTTACCGGAGGATGTAGTAAAGGCTGTTAGTGTAGCTGGGTTTAAAAAAGGTTTGGAGAAGTTCCTGGAGGAAAGGTCCATAAACCATTATTAAGAAGGGACCGAGGATATCAATGCTTGACCCAATACAAGCATTGTGGAACCTGTGTCTTTTGGGGAAACTGATAGGTACGTATGACCTAGATTGGCCACTGTTGGAAACAGGATACTGGGCTTGATGGACCTTGGTCTGACCCAGTATGGCATATCTTATGTTCTTATGTAATGGCAGATGAAATTGAATGTGGACAAGTGCAAAGTTATGCACATAGGAAGGAACAACCCAAACTATGGTTACACGATGCAAGGTTTCACATTAGGAACCACACCCAGGAAAAAGATTTAGGCGTCGTCATAGATAACACGTTGAAACCCTTTGCCCAGTGTGCAGCAGCAGCCAAAAAGGTAAATAGAATGCTAGGTATCATAAGGAAAGGAATGGAAAATAAAAACAAAGGGTATTATAATGCCTCTGTATCGTTCCATGGTATGACTGCACCTCAAATATTGTGTGCAATTTTGGTTGCCGTATCTTAAAAATGATATAGCGGAATTAGAAAAGGTACCGAGAACAGACACCAAAATGGTAAAGGGGATGGAAGGATACCCCCTTGAGGAGAGGCTAAAAAGGTTAGGGCTCTTCAACCTGGAAAAGAGACAGCTGAGGGGGGAGATATGATAGAGGTCTGTAAATTAATGAATGGAGTGGAACGGGTAAATGCAGATCGATTGTTTACACCATCAATATATAGAAAGACTAGGGGACATGTAATGAATCTAAAGTGTAACCCATATAAGACTAATTAGAGAAAATATTTTTTCACTCATGTAATTAAACTCTGGAATTTGTTACCGGAGGGTGTAGTAAAAGCTGTTTAGTGTAGCTGGATTTAAAAAAGGTTTGAACAAGTTCCTGGAGGAAAGGCCCATAAACCAGTATTAAAGGGGACCCAGGAAATCAACTGCTTGTCCCAATACAAGCATTGTGGAACTTGTCTCTTCTGGGGAAACTGCTAGGTACTTGTGACCTAGATTGGCCACTGTTGGAAATAGAATATTGTGCTTGATGGACCTTGGTCTGACCCTGCATGACATATCTTATGTTCTTCCTGGGAAAGGAGAAGTTCAAGATGGTCTCTCTTTGGACATTGCTGCCCTATCTCCACCAGGAAGATTGGCTGTGCTCCTTGGATCTCAAAAATGTCTACATGCACATCCCAATTCACCCCATGCACCACATCATTACCTCCGTTTCATGCTCGGCGGACAGCATTATCAGTACAGGGTTCTATCCTTCGGCCTTTAAGCCCTAGTAGTCCAAGCTGCCTTTTGATGGGAAGTTCTCATTATGAGGAGGAATCTATCGAGGTTGTGATGGAATTTGGGGAATCCAAGTCTCTTTGCCTTCTGAAGGATAAACCTAGAGGATCCTGGAGATGGGTGACTTCTGCTCCTCTACTACTTCATTTTCCTCACCCCCTAATGCTGGGTCTCCCAGGGCATCCAGCCAAGGGAATTGTACCCCCTCTGCCTTTCCCTGATCTTGGGCCCAGCCTTAGCCTTCTTACAAGGTTCCAAGGTCCCATGGTTCTATCTTCTCAGGATTCAGCACGTCCCTTCTTGCTCAATGACTGGATTGGGGGGCCCGTTATGGGTTGCCTCCAATGAGTGGCTGTCTCCAACTCCTTCACTAGGAGTGAGTCCACATTGCTACTGAATGCTAGATGCTCAAGCATGACAGCATTCTAGAGTGCAGCAATCCCCTTTATTTTGGGGTCGTTCATGATGCTCCCTGTGATTCTGAGACAAAAAAGTCAATGCTGGATGGCTTGGTGCGTCAGGCCTCCCACCCAAGGAGGCAAAGGCCGTTACCTCATGTACTTCGTTCTGTCAGTGAAGGTTTACTCCAAGTTGATCCTTGATCTGAATGACGTTGGACTTCCTGAAGTGTCTCTCCTCTGAGTGGAGTAACTGAGGGCCATCATCCAGGAGATTCATTGTGGGAGTTTCTCACATTGCCTGACCTGACTAGGGCTTATTTTTGCTTTTCATTCTCACCAACCTCCTCGTCCCGTTTCTTTGGACTCTGCACTGAACCAGGGACCCTTTTTTCTGGAATTATAGTGGTAGCAACCACAGCTCTATGGTGTGATGGAGTATGTCTTGATCCTTTCTCTTTGATTTTTTTTGGGCCAAGTCTGAGTCTGAAGCAGCAAGGGGAGCAGTCAGCATAGCTCGATTCTGGGGGACCTTGGCTGGGTAGTCAGTTGCAGAGGTCATCTTGAGCCATCTCAGATCTTCATTACTATTCTGTTGGTTGTCTTCACAAAGCTTCGAGATCAGGTTTTTCCCTTCTACTGTCTGTTGTGGCCAGCTTACTATGGTGATCTCGGCCTGCCAGTCTGAAGCAGGGCCTGTCCCTGGACAATCCTCTGTAGCTCTTCCTGTCATTGGTTGCCATCCAGTCGACTGGAGGGCTCTCCATGAGGGACAGGTGGGTCGGGTCCAATAGAGTGGCCAGCATCACTAGGAGCCTTACATTGCCTCCAAGCATGAACCATTTGTTTGGCTCTTTTTGGTTTTCACCACTTGGTCCACGGGTAAGTGGTCTGGATCTTCTCAATCAGTGCCACAGCAATGGCATATGCCTACAGGCAGGGGGGCTTCCACCAGAGTTGCCCTGGAGATGGCCCTATTGTTTCCATGAGGAGATTGGAACCTGCTGGCACTTTTGGCTTAGCACATTGGGGGCATCCGAAGGAGTCCTGGACCGGGGGGGGGGGGGGTAGTGTCCTACTATGGATGGGTTTTAAGTCTACACTAACCAATGCAAGGGTACGAGGATACTTCAGTCACAGTAGGGAGGTCAGTTTTGAGGGTGACATCACTCTCATTCTACCAGGCTTTGGAGGCTATGACAGTACGTATTCCTTTGTGGCATTTCATGGGATATGTGCAGATCTGATGTAGCTCCTAGAGAAGCTGCCCTGTGCCTGTTGGACTCAGTTCCTTTCTAGCTTATGGCTGGGTGCTTGAGAGGTGGTGTATAGTACATAGGGGCTATTCAGAGGCTGTTGGTTCAATATCTTGAGGATGGCGCATGCTTCCTCCTGCCTCACCTTGAGGGACTAGTTAATCAAGTGTCACATAGCTCCCAGAATGGCGGATTCACCATCATTCAGAACGGTATAAGGATCTGTCCCTCAGTTTCTGGAGAGTTTAGACTGTGGCCGATTACCTGTTCCTCTATGCTTTGTATGAGGATATTGTCCATTGTCCATTATCTTTGGGGAGTCCGAAATTGCATCCATGTTCAAGCCTTGATACTGGCACTTTTCCAGCCTTTGAAGCAGTATATGCTTAAAGATCTGTCCCTTAAAACCATCCTTTTGATGGTGATAGGCTCAATGTGTCACATTTCAGAGTTACAGGTACTCTCATACAGACACCTGTATCTGTCTTTCTCGGAGGAGGCAGTGTCCACTTGGCCAGTTTCTTCATTTTTGCCCAAGATAGTGACTGTCTTCATGTCAATAAAGTGGGGGGAGTTTTTCCCTTCCTTCTTGGCAGAGCAGTGCGAAGGGAAGGATACAGATCTTCACTTGGTCAATATCAAGAGAGTGCTTCCATATACCAAGAGGTCTCTAACTCCTCCTGTAGGTTGAACAAGCTGTTTGTGTTCTTCTTGTGTAACGGGAAGGCAAAGGACCTTCATGCGATCAGTGCTTCTCTGGTGGTTGTAGGCCACTATCATTCACTAGGTCGGGCTGATTCTTATATTTTTTGTGGGGCCATGAAAAGGTGAAGCAGCCTCTCAGGCTCTTTGGACCATTGGACAAGAGACAGTGTACTCTGTGTATCCTTTACAGGATTAGACTGGTTCGGAGGGATTGCGGACGCATTCCACAGAGGCGCATACTGTATTTAGTCCTACCGCAGTACAGTTCTGTCACCTCCGTGAATATTGGTAGGACCACAACTTAGTCACCCCTCTCTACCTTTCCCAAGCAGTGTTGCTTGGGTGTCTTCGCTAGGGCGGATGTAGCCTTCTGTGCAGAGATGTGAAGACCTAGTAGAGTAGTAGCTGTGGCACTTCCCACTTGTCTGAATTGGTCTAGCGGGACGATCTGGAAGGTGAGATTTTACTTAACAGATAATTTCCTTGCCTGATATCCTGCTAGACCAGTCCAGGACACATTCCTTTTCAGCACTGTCTTCATGGCAGTGTGCCTTGCTGGCTTGACCTTGGCTGTCTTGTACATAGATCTGTCCTGTGGGCTTGGCCCTCCTGACAAATTTTTGTATGGTGGTGGTTTTGTACATAGTTCCTTCTCTCTTATCCTTAATGATGAGATCAAGTTTTTGACCATATGCCTGGCTACAAATACTGAAGTATGCTCCTAACTTCCTCAGCATTAGTAGCAGTGATGATGTCACTGGACATTTTTAGTTCTTTCTCTGTCTCCTCATCCCCCCAGCTCACTTGTCTGGACTAGTCTGGTAGGACTCCAGAAAAGGAGATTATCTGGTAAGTAAAATTTCACCTTACAGTCTGGCTGCTGCTTTTCTGCTATAGAAAAGATGTCACCTGAAAGGAGAACATTTGTAGCTTGACCTCCAGATGATGCAGTGTTCTCACACCAAGGAATGTATCTCCAGGGGAGTGTGCCCAAGAGGAAATGGAAATGGATAGGATGACTATTTTAGTTTTTGATTCAATCGTTAGGCATGTAGTTAGCTGGGCGGCTTGTGGACATAAGAATCGCTTGGTAACTTGCCTGTCTGGTGTGGAGGTTTATGGTTTATTAAAATTCTTGATATATATTGCCCTTCAACAATACATCAGAGCGGTTTTACAGTAACAATTGGCATACCTTGCGCATCATCTAGATAAGATTTTAGACAGTGTATACCAAAGACATAGGAAAGTATGATAGGGAGGCTTTGGAAGCCAAATTTAGGATTTTAGGTAGAAAATTGAAATCCAGAACTTAGAGTAGCATTCCACACTCACGAGCCAAGAGGTAAACAGAGCTCTGCAGTCGCAACGCATGGATGGAGAGGATGGTGCTGGAAGGAGGGATTAAGATTGTTAGGAACTGGGCAACATTCTCGAGCAGAGGGGAACTTTTTCTGTCAAAACAGGGAAATTAGGACATCTTGATAGAGAGATTGCAATAAAAGTAAAAGTAGTCCATGTTTCCTTAAGTAAAGAGCATTACAGAAGTGAAAGATGCCAGATTACTCCTGTCAACTGAGAAACAGGTTGTCCATATGAACAAAAAAAATGCCTTTATACAAATGCATTTATACAAAGTCTAGAAAATAAAATAAGAACTTTAGAATATATAGCGCTGAATGAAGAGAGAATTTTTCAAACCACAGATCACATGAAAGATCTCAACCTGTAATGTCACTACATGTTTGTCCATAAGAGAAAGCAGCTGCAGCTTGACAAAAAATAGATAATCCAACTAGTCTAGTTCATTAGCTATACTTTCATACAAATTAGAATCAAATTTGATCAAAATGTCTCCTATCCTTTTGTTTGTTGTACAAGGCTGCCAATCTCATCTTTTAATGCCATTACAAAATGCATTTCTGAAGCAGACTGAACCAGTCTCACCAATCCATCACATTCCCAAAACAGAATAGCTTATGCTTTTGATAGAGGATATTGGTTGAAAGGTTTACAGCAGCTCTATTCAGCTAAGTGACTATGACAAATACATTTTCATAAATATATTTCAAACCGTTTTTTAAGGTTTTCTAATAAAATGGATGGACTGCAGTAGTGTGAGGGGAAGTCCTTTACACTTTGACGACCTATTTGACAAAAATGTACTTGTGACACTTAACGGTGGTTTTTCCCTTTGAACAGTACTGGGCTTTTTTGTTATGGTATATTTTCAGACCTGGTTGGGTATTTGAATTGGGCTTGATAGAGGAGAGACTGTCCTCTGGTGTATAATCAAGTGTGTCGCTATTGCAGCTGAGCAAACTGATATTCAAATTCCTCTGTCACCCACTTAGCCAACTTTTTATTTATTTATTTATTTATAGCTTTTTCAAATGCATACTAAAAGTAAACATCCAGGAAAAATAAACCCTCTTAACTATTACTGAAGAACATAATACTTGTTTAACTCTCTGTATTATGTTTATAAGTCCACATTGTGGGAGGCAAATCAGCAGACCAATCGCCCACCGCTTACATATCAAAACCCCTTTTTAAATTATCCAACCAAGCAAACTATGTAAATCACATCATATGATCTTATTTAATAAAAACCGTTCTAACTTCATAGGCTCCATAAAAAAAAAATTATTAACCTTGTAATTGACAAGGCATTTACAAGCATACTTCAAATAAAACGTACCACCAGCAGCCAGGAGCCTAGGTCTAAGTTAAAGAAAAGTTTTACGACTGGTTTGGGTTACTTTAGCCACATCAGGGAACACCAATAAAGGTTGACCACAAAACAGCGTGTCTTTCTTAAAGAACAGACGCAATATAGTTCCCTTTGCCGCCTCCGAGCAAAAAAACAACCAACAAAGTTGTTCTCTGCGAAACCTTTTCTAATGAGGTCTCCAAGAAGGACGTCAAATCTAAGTTTTCAATATCAATTAACTAATCCGTTTCCCTCTCCAGGGCTTTAATCACTATTCCCTGAGGAAGATGAGTTTTAATTCTTCTGTTTATCATCAAAGGAAGTATATAACACCTCTGTAACATACTTTTTAAAAAGCTCCAGAGGGGAAATAAGACGAACTATAGGAAAATTTAGAAACCCAGGGTTCTGGGTGCGGGCTTGATTTTCCAATAACTCTAACTTAGAATGAAAAAACAAACTATTCTTCACCATGGCTTCCGTCTTACGCATCCTCTCACATACTGCAGAAAGAGTCTCCCATGACTTTGAAGGGCCGCAGAAGTGCCCTCCGTAAAGGTACACAGCTGTGAGAGCATATCTGAGAGAACTCTTTCCACACTCTGGATTGCCTGCAGGACGACATTCAGCAAGACCTCACCAGTAGTGGGGCCTGGAACGCCCTGGACTGGCCCAGCTAAAAGGCAGCAAGACAGGAACTGGATACATCCGAACCACATAAGGTGGGTCAAACCCAGGACCGGCAGCACCCAGAAGGGGGGAGTTGAGGCCAACGGAGTGGGAGAACCTTTCTATAATAGGGAGGAGTGGCCTAGTGGTTGGGGCAAGGTAGTGGCCTAGTGGTTGGGGCAAGGTACCTCAGACCAGAAGGTCGGGGGTTCAAATCCCACAAGAGGACAGCAACCTTTTGGCCGGAAGGACTTGGGTTTCTAGTCCCACGGGTGCTCCTTGTGGTCTTAGGCAAACCACTTAACCCTCCATAGCCCATGTTCCCTGTAAGTATTAGCGTATGTGTCTCATATCCCCTCGTATTAAATGTATCCCCCAATTGTGTTGTGACCACTTTGATTGAAGGATAAGGTGGTATACAAATCTGTCTAAATAAATAATACTGATTCTCCATGGGAATGAACGGCATTATCGTGGTTGGCGGGGAGGAGTGCGAACCCCCAAGCTTAATGAGGCCTCTGAGGGCAACTGTTCTCCCACAGAGGGAACTCCCGTTGACCCGGGTAAGGCAGAGCTCACAACATGGTGGTCCATAGGACCAGCAACCACTTTCAACAATGTTAGGCCCTAACATCTCGCCTTATGCTTACTCATGTCCTTCGTAGAGGTCATGCCCCTTTGGGTATGCACCCATAGCCATGCACTCATGGTTGCGTACCGTGGTGCACAGAACAATTTAAAACCCAACGCAAGGGAGGAGCAGCTGTAAGTTCATTCTATGATAGCTGGTAGATGTTACAAGGGAGCTTTCAAACTGTCCTATTCCAATGAAAGTCTCCCTTAACCAACCCTTTCTGTATCCTTTGTAAAATCCTTCCCCAAAGTCAGCAAGTTAACATTCAATCTTTTACACTTTCTAACCACATAAAAAATCATGGCTCCTCACACCAGTTTTGCAGCATTCCCAAAAAGATGTGGATCTTCCCTCTGAGCAGCATTGAACCATTCATATTCCTGCCATTGCTGCCTAATATATTGCACAAATTCATAATCCACACCCAAATTGCCATTTACCACATTCCTCCTGACCCCATTCTTTCAACGAAAATCTCCAACACAGAAGCATTGTCGGTCAGCACCATCTGCCCCGTTTTCACTTCTACCACTTTTGAAAAGCCACATTTTGAAATTAAAATATAATTGTCTACTCTGCATAGAATAGGCTCCTGAAATTAAGAAATGGGTTGCCCAAGTGAGAATTTTGAAGTATTTTGATTCTATAAATTAGAGAAAAAAAACTTTTGGGCTAATGTATAAGCATTGGAGTGGAGGAGTAGCCTAGTGGTTAGAACACTGGTTTGGTAACGAAGCAACCAGGGTTCAATTCCCACTAGCACTCCTTGTGGCCTTGGGCAAGTCACTTAACCCTCCATTGCCTCGGAAGAAAGGCCTGGCAATCTACTTCCGGTAACACTGCCAAGAAAACCCAGGAGCTTCTGGGTCGCCAGGAGTCAGGACTGACTCGAAGGCACACATTGCATTGCATTGCATAAGCATTTATGACATCGTTTTGGTTAGCAGCTGTAGAAATGAGGGTGGCAAGTAAAGGAATTTTGTTTTCAGAGCCTTTCTAGGATGAGTGGTGGGATATGGTATGCATTTGGAGTGAATTATTTGAATTTGCAGCTTAGTTCTGGTGTGAGTGGATTCTTTGGATTTTCTAATAAAAAGGAAACAGATAATGTAACTCTTTCTAAAGACATTGCAACCAGGTCTTCAGAATTGGAGAATTTTTTCAGAGGTCATTCCTTTATCAGTTAGCTAATACAGATAAAACATAATGTACTTCAACCCGTTTTGGATAGCTCGCATATTCTTTCTCTGTTCTGGATGATTTATTAGATTTGTTACACTCAAACAACTATGAAATGCCGGCAATAATAAATATTAAAACTTTGCAGAAAATAGAAGTTTCACATAGTGTATGTTTTTCATACACTGGTCCAATATAGTATATTGTCTGTCTTCAGAAAAGATAGGATTCAGTTGCAATATTCATTGACATAAACATACTATATGATACTATTGAAACTGCAGTTTTCATTTAAAACACTTTATTATGATATAGTTTGTCAACAGTCCATTCTGACGGAAGAATGATACATGTGAAAACACTTCTGATGCTGTGCGTCGATATTGCACCATTGAAACACCTAGAACAGAATGCTTGACAGCAATTAGTTTCGACAACATATTAGCCCAGCGTATGAAAAACATACAAGGCCGATATACGCACCAATAACTCTGACACTAAGTAACTTACAGTTATCTAAACCTATTTTCTAAAGACTACAAATACTTTTATTTGCAAAATAGTAGCTATTACAGCATTATAAGCTACTTACTATTTTTTGGGGATCTTTTTATGTTGAGCAGCCAGTACCGTCAAAATCAGCAAACTTCGAATACCTATTAAACTAACTAGATCTCAGATAAATCTGTATATAACGCTTTTTGATATAACGATAATAGCTAAACATAGTTGCATTGAATTTATAACCATTAATTAGTATACAGTTGAGTAGTAAGTATGGAAACCTTATGTATGTAAAACATACGCTGGTCCAAAACGAGTTAACCAGAAATGGAAAAGTTGGCTTGGGTAGTGAAATATTTCCTTCAGCTTTTATAGAGATTTTGCTCAGGAAGCATTGCCACTTTGGGGGGGGGGGGGAGGTGGAATTTATGAAATACAAATTTCTATTTTATAACTCATTTTCAGAATTTTTCATCATATATCTTAGAGAGAGAGCATCCTTTTACAAACAAGCTCTGTAGTTCACACTCCTTTTTTTCAAGCTCAATTGGAACTAGGATTGGGATTCTAGCACCATAAGCCTTTATTTACAAGTACCAAAGAATCTTTCCTCCCCCCCCCCCCCACCATTTTAATAGATTCATCCTCCTACTGTTGCGGCAGTGATCCCAAGACTAGAATCCTTCTATAACTTTATATCATAAGCTCTAACTCAAGCCACCGGGTTGTGCCCTTAGCAGTGACCATGATTTCCCCCATTCCTGTTTACTCTGGAACTGAAAACTGCCTCTCCAGCAGCTCCAGCCAGTCTGGGGTGCAAAAGACTTGACTTGGAAATTGGGCTGAGATGTGCACAGCACAGCACCTCACCTCATCTCACCACACTGCTCAGGGTTGCCAAACCAGTCCCACTAATTTTTCACCCATAGAAAGACTTGTTTCCTCTTGAGCAGTTTTTCTTTGTCTTAATATAGGCATGCTGTATAAATCTCTTGTATCCACTATACAGGTCTGGATTTAAGCATAGGGGACAATTAAGCCGTGCCACTTGATTCTGGTTCTCCTTCTTTCTTTCCTGTTCATAATTGTAGTTCCTTTCTAACTGTTTTCATATAAACTTAATTGTAATGCTTGCCAAAGACGATACACCATATTCAAATAAAACTATAAACAAATGCTTAGATTTGCCAAAATTTAAAGAGCCTAAATAACCATGCTAAAGAGGAGCCTACTTTTATATACTTTAGGGCATAGGCGAGACTAGCAATAAACACCGTGAACTATGGTACTCCAAGGCAATTAAGAAATTAAAAAGCAAATTATTGGAAACGCTGCTGAAAGAGAAAATAGTGAGGTTTCTGGAGTCCAGCGGATTACAGGATCCGAGGCAGCATGGATTCACCAGAGGCAGGTCTTGTCAGACAAATCTGATTGATTTCTTTGACTGGGTGACCAGGGAGTTGGACCGAGGGAGAGCTCTAGATGTGGTGTATTTAGATTTCAGTAAAGCCTTTGACACTGTTCCTCACAGGCGACATAAACAAACTGAGCACCCTAGGGATGGACCCTAAAGTTACTGCTTGGGTTAGAAATTGGTTGGGTGGGAGGCGACAAAGAGTACAAGTAAATGGAGCTCACTCTGAGGAGAAGGATGTTACCAGTGGTGTGCCCCAGGGATCTGTCCTTGGTCCGATTCTTTTTAACATCTTTGTTAATGATATAGCGGAAGGGCTGTCGGGTAAGGTTTGCCTCTTTGCGGATGATACCAAAATCTGCAATAGAGTAGACACCCAGGAAGGTGTAGATAACATGAGGAGGGATCTAGCTAAGCTTGAAGAATGGTCTAGAATTTGGCAGCTGGGATTTAATGTTAAAAAATGTAAGGTCATGCATTTGGGCTGCAGCAATCCAAGGGAGCAATACAGTATAGGAGGTGAAGTACTTTTGTCCACTAAAGAAGAGCGGGACCTAGGCGTGGTTGTGTCTGATGATCTTAAAGTAGCTAAACAGGTAGAAAAGGCGACGGCAAATGCTTGGGTGCATACGGAGAGGATTGGCTAGCAGAAAAAAGGAGGTGATAATGCCTCTGTATAAGTCTTTGGTGCGACCTTATTTGGAGTATGGTGTGCAATTCTGGAGACCGCACCTTCAAAAGGATGTGAACAGGATGGAGTCGGTGCAGAGGGTTGCTACTAAAATGATTAATGGGCTTCATTATAAAGCATATGAGGACAGACTTAAGGATCTTAATATGTGCACCTTAGAGGAAAGGCGGGATAGAGGTGATATGATTGAGATGTTTAAATACCTCCGTGGCATAAATGTTCAGGGAGAGAGCCTCTTTCAATTGAAAGCAAGTTCTGCTACGAGGGGACATGGGATGAGGGTGAAGGGAGATAGATTCAGGAGTGATATGCGGAAATATTTCTTTACGGAAAGAGTAGTGGATCCGTGGAATAGTCTCCCAGTGGAGGTGGTAGAGATGAGGACAGTAACTGAATTCAAAAAAGCATGGGACCAACACAGAGGATCTCTAAAGGTAAAAAGTGGACTGTTGTAGTTGTTGTTATGGAAGGACAGACTAGATAGGCCATGTGGTCTTTTTCTGTCATGTTGTTTCTATGTTTCAAACTAAGACAAATCAAATGGAAGTGGAGATGCACGAAGGATCCCAATCTCCAAAATGAGTTCTCAACAAAAGGAATACAACTCGCTTATAAATAAATGTTAGAGTACCACACAAATATTATCATGAGCTCCCTCAATCAGACGGCAGATCTACTGAGCTTCTATCAGACACCTCCCCACTGCATCAACAGCAGAAGTCTCCTCTGGGGGGCATTTCCTTCCAGAACTTTGTGAAGGATATGGCCAAGACCATTCTATTTTCACTGGAGGTGGAGGAGGAGCTAGAGATCCTCCAGTACACCTCTGCTTCTAAGGAAGCAGTGACTGTGATGGTGCACTGAATCCTGCAAAAGCTGCAAATGAGAATGTGGGAGAACCCCCCTCACTGTGCCATTTGTCAATTGGAGGCTGGACTCGATATACCGGGTTCAAAAGGTCCTCTGGATTTGAGGTCTCCATTTCTGCACCACTCCTTAATGGTGACGTCTGCCCTGAAGAGGATTAAGAGTACAAAGACTTCTTCCTCGATGCTCCCGTGTAGGGAGGCTCGGACTTTGGACTTCTTCAGAAGGAGATGCTTCCAGAGCTCCATGCCTGCAGCTAGAGTACACTCTTACCAGCTCTACATGAGCATGTTCCTGAAGGACATCATGCGTGATGTTGCTGACTTGTGCCCGTTCCCCTCTCTGAAGAAACTAGAACATTATCGTGTCTTGGGGGCCATGGTAAGGACTGCTCTAAGTTCCTGGTCTCAAAGGCATTATACATCGCCCTGATTGTCTCCATAGCAGCAGTGGGCACTAGAGCTCACAGACTCCCCTGAATTCAGTCTTCTGATCTGGAATAGTCTGTACAAAATAAGCTTGTGGACATGATGTGCCAGGGAGAGAACCTCTTCGGAAAGCTGACATCATAGAGAAGCAGCACATTAATTTCACCAGGCTCCCGAGAGGTACGTCCGATCCCACTGCCTTTCGCAAGAGGTATCAAGGTGGAGGCCAGAAGGCCTATTACCTCTGTAAGCGCAGGTGCTTTCCTGGTCCTCAAACCTCCTAGCAAAAGGCACAGGCTCCTCACCCACAGTGTTGGGAGAAGCCTCAAAAGGCTAAGCCTGCCCCACAATCCAACCTGCGAGCAGGGTTTTGACTGGTACCTCCAGAGCATAGCCCATTGACCACAGAGGAGAACCCTCCAGTGGGGTGACGGCTCACTCTATTTTCCCACAGATGGTCCCTTATAACTTCAGACTCGTGAGTGCTACAGATAGTCCAAAGCAGTTACATGTTGTATCTTGCAGAGCTGCCACCTCATTGCCCCCGAGGGCATAGCTTCTGCATTTGGACCTGCTTTGGAAGGAAATTTCCGCCCTTCTGGCCGATCTCGCCATCAAGCCCCTACCCTGGGAGCAGATCGAGCGAGGTTTTTACTCCATATATTTTCTGGTCCCAAAAAAAGGGGGGGGGGGTTTCAGCCCATCCTGGAACTCTGAAACCTCAACACTTTTCTGGTGTGAGAAACGTTTGAGGGTACCTATAGATACCCTGCACCTTTATCTTCAGAAAGACAATTGGCTATGCACATACTGATCCATCCCGCCCACAAGAAATATCTTGGATTCTTCCTGGGAAGACAGCACTTTCAGTATCGAGTGTTAGCCTTCGGATTGGCCTCGGCTTCCTGAGTCTTCACAGAGAGCCTTGCAGTGGTAGCGACTTATCTCAAAACACTAGGGGTTTTTGTCTTCCCTTATCTGGACGACTGGCTCATAAAAAGAACCACTCCAGATGGCGCTAGCAGTCAACCCAGTTGACCATCCAGGTGCTGGAGTTGTTGGGTTTCTTAGTCAATTGCCCAAAGTCCCACCTTCAGCCTACCGAACAACTGGCGTTCATAGGGGCCCTCCTCAACACGACTCAAGCAAAGGCCTTTCTCCCACTGGACCGACTCAAGAAATTGGCTTTGGTCTGCGATATCCAGCATCGTTGTCAGACAGCGGCCCACAGGATGCAGACTGTGCTCAGCCACATGGCATGTCACTCCCATGGCTTTTCTATCGATGAGACAAGCTCAATGGACGTTGAGTACTCGGTGAAATCAAGCCACCGGTCACCTTTTGACCGGGTGACAGTTACTATACCTCTTGTCCAGTCCCTGCACTGGTGTTTGGATCATCAGAACCTTTTCAGAAGGTGCCACCCCAGAAGACACTGATACATCAAAGCTGGGTTGGGGAGCGTACCTGAATGGTCTCCACGCTTGAGGTGTTTGGTCCGAACAGGAAAGCCTGCACCAGATCAATTTCTTGTAATTAAGAGCCATAGCGAATGCCCTTAGGGTTTTCCAAGATTGCCTGGCCAACCAGATTGTACTGATTCAAACATAAACAAGCGGGGGGCACAAGTTCATATCTCCTATGCTGGGAGACAGTCCGGTTATAGAAGTTTGCTGTCATACATGGTATGGAGTTAAGGGCCAAATATCTGCCAGGGGAGCAGAATACCCTGGTGGACCAGCTGAGCCATGTCCTCCAGCCACACGAGTGGACTCTGGACAGGGATGCTGTGATCCAGATCTTTTGGAAGTAGGATACCCCCTCGTTAGATGTATCAGCCACTCAGTACAAGTGATCAGTTCTACTCCAGGGTTGTCTCGCGCAGCAGACTAACTTCGGATGCTTTCCTCCTACAATGGAGGCTGGGCTTGTTATATGCATACCCTCCCATACCTCTCATAGTGAAGACCCTGCTGAAACTCTAAATAAACAAGGGTACAATGATCCTCATTGCTCCGTATTGGCCCAGACAGCTGTGGTTTTCCCTTCTGCTTCAACTCTCCCTGAGGAAGTAGTCAGGAAAGCTAAGATTCAAAAAGAGGAGGAAATAGCCAATGCAATAAAATGGGGGGATAAGACATTTTTCAGATATGTTAGTGAGAAGAGGAAGGGCAAAAGTGATATTGTCAAGGGTGAAGGGGAGGAATATGTAGAAGCTGATGAGGATAAAGCGGAATTGCTTAACAAATATTTCTGTTCTGTGTTCACAGATGAAGAACCAGGAACAGGACCTCAGAAAACACCCACAAACAGGAAAGGAAGCGAGAGGCATCTTGAACAATTTTCAGAATACTGTGTTCGTGAGAAACTAGCTCAACTTAAAGTAGACAAAGCGATGGGACCGGATGGGATACACCCTAGAATATTGAGGGAACTTGGAGACATTCTAGCAGCTCCACTAACTGACCTTTTCAATGCCTCGTTGGAGTCGGGAGTAGTGCCAAAGGACTAGAGAGAGGCTCATGTGATGCCTTTACACAAAAGCAGAAGTAAGGATGTGGTTGAAAACTACAGGCTGGTTAGTTTAACTTCGGTGGTGAGTAAATTATTGGAAGCGCTGCTGAAAGAGAAAATAGTGAGGTTTCTGGAGTCCAGCGGTTTACAGGATTCGAGGCAGCATGGATTCACCTGAAGCAGATCTTGTCAGACAAATCTAATTGATTTCTTTGACTGGGTTACTAGGGAGTTGGACCGAGGGGAGAGCCCTAGATGTGGTGTATTTAGATTTCAGTAAATCCTTTGACACCATTCCTCACAGGCGACTTATAAACAAATCAAGCACCCTAGGGATGGACCTTAAAGTTACTGCTTGGGTTAGAAATTTGTTGAGTGGGAGGCGACAGAGTACAGGTAAATGGAGCTCACTCTGAGGAGAAGGAAGTTACCGGTGGTGTGCCCCAGGGATCTGTCCTTGGTATGATTCTTTTTAACATCTTTGTTAGTGATATAGCGGAAGGGCTGTCTGGTAAGGTTTGCCTCTTTGCGGATGATGCCAAAATCTACAATAGTAGACACCCAGGAAGGTGTAGATAACATGAGGAGAGATCTAGCTAAGCTTGAAGAATGGTCTAGAATTTGGCAGATGGGATTTAATGTTAAAAAATGTAAGGTCATGCATTTGGGCTGCAGCAATCCAAGGGAACAATGTTTGCTGATCTTACAATTTCAAGTCTGTCGTGAGATTTGAAACAGCAAGATAGCAAACTTCCTCTGTGACCATTGGCTCTCTGTATGTAGTTTGAGTTGCTGTGAAGGAAGTTTGCTGTGACTCAGCCTGCATGCAGAGAGCCACGTGTTGGAGCAGTGAGGCAGTACCAGCGATTTTAAAGGGTAGGGGCATGAAATACTAGGCACCAGGATGCCATTTCTAGGTGCCATGATCTAGCACTCAGGATTTGTCCAGCCCTGCTCTAAGCTGTAGCCCTTCAATAGATATTTAATAGTGTATTTTTCTGGCCATTTTGTTGAAACCAGGAGATTATCTTGTCTTGTAAGAAGGGGCAAAGGACTTAGAAATCAGAGCTTTGCATCTCTCACATACTATATCTACTGAACCTCTGGATCACATTGACGTAAGCTATGGAGCTCTTCATGGCTTTCATGTGCTGGGTAAATGTAACTGAAGTCGGCCTCTGCTTATGTCAAAGAGTAAACTAAAAGCCTATATATTATCTGAATCAACTGTTCATTGTTATTGCATCTAAAGCTTTTTGTATATTCTTATTGATTTTTACTAAATGTAAGTAAATGGCAGGGTATAGCAATTATGTGATGGGATGATTCATCTCAGGAACAGGGCATCGAATAAAGACAATCTTTTTTAGAATTAATTTATCAAACCACAGTCATGTTACTTTTTTTTTTTAGTTTTCTGCATATTTCTAGTAGTCTTACATTTTTAACAGCTTAAAAACTGTTATATTCGAGGAAATGATGTTACTCTGCTAAATGGTGACTTAGGTTCATTGTTCTGGCAAAAATCCCCCTGACACTTGGTTAGCAGCCCAAGAATCATGATAGAAAGGTGCTGTAGTGCAGAGGCACAATCAGTATGGTGACGAGGAGAAAAGCAACAGATTTAAAAGTTGCTTACACTGGTACAAAGTAGTAGCACATGTGGACAATAAAATGGCTGCTTGAGGGTCAGACTCTGAGGAGGAAGTCTGTGGGAAGCAGCCATCTGTGATGGTGACACTGTTGCAGGTGATCAGAGCAGAACTCAAAGGTTGGTTTAAAGAGCTAGAGGAGGAGGTTCCTGCAGCCAGAATGGAGCTGGGAGGCATGGTTGCTGAACCAAAAGAGGAGATGACAGAGCTAGGCTGCAGAGTTCGGGAGCATGAGGAGCGCATAGATGAAGAGTGGGGCAGCAGCTGAAACTAAAACCTGGTTTAGAGTATGAGAGGAAGTGAAAGAAACACTTTTTGCTCAAGATTGAGGAGCTAGAAAATTGGTCCCAAAGGAACAGTTTAAGGATTCGGGGGGTACCAGAGGAACCTGAGTTCCTTGACTGTTAGAAAGTAGTGCGTGCCATGTGCAAGGAGTTGCTTAGTCTGGATGGGAGAGAGGAGGTCCCTAAAGTGTGTTCGGTTTTTTTTTGTTTGTTTTTTTTAAATAAAACTGGACAGAGCGCACAGGGCCCTGGGGTCTCCTAAGGGTAATCTGCCACATGATGCAGTGATTTTGTATAAACGACTTTAAGCTAAAAGACAAAATTGCAGCCAAAATGAGATCAATGAACAGATTTTAGTGGCAAGTGACAGTGTACACAGATCTGACAGCAGGTACCCTTAAGCAATGAAAGGATCTAGGAGATGTGATAGCAAAGCCAAGGCAGGAGCAGCTCTGATATTGGTGGCTGTATCCATTTGGCTTGGCATTCATGAAGGAGTTCCGCACCTGGCAGATACAGAACTGTGAGAAGGCTATTGAAGCCCTTAGGGACTCCGGCTGAGGGACTGCTGCAACCAGAGGGAAAGAAGATGCCTGGAGTGAAATACATGAGATGGACTGTGGCAGTGAAGAAACTGAGGAAAGAAGTGGTGACATGAGGACTTAGACACTCTGCAAAGGACTGGTTAAATTACAGTCATGCTGATGAATGGGATGAATGAAAACGAATTGCATGGGGGATGTAAATGAGGAGGGGGAGAGAGAGTTGAGTGTGAATGATATGAGAGGTGGGAGTAATAGTGCTGTGTAAGAGTGAGGGGAGAGGGGATGTTTGAGTGTGATGCAGGGGGAGGGGAGGTCACTACTCATGCAGAATAAGCCTCAAAGATAGGGGGTGAGGAAGGGAAGGGGCTAGAGGGTGGTTGTAAGGGGGAAAGGTAGAGGGATTGCACTAAGGGAGCTGTGGCTGTGGATGTGTGATTGTATCAACGCCAAGGGTTTGAACTCCTGGCAAAAATGAATGTATTTAGAAAGGGAGGAGAAAAGGTTGAGGGCAGATATCTTGTGCGTGCAGGAAACACATTTAGGGATAACACAAGAAAAATTTTTAATGTCTAAATGTTTGCCTCATGTATAATTGAGAAGCAGTACCTGCTTGTAGCGTTTGTAAACTGCTCTAATGCCTTTCAGCCTGAGAGGTATATCAAGAAATTAAATAAAGATAAAATAAAAGTGCTAAAAAGGAAGTGGTGTATATTCTGATTGGAGGAAGTAGAGTGGTGAATATCAAAAAAAAAAAGTGGTGAGAGATGGAGGTGAATCTTCCTCCAAGCAAGCACAAAGAGTGGTGAAAGTGGTGGTAGTCTGTATTTATGCACTAAATGAAAAAACAAATGGAGGGCGGTTATAAAGATCTGTTAGAAAAAGCTAATGGAGTTTAAGGATATACCTGTAGTACTGGGAGGGAACTTCAACTTCACAGTTAACTCCACGCTGGATAATAGAGGGGGGGGGAGAGATAGGAAGCACCTGGGCAAGTTGAAAGGATATATGGGCTTACTAGATGTGTGGTGAATTTGGTATCCTATGCCCCAATCTGAGTTTCCTATGCATGTTGCCTCAGACTCAAGGCCACTAAATCTGCTTAATTTTGAACATACTTGATATTTAGTATATGTCCACACATTAAAGTCGATTAACTTTGTAACCAGAGGTCAAAGAAAACTTAAAAATAATCATGGACAGTTAGGAGAGGTTAACAGATTTGGAAGGAGAGTGGGCCCTAAGGGAATGGGAGATGGCTGATTGGTGGGAGAGACAGGTGGAAGTTAAGACTGGCTGGGACAGAGTTAGGGCAATGTGTGTGTTGGAGGGAGAATGAATTGGAACAAACTGGGAAAGAATGTGGGGAGAGATGGGCTGAGTATGGAGAAGCAGACTTTATTTTAATTACACAAACCATTCTGAACCATCTTCATCATTGGAGAGGCCCTAGGGTTGCCAGCTGGCTCCAGATGCGCCCGACAAGCTTGATCCAATCTTGGGTTCACTCCATTGCATGCAGGGATATGTAGTTCTGTTTCCTCTATTCCACTCCATAAGTAAAGCAAGACTACAAGTCCCTGAATGCAACGGGATAAACGCAGGACTGGATCAAGCTGTCTGGCGCACCTGGAGCCAGTTGGCAACCCTAAGAGGCCCTCCCACCTTGCTGAGGATGCTGGTCACTTTATCCTGTGGTCCTGGCTCTATCATAGAAAGTTTTTTTTTTGGGGGGGGGGGGGTTGTGTTTTTTTCTTTTTTTGCTGAAGTGATCCTTGTTTGAAATATAATGAAAATCATTGATTTTAACTTCAGATGGCTTAAATATCTGAATTATTCTGCATTTCGCCCCTAAGAGGGTAATTTTATAAACTCCCGCAGAGTTAATACACATTGCCATGCATCTATTTGGGGGCCTATTTTATAAATTGAAGTATGTGTATATTTTACTTTATAAAATACAGTAGGTGTGTGAGAACATGCATCAGTTATGCCTGCTCTGACAGGCATAAATGTTTGCACCTAGATTTTTGAGAATGCACATAGTAACATAACATAGTAACATAGTATATGACATGAGTTATAATAATTTATAGTTTACATGTGCGAATTTGCACTGCTTACATTCCGCTCACACTATGTTCCTATGCGCACACAACAAAGTATGCATACTTACAGAATAGTGACTATCTAATGCGTGCACGTAAGTGCCCATTTACTCACATAAGTCCTTGAAATAGGTGATTTTACATGCTTAAATGGTGCATATCTTTACTCTGCTTCTTATAATGTGAGCCCCTTAATGTTTTGATCATATGGTCATTGATGCAGTGTTTTGGATCTCAAGACGTTTTCTAGTGTTAGAACAGCAGACTGAAAACTAGGGAAGCTAGGGTTCAAATCTTACTTCTCCCAGTGGTGCTTCTTGTGACCTTAGGCAAGTCCCTATAAGTCCCTATATTCTCCGTTGCTCCAGGTACTAACTTAGATGCCAGTGCAGAAACCCTGTGCTAAAGCCCAGTGCTTAAAGCTTTAGTGTAGGGTTTCATAGTGCAAGTTTATCACTGACTTTTGTGATGTGATACAAATTAACCAGTGTGCAAAAGTCAGCATTCATCTGTGAGAGCAAGCCAAACAGATGCATACAGAAGTCTGTACAAGTTTGGCATGCTGTCCTAGACGCTTCACCTCAGGTGATCCAGACATCGGGGAAAGCCCCCGATGCCATCAGCATAGTGTTGAGGGTCTGGTCCGCTCCACCCTGGACACTGACCCTCTGACAGAAATAAAATCACTGGTGGCTTGGTGGGCCCCAATTCCCCTCCCCCCTTCACCACCTTGAAACAAAAAAAAACATGTGGTCCAATCGCCATGATTCCTCCCCACCCAAAAAAAACAAAAAGGACCCGGTGGCCCAGTTCATCCCAGGATGCAACACTGAGGGGGAGGGATCACTGCCATATAAGGCTTTTTTTGCCTTATATGGCAGTGTGACCCCACCCGGTGTATCCCCAGGATGCACTGTGCGGGGCCAGGTGCCGCCATTTTGTAAGATGGTGGCACAGGAGCGGGAGTATGTGGGCAATGCTCCCACCTGCGTTTAAGGTATAGGGATGGTTATGGGATGGTGGATTAGGGTCCATTGCAACACCAGGTCTTCTTTTTGTTGGGGGGGTGGGGGGTCACTGGGGCTCCCAGGTCATTTTGTTTCAAAGGGTGAGAGGGATCAGGGCCACTGGGCCACCAGCTATTTTACTTCTTTTTGCTCCTGGCTGCATCTTTACGCCTAGCCAAAGCTGGCGTAAAGATCCAACGTTAAAAACTAATGTAAAATACTGCTTAGTTTAGGGCAGTTTTTTTTACATCTGGTGCAGTTAAATATACATTCTCCAGGACCAAGCAGGAAGTCAGTCCTCACATATGGGTGTCATCGGCGCCGATGAAGCCCCTGCGGAGCATTTCCCCAGCTTTCTATGAAAGCCTTTGGGAATGCAGGCACGCATGAGCGGTTCCCTTCCCGCATAAAGGTGCCATCTTACCTCAGTCTCTTTTTTTCCGTGAAGCCCCATGAACAAGCAGCTGCCAAAGTTCTGCTCTAGGCAACCGCATCCTCTGCGGATAGCAGCGGATGCTTTTCTGATATCCTGGTCTCAGGGCCTCCTATATGCGTTTCCTCCCATGCCCTTGGTGGCCCGAACTCTCTTCAAGATTCTTCAGGACAAGGCCTCGGTCCTGCTGGTGGCTCCCCGGTGGCCGAGACAGCCTTGGTTTCCTCTTCTACTTCAACTGGCGGTGGATCCTCCACTACCTCTGGGGTTGCAACCCGACCTTCTCTCACAGGAGCAGGGTTCCCTTCTGCACCCCAATCTCAAAGCTCTCAATTTGATGGCGTGGAGGCTGCAAGGGTAGTCTTGGCTCCCTGGGGCCTGCCTCAGGATGTTGAGGATGTTGTCCTAGCCTCTAGGAAACAGTCCACTAGAAAACCCTATGCTCTCAAATGGAAAAGGTTTTCTGTGTGGTGTCAGCTACGTACAGTTGATCCTTTCTCCTGTACTGTGCCAGTAGTCCTTCAGTACTTACTGCACTTGTCAAATCAAGGCCTTAAATCCAATTCTGTTCGGGTCCACCTCTTAGCTCTAGCAGCTCACCACTCTTTGGTTGAGGGCCATTCTCTGTCTGGTCACCCCTTGGTGTCCCGCTTTCTTAGGGGCTTGCTTTTGCTCAAGCCTCCCATCCGTCGTCCTGCCCCTGAGTGGGAGCTGAATGTGGTCTTGAAGCAGCTGACTCGCCCACCCTTTGAGCCGATGGCTACTTGCCCTCTACGCTTCCTGTCCTGGAAGACACTTTTCTTGGTAGCCCTTACCTCGGCTAGGCGAGTGAGCGAGCTTCAGGCCCTGGTCTGTGATAGGCCTTACACTCGCTTTTATAGGAACAGGGTAGTCCTTAGGACTCATCCAAAGTTCCTCCCAAAGGTTGTCTCCTCTTTCCACCTCAACCAGGAGGTGGTTCTTACAACATTCTTCCCTAGGCCTCATGCAAGCCAGGCTGAAGCGGTCCTGCATACTCTGGATTGTAGGAGGGCCTTATCCTTCTACCTTGACCGTACGCAGGGGCATAGAATGGCTACTCAGCTCTTCGTCTCCTTTGACCCCAATAAGTTGGGGTTGGCTGTGTCCAAGCGTACCTTGTCCATCTGGGTAGCTGACTGTATCTTTGTTAGTGATATAGCAGAAGGGCTGTCGGGTAAGGTTTGCCTCTTTGCTGATGATACCAAAATCTGCAATAGGGTAGACACCCAGGAAGGTGTAGATAACATGAGGAGGGATCTAGCTAAGCTTGAAGAATGGTCTAGAATTTGGCAGCTGGGATTTAATGTTAAAAATGTAAGGTCATGCATTTGGGCTGCAGCAATCCAAGGGAGCAATACAGTATAGGAGGTGAAGTACTTTTGTCCACTAAAGAAGAGCGGGACCTAGGAGTGGTTGTGTCTGATGATCTTAAAGTAGCTAAACAGGTAGAAAAGGCGACGGCAAAAGCTAGAAGGATGCTTGGGTGCATACAGAGAGGAATGGCTAGCAGAAAAAAGGAGGTGATAATGCCTCTGTATAAGTCTTTGGTGCGACCTCATTTGGAGTATGGTGTGCAATTCTGGAGACCGCACCTTCAAAAGGATGTGAACAGGATGGAGTCGGTGCAGAGGGTTGCTACTAAAATGATTAATGGGCTTCATTATAAAGCATATGAGGACAGACTTAAGGATCTTAATATGTACACCTTAGAGGAAAGGCGGGATAGAGGTGATATGACTGAGATGTTTAAATACCTCCGTGGCATAAATGTTCAGGGAGAGCCTCTTTCAATTGAAAGCAAGTTCTGCTACGAGGGGACATGGGATGAGGGTGAAGGGAGATAGATTCGGGAGTGATATGCGGAAATATTTCTTTACAGAAAGAGTAGTGGATCCGTGGAATAGTCTCCCAGTGGAGGTGGTAGAGATGAGGACAGTAACTGAATTCAAAAAAGCATGGGACCAACACAGAGGATCTCTAAAGGTAAAAAGTGGACTGTTGTAGTTGTTGTTATGGAAGGACAGACTAGATAGGCCATGTGGTCTTTTTCTGTCATCATGTTTATATGTTTCTATCACCTGGGCTTATAAGGCGGCTGACCTTCCTTTGCAGGGTCGGGTTACGGCCCACCGAGTCAGGGCAATGGCTGCCTCAGTGGCTCATCTCAGCTTTGTGCCCTTGGTAGACATCTGCAGGGCTGCAACTTGGTCTTCAAGCCAGACTTTTGCGGCCCATTACTGCCTGGAGAGGGAGTCCTGTAGGGACAGTGCTTTTGGCCAAGCAGTACTCCAGAATCTCTTTGAGGTTTAGGCAACTCCTGCCCTCTGTTGGGCTACTGGTAGAGGTTGTGTCCTTGAAAAGCCTTTCTTTGCTGCTAGGACTAGAGGGAGTTCTCTTGTTCAGCCTGGGTTCCTCGGTAGCCCAGAGCTTGGGAGTCACCCATATGTGAGGACTGACTTCCTGCTTGGTCCTAGAGAAAGAGTAGTTACTCACCTGTAACAGGTGTTCTCCAGGAGCAGCAGGAGTCAGTCCTCACAACCCTCCCTCCTCCCCTGGGAGTTGCAGTTGTACATAGTTTATTTTTTCATTTTTGTGTGCTGTTCTTAGCTATGTCATTTGACTGAGGTAAGATGGCACCTTTAGGCGGGAAGGGAACCGCGCATGCGTGCCTGCATTCCCAAAGGCTTTCATAGAAAGCTTGGGAAATGCTTCGCTGGGGCTTCATCGGCGCCGATGACACCCATATGTGAGGACTGATTCCTGCTGCTCCTGGAAAACACCTGTTACAGGTGAGTAACTGCTCTGTACTTTGCATGTGATTTGCATGCGCACTGTGCTGCAATTTAGCGTGGTCATTTTTCTGGCACTAGCTTGCTTTCTGCATCAGAGCGCAAACCCTAGCATAGGAAAGCAGCAGAAAATGCTGCACTAAGGTTTTCCTAAGCATCTCTCCAGTCCAGTCCCCTGTCTTCTGGGTTGTGCTCCTCTTCTAGCAGCTTGGAGACTGAGTACATCATTCTTTGATGACCTCAGGATATATACCACTGGCACCACCCACCAGCCTCAGTATACTCGGTCTCCAAGCAGCTAGAAGGAGCATTAAGCCTAAGGGAAGGCTTACTGGAGAGACCTTACGGTAGAGGGGTTGTTTAGTTTTTAGCTACCCTTCTTATTCTTCTTCTTTAGTTCTTTATTTCTTCTTTGTCGTCTTTGTTTTATTTCTTTGATTTAATTGAAAATTGGACCCTCCCCCCACCCCGCCCATAGCTGAAGGGATTGGACTGGGAGGCGGCTTGCCTTGGCTCGAAGAAGTTTTTAAAGAAACTAAATCAGACCCGGAGTTTGGCGAGGTGCTTCTGCCGTGTCTCTCGGTTACTGGGCCTCTACGCTGCCTCCCGCCTCGTTGCTGAAGCCTGAGGGATGGCTGTGCACGATGGCGGGAAGTCGGAAGCCCCCGATTCTTGCCCGAACGGCCTTGGAGTGCTGGGGCAGCAGCGTGGGATAAGGTGAGCAGAACGGGGCAGAGCGGCGCAGTTGAACCGCGTGGATAGCGGGGCTTATAGGCTGCGGCGCTTCTCGTGCAGCCAGGCCGAGAGGTTTTCGTGCCCTTCGCGTGCTAGTGATTTGGCCGGGTGCCGGGCAGCCTTTCTGAGCAGTGCAGCAAACAGCTCTATCCGGTGGAAGGGGGGAGCTACGTTTAGCGTTCCAGCAGGCTAAACTTGCCTTTTTACATATTTTGGGAGGTAGGTGTGGGGGTGCATGAGTGTATGTATGTATGTATGTGTATATATATGTATACAGTCAAACCTCGGTTTTCATTTGCCCCGGTTTTCATACGCTTCGGTTTTCAACGTCTTTTTTGACTGAGATTTTGTCCCGGTTTTCATGCATTGCTTCGGTTTTCAACGTCTTTTGACTGAGATTTTGTCCCGGTTCTCGTACATCGCCTCGGTTTTCGTAAAGTACAGTACTGTAAATACATACACCCTTGCGCTGTACACCGGTCTGTATACACTGCCAGAACGCCCGCCCGGTCCCGGCAGCACTGCCCCCCGGACTCACCTATCGCCAGCGTGATGAGAAGCGAAAGCCAGCTGAGCACGTAAATGAAACACATCCTCGAGCCTTGTCAGAGTCAGAGAGGCAAGGATTGCGCAGAGAGGAAGGCCCCGATCTCGTCCACCGCCTGCCCGTTCTCTGGAGCACCCCCTCAGGCTCGGAGGTAGCAGGGAAGAAAAGCTGTCAACGTAAGCAGGAGATGTTGCATGAATGTGGGAGGCAGTTCTCTCTCTTGCAGGGTACGTCTGAAGCTATATCATTAAGATTTTCTGCCATTCTGAAGCATTGAGCAGATAATGTAAAGGTATTTTAATGGACTGAATCCAATGTGATTCCGAAGAGAGCTGGGCACAGCAGCTTGTCAGGGGTGGCTAAGGCCAGATGTTAACATACTGTACTGTACAGTACTGTACTTAGCTTGCTTTCAGTGATGTTAAATGTTCATTTATCCATTTCATTAGTCATTTATATTTATTTCTCATTGTTTTCTGTATGTAAAAATATAGTTATTCTCTATAAAATGTATTTTTTGTGAATATTTTTGGGTGTCTGGAACGGATTAATTGGATTTACATTATTTCTTATAGGAAATATTGCTTCAGTTTTCATACGTTTCGGTTTTAGTCAGACTTTTTCGAATGGATTAATCATGAAAACCGAGGTTTGACTGTATATATATATATATATATATATATATATATATATATAGTTCTGTGTCTGATTACATTTAAGACACTGAGTAAAAAAAGAAAAAAGTCCAAGATGCCAGTTCGGCCTCGGTGCCTGGTCTGTGGAACCCACAGAGGGGACTGTTTCAGAGATAGGCATCTGCAAGGGCTGCACTATGGAGGCGGCCTCAGTGGAGCAGGGGCTTCAGGTTAGCGGATCTTCAGAACCGTTAGCTTCAGGGTCACAGGAGTCAGTGGAACCCTTGGAAGGGCACCTAGAGGAAGGCGCTACTCTTTCCTTGGCTATGGAGCAGCAGGTAGCCCCTCAGCCACAACCAGGAACTTCAGGAGAGGGAGACCTTGGTGGGGATTTTTCCCCATACTTTGTTTTCTTATTGCACAAGACTTTCTGTCTGCGTCAACAGGGGAGTCAGGGACACACACGAAAGCATGAGGTGCAAGACAAGTCTCTCCTGGACACGGTGATTCCCTCCAAACGGGTTAGGCCTTTGGAGGACAAAGGATCCTCTCTCCCCTGGATCTGAAACACTAGAAAGAGAGGCCTCTGAACAGGAACTGGGGGAAGAGGAAGAAGAGCTCGAGGAGGGCGAGATCCCAGAAGAGCAGGCAAGAATTGTGAGGGTTTTCTGTCGGGAGGAACTGCCGGCTTTAATCGGAGAATCCCTCAAGGTGCTTAACATGTCCACAGGGGCCCCTGCACAGAGGAAGAGTTGGAAGATCCATTGATTCAAGCAGTTAGGAAATCGCAGAGAGTTTTTCCTGTCCATAGGGTGGTCCGACAAATGATTCAGGAAGAGTGGGATCAGCCAGAAGCCGGATTGAGGGGTGTGCGATCAATGTTGCGATTGTACTGTCTACCCGAGGTAGAGAAGGAATTGTTGAAATCACCTAGAGTAGATGCTGCAGTTTCAGTGGTTACTAAAAAGACCACCATCCCGGTGGAGGGCAGTGCCGCTTTAAAGGATGCCCAAGATAAAAGGTTGGACACGTTGTTGAAGCAAACCTTTGACATTAGTGCCCTGGCCCTTCAGGCATCAATATGTGGGGCCTTCGTAGCCCGGGCTTGCCTGAGGTGGTCCCAACAACTACGGATGGCTGGCGAGTCTCCGGTAGGACCACAGGGAGAGGCCGCGAGAATTGAGTCCAGAGTGGCCTATCTGGCGTATAGCCAGTATGGTCTTATTAGGAGCTTGTCAAAGGACATGGCGTCTGTAGTGGCGGCTTGGCGTTGCCTTTGGCTCCGCAATTGGGCAGCGGACGCCTCGTCCAAAACTCGGCTTAGTAAGCTCCCCTTTAAGGGTAAGCTCTTTTTTGGGGTCGATTTGGACAAGTTGGTGAAGGACCTAGGGGAGTCAAAGGGCGGGAGGCTTCCGGAAGACAGACCGAAGCAGGGTCTGTTTGTGGCCCCGGGACGGTCACAGCAGAGGGACTCCTGGAAGTTTCAGCCAGCTTGGCAAAGCTCCTTTCAGAGAGGCCGTTTTCCCTCGAGGGGACAGAGTTTCTGGGACTTTCGTGGAGTGGGAAGAGGCTTTGGGACCTCTGCTGCCGCTTCTGCCCAGAGGAAATCACAGTGAAGCTGCGGGGGCTCGGGTGGAGGTGCTGCCAGTAGGACAACGTCTGCGCCTGGGCCTGGGTGACATCCGACCAGTGAGTCTTGGGGGTGGTGCGGGAAGGTTATGCACTCAAGTTTGTGAAGCTGATCCTTCCCGCTTTCGTCCAGTCGCCGTGCAAGTCACAGGCCAAGCGGACTGCAGTGGAGGAAACCTTATCAAGACTGTTAGCCTTGGGAGTGGTATTCCCAGTGCCAGAAGATCAATGTGGCTGCGGTCGATACTCCATCTATTTCATAGTCCCAAAGAAGGAAGGTTCCCTAAGACCAATTCTGGACCTCAAGCGAGTCAATCGATGCCTTCGGGTTTCTCACTTTCGTATGGAAACACTGAAGTCGGTGATAATGGCAGTCCGGCAAGGAGAGTTTTTGACTTCTCTCGACTTCACCGAGGCATATTTGCATATCCCCATCTGGGAGTCTCATCAGCAGTTCTTGCGCTTTGCGGTCCCGAGGGGACACTTTCAGTTTTAGGCATTACCATTCAGGCTGGCAACGGCCCCACGTACCTTCACCAAAGTAATGATGGTGGTTGCGGCGGCGTTACGCAAAGAGGGAATTCTAGTTCATCCTTACCTGGACGATTGGTTGATCAGGGCCAAGTCCAAAGACAAGAGTCTGAGGGCGACGGCCAGAGTGGTCAGTTTACTGCGAAGCCTGGAGTGGGTAATCAATCTGGCAAAGAGCAGGCTGGTTCCCACCCAAGAAATCGAATACCTGGGGGCAAGATTCGATAGTCATAGACAGGGTCTTTTTGCCAGTTCAGAGAGCAGGAGATCTTCGGCGCTTAGTTCTCGAGTTCTTAGCACAAAAAGCGCCTTCGGCATAGCACTACTTGCAGTTGCTGGGGACTATGGCATCCACCTTAGACCTGGTCCCCTGGGCCAGGGCCCATATACACCCGCTACAGAGATCGCTTCTGCCGCACTGGTCTCATCAGCATCAGTCCTTGTCAACGATGCTCCCATGTCCTCCAGCAACCAAGGGGACTCTACAGTGGTGGCTTTCCCCGGGGACACTAGAGCGGGGAATGCCTCTCGAGTCTCCGCAGTGGGTGCACGTAACGATGGACGCAAGTCTGTCCGGTTGGGGATCCTACTGCGAGGGGCAATTTGCCCAGGGCCGCTGGAATGTTCAGGAATCCCAGTGGCCCATCAACAGATTAGAATTGAGAGCGGTGACCTTTGCCCTCCAAGCGTTCTTGGGTCAGGTTCGCGGGAGGGCGGTCAGAGTTCTTTCGGACAATGTGACAGCAGTGGCCTACATCAACAGACAAGGAGGTTGGAAGAGGAGGCAGAAAGCCTTTTGGGGTGGGCCGAGACTTATCTGTTGGCCCTATCTTTTTTTTTATTTATTTTTATTTATTTATTTTATTTATCTATTTCTTCTATACTGCCCCTTCCAGAGATCAAGGGCGGTTTACATGGAACAGTTAACAATTTTGTATACTTCGGTATACTTTACATAGAACGGTATTTGTAACTATGTACAGGTAACATTGCATGGAACAGTTTCAAAACTATTTACATGGAACTATTTACGTAGTACAATAGACATTAGACAATAGACACCATGTTGCCCTATCAGCCCAGCACGTGGCAGGAGTGGAAAATGTCACGGCCACTACCTAAGCCGGTACACGGTGGATCACGGTGAGTGGGTACTTTCTTAGTAAGTCTTCCAACAGGTGGAACGCAGGTGGGGTCCTCCTGTCATGGATCCGATGGTGTGCTGGGAGTCGGCCAAAGCGAACCGGTTCTTCAGCAGGCAAGTGAAAAGGATGTTGGAAGGCCTCGATGCCCTAGTTCAACGATGGCCCGCGGAGGGGTTGCTGTACGTGTTTCCCCCGTGGGCGCTCATAGGCAGGGTTCTGCAAAGGATAGAGGCGCATTGGGGCTTGGTGGTCCTGATAGCTCTGGATTGGCCAAGAAGACTGTGGTATGCAGATTTAATGCATCTACTGGCGGATCGACCATGGCGCTTTCCGGCAATGGAGGACCTCCTCAGTCAGGGACCTGTGAAGATGCCACAGGTGAATTGGTTCTCCCTTATGGCTTGGCTATTGAAAGGACAAGGCTGTGCAAAAGAGGATATTCGGGAGCAGTGATCTCAACATTGCTGAAGGTTCGGAAACAATCAACCTGTCTAGTGTATGTGAGAGTGTGGCGCATTTTCGAAAACTGGTGTGAGGGGTGTCAGAAGAGACCCCTGAAAGCTTCCATCTCTGAGGTGTTAGATTTTTTACAGGATGGTTTTGAGAAAAGACTGGCGGCCAGTTCATTGCGGGTGCAGCTAGCGGCTATTTCCTGCTATAGAGGCAAGATCATGGGAAAGTCTTTGGGCGATCATCCAGATGTGGTCCGATTCCTTAAAGCGGTGAGGCGCTTGAGACTCCAGCAAAGGTCGACTGTGCCTCCTTGGGATCTTAATCTGGTACTAGATGTCCTGGCGGGGGGAGCCTTTCGAACCAGTACTTTGGGCTTCGTTGAAAGATTTGACGCTGAAAACGGTTTTCCTGGTGGCCATCTGTTCAGCCAGACGAGTGTCTGAGTTGCAAGCATTGTCCTGCTCCCCTCCCCCTTCCTCGTTTTCTTTAGGGATAAGGTGGAGTTGCGGACGGTACCGTCGTTCTTACCCAAGGTAGTTTCTCCATTCCATGTGAATCAGGCGGCGTGTCTCCCTTTGCCAGTTTGGGGCAGGAGGAGGGTGATGCACGTTTGCACCAACTGGACATTCGAAGAATGTTGAGACGATATTTGAAGCATACTAAGACGTTCCGCAAGTCGGAGCGGTTGCTTGTTTTTGTTTGGAGGGCCGGGCAAGGGGGAAGCGGCAGCCAAAGCTTCGATTTCATGATGGATCAGGGAAGCCATCGCTTCTGCCTATATCCTGAGAGGAAAGCAAGTTCTGTTGGGATTCCGAGCTCATTCCACCTGGGCTCAAGCAGCTTCCTGGGCGGAATTCAGCCTGGTTCCGCCAGTGGAGATTTGTAGGGCAGCTACTTGGGCTTTCCTACATACCTTTGCCAAGCACTATAGGTTAGATGTGCAGGCGGCGTCAGATGCTGGTTTTGGGGGAGCAGTACTTCGGTCCGGTTTGGCAAGCCCCTCCCATTCTTGAACTGCTCTGTTACATCCCAGAAGACAGGGTCTGGACTGGAGAGACGCTTAGGAAGAAGTAATTAGACCTTACCTGCTAATTAGTGTTCCTGAAGGATCTCCAGTCCAGTCCCTGGTCCCGCCCGGTTTTGGTAAGAGTGGACGATGAATTTCCGGTCCGAAGGGATTTAAGAAGGAGGATCTGAATCGGGTCAGTTTTGTTTGCAGTTTTTCCTTCAGGTTTCAGTACTGGAGTGGAAGAGGCAGCTGCAGGGCCCTGTTCCCGAAATTAGCTGTTAAGCTGTCTTAAAACTGGTAAGGGTTTTTCAGGTAAGCCGCCGCCTCCTCGTAAGGAGGACTGGGTTATTCCTTTCTGGGAGGCGGAGGTTGGTGGTTTGTTTAAAAAAAAAAAAAGTTGTTTTTACAGTAGTTAGGTGGTTTGCTTAGTTGTCTCTCCATTAGGTTTGCTTTGTCAACAGGATACTGAGGCTGGTCGGTGGTGCCAGTGGTATATATCCTGAGGTCATCAAAGAATGACGTAGTCAGTCTCCAAGCTGCTAGAAGAGGAGCACAACCCAGAAGACAGGGACTGGACTGGAGATCCTTCAGGGACACTAGTTAGCAGGTAAGGTCTAATTACTACTTCTGCATCGACCCTTTAGGTTGCAAATGCCCTTGGGTAGAAAAATATGTACTGTACCTGAACTATAACTGACCTTGAATATTTATTTATTTATTTATTAACAATTCTTATATACCGCACTATTAGACATCAGCGCGGTTTAACATTGAACAGAAAACATCCGACAGTTTACACATGTCTGGTCGTTACATTTAACAGGAAGTATAACTTGGCGAAATAGGGGAAACTAAATACAATGCAGGGTTATCTGATGAAGGATATCCTGGTTAACTATATACAACAGTGGTACAATAGTATATGGAACAACTTGTTATTTACATTGTGAAGTTGGTCTGTTGCGGGGTCTATCTGTTTGACCACTTCTGCTATTCACCTGGGGGTTATGTTCGGAGTTGTCATTGAGATATTTAAGGAAGAGGAAATGCTTTAAAGCCTTTCTGAACTGACTTAGATTAGGTATTGCTCTGATTTGAGCTGGTAAGGTGTTCCATAGAGATGGGGCGCAGAATTGGAAGGCTCTGTTGGCTGTTGATCTAGTGCATCTTGTGGTGTCATTTGGGATAACTAGTGTGTTTAATTCTGCTGTTCTTCGTGGTCTGTTTGGTGCAAGTGGTTGTATGAGGTTTGAGAGAGAGGAAGAGGTGAGCCCCTTAGCCGCTTTGAATGTTAGCAGTAAGGTCTTGAAACTGATCCTTGCTTGAATGGGGAGCCAGTGTAGCTGTTTTAGAAGGAGTGTTACGTGGTCTCTCCTGGATGCCCCGAGGAGTACCCTCGCTGCACTATTCATGGCTAATTGCAGGGGGTTCAGGGTGGACCGGGGGAGTCCTTGTAGTATGGAGTTTGAGAATATGAACTTGTAAAGATAAATGAGAAAATCCAAATTCGGTCTGTGTTCCTCCATGGATAGGTTGCCTTGCTTTTTCTTTGTGCTTGTAGGTTTATTCTTGTCTTTAACTACTTATTGGATCAAAAATAAGAATTAAATTTCTAGTATCAGAATGTACAATATAGTAGAAATTTGAGCCCTGTGCCCCCAAAGCCTCAGTCTCCCTCCTTCCCCTACAGCCATTCCAGAAGGTCCCCATATTCACAGGCAGTCTGGCAGAAGTGAAATGAGTCGTCCTGTCTGTATTGCACCTCTTAACTAAAAGCTGCCTGCCCCATTACGTTAAGTGCATTGGGAGGTATCATTTGGTGGACTATTGTGGTGTTGGTTTGAAGTCTCTTATGGTCCCTTCTTCCAGGCTTCGCATGAGGATGGGGGACCCTCTGGAATGGTAAGTGATTATTCCAGAAAGATGGATGGGGGATTGGTCTCTTGGGAGCCAGTAAGATGCTGCCACTGTATCTGATCCTTGAGGGGATGCCACATTGGATCAGTGATATGAGACTGAGTGTGTAGGGGGAATTCAGCCTTTGGGGATGCTGCAGTGTGTTTGGGGAAGAGGGGTTGAAAAATCTTGTGCTGACTCTTCCTTTCACCTTTGGGCTGTTTAACATGGTAAACTTCAGTATGCATATGCAGCATACATATGCTGCGTTTTATGTTTAGCATGTATGTGCTCTTTTTGCATATGCATTAAGAAGCCTGTTTCGTGGGCTTGCAAAAAATTTACTGCATCCCACGTTAATTGGGGTTTCAGCATACAAATTGTATTTTCAGTGATGCATAAGTTTACGTGCAGTATGTCACTAAATTCTATATTTTCTTAGAATTGGTTTTGTTCTAAGCTATGTGATCAGTGTAATTTGTGACAGAGATCAGAAAAGTTTTTATTTTACTAGGTGGTGGTTATTTTTTTCTTTAGATTATTGTCCACAAAGAACCACAGACTTTAGTAACCCCTGAAGAGATACATTATAACATGGCAAAGAGTTATCCAGAAGAGAGCAAGGATGCCTGGCAAGTAAAGGACTTGTTGGAGGTAAGTCATGCTGCTTCACCTTAGGCAATGTCCTTATTCTTGTTGTAAGAAACTAGGTCTTTGCCCGTTTTCTATTCTACAGTAAATGAGGCTCATAGCTTACAGTGCCTATCGCTGCTCAATGTTTAACTATTCATAGATGAAAGTATTAAAGATGTTTTAAGTAACAGAAAATCAGCCACGTGAATGGATGACCTCTAATGATGAAGCAAGCAGGAATGCAGTCTTCAACATATGGGTGACATCAGTACTGACGTAGCCCGCGCAGGAACGCTCCCCAGCATCCAATTGGAAAGCCTTTGGAAGCACTCCACTTTGCCTGCACATCTGCCTTCCCAACTCCTCTCCTCAGTTCTTCATTTTCTGTGGAGCCAGCAGGTTGTTATCTTCATGTCACTGCCGAAAAAGTTCTTTTTATGTAGTGTTTTATCTGTGCTCTGCCTTTCGGTCGACGCTGGTACCTTCCCTGATACTGGCTCCGTCATTTTCTTATATTTTCTAATCTTTTCTTTTCACTTTTTTAATTGGTGGTTTCACCTCCAATTTAGGCCTCGGCCTATTTTTCTTGCCACAATGGAAAACCACTCCAGTGGTTTTAAAAAAAAAAATGTACCAAATGCTCTGATACTATCTCAGTCACCGATAAACATGACTGGTGTTTAAAGTGTTTGGGCCCAAACCATCTAACAAAAGAATGTGTCTTGTGCTAACAAATGATGAGAGGCATAAAGAACAGGGCCAATAAGTATGATTCTCTGTTTGCCCTGGACTCTATTTCCATTGCCTCTGCATCATTGAGGACATCAGCCTCCTTTCTCTTGGTTCTCAAGTGTCATCAAAGTCCAAACATAAGTCTTAAAGCATCAGCATCAAAGTCCGATACCAGTCATCGAGGTAAGTCTGTACATTGTCATTGGGATTCACCAAAAGGTACATCCGATGCTGACCAGCCTGCCAAACAGCTCTGGCTGGGGGACCAACCTTCCAAAGCACCATAGAAGCTCCAGGATGCTCCCGAGGCTTTGACCTACGGAGAGCTACTGGTACCCTGCTCGACGATGGTGGCTCAAAGCCCCATACGTGATTTCACCCAAGCATTGGTCTTCTCCCTTGATCGGCATATCCTCACTATCGAGAGGAGTTTGGCAGCACTCCTGGCAGCCTCGGTACCAGTGGTATTGACGGCTCCAGCATTACAAGTACCGGTTCTCACCTCTAAACCGGTACCTCCTGAAAGACTTCTGACCCTTCCAGAAAGAAGGCCAATCCCAAGAAGTCTTTCTTTTCTAAAAGGAAGAGATATTACCCTCCTTTTTCCACCTTAGGCTGCTTACCACTCCCAGCAGCAAAAGCAGAGGCACCTAGGGCCTAGGGCACCTAAGCTGCCACAAGTTGCTCCTCCACAGTCAGCACATGGCTTTTGTCTCCTTTCTAGAGAGGATAGCCACTTTGCCTCTGCAGGGTCCCCAGCCCCTTCACATAGCAGGCAGACTTTGTTCTTACGCCCACAGGTGGCATCTCATCACAACATAATAATGGACTCTCAACATCGTCCGAAGAGGTTATCTGCTGCATTTCCAAAGCTTTCCCCCCTCCACCTTCATGAAGGATTATCCGGCCAACCCCTTACAGGCCAACCTCCTTTCAATGGAGGTGGCAGCCCTGTTAACTCTGGGTGCTGTCAAAATAGTTCCTCCCGCCCAAGAGGGCAAGGGCTTCTACTCTCCTTACTTCCTCCTTCCCAAGAAGACAGGATGGTTCAGGCCCATTCTAGACCTTCATGATATCAACAAGTTCCTTGTTCAAGAAAAATTCAAGATTTCCCTAGGAACTCTTCTGCCTTACCTTCAGAGGGAGCGATTGGCTATGTTCTCTAGACCTCAAGGAGGCATACACTCATTTGCTGATCCAACCTCTATGCAGACATTATCTGCTGTTCCAGGTTCAGCAAACCCACTACCAGTATCGGGTGCTTCCCTTCGTGCTAGCATCCACACCCCAAGTATTCACAAAGTGCATGGCGGTGGTCTCAGGCTACCTTTGTACTTTAGGGATCTTTGTCTTCCCCTACTTAGACGATTGGCTAATTTATTTATTTGAGTTTTCTGTACCGCCTTTCACATAATCAAAGCGGTTTACAATGAACAAAGAACCATTACATTATAACAGTAGAAACAATTACAGGATAGTATAGTTGTTAGTGAACCAAGGATAATCAAAAAAATTACAATTGATAAAATTAGGTTAGCATGTGAACTTTATACAATGTAGTGATGATAGAATGTGAATCTTATATACAGTGTAATGATGCACCTAAAATGTGGTGCTGAAGTAGATGTCTGAACTGTCCCTGTGTCTCTTAATGTGCATTTGTTAGTTCCCTGGATTATTTGGATAAGTAGATGAAGGGAGACTAGGTTGGGTAGAGCTTTTCAGTTATATTTAGATCACCAAAATGTTCAATGAATAAGTACATCTTGAGGTTTTTCCTGAATATAGTCAAATCGGTGATAGATCTTAGTTGATCTGGAAGAGCATTCCATAAGGTAGGCGCACAAAGAGAGAAAGCTTTATTGTGTTGTGGTTCATTTTACTATGCTCCGAGGGATCACATAGTGTATTTTGGGTACACACTCTTAAGTCTATCATTTGGGTTTATTTTTGAGCTTGGATAAATATGAGGGTGAGATATTCCTTAAGAGTTTGCAAATTATTAAAAATAGTTTATATTTAATTGTACTCTGGAGTGGCAACCAATGAAGGTTGTATAGTATTGGGATTTATGTGGTCTGATAGTTGCGCTCTCTGAGTTATGCGTGCTGCCATGCGTTGAGCCATTTGTAGGTGCTGTAAGGTTTAGGGAGTCCCTGGAATATGCTGTTGCAATAATGAGAGAAGATCATCACTTGAAGTACAGTTCTGAAGTCAGAATGTGAAAGTAGAGGTCTCAACTTTGTATCATTTTTAATTTATAGTAAATTGCTCTAGCAGTTAATTTTATGTGGGATGTGAAGCTAAGTGTCTGGTAATGCCTAGATATTTAACTTCACTCTTCACTTCTAGGATTGCCTCTTTAACATCAAGATTAGAGGGTGGATTGAAGCCCTGGTGTCTAACAAATAGGACCTCAGTTCTATTGTAGTTTATCCTCAGACTAAGGGATTTCAAGCATTGTGTGATATCATTGAAGCATGATATTATATGTTCAAAGTTGGGGTTCATTATGTTAAATGGCATATATAACATATCGTCAGCGTATATGGCATATTCAACTTCTTATTTTCATATAAGGTGGCATAAGGGTTGTAAGTAGATATTAAATAGTAACGCGGAAAGAGCTGAACCTTGGGGTAATCCTTGTTGTTGATTAATGTAGTGGATGTTTTTTGGTCAATTCTAACTTGTTGACGGTCAGATAAGTCTTGAACCAAGAGAAAGCAGTTCCATATATACCAATTTGTCTTTCCAGGAGGATATGATGGTTGATAGAATCAAAAGCAGAGGCAGTATCTAAGAAAATAAGGATAAAGGCCTTTTTTGAATTATCTATTCCCTTTATCAGTTTGTTAAAGAGAATGAGTTAGAGTCTCAACACTATGGTATGGTCTGAACCCATATTCGTGATCATCTAGAGGGGCATGCAAGTCAATGTGGTCTTGAAGTCGACTGTGTACTATTTTCTCAGTTATTTTAGCGAGGAATGGCAGACTGGATATTGGTCTATATGAAGTAGGGCATGATTTATCAAGTGACTTGTTTTTCAGGATGGGGCGAATTATTGCTTGTTTTAAATCTTTAGGCATGTGACCTTGAGAAAGTGACATGTTAATAATAATAAGTAGTATTGGTGCAAATTCAGTATGAGTTACCTTTATCCAGCTAACCAGACATGGGTCAAGACTGGAAGTTGTGGTATTGATATTTGATATAACATCATGAAAGTAATCAAGGGAAACTTTATGGCATTCTGACCATATCTTAAGGTGCTTTGTTTGGAAGTGGAGGTAGAGTTAGGTATTCATTTGAAGGCTTAAGTTTATTTTTATAGTAATTTGCCAAGGCTTGGGGATTTATGTTTTGGTTGCTTGAACCGTCATTTGGTATGTGTGTCAGTGATTTAACAATTTCAAATTCTCTCGGTCGGTTCAGAGAATTCATCAATTGTTTTGTATGGAATTCTTTTTTTCTCTTTTTTTTTTGTTGGTGTCACAGTATAATGAAAGTGTGTCCATACATGTTCTATCTTTGGGAGATTTGGACATTCTCCACATTTGCTTTTGTCTTTTTAAACCTCTTATCTCCTGTGAGTTCCATTGTTTTGATTTATTGCAGTGAGCTGGTCTAGTGGCGCCTTGGAAATGGCCGAGTTCCAGGTCGATAGGAGTTCATTTAAATCCCCTATATAGGCGTTGATATTTGGGAGGGTCTCCTTTATAAATGTATCTTTATCAAAGTTCTTAAATTTAGTGTAAAGGTTGGTTCCTAAGTCTGGTATGTGGTTAGAGGTTTAATACGCTAAAGAGAAATTTATTAGAGGGTGATCTGACAAGGGAACAGGTAGTATTTGTGGTTTGGTGGTATTGGAGTGTTCCAAGATTATTAGGTAGGAATATAAGTCAAGTATATTCCCTTTATGTGTAAGGGGCATTTAATCTCCAGGAACAAGCAGGAATGTAGTCTTCACGTATGGGGTATCATCAGTCCGCAGAAAATTTTCTTTTTTGTGGTCGCGTCTGCCTTCCCGTCGACGCCTATACTGGTACCACTGGTGCCTTCTTTATTTTCTTATTTCTTTTCTTCTTAAAAAAAAAAGAATAACTTATTTTTTGAGGGTCTGTCCCCCCGCTTGGTGCCAGGTGCTATTTCGGGCACTAGGCCCTCTTTTCTTCCAAAATGGAGAAACCATCTAGTGGTTTCAAAAAATGTTCAAAATGTAGCAGTAACATTTCTGCTACTGACACCCATGATTGGTGTCTTAAATGTTTAGGTCCTGACCATCTGCCATCGGAGTGTCTCCTTTGTAGAAAGATGACCAAGAGAGGGTTGCAGAACAGAGCTGCAAAACATGGCACCCTCTTTGCCAAGGATGGAATGTCAGTTGCATCGATGTCGTCCAGGGCTTCACCTTCCTCCCGTGGACCTCAGGTAACTAAACCTAGGTCTTCGAAGACCGGCCGGTCCTCAAAAGGTAGATCTCCTTCTAAGCATCGAGATGCTACTAGCGTGGCCCTCGAGGAAAACACACTGGCCAAACAGCCCTGGTGGGAGGCCCCTGCCTCCAAAGCATTAAAGGTGTTCCAGGATGTTCCCGAAGCTTCCACCTCCGGAGAACTCTTGGTGCCATGTTCTGGTGTCGTGGCCTGCTCTGCCGGTACCGACACCCAGACATCGGCAGGCTCTATGGATCAACGTATCCTGGCCATTGAGCGCAGTCTTGCGGCTTTATTAGCAGCCTCAGTACCGCTAAAACCGCTTCAATTGACGCAGTTGTCCGTACCAATATCGGTACCGAATGTACCTGCATCGACCGATGTGCCTCTCTCCTTGCTTCCTCCCATGCTGGCCCTGGAATTGGTCTCTGGCAATGAGGCATTCCGATGCCGACTTTGATCAATACCGCCGACAAGCAATACGAGAGCATCCAGCCCGACAATACTTAGAATCCTCCGATTCCGAGGACTGTTGGTACCGGAGTGGTTCTTCCGGAGGATCCCTCTCCTTCACCACCGTGTCGGATGTCTCCTCTGGAGGACATGTCCTTTCAGGACTTCATGCGTGATGTAGCACAGGGACTCTCGATCACCGTGACCCCTGAGAAGGAACCGAGAGCTGAAGAATTAGAAATTCTTCAGTATCCGGCAGCTCCTAAGGAGGCTGCTACCCTTCCCATTCACTGAATTTTGCATGATCTCATGCTTAGGATGTGGGAAGCACCCCTGACGGTGTCTCCACATTCTAGGAGACTCGATACAATGTACCGGGTACTGCAAAATCCCGGTTTCCAAAATACACAATTACTACACCATTCCATGGTGGTGGAATCGGTAATGCGTAGAATCAAGAGTCCTAAGGCGCATTTATCCAACCCTCCAGGTCGTAAATCGAGAATGCTCGATGCCTTTGGACGTCGATGCTTTCAGTCCTCAATGCTATCGGCTAGAATAAGCTCTTTCATACTTTATATGGGTATGTTTCTTCGGGAGGTTGCAAGAGATTTGGAACTCATGGCTCCACTTCTTCCCAATGACAAGAGGGCTGACTTCCTCACTCTGGTCAAACATGCCCAGAATGTTTCTAAGTTCATGAACCGTGCAACCTTTGATTGCTTTGAGTGCATTAGCAGAACCTCTGCTATCTCCATCGGTGCATGTCGCATTGCCTGGTTACAAGCATCTGATTTAGAACAATGGGTGCAAGACAAGCTTGGAAATATTCCTGCATAGGAGAAAATCTCTTTGGTAAGGATTGGCAGGACAGAGCTTCTCATCTTGAATCCGAAAACACCACTTTGAACAGACTATCAAGGACCACAGCCAACCCAGCTAAGAAAAAGACAGCTAAGAAACCCTTTTTCAACAAGAAAAAGAAATTCTATCCATCTTGCACCCGGGCTGTCCACTGCCCAATTCATGCTCCCCAAAAGGGGCAGCAGCAACCCAAACAGAGGAAGGCCCGGGTCCCCGGAGCCCAACCAGCCCAGCAGACACACCCCCTTCAGGAGCTTTGACGCCTTCCTAGAGAACTTAGTCATCCTGCCCCTAAAGGGTCCAGAGCCTCTCACCATTCCAGGCAGACTCTGTCATTTTGCCGAAAGATGGGCCATTTTGCTGAAAGATGGCAACAGATAACATCAGAGCAGCGGACTCTCTCCATTGTAACAGAGGGGTACAAACTCTATTTCCACAGTAGTAGCAGCATTCCTGAGAACTCAGGGGATATTTGTCTTCCCCTACTTAGACGACTGGCTCATCCGAGCATCAACAGCTCCAGAAGCCAGCTCAGCTCTCTCCTGTACAATGCAAACCCTGCAGAACCCGGGACTGGTCATAAACCTCCCAAAATCTCATCTCACCCCTTCTCAGTCCCTAGAGTTCATAGGGGCTCTTCTAGACACAAGGCAGTCAAAGGCTTTCCTGCCACAACTATGTTGTGTTAGAATACTCCAGCTGGCCTCTCAAGCAGTTATGAAAACTTTTCTAACTGCTCGAGAAATGCTTCAGCTGCTGGGGCATATGGCATCCACAGTCCATGTGGTTCCCAATGCTCGCCTACACATGCGAGCAGCCCAGTGGACCCTAGCCTCTCAGTGGACACAGGCGTCGGGTTGCCTGGGGGACAAAATCAGAAACTCTGCCACCACTGTAGGGACAAAATGAGGCATGTAGTCACTGAAAAACCTTCTCGTAGGGTCTCCTTTTCAGCAGCCACTACACCAAGCCACCTTGACAACAGATTGCGTCCAAGTTAGGTTGGGGGCTCACTTGGACAATCTCTCCACTCAGGGTCTCTGGACCGAGCAGGAGGCTTGTCTTTACATAAACCACCTGGAACTCAGAACCGTCTTCTATGCTCTTCAAGTATTTCAGGACCGCCTGAGCTACAAGACAATTCTTGTCCAGACTGACAATCAAGTAGCCATGTTCTTTGTGAACAAGCAGGGTGGGACGGGTTCTCAGGTGCTGTGCAACGAAGCTCTATGCTTCTGGGCCTTCCCCAGAGATTTTCAAATCCACCTAACACCGGTGTATCTTCCAGGCACACACAATCTCTTGGCAGACAAACTCAGTCGAGTACTGCTGCCACACGAATGGTCTCTTCATCCAGAGCAAATTGCTCAAATCTTTCAGATCTGGGAAACTCCAGACATAGACCTCTTTGCAAGTTCTCAGAATGCCAGACTTCCCAGTTCTGTTCCAGAATTCCGGCTCAGAACTGTCAGGCAAGGGATGCCTTCCATCTCCATTGGTGTCAGGACTTCCTCCGCATTTTCATTTAAACCAGTCAGTTTACCTTCCTGTATTCTTCCCTAGGCCTCATGCCTCTAATGCAGAAAGGAATCTTCATACTCTGGATTGTAAAAGAGCTTTAGCTTTTTACTTTCAGAGAACTAAGCAACATAGAAAGGCTTCTCAGCTTTTTGTTGCCTTTGACTCCAGTCATCTTGGATTACCAGTTTCCGAGCAAACTCTTTCTAACTGGATTGCACATTGCATATCCTTTGCCTATGAGAGCAAGGGACTTTCTCTCGAAGGTCATGTCACAGCTCACAACGTGAGAGCAATGGCAGCCTCTATGGCTAACCTTCGTTCAGTGTCCGTTGACGACATTTGCAGAGCAGCCACTTGGGCTTCAGTACACACCTTTGCAGCCCACTACTGCTTAGACAAGGACTCCCGTTGGGATGCCTCGTTTGACCAGGCTGTTCTCCAGCATCTCTTTCAGACTTAGAACAGCTCCTACCCGTCGTCCCAGGTTTCGATGCCAAAGATCCATGGGAGGAAGCATGACCCATCTCATCCTGGGTTTTGCAGCTTTCTGGGGTCATCTCTCTGGCATCTCTCAGCTGGGGTGTCCCCATATGTGAAGACTACATTCCTGCTTGTTCCTGGAGATAGTGTAGTTACTCACCTGTAACAGGTGATCTCCGGGAACAGCAGGAATTGAGTCTTCACAACCCACCCACCTCCCCTAGGAGTTTTATCTCTGTCTCTCTTTCTCTCTCCTTCTCTCCTTTGTCTCAGCTATAAACTCAAGTGGTAGGGTGTTGGTATAGAATAGAGTGAAGGGTTTGAGATTTAATCAGCTATAAATTCAACTGAAGAGGGAGAGTTGGAAAGGCAGGAAGGCAGCGGAGCAGGCGCAGTGGGATGCTCCCAAAATCCTATTGGATGCTGGGGAGCATTCCCGTGTTAGCTCAGTCGGTACCGACGATACCCCATATGTGAGGACTCAATTCCTGCTGTTCCCGGAGATCACCTGTTACAGGTGAGTAACTACGCTTTATCTGCTGATGCTATCTCTGCCATAGCATTGAGGAAGGTGGTAACTTGAGTGTTATGCTGTGATGGAAGATTAAAGTCACCAAGTAGAATGGATTGTTTTTTGCTGAGGAGGAACATAGTTTCCATGATGGTTGGGAGAATCCCCAGAAGAGGTAAAACTTAGCTCTTCATCGCATCATCACGGTGCTACAAAGTCTCGGATTGTTCTAAACTTCCCCAAATCCCACCTGGTGCCATCCCAGCAGCTCAAATTCATCGGGGTGCTTTTAGACACTCATCAAGCACGAGCTTTTCTCCCATAGGCTCTCTTATTGAGCTGGCCCATGCTATAAGAATCCACACAGTGGTCACCGCTTGAGAGATGCTGTGCCTTCTGGATCACGTGGCCTCCATGGTCCATTTCCCATATGCCCAGCTACACATGCGACAGGCTCAATGGATGCTATAGTCTCAATGGACCCAAGCAACCGAGTGTCTTTCCGACAAGATTTGCATCACACCTCCTCTGGTCAACTCCCTTAAGTGGTGGTGCACCCCTCAAAATCTACTCGGAGGGTCACCTTTTTGGATGCCTCCACCTCAGTGGAGCCTAATGGTGGATGCTTCCAAACTTGGGTGGAGTGCACATCTGAACAGTCCCACTCACTACACAGGGGCAGTGGATACAACAGGAATTTCAGATGTAGATCAATCTCCTTGAGCTTCATTCTCTCATGAATGCTCTTCGGGCTTTTCAACCCCAACTTTCGGCCAAATGGGTTTTAGTCCAGACGGACAGCCAGGTGGCAATATTCTGTGTGAACAAGCAGAGGGGGAACAGGCTCTTATCCCCTCTGCCAAGAAGTCTTTCGTCTGATTCTTCTCTATTGCACGCTGCATCCATCTCAGGGCGGTGTATCTTCCTGGTGAATTCAACCTCCTGGCAGATAGGCTCAGCTGCACCCTACATCCACACAAGTGGACTCTGAAACAGGAGATGGCCTCCTGGATCTTTTACCTATTGGGGATCCCCCAGAATAGATCTGTTTGCCACACAGGAGAATGATCGACTGCTGCTGTTCTGCTCAAGGCTTCCCTCCCTTCGCAGGCGACAGATGCCTTCCTTCTCTACTGGGACAGGGGCCTGCTTTATGCATTCCCTCCCACCCACCTCCCTAATCCCCAAGACCCTGTTCAAGCTGCAGGCCAACAGGGTCTCTATGATTCTAATAGCCTCTTATTGGTTTCCTCCACTGCTTAGTCTAGCACAGACTCCATCTCTCAGCTTGGGGCACGCGCCCAACCTCCTCTTAGGAATGTGGGATGCTCCTCCATCCCAATCCACGGGCCCTCCGTCTCTCGGCATGGCTGCCAAGAGCATGTTTGCTGAGTTTGATCTTCCTCAGCAGGTCAAGAACATTTTATTTGCATCACGCAAGCTGTCTACCAGACGTTCATATGCCTTCAAATGGCAACAGTTTACCATCTGGTATACCCTGAAATACACTGTCTCTTCTGCCTGCCCAGTGGAATTTTTTTACAGTATCTCCTCCACTTATCCACCACAGGGCTTAAGACTAACTTGATCTGAGTGTATTCTAGTGCCATTGCAGCCTACCATAGGCTGGTGGACAGGCAGCCCATTTCCTCACACCCCTTGGTGCAATGCTTCATGCGGGGTCTTCTGCTGTCCAATCCACCTATCAGACCTCCGCTGGTAGCGTGAGACCTTAATGTGGTCCTAGTGCAGCTTCTAAAGCCTCCCTTTGAGCTTTTAGCTACCACTTCTTTGAAATTCCTCTCCTGAAAGGTCATCTTCTTTATTGCCCTCCACCTCTGCTCACCGTGTAAGTGAGTTGCAGGCCTTGGTGTTGGATCCTCTGTGTACACGCTTCCACCATGACAAAGTGGTTCTCTGAACCCATCCACATTTCCTCCCTAAGGTGGTCTCAGTTTTTCATATTAATCAGTCTGTGATGCTCCTGGTCGTCTTTTCCAGACCTCATGCCTCCAGAGCTGAAGCAGCGCTACACACATTAGATTGCAAACGTGCTCTGGCTTTCTACTTGGACAGAAGTAAGAATTTCAGGAAATCCTCTCAATTTGTGATCTCCGGGAACAGCAGGAATTGGTCTTCACAACCCAACCTCCTCCCCTAGGAGTCGTAGAGTATTTTTTTATTTTACCTCTGTCACTCAACTACAAACTCAACTGAGGAGAGGAGTTGGGAAGACAGATGCGCAGACGCAGTGGAGTGCTCCCAAAGGCTTTCCAATTGGAAGCTGGAGAGCATTCCTGTGCGGGCTCCCTTGGTACTGACGTTAACCATATGTGAAGACTGATTCCTGCTGTTCCCAGAATCACCTGTTACAGGTGAGTAACAACGCTTTTTCAGCATGCATGCGCTTCCAATGCAACCATTAACTTGCAGGCCTCCTCAGTCCATGTTTCCTATGTCGTGCCTCTACTTCCCCAGGCTGGTTTTTGCATCAGGTTTTAATTTATTTCCTTTTCGTTGATAGCTGCAGCATCCCAGAGTTTTTCTTTTTCAATTTGGTGAGACTTCTTGGCAGCTCTGTATCATTCATCAATTTCATTTGATTTTGCTGTGGCAATTTTACTTACTATGTCAGAAAAGAAACCTAGTGGCTTAAGCTGGTTATCCTTCAGGCAGTTGAGAGATGTTCAAAGCAAATCATAAGGATTGCATTAGATCTTGTGGCCTGGTGCTACCTACAGTTTTGATGGGGAGCTTCATGTGACCAACATTCATTAGAGAACATGGATACATTACTATATATTACAAATATGAAATTGTAATCAATCTGTTACATCCCCAAGATGGAGAGATATTTTGGGTATATCATTTACTGTCCCTCCAAGGTCTATGTACGCAATGAGCAGTAACTGCATGCATGATGATTTTTGCTTTTCCACAAGTGGTATTCTCAAGAGCAACTTGAGTAACATTCAATAATGTTTTTCCCTGCTTATAAGCTATTAAAGGGGGTTCCTAAACATTTCCTAGTTCCCACTTGCTTCACTATAGGAATAACAACCTGGCCCTGCTGCCTGGAATATAAAACCCTCCTCTGTTCATACCACCTTAATTTGTCCTGTAGACAAACAGGGCCATTTTTTCTTGGTTCTTCCTGTTTAATCTTTCAGGAATCGAATATAGTGTACCAGTCTGTAAATCTGATTGTCACCTAGAACCTACAGGCATGCAGTTTTTGCCCAGCGTTGCCAAAGACTTGCTGTCTAAACCTGCTGTGGTATCATCAGTCCATTAATCCTGTTCAAGTGCTGCTCAGCCTTTTCAGTTTTTTAATATTGTATGTTGTAGACAACTTTGGAGGATTTTTTTCAGGAGGCACTATATGAAATTTTATGAATATCTAAAGATAATGTGCAGAGCAGTTTAAAATATTGTTTATTAAAACACCGTGTTAGAACTTTGTGGTTTTTTTTTCTTTTTTTTTAGCAATTTAGTAAAGATATAGCTGAGCGAGCGGCTCATGTGTGCCTTGCACATCTATTTACTTACCAAGATTTTGAAATGGGAACCCTTGGATTAGCATATGTTGGCTCTTACAAGCTGAACACTCATGGGGGCATTTGTCCAAAGGGTAAGAGATTGTCTGCTTTATGCTACATATTGTGTTTTGTGCATCTCTAGCCACTTAATTTGTGAGGCACAGCATGCTTTCATCTTCTCTGAAGGTTTTAGAAACATAGGAATATGACTGCAGAAAGACCATATGACCTACCTAGTCTGCCCTTCTATATCTACTATAGTTCCTTTAGAGATCATCTTTGTTTGTCCCATGCTTTCTTGAATTGTCTCTACTACCTCCACTGGGAGACTATTCCATGCATCTACCACTCTTTCCATAAAGGAATATTTCTGCTTATTACTCCCGAGTCTATCCCTTTTCACCCTCATTGTACTGTGTCCCCTCATTGCAGAGCTTACTTTCAATTGAAAGGGGCTCACCTCCTGTGCATTTATGCCACGGAGGTATTTAAACATCTCTATCATATTTCCTCTGTTCCACAAAATATGCATATTGAGATCTTTGTCTGTCCCATATGGTTTATAATGAAGACCACTGACCATTTATTTTTGTTTAAGCATTTCACTTATTTACAAAATGAAAACCATACAGAAATGAGTAAATAAAATCATAGAACAAAAAAGAGAAGAAAGAGAAAATTTTTCTCACAAGCCCACATCTAGGGGAAACCAATAGCATAATAAGCAGGAAACCTTTTCCAGTACCATTGGTTACCTGGAAATTAAATATATAACCCAATTTAAACTATGCAATCTAGCAAAACTTTCTATGTGACAGCAAAATTTTGAGCTACAGTATGAGGCTATAAGAAGTACCTCTGATACTTCAAAAAAACACAAAACTGTCTCTTCCCAACGTCACCAGGCACTTAAAAGGAAATTTAAGAATGTACAGTACTTGGCTTAGATGACACATTCTCAGGGCTTCAAAGCTAAAAGAGCCTTGCGCCTCGCCTGAGTTTACCTGGAGACGTCGGGAAAGAGATGTGCTTTTTTGTGGGAAAAACAGTTTTTATTTTGTGTTTGTTTTTTTAAAATAAAGTTTAATTATGACATCCTTATCTAACTCTGAATTAAAGGACACCAGTAGGGTCGCCCTCAGATATCTTGTCAGTTGAGTCAATAAATTCAGAAATATTCAGGCTTTCTATCAGTGATAAAATATCATGCCCCTCCCCCTTTTGGGTAGCTAATTTCACTGCCCTTGAAAGATAATAGAAATTAAGAGAGCGCATCCACATCCTGATACCCTAAAATTTTCCTTAAATATTTCTGAAAGAGAATCAATGGGGACAAATAATGATTAATTGGGAAGTTAAGGCATCTGAGATTCTTGGCATGGGAGGCATTTTCTAACATCTCGTTGCCGATGGAGTAAGAGGCTATCCTTAATAGAAGAAGATGCAACCCTTTGCACTGTAGAAACCTGAATTTCCATTTCTCCAGGACCAAGCAGAAAGTCAGTCCTCACTTATGGGTGACGTCGGCGCCGACGGAGCCCTCGCGGAGCAATTTTCCCCAGCTTTCAAAGAAAGCCTTTGGGAATTGCAGCGCGCATGCGCGGTCCTCTTCCCGCCCAAGGGTGCCATCTTAGCCAGTCTTCTTTTTTCCGCGGAGCCCTACAGACGTACCCGTCGTGTCCCCGCGAAAAAGTTGATTTTTACTCATATTTTCTCTTTTTTCCCTTCGGTTCGACGCCGGTCTTTTTCCCGCCCGGACTCGCGACGCCGGTCACGAGTCCTCTTCTTCTTTTTCGGTTTTTCTGACTTAGTCAGTTTCGTTTTCGTTTTTTCCCTGGCAGCCCGGTCCTTTGACCTCGCCGGGGCCCTTTTTCCCCCGATGGCTGCCAGTGGTTTCAAACGGTGTGGTCAGTGTGACCGAAATATGTCACTAACTGACACACACGACAATTGCCTCCGCTGCCTGGGCCCGGATCATGAAGAAATGATCTGTGGGCCCTGCGGCAAAATGTCCTCCAAAGCGTTGAGAAGTCGGCGGCATCAGCGGGATAGGATCTTCGCTGACCCCAGCCGTACCCGGACCTCGTCGGAGGCCTCCGCGTCCAGAGGTTCCAGCTCGGACCGTCGCCGGAGTTCCTCCGACAGGGGTTCTCCCTCCGGGGACCATCGACGAAAGGTGAAACCCGCGAGGGCGGCGTCGGTGGACGCTCCTGGCTCCGCGAGGGCCAGGTTGCATAGCCCCGATAGCCGTCCCGGGTCCTTGGAGAAGGAGCACCTCTCGAAGCGACCTCGCCTGGAGTCGGAGCTGCCTGCTCGGGTAAGTCCTGTGGTCCTCCTGGACTCGCCTCCGAGACCGCCGACGTCGGGCCCGACGCCGTCGGGGCCCGAGTCGGGGGCTGCTGGGTCACCTGAGCTCGGACTCAGGTTGACGGCCTTGGAGAGCAGACTGTCTGCCTTCATGGACCAGCAGCGGGCACTGCTCGCTGGCTTCGCTGGCGCCGCTGCCCCGACCGCCGGGACGTCGACGTCTAAGTCGACCCCGGAGACCGAGCCGATCCTCGAGTCGATGCGAACTCGAGTCGATCCTCGGTCGAGGTCACCCTCGGCCTCCCGTTCGGGACCGAGGTCGCCGACGCCGACTCCCTCGGCGTCGGGGCGGCAGGCGCCGCGCCCTGCCCGGGCCGACCCCACCGAGTCCTCGTCGGAGTCAGTCTGGGAGTCTGAAGAGGAAGAGTCGCCTGATTCTTTTCGGACTCGGTGTGTCCCCTTGGACTCACCTGAGTCCGAACCTCGGAAGCAGTCCCCCCCGGAGGATGCCCGGTTCTCGGACTTCGTCAGGGATATGGCCAAGGCTTTGGCCTTCCCTGCGGATCCCGAGGAGGAGCCTCGAGCCGAAGAGCTCGACGCCCTCCAGTTTGACTCTCCCGCCAGGGAACACTTTACTGTACCGGTTCCTCCCATGCTGGAACGACTACTCTTCCGCATGTGGGAGAGTCCGGCCACCTCGCCGGTCCTGAGCAAGCGGGTCGATTCTATCTATCGAGTCCGCAAGAGCCCTGGCTTCCAAAAAACACAGCTACCACACCATTCCATGGTAGTGGAATCGGCCATGCATCGTCTTAAGAGCCAGAAGATGCACTCCTCGGTGCCTCCTGGCAGGGAGGCCCGTAACCTGGATGGCCTTGGTAAGAAGTGTTTCCAGGGCTCTATGCTTGCGTGTCGTGTCCAGACCTACCAGCTATACATGGGCATGTATCTCCGAGACCTGGCTAAAGAGCTAGCCGGATTCTCCGCTGGTTTGTCCGAGGAACCCTTGCGGAGGTTCCTGGCCTTGTCCACTGGCATTCGGGAATGCTCAAAATTCATATCCCGAGCAGCCTATGATGGCTTTGAAGCATCGGCTCGAGTGGCCGCAGCCGGCATCGGTGCCCGCCGACAGGCTTGGCTTCAGTCGTCTGACCTTGAGCCCTGGGTGCAGGACAAGTTGGTCGATCTCCCCTGCCAAGGCGAAAACCTCTTTGGCAAGCCCATGGCTGAAAAGGCTGCACAAATTGAGACGGAGACTCTCACCAGGACTAGGCTTTCTAGGAAGACCTCCGCCCCTTCCCAGAAAAAGAAGGGCTCGGGAAAGAAGTCCTTTTACCCGAGGAAGGCGGCTGCCTACAAACAATACCCCCAATATCAGGCCCCTGCAGCTCCCCAACAGGGCCAGCAGGCCAAGGGACGGGGTAACGGGTCCCGTAGGCAGCAAGCCCCCAAGCCTGCACCACCAGCCCCTGCTCAGCAGGGTGGGGGCTTTTGACTCCTTAAGCATAGCCTCTCCCCCCCCGCTGGTTCCTCCCAGCACCGGAGGCCGGCTGGTTCACTTCGCCCACAGGTGGTCCAGCATCACCTCAGATGCCTGGGTGCTTCACGTCGTGCGAGAAGGCTATCTTCTCCATTTCCACCAGGTCCCTCCCTCCTATTTTCCGGGAGAACCTCCACGACCCCCTCTGCACAGGGAATTACTCCTTCAGGAGTTAGCAGGTCTTCTACAGGAACAGGCGGTGGAACCGGTGCCCCACCACCTGAAAGGTCAAGGCTTTTATTCCAGGTATTTTCTAGTACCAAAAAGGACAGGAGGCCTCAGACCCATCCTGGACTTGCGCAACCTCAACAAATTCCTCGTGCGGGAAAAGTTCAAGATGCTTACCCTTGGAATCCTTCTGCCCTACCTCCAGCAGGGAGATTGGCTATGCTCCTTGGATCTAAAGGATGCCTACACGCACATCCTTATCCACCCAAGCCACCGCCAGTACCTAAGGTTTGTGGTGGCCGGAAATCATTACCAGTACAGAGTACTACCCTTTGGCCTGTCCTCCGCACCGCGAGTCTTCACAAAATGTCTCGCGGTGGTGGCGGCCCATCTCCGGCTTCACGGCCTCTGTCTTTCCGTACCTCGACGACTGGCTCATCAGGGCAGCGTCCGCTCCGGAGGTCACCAACGCCACACGCTGCACGGTGACTCTTCTGCAGTACTTGGGCTTTGTTATAAACTTCGCAAAGTCCACTTTGCTCCCCTCACAGGATCTCGAGTTCATCGGCGCAAGGCTGCACACTCCTCAGGCACGAGCGTTCCTACCGCTCGACAGAGCTCAACGGCTCATGGACCTAGCCGACCGTTTTCGCAGCCAGCCCCTGGTCTCCGCCAGGCGCTTCCTGAGACTACTCGGCCATATGGCTTCCACCGTCCATGTGACCCCCAATGCCCGCCTGAATATGCGGCCTGCTCAATGGTGTCTCCGCCAGCAGTGGCAACAAGCCACAGGCGGCCTAGCAGACCTAGTGCGCGTCTCCGAGCCGCTGATCTCGTCTCTCCAGTGGTGGCTTCATCGGCCGAACCTGGTACTCGGCATGCCTTTCCAGTCACCTCAGCCGGCCCGGGTGCTGACGACAGATGCATCCCTCCTGGGCTGGGGAGCACATTGCCAAGGGGCACGTACTCAGGGCCTCTGGACCACGTGGGAGTCTGCTCAGCAGATCAACTTCCTGGAGCTCAGAGCGATCCGCCTGGCTCTCAAGGCCTTCTCCCACCTGACCTCTCACCAGTCCATCCTTGTCCAGACGGACAATCAAGTTGCCATGTTCTACGTGAACAAGCAGGGGGGCACGGGCTCCTTCCTTCTCTGTCGGGAAGCACAGAAGCTCTGCTCTTGGGCCGTCAGTCACGGCGTTCATCTCAAGGCAGTTTATCTCCCAGGCCAAGAAAATTGCCTGGCGGACAAACTCAGCAGGATCCTCCAGCCGCACGAGTGGCGCCTGGATCCCTTGGTAGTTCAGAAGCTCTTTCTAAAGTGGGGCCTCCCCACGATGGATCTCTTTGCCAGCCCTCTCAACCGGCAACTTCCTCGCTTCTGCTCTCGTCAGCCACATCCCCTTCGAGTTGCGGCAGACGCTTTTCTACTCTCATGGTCGGAGAGCCTTCTGTACGCTTTCCCTCCCATCCCGCTAGTCTCTCGAACTCTTTTCAAGGTTCTCCGAGACAAAGCCTTCATGATCCTGGTGGCCCCTCGCTGGCCCCGACAGCCGTGGTTTCCATTCCTGCTGCAATTAGCGGTGGAGGATCCATTCCCTCTGGGGTTACAGCCGGATCTCCTCACTCAGGATCAGGGGTCTCTGCTACACCCCAACCTCAGATCTCTCAATCTAATGGCCTGGCTGCTGAGAGGGTAGTCCTTGCTCCCCTTCTTCTGCCGGCAGAGGTGGAAGAGGTCGTCCTAGCTTCTCGGCGACCTTCTACCCGCAAATGCTACGCCCTTAAATGGCGGCGCTTTTCCGTTTGGTGTACCCAACAGTCTCAGGATCCCTTCTCCTGCCCGGTGTCGGTGATTCTGCAGTACTTGCTATACCTCTCTAATCTGGGACTTAAGTCCAATTCCGTCAAAGTTCACCTCAGTGCTCTTTCAGCACATCATGTGCCGGTGGACGGCAGACCTCTTTCCAGCGACCCTCTCGTAGCGAGGTTTCTCCGAGGTCTCCTTCTACTTAAACCACCTCTGCGCCCGCCAGCACCTGACTGGGATCTGAATGTGGTGTTACAGCGGATCACCTGTCCGCCTTTTGAACCTATGGCTACCTGTTCTCTCCGTTTTCTTTCTTGGAAAACATTGTTCTTGATAGCCCTCACTTCCGCTAGACGCGTAAGTGAATTGCAGGCCCTCGTGTCTGATCCCCCTTACACTCGGTTCTACAAAAATAGGGTAGTCCTACGGACTCACCCAAAATTTCTTCCAAAAGTGGTCTCCCCTTTTCACATCAATCAGGAGGTGGTACTTCCGACCTTCTTTCCCAGACCACACTCCAGCCGAGCTGAAACGGTCCTCCATACCCTGGACTGTAGAAGGGCATTGAACTTCTACCTTGACCGTACGCGGGAGCACCGTAAAGCTGCTCAGCTTTTTGTGTCTTTTGACCCCAGTAAATTGGGGCTCCCGGTCTCCAAGCGTACCCTGTCCATCTGGGTTGCGGACTGTATCACTTGGGCTTATGGGGCAGTCGGACTCTCCTTGGAAGGTCGAGTCACGGCTCATTGCGTTCGGGCAAAGGCTACGTCAGTGGCTTACCTCCGCTCTGTTCCGCTGGCAGACATCTGCCGGGCCGCTACTTGGTCTTCGAGCCAGACCTTTGCGGTCCATTACTGTCTCGAGAGGGAGTCCCGCAGGGACAGTGCTTTCGGACAGGCAGTCCTCCGTAATCTCTTTGAGGTTTGAGCAACTCCTACCCTCCATCCCGGATGTGGGCTACCGGTGGGTAATAATTCAGCGAAGATTCCTTCCTTCTGTGCTGCTGAGCTAGAGGGAGCTCATTTTTGTGCTTAGGGTCTCCGGTAGCCTTAAGCTTGGGAGTCCCATAAGTGAGGACCGACTTCCTGCTTGGTCCTGGAGAAAGCGTAGTTACTCACCTGTAACAGGTGTTCTCCAGGAGCAGCAGGAATCAGTCCTCACAACCCTCCCTCCTCCCCTTGGAGTTGCAATCATCTGCTTTAGTTTTTTTGCAAATTTTTATGCTGTCTTTTTTAGCTATGTCATCTGACTGGCTAAGATGGCACCCTTGGGCGGGAAGAGGACCGCGCATGCGCGCTGCAATTCCCAAAGGCTTTCTTTGAAAGCTGGGGAAAATTGCTCCGCGAGGGCTCCGTCGGCGCCGACGTCACCCATAAGTGAGGACTGATTCCTGCTGCTCCTGGAGAACACCTGTTACAGGTGAGTAACTACGCTTTTTTGGAAGTGAGAATCAAATGCAGCCAAATGAAAGTCATGCCGGGCACGCTTCACTACTACTTCCTTTGTAAAGTCCGCAAATTGGGAGACAGTATCACTCAGGGAAGCTTCCATCCATGACCGTAAACCATTGACCATTTTGATAGCCACCCTCTGCAGACTCCATCCTGTTTATGTTCTTTTGAAAATGTGGTCTCCAAAATTGCACAGTATTCCAAATGAGGTCTCACCAAAGACTTATACAGAGGCATTATCACTTCCTTTTTATGCCATTGCCATCTAAGGAAGGGGTATGAGAAATCATATTTCGTTCTCTCAAAATGCTGTGGATAACAAAGGCAGCTGGTTGTTACTTAAATTGAGACCAGCATTTCATGTTATATAATCACAGTAATTAAGTGCTTATGCTCATTGGTATACGTGGGGCATACAAAGAGAAAAATACACCTGCGTTTAAATTAGCATAAAAGTCATATCAATACTAAACCAGACACAGCCCCTCCTTTGGTTCAGTAGTTTGTTTCAGCATTTAATTACTGATCTCCAGGAACAAGCAGGAATGAGTCTTCACATATGGGTATCGTCGGTACCGACGGAGCCTGCGCGGGAACGCTCCCCAGCGTCCAGTAAGAAAGCTTTCGGGAGCATCCCACAGCGCCTGCGCGCTGCCTTCCTGCCTTTCCCAACCGCCTCTCTCCAGTTCTTCTTTTCCGCGGAGCCAGCAGGTCATGTTCCTGTCACTGCAGAAGAATTTCTTTATTTTTTTCTTTATTTTTCTCTGTTGCGTCTGCCGCCTTCGACGTCAGACCGGTACCGCCGGTCTTTTCTTTTCTTTCTTAGAAAAGTTTTGTTGTTTTTTTGTTTGTTTGTTCAACTGTGCATTTTCGGTTTGGGCCTTAGGCCTGAACATTTTTTCTCCTCATGGAGAAGCCCGCTTCCGGGTTCAAAAAGTGCACGAAGTATGGCGGTACTATTTCTGTCACCGACACCCATGATTGGTGTCTAAAATGTTTGGGTCCTGACCATTCCATCACGGATTGTGTGTCCTGTACCATGATGTCTAAAAGAGGTCGGCAGAACCGAGCAGCCAAGCTCAGTACCCTGTTTCCCTCTGATGCAGCCTCGGTGGCATCGACGTCTTCCAGGGCTGCTTCTTCCTCCCATGGATCTCAGGTAACCAAACATAAATCTAGCCGGTCCTCGAAGGGCAAATCTCCCTCTAAGCATCGAGATGCCTCCGGGCTTGTCCTCGAGGAATCCGCACCGGCAAAATTACCCCGGCGGGAAGTTCCGGCTTCCAAAGCATTGTCTATGGGGTCACAGGCTGACATCGATGGCTCGGCCTCGACCGATCACCTGTTGCCGTGTTCTGGGGTACCAGTGCCCTCCACTGGTACCGACATCCAGACTTTGGTGGCATCGATGGATCAGAAGATTCTGTCCACGCAGCGCACCCTAACGGCGTTTATGCAGGCTTCGACGCCTCCGATACCGCAACAGTCTCCGTTGCAGGTACGACTCCGGCACCGGCATCGTTCCCGGTGCCGGTACCGATTGCATCGACATCGACATCGGCTTCGGTGTCGACTGCAACGGTACCCTGTCCTATGATGCCCATCGGTACCGAACCGGTACCACTTACTCCCGATGTTGATCCCACTCGGTACGCGTATCAGGCTTTACAGGAGCATCCAGACAGGCGATACTTCGATTCCTCCGAAGACTCTGATGAGTCGGAGGTTTCTGTCGAGGCACCGGTACTTCTTCCTCAGGAGTCTGATTCTCCAAAACGAAGAATGTCTCCTCCAGAAGACTTGTCTTTTCAGGACTTCATTAGGGAAGTGGCTAGGGGCCTCTCCATTACAGTGGCCCCTGAGTCAAAGCCTAGAGCCAAGCAATTAGATATTTTGTAATATCCTAAGGCTCCTAAAGAAGCAGCTACTTTACCTATTCATGAGATTCTCTATGATCTCATGTTGAGCATGTGGGTGACTCCTCTTACCACCTCTCCTCATTCTCGTAGATAAGACACCATGTACCGTGTCCCTCCTTGTCCTGGCTTTCATAAGTCTCAGCTTCCTCACCACTCTATTGTGGTAGAGTCTGCCATGAGGAAAATAAAGAGTGCAAAGAGACACTCATCTAATCCTCCAGGACGTGAATGCAGGACCCTTGATGCTTTTGGCCGAAGGGTTTTCCAAGCTAATATGCTTGCTGCCAGAATCAACTCCTATAGTCTCTATATGGGGATGTTGCTAAAAGAAGTCACAGATCATCTACAGACTTTAGCCCCTTTTATTTCAGAAGATAAAAGGCAGGAATTTCTCACTTGGCTTAAACTGCCCAAGATGTTTCCAAATTTTCCAACCGTGCAGCCTTTGACTCTTTTGAGTGTGTAAGCAGAGCCTCGGCTATTGCCATAGGTTCACGCAGAATTGCTTGGTTACAAGCCTCTGATTTGGAACTTTGGGTCCAAGATGAACTGGGAAATCTTCCTTTTACAGGTGAAAACCTTTTTGGCAGGGATTGGAAAGCAAAGGCCACTCAGATGGATGCTGAGAACTCTGCTTTGGATCGACTTTCAAAGTCTACCTCTGCTCCTGCTAAGAAAAGATTGTTCAAAAAGACACCTTTTTCTAAAAAGGGAAGATACTATCCTGCTTATGGTCAGCAGGCATCTTCTGCAGGTCGTTTTGCTGCAAAGCGTCAGCAACCACCTAAACAGGCCAAGTCAAAAGCTGCCAGGCCTCCCACGACCCAGCAGCCTCAGCCTCCTCAGCGCCTTTGACTTGCAACTAGAGAACTTAGCTTTTCTGGCTCTGGAAGAACCAGAGCCCCTCACCATTCCAGGAAGGTTGGCTTACTTTGCTCCCAGATGGGAGCAAATCACAGCAGAGCAATGGACCCTCTCCATTATAAGGGAAGGGTACAAGCTTCATTTCTTAAACCTTCCTCCCCGCACCATGGTGAAACAGTTCAATTCTCCAACATCTCTCCTCAACCTTCTGGGTCAGGAGATTGCTACCCTTCTTGCCCAAGGGGCAATAGAAGAAGTACCCCTTTTTCAGCAGTGCTCAGGGTTCTACTCCCCTTATTTTCTTATTCCAAAGAAAACAGGGGGCTACAGACCCATATTAGATCTCAGAGAATTGAACAAGTTTCTTTTCAAAGAGAAATTCAAGATGATTTCTCTCTGTACTCTGCTGCCATACCTTCAGAGTCAGGATTGGCTTTGTTCTCTAGATCTCAAGGATGCGTACACCCATGTCCTCATCCATCCAACACACAGAAGGTTCTTTCGGTTCCTTTTTCAAGGAAAGCACTACCAATACAGGGTGCTTCCTTTCGGTCTGGCCTCTGCACCAAGGGTGTTCACGAAATGCATGGCAGTAGTAGCTGCATTTCTACGCACCCTAGGAATATTTGTTTTCTCATATCTGGAGGACTGGCTCATTCGAGCTCCATCCCAGTCAGAGGCCCAGATTTCTCTAACCTGCACAAGGCGTGTCCTTCAGTATTTGGGACTGGTAATAAACATCCCAAAATCCCATCTCACCCCTACTCAGTCTCTGGAGTTTTTAGGGGCCTTGCTGGATACCACAACTGCAAGGGCCTATCTTCCTCAGGCCCGTTGCCTACGCTTGGTGCAGTTAGCCTCCCAGATACAGTTAAAATCCCATTTAACTGCTCGAGAGATGTTACAACTATTAGGCCGCATGGCATCCACCGTGCATGTGGTTCCATATGCTTGCCTTCACATGAGGGCAGCTCAATGGACTTTGTCCACCCAATGGACTCAGGCATCAGGTTGCCTATCAGACAAAATAGCAAACTCCAGTCGCCTATTTTGTTCTCTCCAGTGGTGGAAGTCCCCTCCAAATCTGTTGCTGGGGTCCCCTTTTCAGCAGTCGCTACCCCAAGCAACTCTGACAACAGATGCTTCTCCAATGGGTTGGGGAGCTCATCTGCAGGATCTCTCCACCCAAGGCATCTGGTCTCCACAGGAGACTTCTCTGCATATCAATCTCTTGGAACTCAGAGCAATATTCTTAGCTCTCAGTGTTCCATTCCCTGCTCAGCTACAGGACAGTCCTCATCCATACGGACAACCAAGTAGCCATGTTCTATGTAAACAAGCAGGGCAGGACTGTCTCTCTGTCGCTTTGCAACGAAGCTTTGTAACTGTGGGCCTTCGCCAGAGAGCATCACATCCATCTTCTGGCAGTATATCTTCCAGGCATTCAAAACTCAGTCGAGTTCTGCTTCCACACGAGTGGTCCCTCCACATGGACCAGGTAGCCAGGATTTTTCGAATTTGGGGAACCCCGGACATAGACCTCTTTGCAAGTCCGTGGAATACCAAACTTCCCCGGTTCTGTTCCAGAATTCCGTGTCAGGGAGTTCAGGCCGCCTTCCTCCTTCACTGGGGTCAAGACTTCCTTTATGCCTTTCCACCAATTCCCCTAATTCCCAAGACACTATTCAAGCTTCAGAGAGATCAAGGGACCATGATCCTCATAGCACTACATTGGCCACGCCAAGTGTGGTACCCTCTACTTCTGCATCTCTCTCAAGCTCCTTCCCTGGACTTGGGCTCTGCACCAGACCTTCTGTCCCAGGAAGAGGGAACGTTGTGGCACCCAAACCTCCAGTCGCTCCATCTCAGGGCTTGTTTGCTGAGGGCCTAGACCTTCAAGATTTTCATCTCTCTTAGCAAGTCAGAGATGTTATTCATGCCTCTAGAAAGCCTTCTACTAGACGTTCTTATGCTTTCAAATGGAAAAGATTTACCATTTGGTGTTTAGGGAAAGGTCTAAACCCTCTTGCAATACCTCTGAATTCTCTACTAGAGTATCTCCTGCATCTATCCCATGCAGGTCTGAAAACAAATTCAGTAAGAGTCTATTTGAGTGCTATTGCAGCGTCCTTCAAGCCTCTCAATGGACAAACTATTTCCTCTCATCCTCTTATAGCAAGATTCATGAGAGGCCTTCTTTTAACTAAACCTCCCATTAGACCACCTCCAGTGGCATGGGACTTAAACCTGGTTCTTGGCCAGCTTATGAAGCCACCCTTTGAACCTTTAGCCACCACCTCCTTGAAATTTCTTTCTTGGAAAGTTGTTTTTCTCATTGCAGTCACCTCAGCACGCCGCATCAGTGAATTGCAAGCTTTGTTGGCTAATCCACCTTATACAAGGTTCCATCATGATAAGTTAGTCCTCAGGACCAATCCACATTTTATGCCTAAAGTGGTCTCGCCTTTTCATCTGAACCAAGAGGTATATCTACCTGTCTTTTTTCCAGGACCTCATGCATCAAATGCAGAGAGGAATCTTCATACCTTGGATTGTAAGAGAGCTCTCGCTTTTTACTTACAAAGAACACAGCAACATAGGAAGTCTTCTCAACTCTTTGTTGCTTTTGATCCTTCTCATTTAGGACTTCCAGTCTCTAAGAGAACACTGTCCAACTGGATTGCTCAGTGTATTTCTTTCGCCTACCAGAGTAGGAACATTTCTCTGGAGGGCCATGTCACAGCTCACAATGTGAGAGCCATGGCAGCCTCAATGGCTCATCTAAACTCTGTGTCCATCGACCAAATCTGTCGAGCGGCCACCTGGGCCTCGGTTCATACCTTCACAGCCCATTACTGTTTGGACAAGGACTCCCGCCGGGATGCCTCCTTTGGTCAGGTTGTTCTCAAACACCTGTTCCATTTCTAATCAACTCCTACCCACCTACCCTGGTCGGATGCCAGAGATCCATGGGGGGAGGTAGAGTCCTTTTCAAGGACACACAACCTGGGGTTTCTCCCTGGCATCTGCAGCTAGGAAGTCCCCATATGTGAAGACTCATTCCTGCTTGTTCCTGGAGATAGCACAGTTACTTACCTGTAACAGGTGATCTCTGGGAACAGCCGGAATAAGTCTTCACAACCCACCCACCTCCCCATGGAGTTGTATCTCTCTATCTATCTTTCCTTTCCTCTCTCTCTCTTTGTCTCAGCTTTAAAACTCGAACTGGAGAGAGGCGGTTGGGAAAGGCAGGAAGGCAGCGCGCAGGCGCTGTGGGATGCTCCCAAAAGCTTTCTTACTGGACGCTGGGGAGCGTTCCCGCGCAGGCTCCGTCGGTACCGACGATACCCATATGTGAAGACTTATTCCTGCTGTTCCCAGAGATCACCTGTTACAGGTAAGTAACTGTGCTATCTCCTGTGTTGCATGCTCAAACCCATACCTCTGACATGTTGTGGGGGCAGCAGAGAGAAAAGGTTGAGTATTTTTGGATGTTCGGTTTAGACTGTTGAATCCTTTGGACTTAAGCAGACTATTGACTGGATGACGCTGATTTGATTTGGTTGTGATCTGTTGTCAACTTGTTGGAAATTGTTTCTGCTTGGTTGACGCTGCACTTGAATGTTTTGAGCCAAGATATATCTAGTTTGCCTGATATGTTTTAGGCTTTTCGACTGCTCACAGTCAATGGGAGGAGTAGTTTTTATGGACCTTTTGTTGAGCCTACTATATCTTTTGAAGATGATGAATCCCTGATGGAGAAGTTTCGAAACACAATATTGTGTTGGATGTATTTTTGAAGAAATTTATTATATGAAAGTTTAGCGACATTTATTTGAAAATAAGTATCTTTAAACAATTTTTTGGACTATAAAGCTATTGCCCATTTGGAAGTTGTTAAATATAGGCCTTTTGGACCTATGATGACATGTGAGCAGCTATGGCTATGTGGCCTTAAATGGCTCTCGTGCTAGAAGTCTTACTAGATCACAAAATTTGAGGTCTTTGTACTATATACGAGGTGTGACAAATAAGAAATGACTCTCCCATAAATATTTTAGTACAAAATCTACAGAGAAATTGCACATTGTCCCCTTCAAAGTAATACCCCCCCTCCCGAGTTAATGCACTTCTGCATTCCCTTCTGCCATGTACAGAAGCACTCGGTAAAGTCCTCCTCCTTGAGGTCCCTCAGCTCCCTCGTCACAGTGGCCTTGATCTTTTCTACAGAAGCGAAATGAGTTCCTTTGAGCACAGTCTTCAGCCTGGGGAAGAGCCAGAAGTCGCACGGTGCGAGATCTGGGAAATAAGGAGGGTGGTCGAGAGCTGTGATCTGTTTGTTGGCCAAGAACAGCCTCACACTGAGCGTGGTGTGTGTGGACGCGTTGTCGTGGTGGAGCAGCTATGACTTCTCTCCACAGAGCCTGCCTACTGTGCCAAACCCAGTCATGGAAGCGATTGAGGACCTGCTGGTAGAAGTGCTGGTTGACTGTCTGACCCTCTGGCACAAACTCATGATGGACCATGCCTTTCTGGTTGAAGAATGCCATCAGCATGATCTTGATTCTTGATTTGACATGCGCGCCTTCTTGGGTCTGGGTGACAGTCGAGCCTTCCACTGCAGGCTCTGTCTCTTGCTTTCAGGGTCATACTGGAAGACCCAAGTCTTGTCTCCTGTGATGACTCAGCCAACGAACTCTGGCTCTTCTCTAGCAAGTCTCGACAAACATTGACCCGGTGCTACTTCTGGTCGTCCAATAAAAGCTTGGGTACCATCTTGGCACACACCTTCCGCATTCCCATCTCTTGCACCAAGATGGTCCGCACTGACTCCCTGTTCAGACTGAGCTCCTCAGCTATCATCCGTACTGTCAATCTGCAATCACTCTGCACCAGCTGGTTCACTCTGTCAATGTTCTCAGCTGTCTCTGTTGTGGAAAGCCGTCCTGACTTGGGGTCATCCTCCACCTCCTCGCGGCCAGTCTTGAAGCATTTGTGCCACTCGAAGACTCGCAGCTTTGACATTGCATCTTCTCCAAAAGGCTTATGGAGAAGTTGGACTCAGTTGGGCCCTTCTCCAACATAACCAGAGATTTCAAGCTGATTCTTTGCTCCATATTTCTGCCACCTCCAGTTGTGTGACAAAGCAGTGGAGCAGTGTGCTACAAAAAAACCTGAAAAAGAAAAAGAGTGAAAGAGATGAAAAATACTATAGCAGAATAGTGACAAGATGTTGCACAACACAGTGACATAAGCAGTTAGCCCATTTGCATTGAGTCATGGGTGTGGCTGCCACAGTCTCGTTTCTTTTTTGTCACACCTCGTATAATAGTTTCTCCTGAGACAAGCAAGGGGGATTCAGTCACACTGAATGGTGAAGACTCCAGACTGAGCTTTGAGCGGATCTCTCACTGCTCAGAGAAACTTTGTTGCTTCACTGAGCATGCATGCTTGCTTCCTGCCTTCCCATGCTCAGAGAATCGTTTTTTTCTCTTTACTGCACTGAAGCCTGCATTTGTCTCCCTTCCTTTTCATTTTTGCCTGCATTTTACCTTTTTTCATGGTTCCCTGGTTCATTTCTCACACCAGGTTGCTTCTGCTACTGTTTTTGTATCAGCTGCATGATTTTCAAGCCATCGGGCAGTAAAAAAAAAAAAAAAAAGTAAGTCTTCCTGCCTGCACATCACTATGGCTGGCAAAAGATAAACGTGTCTGCCTGCACTTTGCCGTGTGTCCGCAGGAAAGTGTTTTTTCAATTGCAGCTATGCTTTGTCTTCGTCGGCTGACAGGAAAAAGGCAAAATTTTGTAGTTTAAACATCAAGGAGCTGTTTCCTTCACTTTACTAGAGCCAAGCCTTGCTTGCTGTTACCACCTCTGTGGGGCCAGCTCTCATGTCAGACTTCTCCTCATCGCTTGCCCCACTCGGCCAAGCACAAGCTCGTGGGGGGTGGGTGTCTTTAAAAGCAGCTGCTGCACTGGTATTACTTCTGGGCTCAGCTGCAAGGTCTGGGGAATCCCCTCTGCTACTCCTGCCTTGGGCAATACCCCACCCCCTCCTGAATGGACTTCAAGTATGCTGCCTTCATAAGAACATAAGAAATACCATACTTGGTTAGACCAAGGTCCATCAGGCCCAGTATCCCGTTTCCAACAGTGGCCAATCCAGGTTACAACTGCTCAGCAGTTTCCCAAAAAGACATACAGGTTCAATGATATTTGTATTGGGGCAAGCAGTGGATTACCTGGATCCTCTTTAATTATGGTTTGTGGACCTTTCTTCCAGGAACTTGTCCAACCCTTTTTTAAACCCAGCTACACTAACGGCTTTTACTGCATCCTCCGGTAACAAATTCCAGAGTTTGATTACACGTTGAGTGAAAAATGATTTCTTTTATTAGTCTTAAACGGGTTACACTGCAGCTTCATTGCATGTCCCCTAGTCTTTCTACTTTTTGATGGTGTAAAGAATGGATCTACGTTTACCCATTCCACTCCATTCATTAATTTATAGACCTCTATCATATCTCCCCTCAGTTGTCTCTTTTCCAGATTGAAAAGCCCTAACCTTTTTAGCCTCTCTTCATAAGGGGTATCCTTCACCCCCTTTGCCATTTTGGTGGCTCTTCTTTGTACCTTTTCTAATTCCGCTATATCAGGGGTTCTCAACCCTGTCCTCGGGACCCACCTAGCCAGTCGGGTTTTCAGGATAACCACAATGAATATGTATGGAGAGATTTGCATATAATGGAGGTAGTGTATGCAAATCTCTCTCATACATATTCATTGTGGTTATCCTGAAAACCCGACTGGCTAGGTGGGTCCCGAGGACAGGGTTGAGAACTCCTGCGCTATATCCTTTTTTTAAGATACGGCGACCAGAATTGCACACACTATTCAAGGTGCGGTTGCACCATGGAACGATAGAGGCATTATAATATCCTTTGTTTTATTCTCCATTCCTTTCCTTATGATTCCTAGCATTTTATTTGTCACCTTGGCTGCCTCTGCACACTGTGCGGAGAGTTTCAATGTGTTATCCATGATGACGCCTAAATCATTTTCCTGGAGGGTGTTTCCTAATGTGGAACCTTGCATCGTGTAACCATAATTTGGGTGGTTGTTTCCTAGGTGCATAACTTTGCACTTGTCCACATTAAATTTCATCTGCCATTTGAACGTCCAGTCTTCCAATTTATCAAGGTCCTCTTGCAATTTTTCACAATCCACTTGCATTTTAGCAACCTCCTCTTTCTCTCTGGGGGACATGCCTCTGTCAGGTCAAAAGACTAGAGCTAATTAAAAACATAAGCTCTCTCCACCAGCACAGTTGGGTAAGCACCATACAAAGTGTAAACCTTGCCCTCCACTCCTGACAGCCCCCTCCTACTGGGGGCCCCACATGCTTCTCTCTTCCCTTCTTGCTTCTCCAGAATTTTCTTTAGGATAGTTCTGCTCTCTTGCAGGCCTCTCCACAAGAGCTTGAAACATGCCCCAGTACGACCTCAGATCCCCAGCTACCCCATACATGGGGTCATGGTATCCCCTCCGCTGACTGATTAGTGCAAGCCTTCACCCCTTGACAAGGACATTCACCTGCTCTCGCCTTATTCTTGGGAACCTTGTTTAATCCTATGAGGTTGACCCTGCCCCGTTTCCCCCAGAACAGGACCTCCAAGATGATCTGCCTGATAATCTTTCCTATCTGAAGTTCCTCTAGAAACTCCCCCGCTCTGGTTCTCAGTGCCTCACAGTCTCTAACAAGTGGGATTTTCATTACATTTTCAAGGCTTGCAATACTCCCAAGAAGGTCCCTGCACTCCCTGTGCTTCAGTTACTTCAGGATTTTACTCTTCCATCTGGAAGACCCCATCTTCAGACAGTGCTGCGTCCTGCTGCATAGACCTAAAATTCAAGGTCCTGCTGGCTCCGGGATTCCATCATACTCGGCTCCCCCATCAGTCTGTTGTCTCTTAGACTGTCCTTAAAAAAAAAAAAAAAAAAAGATTCCAAGAGTTCTCAGCTACCTTTCCAGATGCCTCCAGGGAAGGAGCAGCAGACCTTAGATAGGATGTATATCTTACCTGAACAGTACTCTTGCCATGCACATATTAGCCCATCAGCTACATATGCTGCAGTAGTTTCATGACTTTCTACTGCAGCTGAATGATCCCTCTTTAACGGATCCAGCTTCCCTGGCTGAGGACTTACACAAATCCCTTTACCATATCATTTGTGCCATGTACAACGTGGCTACAGCTATTTTAGCCAGATGGAAGACCTGGCTTTGCATGTCCGGTTTACGTGAAGACTTTCATGACAGCTGACACCCCCTGCCAGGATGACTGTCTCTTTGGGTCCAAAGTTCAGGAGGCGGTCTCGGAGGTCAAGGACCATTCTTCCACGGTCCAAGAGCTCTCTGCTCAGCTGGCGGAGGCGGCTTCCTCCTACCATTGCCCCTCTCTGCCATCTTATTACTTTCCTTTTCATTGCAATTACTTGCAACAGTTTTCCCCGCGGCGCCTCTACCAGCTCTACTTGCAGCAGCCCTCCCCTCCTCAGGCTCAGGGCCAGCCTCATCAACCATACCACCAGAGGGGTCACTCACGAGAGAGGAAAACCCAGGCACTCCCACAGGCTGCCCTTCTCAAACCCTCCCCTGCTTTTGACTATCAGCTGGTCAGGTGTCACATCCAAAACTTCAGAGGCCTGGCAGTTTATCACCATGGACCGCTGGGTTCTCTCCATTGTTCAGTCGGGGTACAAGCTTCACTTTGATGTGACACAACCTCCTCTGCCCTTGGTCCTGACCGACTGTTCCCTGAAGCAGAATGTGTGTCTACTAGCAACTGAGATATCTCAGCTCCTCCTCAGCAATGCCGTTGAGCTTGTCTCACTTCCCAAGAGGGGGGGTCAAGGGTTTTACTCCTGGTTGTTCTTGATCCCCAAAAAGTCTGGCGGCCTTCAGCCGATACTTGACCTCCATCACCTCAATCTTCATCAAGTGGGAAAAGTTCAAAATGCACTCATTGAGCACAATCAGTCGCTAGACCTCAAGATGCCTACACCCTACACTGGAGGTTCCTCTGGTTCATCTTCCTCAACCACCACTATCACACCACTATGGAGTGGAGGAGTAGCCTAATGGTTAGAGCACTAGCTTGGGAACAAAGAGACTAGGGTTTGATTCTCACTAGCACTCCTTGTGACCTTGGGTAAGTCACTTAACCCTCCATTGCCTCAGAAAATTCCAAGTTATCAAATGCCCCTGTTTTAATGTACCTTACCAAGTTTATTACAATGTAAACTGCTTTGATTGAAATGATAAAGCTGTATAAAAAAACCTGTTAATAAATATCAGTACAAATTTCTTCCTTTTGGGCTATCCTCCGCGCTCGCTTTTTACCAAGTGTCTTGATTGCTGCAGCCCACCTCTGGCATCAGGGCTATTGCGTTTACCCCTACCTAGATGATTGGCTAATTTCGGGAGCCTCCCAAGACATAGCAGCCCGAGCTGTGCAGGAACACTGCCATCACGCTGCAGACCTTCGGTTTCATCCTCGGTGCCAAGAAATCCAAGCCCGTCCCTCAGCAAACTCTGGATTTCATTGGGGCGCATCTAGACACTCTGAAACCCAAAACCTTCCTTCCTGATCAGAGGGTTCAAGCCTTGCAGCTCCTCAGCAGCACTCTTGCCACACTCCCGTCAGCACCAGCCTGTCTGTTCCTCTGTCTTTTGGGGCATATGGTGGCATCTGTACATGTAGTGCCACTCACCTGGCTGCACATGTGCTCTCTGCAATGGCTCCTCAGACTCAACTGGTATCTATGCTCCCGGGATATCCCTCGAAGGCCTGCAGTGAGCAGTCCTCCTCAACAACCTCAGGTAGTGGGTGACCCAGACCAACCTTCTGGTGGGGTACCCATTCCAGATGCTGCCGCATCACATCATCATTATCATCAGTGTGTCCACATATGACTGGGGGACCCATCTCCTCAGCCTTTCCACTCAGCACATGGTTTCCCCAAGAACAGGTCTTGCATATCATTGTACTCTGAGTGGTCTACTGTGTCCTCAAGGATTTTGCAGACTGGGTGCATCACAAGGCTGTCCTGGTACGCACCAACAACCAGATTTCCATGTTCTGTATGAACAAGCAGGGCAGTACAGGCTCTCCATCTCTGTCACAAAACCGCACAACTATGGACTTTTGCCCTTTCTTTGGACACCACACTGTGAGCGGCCTACCTTCCAGGGACTCGCAACCAACTAACCGATACGTTGAGCCACCAGATGGACCCACATGAATGGTCCCTCAATCCTGCTGTCATTCGAGACATTTTTGCTCTTTGAGAGGAGCCAGTGGTGGACCTATGTGCCTCCACATATAACGCCAAGTGTTCCATATTCTGCTCAATTCAGCCTTGCCTCCAGAGGCGAGTGCCCATCGCCTTTGCACTGGACTGGTCCCATGGTCTTCTATATGTGTTTCCTCCATTCCCGCTCATCACAAGGGTCCTGCTGATGATAAGCAAAACAAAGCATCTGTCATTCTGATAGAACCAATTCTGATAGCACCTCAATGTCCCCACCAGAACTGGTATCCCCATCTACTGGCGCTGCTGCAGGATTTCACTGTACCTCTGGGAACTCGGCCAGGCCTCTTGACTCTGCATAAGAACATAAGATATGCCATACTGGGTCAGACCAAGGTCCATCAAGCCCAGTATCCTGTTTCCAACAGTGGCCAATCTAGGTCATACGTACCTAGCAGTATCCCCAAGAGACACAGGTTCCACAATGCTTGTATTGGGTCAAGCATTGATATCCTGGGTCCCTTTTTAATAATGGTTTATGGACCTTTCCTCCAGGAACTTGTCCAAACCTTTTTTTAAACCCAGCTACACTAACAGCCCTTACTACATCATCCAGTAACAAATTCCAGAGTTTGATTACACGTTGAGTGAAAAAATATTTTCTCTTATTTGTCTTAAATAGTTTACCTTGTAGCTTCATTACATGTCCCCTAGTCTTTCTATATTCTGATAGCGTAAACAATCGATCTACGTTTACCTGTTCCACTCCATTCATTAATTTATAGCCCTCTATCATATCTCCCCTCAGCTGTCTCTTTTCCAGGTTGAAGAGCCCTAACCTTTGTAGCCTCTCTTCATAGGAGTAGTCTTCCATCCCCTTTACCATTTTGGTGGCTCTTCTCTGTACCTTTTCTAATAACGCTATATCCTTTCCTGATCGTCCCTCCAGTCTAGTTCCGGAATCTGTGGGGTTGTCAACCTCCTCCAGCAGCTTTGGAGACTGAGAAACTTCACACTTGTGATGTCACTGGTATATAAGCACTGGAACCGCCTCCTCACACCAGTTATCAGTCTCCAAAGCAGCTGGAGGGGTGGTGAGCCCAGGGGTTTCAGGGCTCACTTGAGGAACGATTAAGCAGAGTTTAAACTGAATTTAAGCAGAATTTACCAAAAAAAAAAAAAAAAGACTGTGAAAAGCAATTTATGAGGGGAGCTATTTTAAAGGCTCTATCTGGACATTGTGCGGCTGATCTGGCCTCCGTTGTCCTGAGGTCCTCCATTCCTGTTAGCTTAATTATTTTCCCGTCTTAGGTCCAGTCGGGAACCTGCTGAATAGCGGCAGCGAGCTGAGGGGAGGACCGGCAGCTGATTACCAAGCTGAGAGAAAAGGCTCAGGTTTCACTGCAGGGCTGAGCTCGGCGTGTGCAGAAGACTTGCCTGCCAGCGCCTAGAGCCGTCCTATACATTTGGAGCTGCTTCGGGGGAGTTTTTTCAACTCTGACGATAAAAAGTCTTCAGTCGTCAGGGGAAGCACGAGCCTGGCAGTTACCGGCGGTTCGCCAGAGGCGCAGAAGGTAGGAAGCCGTTCTTAGGCGGGAACAGCGAGTTGTTCAGTGTGGCAGGCCGGACCGCGTGGAAACCGTGCGGGAAATCGCCGTTGCAATCTCGGGGCTTCAACTGTTGATATTTTGTCTAGGAAGCTTCGTTTTTAGCCGGGGTCTTCAGATTCTAGCTGGGTGGTCGAGTCTGAGAGTACAGCTAGTAGAAAAAAAAAAAAGTGTTTTTCTTTGCGAGTGACTTGGCTTTGCTGAGGCAAAGAGGGGTTAGTGTACCATGCCAGCCAAGCAGCTCTGCCTCATGTGTGGGACCAGGAGGAGTTCCCTAACGCAAGAAGGTGTCTGCAGGGGTTGCAGTCTTGAGTCTGAGGCTAGGGACCTAGCTCCCGAGCCAGAGGCAGGGGGGCAAGAGATTTTGAGGGAGGTGGTGGAGCCCACCGTTGCTTCTCTGCCTGCTCCTGAGCCGGGGCCCAGTACTTCTTCAGCGTGGGATCCCCCGGTTTCGCAGCTGCCTGGCGCGGGGACTTTGGTGGCAATTTTTTCCTCAGATTTTATGGCTCTGATTCAAAAGGCTTTAGGCAGCCCACCAGGGGTACCAGTAGCGGGTACTTCAGGGACTGCACCCAGGGAAAAGAGGCCATCTTCTCCGTTGACAGCAGACGTGTCTGGCGTAAGTGCTAAGACAGCCAGAGGGGATACGGATCAGTTGGAGCTGTCAGTCCTTTCAGAGGACATACGCTCAGAAGACGCAGATATGGAAGAGGGTCTAGAAGAGGACTTAGAGGAAGGTGAGATAAGGGACCAGGAAGACCAGGCAAGGGTGGTGCAGGTGTTCTGTAGGGAGGAATTACTGGCGCTCATAGCTGAGTCCCTCAAGACTCTTAATATGCCTACCAGAGGACTGGCGGAGGATTCTGCCCTGGAAGATCCCTTGCTGCAGGCCTTTTGGAAAACTCAGAGGGCATTCCCATTGCATAGAGTGTTTAAGGAAATGATTCAACAGTGGGATATGCCGGAAGCCGCGCTTACGGGGTCTAGAGTTATGGCGAGGCTTTACCCTCTGGTGGATCAGGATAGGGAGTTATTCAAAGCTCCGAGAGTGGATGCCGCAGTGGCAGCGGTGACCAAGAAAACTACCATCCCCGTGGAAGGATCAGCGGCGCTCAAAGATGCGCAGGATCGTAAATTAGAGACTTTGCTAAAACAAGTCTTTGAAGCAAATGCGCTATCCTTACAGGCATCTATTTGCGGGGCCTGGGTAGCCAGAGCCTGTTTACGGTGGGCACAGTGGATTCAAGGGGAGCGCTCGGGGGAAGAGACCGAGGACGCGTCCAGGTTGGAATCCAGTGCTGCGTATTTGGCGGATATTCATTATGATCTTATCCGGGGGTTGGCGAAGAGTATGGCTTCGGTGGTCGCGGGACGGAGATGTCTTTGGCTGCGGAATTGGGCAGCGGATGGTTCGTCCAAAACGAGGATGAGTAGACTTCCTTTCCGCGGTAAGTTACTTTTTGGAGAAGAGTTGGATAAGTTAGTAAAGGATTTGGGAGAATCCAAGGGTGGTAGGTTACCAGAGGACAAACAACGGCAAGGGCGTCCCGGCCCTGGGGCGAAGGGGCAGCAACGGGAGTTTCACCGTTTTCGCCTTATAAGGTTTGGTCAGGGGCAGCGGGGGCATTTCCCTGGACAAAGCCAAGGTTTTCGAGGAGCAAGCAGGGGATTTTCAGCTGCCTCCGCTTCCTCCTCTTTCAGAAAATCACAATGAAGCCAGGGGGGTTCAGGCAGGACTAGTTCCCGTGGGAGGGCGTCTGCGGGAGTTTTACCCTGCCTGGGCCCAACTCACGTCCGATCGATGGGTGTTAGAGGTTATTCAAGAAGGTTATGCGTTGGAGTTGCAGCATCCGGTGACCGATTTCTTTCGTTCGGTCGCCGTGCAAGGCAAGCGCAAAGTGCAAGGCAGTGCAGGAGACGGTACAAAGACTGTTATTTCTCAAGGCAATTGTGCCAGTTCCTGCAGACCAGTTCGGTTGCGGTTGATACTCCATCTATTTTGTGGTGCCAAAGAAGGAAGGCACGTGGCGACCTATCCTGGATCTAAAAAGGGTAAATCGCTGTCTCCGCATTTCTCATTTTCGGATGGAGACTCTCAAGTCAGTCATTGTGGAGGGTGAGAGAGGGGGAATTTCTGATGTACTTGGATCTATCGGAGGCAGACCTGCACATTCCGATACAGCAAGAACATCAAACATTCCTCCGCTTTGCAGTGCCTATGGGGCATTTTCAGTTTCAGGCCCTTCCTTTTGGCCTGGCGACCGCTCCACGCACCTTCACCAAGGTGATGGTAGTGGTGGTAGCGGCCTTACAGAAGGAAGGGGTATTAGTGCACCCGTATCTGGACGATTGGTTGATCCGGGCAAAGTCACGGGAAGAGAGTGTTTTGGCTACTTCCAAAGTGGTAGCTCTGCTGCAGAGTCTCGGTTGGGTGGTCAACATGTCCAAGAGCAAGTTGGACCCATCTCAAAACCTGGAGTATCTGGGAGCGCGTTTTGACACGGACGGTCGAGTTTTTCTACCCAGACAGCGGGCGCTCGGGCTCCGGCACTTGATTCGACAGTTTCTCAGCAAGCGGTGTCCTACTGCCTGGGACTACCTACGAGTATTGGGAACCATGGCGGCAATGCTGGAATTTGTGCCGTGGGCGTGGGCTCACATGAGGCCTTTGCAGAGAGCGCTGTTAAGGAGGTGGTCGCATCAAAGAGATTCCCTGTCCCAGCGGTTGGCGTGCCCGCCACAGACGTGCCAAGCTCTCCAATGGTGGTTGACTCCAGGCAGCCTGGAGAAAGGAATGTCATTAGAGATACCGGCGTGGATATCCCTGACAACGGATGCCAGTCTGCAGGGCTGGGGAGCCCATTGTCAGGGTC